>CM053027.1:457035324-457635324 GCA_028564925.1 Lithobates sylvaticus | reverse complement strand
TCTTCTTGTTCTTCTTCTTGTTCTTCTTCTTCCGATGTTGACACGTCGCTCTCTCTGGCCAGAATGCCAGAGCCGCGCTGTGCTGGGACTTATATAGGGACAAGGGGACAGGGTCACATGCTCGTGTCACATGGTGACCCCGCCCCCTGTGATGTCACAGTCCCAGCATCCTCCGGGACTGTGACATCACAGGGGGGCGGGGTCACCATGTGACATGAGCATGTGACCCTGTCCCCTTGTCCCTATATAAGTCCCAGCACAGCGCGGCTCTGGCATTCCGGCCAGAGAGAGCGACGTGTCAACATCGGAAGAAGAAGAACAAGAAGAAGAAGAAGAAGAAGAAGGCGGCGCAGAAAGCGACGACAGCGGCAAGAACAGAAGAGACCCCGGAAGACACCGGAAGACCCCCGAAGGCGGATCGAGACCCCCAGACGATGGCGGCGACGACGAAGAAGGTAGCCGGACTTCTCCGCTCGGTAAAAGAGCTACGTAAATGGCGGAGGAGTCCGGCGAGAAGACCCCCAAGACGGAAGAAGACCCCCGGAGCAGTGCAATAAATTATTTTTTCAAAAGTGTGGTTTCTTTACTTTACATTTTACACTTTAGGTGAATGGGTAAGGGCACATCGTACCCCATACTCATTCACATAGGGTGGGGGGCCGGGATCTGGGGGCCCCCTTATAAAAGGGGGCTCCCAGATTCCGATAAGCCCCCGCCCGCAGACCCCGACAACCAACGGCCAGGGTTGTCGTGAAGAGGCCCTTGTCCTCATCAACATGGGGACAAGGTGCTTTGGGGTGGGGGGGCCGCACGGCCCCCCTTTCCCCAGGACACCCCCCATGTTGAGGGCACGCGGCCTGGTACGGCTCAGGAGGGGGGGGGGCGCTCGCTCGTCCCCACCCCTTTCCTGGCCTGCCGGGCTGCATACTCGGATAAGGGTCTGAGATCGATTTGGGGGGGACCCCCACGCCGTTTTTCGGCGTGGGGATTCCCTTTAAATCCATGCCAGGTGACGGAGCTAGCGCGCCGGCATTTACTGCCTACGCTAGCTACGTACCTGAAGTTACGTTCGAAATGAACGGACTGCTCCGTGTGTGGGCAAGTCCGTTCATTTTCAAAAGTCCCGCGGACTTTGTTCAGCGGACTGTCCGCCGGAGAAGTCCGGGCGTGTGTGGGCAAGTCCACACGCTTGGAAAGTCCGGCGAAGCCAGCTGGAAAGTCCGGCGGATTGTCCGATGGACTAGGTCCGCCGGGAAAAGTCTGCACGTGTACGCGGCATAAAGTGTACTGGAGATTTTAGTTGACTTTATTGTACTGGAGATGTTAGTCGACTAAAACGTCCAGTACATTTTAGTTGACTAAAATCTCCAGTACATTATAGTCTAAAATCAAATGGGTATAGTTAAATTGGAATACGTTATTCAAGCATTTCTCTAGAATTGTCAAACTCATTATATAAACCTTTCCTTAATCCATGCATATAAATGATGATGTCACCAAACTTGTAAATATGACTACATTTAAAACAAATCATATAACTAAAATAAGACTAAAACTAAAATGGCATTTTAGTCAAAAGACTATGATTAAAACTAAATAGAAATTTGACATCAAAATTACCACTGCTTGCCCTTAGACTTGTAAACAAAGTGTCTATGTTTTGTTTCTCCAGGAGATATAACTTAACCATTTCGCGCCCGCACTATAGCCGAAAGACGGCTGCAGCGCGGACGCTCCCTGCCGGAAGGACGTCCCTGGATGTCCTCCTGTTTACTTCCCTAGTGCGCGCTCCTGAGAGCGCGCATCGGGGAAGTTCTGTGCTGCCCGTGTCCGTCGGACACAGCCAGTCACAGATCGCTGTAAACATCCAATCACAGCGGCCGTTTACAGCGCGATCGGCGTGTCCGATGAGAGATGATCTCATATGTAAACATATGAGATCATCTCTCAGCGCCGCTCTCCCTCCTCACACAGAGACAGCGTGCGAGGAGGGAGAGATGAACGGCTGCAGCGGCGTGAGTCAGTAAAAAAAAAGAAAAAGAAAAATAAAGTGCGATCTATCCCCGCTGCCATCTGTCCCCGCTGCCACCTGTCCCCAGTGCCACCTTTTCCCAGTGCCACCTGTCCCCAGTGCCATCTGTCCCCAGTGCCACCTGCCAGTGCCACCTGCCAGTGCCACCTGTCCCCAGTGCCATTTGTCCCCAGTGTCATTTGTCCCCAGTGCCACTTGTCCACAGTGCCACCTGTCCCCAGTGCCATGTATAAGTGCCATCTGTCATCAGTGCCACGTCAGTGCCACGTCAGTGCCATCTGCCATCAGTGCAATATCAGTGTCACGTGTCATCAGTGCCACATATTAGTGCCATCTGTCATCAGTGCCACGTATGAGTGCCATCTGTCATCAGTGCCAC
The DNA here is from genome assembly GCA_028564925.1 of Lithobates sylvaticus. Lineage (NCBI taxonomy): Eukaryota > Metazoa > Chordata > Amphibia > Anura > Ranidae > Lithobates > Lithobates sylvaticus. The sequence continues at coordinate 457,632,913 of CM053027.1, read as the reverse complement.
CTGTCAGTGTCACGTGCCATCTGTTATCAGTGTCACGTGTCATCAATGCCACGTATCAGTGCCATCTGTCATCAGTGTCACGTGTCATCAGTGCCACGTATATGTGCCATCTGTCATCAGTGCCACGTATTAGTGCCATCTCTCATCAGTGCCACGTATTAGTGCCACATGATATCAGTGCCACGTATAAGTGCCATCTGTCACCAGTGCCACATATTAGTGCCATCTGTCATCAGTGTCACGTGTCATCAGTGCCCCGTATTAGTGCCATCTGTCATCAGTGTCACGTGTCATCAGTGCCATCTGTCATCAGTGCCACATCAGTGTCACGTGTCATCAGTGCCACGTATCAGTGCCACCTGTCATCAGTGCCACGTCAGTGTCACGTGTCATTGTCCTGGTGCTCCAGGGCCTTCAAAAGTGTAATAGGTAGTCAACAAGTTAGATGTGTAATTTATGCTCCTAGAACACATGATGGTGCTCCCTGCATGTCGGGCCTCTCTAAGTGGCCAGGCTGTGTAAAAGTCCCACATATGTGGTATTGTAATACTTAAGAGGAGTAGCAGAATTTATTTTTGGGGTGTCATTTGTGGTATACACATGCCACGTGAGAGAAATAACCTATTACAATGACAATTTTGTGGAAAAAAAATAAAAATAAAAAAAATAATTCATTTTGCAAAGAATTGTGGGAAAAAATGACAACATCAAAAAGCTCACCATGCCTCTTACTAAATACCTTGGAATATCTACTTTAAAAAAAGGGGTCATTTGGGGGGTATTTGTACTTTCCTGGCTTGTTCGGGTCACAAGTGCATCAGGTGTGATCAATTTTGTATGATTCGCACCACAGTTTGTAGAGTCTGTAACTTTCACAAAGACCAAATAATATCCACTAATTTGGGTTATTTTTACCAAAGATATGTAGCAGTATAAATTGTGGCCAAAATTTATGAAGAAAAATTAATAATTTGCTAAATTTTATCACAGAAACAAAGAAAAATGTGTTTTTTTTTTCAAAATTTTCAGTTTTTTTCATTTATAGCGCAAAAAATAAAAAACCCAGAGGTGATAAAATACCACCAAATGAAAGCTCTATTTGTGGGAAAAAAAGGACAAAAAAATCATTTGGGTACAGTGTTGCATGACTGAGTAATTGTCATTCAAAATTGAAAATTGGTCTGGGCAGGAAGGGTGTTTAAGTGCCCAGTAAGCAAGGGGTTAAAGGACCAACCACCCCACCCCCAAGCAATAACCATTGTCAGAAAAGTATGGGAGTGTCAATCTCCTGTCTCTCCTCTCTTCTCTATACTCCCCTAGATGTCCTTACAGACACTAAAGATAGGTAGTCTTGTTGTCAAATTTCCAATTTATAACAAGACCTTCACTTAAAACTGAACTTTACCCTAAAAGGGAAGTTGCACTTTTTGTAATCCCCCCAAATATTTTTGGAAGTTTTTTTTTGGGGGGGGCACCTATTTCTGACAGTTTGGCTCCAGCTCCATCTGCAACCTCCTGGGACACAGCTAGGTGGTGTTGTACATGGAGCAGCAATATCAACTGGCCGGCGTTGCTAGTCAGTGTGACAGGCTGCTGCCTTGGCTTCTCTGAGAGTCTGTGGTTGTCTGCACGCTTTTATTTTTTCCTATGTACGTAGTGTTTGCCGTTTAAGTTAGTTGGAATGTTTTACACTATGACAGTGTTTTCCTTTTGACCCACTGAAGAGAAGGAGAAGAGTAAAGGGAGTGGTAAATTAGAAGGCGTTGCTGGGTCCATGGTCTCCCTAGTAACCTTATGAAGGATGGAATAGATTTTTAAGCACTGCTGCCTTCTCTTTTAAATTAGTAGTGCAGAGTAGTTACCCTTTGGGTGGATGGTGTTACCAATAGAATATACACTAGTGTAGTTCAGTACACGTGGTGAAACACATTTATGAAGCATTTATAAAATGATATGTTTCTTACCGTAGCACAAGGTTGGAATGGACTGAAGTATTTTTTTATTATTTCAAGACTTTTTTTTTTTTGTGTATTTAGACACTGGGTGAATTACATGCTTATTGTTTGGACACTGAATACCATTTATTTTTTTTTTTCAGTTTTGCATATTTGTATTTTTATCAGTTATTGTATTTAGGCTTGTAGCATTCCATGTTTGGTAGGATATTGATACATTGTATTTTCATATTCTTTCAGGTTTTGCATCCAGAGTGCTGAGCTTATATATGATGTTTTTTTTTTAACACCAAATATAACTATCATACATGGTGACAAAGTGCTTTTGCATAGAGCCCCCTCTTAAAATCTATACTGGACCCCATCTAGGATAAGAATCTGGTACAATCTTTGTAGAAAACATTTTTTAAACCTTCATTGGTTGTTATGGTGCATCATCAGTTTCTAGGATGTGTGTCATTGTCCCACACCGCATCTTCTGCAGTAGGGATAAGAGAACGGCTCAGGCCGAGCATAAGTTCGGCCCAAACATCACCTGTCCAGGTGTTCGCCGAACACCCAAATTTACTGTGTGCTCGGACCCTTTTCTGATATGAATTTTGAGTGGAACCTTCACACCAACACCAACATAAAAAAAAATGGCGTGCCCCCCCAAATCCATACCAGACCCTTATCTGAGCATGCAGCCTGGCAGGCCAGGAAAGGAGGGGGATGAGCGAGGGCCCCCATCAGAACATCATCCATCTGACAGTTCTTAAATAGGTAAGAGGCGGAGCTACCTGGTGATGCCACTTGGTGGTACTGCCCCCTTGTGAGATCATCGACCCAGCATGCACCCAAAGCACCCCCCCTATGTTGAGGGCATGTGGCCTGGTGTGGTTCAGGAGGGGGCGCTCATTAGTTTTTTTTATTTTAGCATGGTGTTCCCCATAAAATCCATAGCAGACCAAAAGGGCCTGGTATGCATGGAGGGGGGATGCCACTCAGATTTTTCATTTTTTTTTTTGCATTGCCAGTATTCTGTCAAAAGAGCCAACTTGTCAAAATCTCCAAATACGTAACTTTCGGTGACTCTCCAGCAGTAGTAATTGCAGATTTCGAAGGCTTGGCTGTTTTCACAGAACACTGGCAGCGTATACACTATGGTACACAATATAATGAGTTGAAAATTGTTAGTTCTCACAGCAGGAATTGTCATTTAGTGGTGGTAGTAATACTTTTGACTGCAGCCAGAGGTTTGCTTCTGTGACTGGGCTATTTTCTGCACCTGTTTTCTGAACCAAAACACAAAGTGCTGTGGCCACGAATGTGAACCCACTCCCTAGATATTAGCAAAGTCATAAATAGTCATAAGCACGGCAGTGATTCCTTCAGTAGCAACTCACTGGGTCTCTAGAAGGAGGTTTGAGCGATTGGTCAGAGGTCCTAACCTCAAAATTAACAGAATGATTGCGATACTGTAGCTGCTGACTTTTAATATATGGACACTTACCTGTCATGGGAGCCCGCAATGTCGGCACCCCAGCCAATTTTCAGATCGGTTGTCGGGTGCTGCCATCACCATTCATTGTGAGGATAACTGTCAGTGGAGCTTTTCAGTTGTGCTTTCGAACTGGCCCGGCGGCTGAGGAAGGAGGGGGGGAATTGCAAGGGATGGCGCTGCAACGCAGTCTCCTGTAAGAGGGGAAGGGTATCTGTCAAAAACAGGTACCTGTTTCCCCCTCCCCTGAAAGGTGCCAAATGTGGCACCGGAGTGAGAGGAAGCAGATAAGCTTTAGTTCCACTTTTGGATGGAACTCCGCTTTAAGTGTCTGCTATGGATTTTAGGCACAACTCAATGATTTTGTGGACAACTCAATGCCATTTGTTAGTTTTTTTGTACAGATACCCCTATATCAATCCATACAGACAGGCATCTTGGATGACCAGGAAAGGAAGGGGAAAATAGCATGCACACCCCTGAAATAAACTAGACCACGTGACCTGCAGGAAAAAAGGAATGTGACACCAAACCTATATTCTAGATGGGGGTCTGGTATAGATTTTTAAGTTAAACTTGTTTAAGGGTCTGGTATGGATCTTTATAGGAGACATCAAGGAAAAAAGTAAAAAAGCAGACCCTTATCTAGGCATGCAGCCTGGCTGACCAGAAAAGGGAGGGGCAGTGAATGTTCACCCCCATACCGCCTCTCCTAAAACATACCAGGTCACATGCTCTAATCATTGGGAGAGTGCATTGCTAAAACTCCATCCTTGGCAATGCAGTTTGTCTCCATGTTGGTCGGCACAAGTGTCTTATCCCTGGGGGGACTTATAAGAATATGGAAACTGACTTTAAAATAAGGGAACCTCCAGATATATGTCCCACCATGTGAATGAGCAAAAGGTATATGGCACCCTTTGTACAAATACAACTATAATCGACAATGTATTGGCAATGGTTTACAATGTAAATCTAATGCCAATAACATTGTACAGCAATGTAGATTCAATTTTAGCCACAATGAGTGACCCCGATGACCCACTGACATAAACACAATGACCTACGTCACAACGGTCATCTCCCTTTTACACTTACATGACAAATAACAGCTTTCTGGCTGGCTGCAGAATAACAAAGTAAACAGGGATGCTGGCTGATATTATTGACCAAATGTTGTCTTTACCATATTTGTCCAATGACAGCACCCAGTGTCAGAAACACTGTGCAAGCTGTCAGACTCATGCGCATGCACATAACATTATGTGCATAAATTTTAATGCATGTCCAAAACAGATATTGGCACTAACAAGGCTATTTAAAACTGAGTTCTGCATAGGCTGGTTGCTGAATGATCTTTCAGTCAGTATTCTTGTGATTCCTGATTCTAAACCTAAACCTGACCTTTGTTGCGGACCCAGATTCTACTGACCTTGCACATCATACTCCATTAGCTTCCTCCCTGGTCACAAGGGCCAAAGAAAGTGACACAGAAATCAGAAGCAATGTTTTACATACTGTTTACGGGTTGATTCTATCCCTACACCCAGTGACATCTGCCATTCAGGTCCCTTCAGGTTGGACAGTGGATCTCTGGAAGCCCAGAAAATGATAAGGGAGGCTGTTTGGCACCTGGATTGCTTTTATTAAACAGCTGACAGTCGGCTTTTGGAGTGTACACACACACATGGTGGCTGTAGCCATCAGTAGTGTGTGTAAACCCACTGCTGCCACCAATGTAAGACTTACAGAGGTGGCAGAAAATTGGGTTAAAGCTCAACTTGAAACTTGACAAATAACTTTGAAGTTGGACTGCTCCTGCACTGTAAAGCCCCATACACACGGTCGGATTTTCCGATGGATTCTGTCCTATCGGACAATGTTGTCGGAAATTCCGACCGTGTGTAGGCACCATCGGACATTTTCCATCGGATTGTCCGACGGACAAAGTTGTATCTCCTGCTCTAAAAATTTTCTGACAACAAAGTCCGATCACACCAATTCCGATCGTGTGTAGCGAATTCCGACGGACAAAGTCCGATCACACCAATTCCGATCGTGTGTAGCGAATTCCGACGGACAAAGTGCCACGCATGCTCAGATCACATTACAAGACCAAAGCTATTGGCTACTAGCCTCTACGTAGTCCCGTCATAGGCAACAAACGTCACCACGTTCAGAATGATCGGATTTTTCGACAACTTTGTCCGACCGTGTGTATGCAACACCAGTGTCGGACTAAATCCGTTGGACAAAATTACCCCAAGAGCGCATGACGACTCATCCAAGAGGTCACAAAAGACCCCACAACAACGTCCAAGGAACTGCAGGCCTGACTTGCCTCAGTTAAGGTCAGCGTTCATGCCTCCACCATCAGGAAAAGACTGGGCAAAAATGGCCTGCATGGCAGAGTTCCAAGGAGAAAACCACTGCTGAGCAAAAAGAACATCAAAGCTCGTCTCAATTTCTCCACAACACATCTTGATGATCCCCAAGACTTTTGGGACAACATTTCTGTGGACCGATGAGACAAAAGTGGAACTCTTTGGAAGGTGTGTGTCCAAGTATATCTGGCGTAGAAGGAACACTGCATTTCAGAAAAAGAACATTATACCAACAGTAAAATATGGTGGTGGTAGTGTGATGGTCTGGGGCTGTTTTGCTGCTTCAGGACCTGGAAGACTTGCCGTGATAAAAGAAACTTTGAATTCTGCTGTCTACCAAGAGATCCTGAAGGAGAATGTCCGACCATCTGTTCGTGTACTCAAGCTGAAACGAACTTGGGTTCTGCAGCAGGACAATGATCCTAAACACACCAGCAAGTCCACCACCGAATGGCTGAAAAACAAAATGAAGACTTTGGAGTGGCCTAGCCAAAGTCCAGACCTGAATCCTATTGAGATGTTGTGGTATGACCTTAAAAAGGCCGTTCATGCTCGAAAACCCTCTAATGTAACTGAAATAGGACAATTCTGCAAAGATGAGTGGGCCAAAATTCCTCCAGGACGCTGTAAAAGCCTCATTGCACATTATCGCAAACGCTTGGTTGCAGTTGTTGCTGCTAAGGGTGGCCCAACCAGTTATTAGGTTTAGGGGGCAATCACTTTTTCACACAGGGCCATGATGGTTTGGATTTTTTTTTTTTTTTTTTTTTTTTTTCACCTTAAATAATAAACACCTTCATTTACGGAGGCGCATGCGCGGCAGCTCCCAAGATGGCCGCCGGCATCTAGAGCTCCGCTCCACCACAGCCCGCCGCTGACCACCGGAGCGTACGGAGCGCTCGTTCACCCCCCACACTCAGCCATCCTGGTAGGGGAATCCCCAGGGAATCGGGTCATGTCGGTCCCGCTGGCCAGGCGCGATCTATCAGGCCAAATGACGGCCGCTCCCGGCCCCCTCAGCTATGCCAAGATGGCGTCGGCCACACGAGGCCCGCAGGCCTCAGAGGAGCAGGAAGCATCAATTGCGGACCAGGACCAGTCAGATCAACACTATACAGGTACAGACTTCCCCCCCCTGCCAACAGCCAGCTCTCCCTCCTCTACTGAATCCTTATTGGGGAGAATGGGCTCAGGATATCCCACTACCCCTATGCTGGACCCACACACAGGCATGTTACTCACTGATAGTGAGGCCCAAGAGGACATCCCTATCCCCACAGACTTCCAGTCTATGATGACAGCTTTCTCTCAGATGTTAACTAAAGGTCTGGCTATGAATGCTGCCCAAATTACTGCATCACTACATGCTGACTTGCAGCAAATAGGTATGAGGATGGATAACATAGAAAATAGGGCTGACCAAGCTGTGGCACAGATTAACCAGAACTCTGCCAGATTACAGGAAGTACAGGATCAATTGGAATCGGCGTTTGCAAAGATCGATGACCTTGAGAATAGGTCCAGAAGATATAACTTTAGGCTGCGGGGACTCCCGGAAACTGAAAAAGATGTTCAAAAAGCAGTTAAAACTCTGATTAAAAGCCTTATACCTGACATCCCAGACCACCGCCTAGAGCTGGACAGAGCACACAGGGCACTACAGGCCCCCAGAGCAGACGGTCTCCCCAGAGATGTCATTGTCAAACCACACCACTACGCAGTCAAGGAAGAGGTCATGAGGAAAGCCAGATACTCAGACAACCTCACTTTACTCGGCCACAAGATCCAAATTTTTGCAGATTTGTCACCTTATACAGTACAGAAGAGAAGGTCTTTTAAACCGTTACTGCAAGTACTCCTGGACAAGGACATCACATATAAATGGTCCTTTCCTCTTCGCCTGAACTTTTCCTACAAAAACAGGAATTTCTGCTTCTCCTCTTTTCAGGAAGGGGAACGACTGCTAACACACCTCGGCCTGATACAGCTGGAACCGTCGCCTGCCAATGCTAACAAAGGGACCCCCTCATCGACCAAGAGACCACCGCCAGCAAGTCCACTGCAACAATCCTGGCTGAAACAAGGACCCAAAAGGTCCAAGGAAACCATTCCGCCTTGAGCATGTGCTCTTATGCTCTACTTGCTGCATGACTGAACTTTTCCCCTGATTTTGGGGATACATTTTTGGGGAAAGGTCTGTTTGGGGACTTCTCCTCTCCTCCTCTTCCTTATAGAGGAAGGCATTGGGGAGCCCCCCTTTCCCGGCTGGACCACATGATTGAGACATTCCTCACATTAGTCAGTCCTGTTTGTCCTTTTTTCCCTTTTTTAAAAATTTTTTTTTTTCTTTTTTTTTTTGAATAGTTACCTCCATTTGTAATGTTATGGCTTTACCTGGGAGCGATAGCTGGCTCTTTGTCTGCTGACTTTTATCTTGGTCCTCCCTACAAGGAGGACATACTGAGTCCTTAGCAGAATACAGTTGTTAACCCTAATGCCTGAATTCATTTACATGCTTAGAACATTTATAAGTCAAGTTATAGGCTAAGGATGACACTTAGTATTTTTATTCTCCCCCTTGCTGGGGTGCATCGACAGTTTAGTTTTAATGCCTGGCTTTGCAGGGTCTGTTACATTTATTTGAATTTGCCTTTTCATTATTATTTTTTTTTTCCCTTTTTTTTATTGTAATTTTTTTATATCCTAAATATTAGGCCTAAAGGGGGATCAGACCCCCAGGGGGCGCTCCGGAACCTGTTAATAATGGGGCGGATAGGACCCCTCAGTAGATACTGATTTAAGGTGGGGGGGCTGTGGTGGACCCATTGCGCCTTAACTGGATCAGGGGCCCATTTGGATTTCCTAGATCCTATTCCGGTTTTTCTGTTCCAAGAATAACCGGTACCATGGGGTTTGTGGTGGGTTTGGTTAATCCGAACCGACCGGGGGGTGGGAAGGGACCAGGGGGTCCCTTTGTTTTATTGTGTCACATGTCACACGTTAAAAGGTCTCAACAGCAGTTCATTAACCCTTTTGTCTTCTTCTCCTTCTTTCCTTTCCCTCTTCTTTTCCCCTTCATACCTTCTCTCTCCCTCTCTCCAGACACTCTAGGTGGAGTTCATAGGTCACACAGAGTCCTCCACTCGACTCTCCCAGGCTCCAGGTTCATCTCTCTTTGCATCACGGGACGGAAGATGTTTCTTATCTCCCAACGGCAGGGTAAGTGCCATGACGACTGTATAGATCACCCCCTTCTGATCCATGCCTGACCAACCCAATCTGGCCGCCACCCTAAAAATAATATCACACAACACTCAGGGTCTTAACTCGCCGATCAAGCGAAGGAAAACCCTTCAATACTATCACTCGATACATGCAGATGTTGTCCTTCTGCAGGAGACACACTTCCCTTCTACATACAAGCCCAAGTTCCTACACCAAAGCTACCCACAATTTTTTTTAGCATCCGCAGAGAATAAAACTAAGGGGGTTGCGATCTGCTTTGCGAAACATTTAAATCTCTCCCAACCCGAAACTATAACTGATCCCCAGGGACGCTATATTCTGGTATCGGGTTTCATAGATGGGGAACTATACACCTTTGTCTCTTACTACGCACCTAATAAGGGTCAAAAATCCTTCATGGAATCCCTGGTAACTAGACTGCAGAAACATTTCAAGGGGACGGTATTCATGGGAGGGGACACCAACTTAGCCTTTGACTTCTCCCTAGACAAGCTAGCAAGTGGTGCTTCGAAACCCAAACGCCCGTCTAAACAGAGCGTCCAACTTGCTAAGATTCTCAACGAAGCTGACCTGATAGACGTATGGAGGGAAACTAATCCGCGCACCAAAGACTACACACACTTTTCCGCCCCGCACGGTTCCTTTGCCAGGATAGACCACATCTTCACCCGAACTTCCACACTCCCTCTCATTAGGTCCTCCAAGATCATCGACTCTTCCCTCTCGGACCACTCCGTAGTTACACTACTCACGTGTAAACCAGCAGGCACCGAGTTCCGTCCGCGTTGGCGCTTACGGGAAACCCTTTTGAATGACCCTATACAATGTGCGTTACTGGAATCTGCTATTCAAGAATACTTTACGTTAAACTCGACAGACGGGATATCCCCGACCATCAGCTGGGCGGCGCATAAAACTGTTATCAGGGGCAGTCTAATCCAATTGTCCTCTAAACTAAAGGCGGAACACAGGGCTGAAACAGTGAGACTTACGGAAGAATTTCGCTCACTATCAAAAATGCATAAACGTAGCCCCAATGCACTTTCATTAGCAAAATTAGACACGGCTCGGGCACTTCTCAACATGACACTGACCACTTCAGCAGCTCAACATCTTCAATGGACCAGGGCCAAATTTTATGCACAACAAGATAGGATCGGTTCCAAATTGGCAGCTAAGCTTTCCCCCAAAACACGCACTCAGGCTTTTCCCAAACTGAAGGTAACCTCAGGGGAACTTTCACAGAACCCGAGCAAAATAATGGAAACCTTTAAACGATTCTACTCGGATCTTTACAAACGTAACCCCGGCCCCTCCACTACTTTACGGGATAAATTTCTACATGGTCTGCAGTTACCCTCTCTAGATAAGACACATGCAGAACTTTTGGAGTCCCCCTTTACCCAAGGGGAAGTCTTAGATACTATAAAGAACCTTAAGCTGGGCTCTTCCCCGGGCCCGGATGGCCTATCTACGGGATATTACAAGAAATTTGGTCACTGCTTGGCACCACACTTAACTAGAATGTTCAATTCTCTCAGGGATGGGGCCTCTTTAAATACAGATTTGAACTCGGCATATATTTCGGTGATACCGAAACCTGACAAGGATATCAGTGAGGTTGGCAACTATCGCCCTATATCTCTTATTAACAATGATATAAAAATATATGTACATAAGGATCAGGTAGGCTTCATCCCCGGGAGACAGGGACCAGACCAGATCAGACGGGCAGTAGACATCATTTCCTTGCTAAAATCTAAATGGGACGGGGGCCCTGCACAAAAAGGATTTTTATTGTCAATTGATCTACACAAGGCGTTTGACTCAATAGATTGGGCATACCTGTCTGATATCCTTAGGCGATGGGGCTGTGGCTCATACTTTCTTAATCTTATTAACTCCCTTTATTCCACTCCGACGGCACAGGTGCGCCTACTGGGTAGGTACTCGGAATCCTTTCCCATCGGCAGGGGGACCAGACAGGGATGCCCTCTATCACCTCTCCTGTTTGCTATAGCAATCGAGACTTTGGCCATCGCCCTGCGGTCAAACCCAGACATCAAAGGGGTACGTTGCGGCTCCCATGAGCACAAATGCGCACTGTATGCGGATGACCTCCTTCTTTTTATTACCTCTCCCCTGACTTCCATGCCTACGATCCTTCAGATCCTTGGGGACTTTAGTAAGATATCAGGCCTAAGGGTTAATATGACTAAATCACTGGCTTTGAATGTAACCCTCCCGCCAGATACACTCAAACAACTTACAGATAATTTTACTTTCACTTGGGCTCCCTACCAGATCCCATACCTGGGTATCATGCTTACCCCGAAAATAGAGGATTTATTCCGCGCAAATTATCCGCCCATGATAAAAAAAATGCTTACAAGACGTGGAGAGGTGGTCTAAATGTGGTCTATCCTGGCTGGCCAGAATTCATGCGGTGAAAATGACGCTGTTACCAAAACTACTGTATCTATTCCGCTCGTTGCCGATCCCAATACCCAAACGTGTTCTCACCAAAACACAGTCGGACATCATTCGTTTTATTTGGGGTAGGAAAGGCTATAGATGTCCTTCTGAAACACTCTACAGATTAAAAACTCAAGGGGGTCTGGGACTTCCAAATCTTTGGGCTTACTATCAGGCTGCACGGCTGACACAAATTTCTTTAGCCTACTCTAGTCATGCTAAACCAGACTGGTTTACCATGGAACGACAAGCTGTTCCCTCGCACACCATCGACTTCCTCTTAAGTTGCTCTTCGAAAGACAGACCGGCTATCATGGCACCCACCCTATCACACTCTATAGCGCTTAGCTCCAAACTTTTCTCCCTGAGCTCAATCATATCCCCACTGAGACCCCTATCACACATTTTTCATAACCCTGAATTTCCCCCTGGAAAGAACATTGAAGCATTTAAATGGTGGACCGACAAAGGCCTATATCGTATCGGTCACTTCTTCTCCCATTCGGGGCCCCTCTCACTGCGGCACTGTAGGAAGAAACTAGACATGCCCGATTCAGAACTTTATAGGTACACACAAATCTCCCATTTCTTGCACTCTATCTGGACCACCAAACCACTACCCCCCACTATTACCCCATTCGAACAATGGTGTATCAACACGGCTGATCAGAAGGGGGGCATTTCACTGATCTATACGGCACTTATGACAAAACAGTCCAAACCATCTTATGCCCGAGCCTGGGAGTACGACCTGGACGATTCTTGGGACCCTACAGCTTGGTATCGAGCCTCTGCAAGAGCTTACAAAGGTATTCTCAATATATCACTGATTGAAGCCAGTTTGAAAGTTTTACTAAGATGGTATTATGTCCCTTCCAGGCTGGCTACACTTTTCCCGGGCACGTCTCCGGTTTGCTTCCGAGGATGCGGACTGGAGGGCTCTATGGTCCATGTTTGGTGGACCTGTCCTCGCATACGGTCTTTCTGGCGGAAAATATTCCGAACCATTAGCTCCCTGACAGGCTCTACAGTTATGCCTCACCCTAGGTGGGCACTGCTGAACTTTCTTATCCCAGATTTATCCAAAACGTCCCAGGCGTTAACATTGTTTCTCTGCCTGGGGGCCAAAATAACTATAGCCAAAGCCTGGAAGACACATACCATCTCTTTCCGGTTGTTTAAACAGAAGGTGACATGGATCATGATTCAGGAACAAACCGTTGCCAAGCTCAACGACAAAACCGAGAAGTTTAGGAGCATCTGGGAACCCTGGGCAACCCTCTGCAATATTTCCCTCATACCAGGAGTACCCCCTGGTAGTCTGACCTCCCGATCTACAAGCTGATGAACGGAACATCACTCTCCTCCCCTTTTTTTTTTTTTTGTTTTTTCCTTTTCACTTCACACGTATTCCCCCCCCCCCCTTTTTGTGCTTCCTTACTTTCTTCTGTCGCCTCTCTTGGCAAGGCTCTTTCCCCCGCACATTACCATGTCAGTTTGAAAACTGACGCTTGACTTGCCTATATCGGTATACAGAGACTATAGTATCAACACTTCAGTTCTGGCTTTGAGCCAAGTATTATACGCCATGGGACGGGTCTGGCTCCCCGACTCCTGGGCTGCAGCAGGATCCCATTTGGGGCTCCTGGGTACTCGGGGTTCACAGACTCTCCCTGGCTTGGGTCCCTTCTGCAGGTCTGCTGGTGTAACAGGCAGGGTTGCATCCTGAACCGAAGTGACAGGTACCTGAGACTTGTTATGACATCCTTGGTTGCGTTATTATACGACTTTGTCATTATTACTTTTTCTGTTACATGACATGCCTGTTTAATTTTCTCTTTAGTATGTTTGCACTTGTTGTACCTGTATTGAGTATACAAAACTTTAATAAAAACTTTTAAACATAAACACCTTCATTTACAAATTGCATTTTGTGTTTACTTGTGTTGTCCTTGACTATTGTTTAAATTGGTTTGATGTTCCAAAACACTTAAGTGTGACAAACATGCAAAGGAACAGGAAATGAGGAAGGGGCAAACACTTTTTCACACCACTGTAGATAAAAGGCTGTTTTAGGTCTAGGGGGCTTGTAAAATTTGATTTAATTATATCAAATCCTCCACAGCTATACCCTTTACCAACAGCATCCTCTTCTCTATGTTCCAGTGGGTCTAAGGTCCTGGTGTCATCAAAATCAATGCAGAGTCCATTCCATATCTGTGCACTGGATGAGATAACACCAAGGGGCAGTCCACCGCTAGAGCATGGGGGAATTCCGCCTGCAGGGGGAGTAGATGATTAGGTAAGTAAAAGTGCTTTTACTCTCTCCTAGACTTAATGAGCAATTAACCCTTGGAGTTTTAAATGTGTATATACTGTATAAAGTAGTAATCCCTTTGTGTTTTTATGAAAAGATTGTAAGATCTTTTCAATAAATTTGAGAATCATCTCCTCTTGAATAAGCATGGATTATCTATATGTACTAGTGGGTAGGGGATGGGTTATCTTTTTTTGGCAACGGTTAATTATGTGTGTCCCCATGCATATACTTATGAGTTAGCATTCCATGTGAATCTTTATTAGTGAGCTTGAAAATTAGAAGATGCCTGGAAAAGCTGCTTGCTGTATAACTCTACAGCTAGAATACACAGTACAATAAAATATTTTAACATCTAAATAATTGAACTGAATGAATTAGCACTACTAGTAGTAGTCTGGTAGAATATCATGAGCAGCATGAAACCACAGCGAAAATGACATTTTAGTATTTGGGACTGGAGGCATTGTTTTCTCTTTTTTGAACTTAGAGTTCAATTTCATGTTTTGCAGATTCAGTTGACACCTTTCTTATTTCTGTTTACTGCAGCTCTTAAAGCATAACTCCTGATAACGTGTATTCACTTTCTGTTAAATGACCATCACTGACAGGACAAAAAGTGAAGCGAAACAGAAAATGATATGGTTTTCCCATAAACAAGAGAAGAGGGGAGACCTCCCAAGGACTACTACTATTCTAGAGATCACTGTCAAAGGTGGAACTCCCACTGCCACTGTTGTGATCTTGAGATTTTAAATGTAGAGAAATATCATAAAAGGCTACACAAACAGTATAGAAAAATAACTGAAAAGTTCCCAACCTTTCCACTCTATGTGCTAAAATAAGAAAAACTCTTTGTCTGTAGTCCACCCCTAAAACATTCACCAAATGGATGACATATAAATTCACACATGGATGGCACATAGAACTAATTAGCATATTGACATTATTAGTTTTTTTAGCAAGTACTAACTAAATGTGTTGAGTACAGTGTGCAAAGTTATTGTCATATTGTATTAGGCCTTTTGTAGGCGTATTCAGCAAAGCAGATCAACAGGAACAGTAAATAATCATTAGTATCCCACAGTAAGAAAATAGATTTAAATTTTCACTGATCAGATCAATTAAATGATAATACATGTTCGGTTACTATGAATAACTGCACTGCCAAATTTAATTTCTGTTATTACATCTGTATCAAAAAATCCCTTTAATAAGCTAAATGAATTGCATAAAATTTAGGTTGGCCATATACAGTAAATTATCACAGCAGAAAGGTCAATTAAGACTTAAGGTGACAAGTGACTGGAACTGACGAATACAGCATGTTTTTAATACCAAATGTGTTAGACTTTGACACTTAAATTCCACTAGAAATTTTTAGATTATCACTTTAGCATAGTACTTTTTTGTTAAGGATGCTGCTGGAAGCATTTCATACTTGTTAGACTCTGTACAATAACAGCAGTCACCCTGGGCCTCTTATATAGAGCAATAAAAATGTTCCAAAGACAAACTGTGCCAGGGCGAGGGAAGATAATTGTTAAATTCTGTTGTAGGTTTTAAGTAGCACTCAAGTATATTGTCAAATGTTTTACCAAAAATATCTCACTGGTAATTTCCTTAATCATAAATTCTATTTCTGCTGTGTGCATAAATTATGCATATAGTCATTTAATATACAATCAGATATTGACTAGGAAAAAGGGTAGATTTAAGTATAGGACAACTCCATCTGCTAGTGTATAGAGCCTATAATACAGTGGCTTGTATAGACAACAGACAAGTACAATGCTGCAGTGGCTTTCAACATCAGAATTGTTCCTATTTTGCAATTATAGTGTCTAGGATCTGCTTGGCTAGGTTTAATAACCATCCCCTCATTTATAGTGGAACAGAATAGAAGTGGGAATGTGGGGAGTTGCGCTTGTAATGACAACATTGTCCAGTTCTACTCTGCATTTGCGGAAGATTTCGCAACTGACACTTTATTCCTCCTTTGTTCTCAGGGCCAACAGTGATGATGCAACTTCCATATGTGCACAATGAATCTGTTCCATTCTGACACTGTGCTTCACTCTTAAAGGAGAATTATAGCCAAAGCTTGTTTGGCTGTACTTCTCCTGTGGATCACAGGAGTGCAGTCCATTCTGCACTCCTGTGACCCATTTTCAGCATACAGCAGACATCACAGAGCTGGTCAAAACTTGGGCAAAATCATGACAATTAAGTCGGGATCCACCCACATGCCTGGACTGGCAACCCAGATCGGCACCTGGACCGACACCTGAGTCGCTGAGAGCCTGAGCCAACTGCTCCTGCCCCCTCCACAACCCAGCTCTCCAGTGAGTGTGTATGTGGGGGGGGGGGGGGGCAGAGCAGAGAGCTGGTGACAGACAGATGCATCATCAGACAGATGTTGCATCCACCTAGGTAGGTATGATTTAAAATATACATACAAAGTCTCAAGTCTGGTTCACACCTATGCAGTTTGCATTTACATGCTTGTACATTAGGAATTTAAAATTCCTAAATGTTCCTAAATGTTCCCTTCAACAGATATTCACTTTGTAAAATAAGGTCTACTTTAAGCACTTCTGGGTTCAGCTTATCCAGCCTGTGTGTCATATATCCCATTTCAAGTTAACAGTAATATCTATAAATAGTCGTACGTCGGGGTGTGACTGTTCAGCAACCAGAATCATTGCATTAACATTGTGAAAGTGATTAGTGTCTCCCTGGATAGTCATCAGCCAGTGTGGAGGTGGTGAGACTAGGGGAATCGCTTGATTATGTCATCAGCTATACAATTTTTTATACAATATGTTATACATGTGAGTTTACTGGGTATTGGTTTTAGATTTTTAGATTGTGCTTTGACAATATTACACTAGTAGAGCCTTTCTTTTTTATGTACCCATGGATGTGTACCTTTACTGCAAGAACTGTGGAGAAGTGGATTTACTTATTAAGGAGCCTTTGAACTACTGATTCTTATGGCTTACTAGCCTAACCATGAGAGTGATGTGACACACATGGTGGTGGATATCTACAGTGTTTTTCCTAATTAGGATATCACTGGGAACTATTATTATATTTTCTTTATTGGTCAAAGAGGACTGTTATTGGACATTTTTCAGTTTTTTTTTTTTTTTTTTTTTACAATAGGCTTTTATTGAAGTTCGTATACAATACAGAAATGGAGGTTTACATAAGACCTTCAGATACAAAACAGTTAACAGTGCGTAATAGTAAGAACAACAAACTATAACCGTGTCAATGTTGGAACTATAGTAGCGTGAAACAGAGATTTGCTAACCTTGATGTGGTTCAGATAGTGGGTGTTTTAGGGCTGAATAGGTATAGATGGGGAGAAGAATGAGGATAAGTCAATGTAGCCAGGGATTAGGGAAGGCAAAGGGTGGCTGGTCGAAGTAAAGTATTGGGTCGCTTGGTAGGGGAGGGCGTTGCAGGGATTTATGTAGAAGACCAGATCATGACGGAGTGTCGCCATAACCCTGCGCCCCTGTGGGGAGCTAACTGAGCATGGGTGGGGCGACGAATGGAGCCTGAGTGTTGCGCATCGTATCCATGGTATGTTACATAAGTGTGTCAGAGGAAGAGCCCTTGTGGGAAATACGTCTATTCAGGTCCAGGGTATTGTTGACAGTATTGGGGTTGGGTGGGATGGCGGCATACCCCTAAGGAGATAGTAGGGGCGCGTTGAAGCTTAATGTTCCTGGTATGATATGGTCGAGTATTGGAGTATAGGTTGTGTAGGTGACGGTGGGGATTGTAGTGGTTCGCCAGTGAGTTGGGATGCACATGGTGGCGGCGTTGATGAGGTGTAGGGCAAGGGATTTCCTATAGGAGGATTGCGGTATAGATGTGTGGTGAAGTAGGTATTGGGCTGGGGAGAAGTCTGGAGAATAAGTTGTAATGTCAGAAATTAGTTGGTGTATGGCTGACCAAAAGGGCTGTATCATGGGGCATTCCCACCATATATGGAGCATTGATCCGTTGGCACTGTTACATCTCCAACACAGCGAGGGAACGCCTGGGAAGCATTTATGTAGTATGTCTGGGGTTCTGTACCATTTTGAGTATAATTTGTATCTATTCTCCTGTGCGGAAACGTTTATGGATCCTTTATGCATGTGTTCAAAGATATTATCCCAATCCCGTTCAGATATATCTATAGCTAGTTCGGATTCCCATTGGTGTTGTTGGGTTCTGTTCGGGTTTTCTTTAGAAAAGAGAAGTTTGTACACTTCTGACACAAGGTGTTTTTGGGGTTCTGTTCTGTTACATATCTCCTCGTAGGGTGTGAGTTTCCTGTGCCAGCGAGTAAGTGGTTGTGTGTGATAGAGGTAGTGTCTGATCTGGAAATAATTAAAGAGGGGAACATGCAGTTCCGGATGAATAAGTGGGAAGTCTGCGTGCGAGAGGAGGGACCCATTGTGGAAGAGCTGTCGGGCTCTGAGTGGTATGGCCGAGGAGGATGTTTGTTGGTTACAAGTGTCTACGGGGGATCCAGGGTAGATGGGAGGTCGGCATTGGGCCATAAGCGTTTTCAAGGCGTTTAGGTTTTCGGAGTGGTTAGTCTATTCCAGCTTATCCTAGGGGTGTTGGAGGACCACAGGAAGGTCCTGCACATTTTCCTGTAGGAGGCAAAGAAGGAGGGTGGGAGTTTTGTGGGGATGGCCTGCATAAGATACAGTACTCTGGGGAGGACATTCATCTTTAGTATTGAGGCTCTACCGAACCAGGAGAAGCGATTTGCGTGCCAGCCTTGCAGATCTCCTTGGTTAGGGTGTTCGGGAGGGTAACATTAAGGGCTAATTCTAGCAGTGGGGGTAGAGTATAGTGCAAGGATCATGTTAAGCAAGCGTGGGGGGAATCCCAATGCTTGTAGTGTATTAGTCATGTAGTCCCATGCCACTCTGTCGAACGCCTTCTCAGCATCTAAGGAAAGAAGGAAGCCCGGGGAGGAGGTTGTCGTTAACCAGTGATGTACGTTGAGGGCCTTCAGGGTGTTATCTCTGGCCTCCCTGCCAGGGATGAAACCGACTTGGTCCGACGAGATTAGAGTGGGAAGAAGGGGGAGTATACGATTGGCTATGATTTTGGCATAAAGTTTAACATCTACATTAAGGAGTGAGATGGGGCGATAGTTGGATACAAGTGTGGTGTCTTTGCCAGGTTTGGGGATGAGGGTGATATGTGCTTCTAAGATATCCTTGGTGGCTTGTGGGGAGGTCGCGAGATCATTAAATGCGGATAAGAAGTGGGGGATAAGAGTAGCTGAAAACGCCTTGTAATAAGTGGCCGTAAGACCGTCGGGGCCCGGGCTTTTACCCGTCTTTAGTTGTTTTAAAGCCATTAGTGCTTCCGTCGTGGAGAGGGGTAAGTCTAGGTCAGGTTTCAAGTCTTCTGCTAGAGGAGAAGGGCCGTATTGGGATAGGAAGTCTGTTATGGCTTTAGTCCGGTCAAGTGTGGGGTTAAAGGACGTCTGATTGGGGAGGTTGTATAACTTCGAAAAGTAGTGGACAAATTGGTTGGATATATCTTCTGTAGTGACCAGGGCTTTACCGGCAGGGGTTTTAATGGTGTGGACTGTGTGGGCAGCTTTCTTAAGTTGGAGTGCTTTCGCTAGTAATTTGCCTGCCTTATTGCCAAATTCGTAATAGATCTTCTGACTAAGTGCATATTTTCTTTTCAGCGTTTTTTGTAGTTCTGTTAGGAGATCTTCCCTTGCTTGCAGTAGTTCAGTATAGCATTTGGCGGCTAAGGAGCGTTTGTGTGCCCGTTCTAAGTTGTGTATCCGTGCGGATAATTCGTCTATGCGTGCTTTTCTAAGCTTGTTTCTTTTGGCAATCAGTGAAAGGAGTTCTCCCCTTACCACACATTTGTGTGCAGCCCAGATGGTTGCGGGTGATGTGTCATCCGACACATTTTCTTTGAAGTAGTGGGATAATACTTTGGTTATGGCTGTCGAGTTATCTAGGTCCATCAAGAGAGAGTCATCTAGACGCCATATTGTTTTTTTGGGCCGGGTTGATGGGAGTGTCAAGGTCATGGTTATTGGATGGTGGTCGGAAAGCAGCATTGGTTCAATTGTTGCTGCAGTGAGGGAATTCAGGTCGTTCTGGGAGAGAAAAAAGTGGTCGATCCTGGAATACTTTTGGTGTGGAGGAGAAAAGAAAGTGAAATCTTTAACGTTAGGGTTTAGGGTACGCCATGTGTCGTGAAGGGTTAGATTGTTCAGTTGGGTCTTGATAGCTCGGAGTGCCCTGTATGGCATGCTAGACGAGCCATTGGAGGTATCTAAGGAGGGGGTCAGAGGGACATTGAAGTCTCCACCCAAGATCAGAATCCCAGATTTGAAAGCGGTCAATTGATGTAGGGTTTTACGAAAAAATGTTACCTGTTGGGAGTTAGGGGCATATATGTTTGCAATTGTTATTGGCCTATTAAAGTATGAGCCTTTAAGGAAGAGGAACCTACCCTGATCATCACTTTGTGTTGCAGTAATTTGAATAGGGCAGTTTTTCGATATAAGGATTGACACCCCTTTAGATTTTGCGGTATTGTTTGTGGCGTGGTAGGCTGTTGGGAAGTTGTGATTTTGGAGTTTGGGCAAGGTATCTGTTCTAAAGTGGGTCTCTTGAATCAGGGCTATGTGTGTTTTGTGTTTATGTAGGGTATACAACAATTGTGATCTTTTCTCAGGGGTGTTAAGTCCTCGAATGTTCATGGAGCATAGTTTAAGTTTTGTAGACGAAGGTGGGTTAGGGTGACCAGCCAGGGTGGGATCAGTAGCAGCCGCCATTGGGGAATGGGGGAGTTAGAGATAGAAATAAAGATGGGGGGGTCTCAGTAAGTTAGAGTAGGTCTAGGGGGGAGGTAAGTGGTCAGAATATCGACCAATGGGGGGGATCACTACGAGGAGGTGGGTCCTTCGGGTTTCCTCGAATGTGGGATCGGATCTAAAGTGTACAGGGCATAGGCGGAACGGGTAGAACCTGTATATTACCCGATTCGCTGTTTGCCACCGTGTGGGGGTTGGCTCAAGTCGAACGTCGAGGGGGATGTGAGGAAGATATATAAAATGTCCCGTCGCCACAGGGGGTTTGATCGTTGACGGAGGAGGTAGTGAGTGTACGGATTAGGCTGTTAGGAGGAATGAGTAGGACCAGCGTCATTGTGTGCACAGGAGGGATTAATGAGCCTTAGGCAGTAGTCGTTTCTGCACGTATGTTGGAGAATATGACTAGTAATCTTAAAGTAAATTTAGATCATAGGGTCTGGGGGTGAGGACACCACCTTGTGTGTGGTGGAGAGCACACTTCCAGAGCCAGGAGGTTATCAGGCCTGTGTGACATATATATGCATAGGGGTGAGTAGACATATCAGGAATACATTGCACATTATCAGGAGAGAAAAAGTGAACAAAACACAAAAAACAAAAACACAAAAAAAGTCCAGCACCTGTGAAGTAAACATGGCAAATATCACCTGCACGAGGGGTCACTTCGTGGAATATTTGTTTGCGATCTTGTTTGCAAGGCCGATCTATCCATCCGTTTTGTGAGCAGTCATCTGCCAGGGTTGGTGTAGAGAGTTCTCGGGGCCTCGCCATAGGTATGGGGTATACCCGAGCGTCTGGGTGATTTACTGTCCGTGGAGGAGCTTATTGTTCGGTGGTGCGCGAACGTTGGATAGGCTGGTGAGGATCGTCGTATATCTTCCGGAACAATCAGAGACACAAATGGGGGACCGGTGAGATGTGTGGTATGAGTAGTCAGACGATTTATTCCATTCTCTCACAAATTTCAGAGTCTGTTCTGTTTAGTGTTGTTGTCGACGTGAGCAGCGTAAGATCTTTGCAGGGGGATGTGGGAAGTGTATTTCGGGATCTTCGCTATAAAAGGCTATGGAAGACTTAAGCCTCATGTGGCAGGTAGGGGGCTTTCGTGGGGGGGTCACAAACTATTGTCTTATGCAAATCCCAATGATTGGGGGTAGCTGATGGATTACGTCCTGATAGTGGTGTGGGAGGGAGGTCCCTGCATAGCTTGAATAGCAGTCCCGTCTGTGTCTACCGGCCGTTCATTTTGTCCCATCCGTGCGGTTATTTGCTACATGGTGAGGACATGGAGTGCCGGGAGCGGGTGTTAGGGTAGGAGTTTTACCTGGTCTTCTAAGTGTCATCGAGGAGTGTAGGTTCCGGTGTGCTGGAGGCGTCGGGTGAATAGGGGAGTGTTCCTGTACGTAGACCTGTAGAGTCGAGATCTTCGGAGGACATCAGGGTGGGCGGTCAGGTGTTTGTGTGTAGCGTTCCGTCCTTCCGTAAACAGCCTGGGAGAGTTAGAGGTGCGTGCGCCGTATGATTGCGTCATCGCGACCTGCTGTGTGATACCAACGCACGGAATCTTGGGGGTTGTAGTGTAGATCGTCAGATGCGGCCGATGCAAGTAGCGGGTGGTTGGTGCGGGATGTCGGTGTTAAGGGTACAGTCGCCTGTTCCAGTGAGGCTGTAGAGCCCGATAAGGCTGAGAAACGGAAAAAGTAAAAGTCAAAAATTTAAGAGTCAAAAATTAAAACGTTCATCGGTTATATAACTGAGCACGGC
Source organism: Lithobates sylvaticus (assembly GCA_028564925.1). Lineage (NCBI taxonomy): Eukaryota > Metazoa > Chordata > Amphibia > Anura > Ranidae > Lithobates > Lithobates sylvaticus. The sequence continues at coordinate 457,610,421 of CM053027.1, read as the reverse complement.
GTATTCCTTGGAATAAACATAACTGAGTCTTGTTCAGTAAACTTTGTGCTACTTCAGCTGCGTGGTGGAGACCATTTGTGTGGGTTCAATAGTCTCTGCGGGCTCTCCTGGAGTTCGGCGGGGTGGTGGGGCTCAGGGTGCCGTGACGTCTAAGTCCCGAGGGGGATCTCCTCCGGCGGTTTCTGCTATCTTGAGATTCCATCGGTTCCTCCTGGGGCTTATCCATTTTGATCACGGAATGGCGGAAGGGGGCATACCAATTGGGGACATCTACAAGGTGGATGCCGAGGGTGTTGCAAAAGTGGGGTAAGTCTTCCGGTACTTTTAGAAGTGCTGTGCGTCCAAGATGTGTTGCGGAGAGGCCGAAGGGGAATTTCCACTTGTACCTTATCCCCTGTCCACGCAATTCATCCAACAGAGGTTTCAGGTCCCTGCGGTGTTGTAGGGTAATTCCCGAAAGGTCTTGATATATTTGAATAGGTGCAGCATCGAATGAAATTTGGGGTCTGCTCCGTGCCTGGTGTAGGATATCTTCTTTGATCTTGTAGTCCACTAGGCAGCAAACAATATCCCTAGGGGGATCGGTATCTCTTCCTCTCGGTTTCAGGGCCCTGTGGATGCGCTCCATATCGATGATGGTCTGCGGGGGTCTGTTTAAAATTTCGTTGAAGAGCCTAGTGACGGCTGGGGGGATCTGGTCGCCTTCAATGGATTCCGGCATACCTCTGATCCTTAGATTGTGGCGTCTTCCTCTATTGTCGATGTCTTCTAAATGCCTTTGCATATCCCTCATCTGGAGGGTATGGGAATCAATTTTTCTGGTGGCTCTGCGGAGCACTATTTCCTGCCTGTCAGCGATTTTTTCCACCGTCTGGATCCTGTCAGACAGCGCGTGGATGTCGATGCGAAGCTCCGAAATGGCCGCCGAGAGGGTTTCTTTAATGTCGGCGGCAATCGAGCGAAGATCCTGGATGTTGATTTGGGAGTTGGGAGGGTTAGTCAGTCCTCCTTGTGTCGGTGAGCCTTGCAGTGCAGGGGGTGAGGTGGTGTCCGACATGAGGGGAGCCAGGATGAGCGGAGGTGAGGCTTGTGAGTGGTTCTGAGAAGAGCCATGGCAGGAAGATGCCGCGTTGTTCCTTCGGTTTTGGAACATCTCCGGTATATTCTGGCTTAGAGTTCCGTCCTGAGCGCGGGGAGAGCGGGATCGGGAAGCCGATGCCTGTCGGGAAGCAGTTCCCATCTCGTAACAGCGTGTGTAGGCGAGAATAACCTCGTTAGGCAGGTAGTTTGTCCTGTGGCGACGGGAGCTCAGGATTCAAGCGGCCATCTCTGAGAACGGCCAAGCCACGCCCCCTTTTCAGTTTTTTATTTACCATTCTAATTTTATTTTTAGAATGTTTTTTTTTCACATAAAATATGTATATATATATATATATATATTATTTTTCACTATATATATATATATTATTAGGCACTGAATGAATTAGGTGTTATTGTTACACTACTGTAAATTATCTGATATATGCACTTTGGTATATATATATTATTTTCACTGGTTTTGATATTTAGGTTTATTAAGTAGCATCATTGGTTCTAATTTTTCACTGAGCATGGGATATTCTAACTATATAAACATATTTCATTGAAAATACGCTGGAAATGTAAATGTTTGATAATATTATGTAAATGTACTTACTGGTGCCACAAAGAAACTGAAATACATAACATTGTCAATGTGTATCAACCAACTACCACTCCTCTTTTGTTTTAATTACCTAAAGTATACTGTATGTGAACCCGCACCTTGTAAAATAACACATTCAATTTGGGTAGAAATAGAAGAACAAATAGCAGGCCGTAATTGTAAAATAAATAAATTGCAGAACTAAATAATAATATCAAAAGATGCTAAATAATAATAATATTATATTGTATTAATAGTATCAAAAGATACTCAAAACACATTAAATGTACTTGTGTGTCCATGAAGAGAGAATATATACAAATAATCAGCATAAGAAAAAGTTCAAATAAACTCTCATGAAGACATATCAGGTGATGTATTTCAAGTGATCTCTCTCCTTCAATGTGACAAACAACCAGTGCGACTTCTACCAATGCCAGAAAAATGCACTCACCAGATGGAGTTGCTGTCTAGAATTAGAACAGCAAAAATTGCATGTGATAAGATCCAGGACCTCAGAGGTATGTAGTTAACATCGGCTCCCCCATTCCACTCTTATCCGAATTAAAGGACTTTATTTCAGAATGTATCAGGGTATATGGATCATGACCAGGAAGCACTCTTTTTTTTATAATAAAAACAACTCAGCATGTCCCATCCGAAGCAATACGTCACCAATGAATAAAAGAGAAGATTTCATGGTGCAGTATTTATTGGTGGACTAGCACATAAAAACAAACATACTTCCGGTAAAAAAACAGCCTGAGCAGCCCCAGCAATCCATCCGCCATCACCGAGGGTCCACCCATCACCCACGGGACACAGATGGAGCGTTTTCCTGAAAAAAACGATGTCCGGTTGTACGCGGCCATGACGGCCCCGCCGGACAGGCCGCAAATCGAGCCCCCGGCTCTGGCCTACACACACACTGTGGCGGACGCCCAGCCAGGAGCTATGGAGGTTAGTGGCAGCTCCACTCAGGCACTCTCTGCCTCACATTCTGCCTCACCCCATGGCCCAGCTCCACCATTCTCCTTGCTAATCCTACCAGGGGACAATACTCCTGATACCCCCCCTGGGGAAGATGGGCACACACTTTGTATAGCACAAGCAGTAGCAGCCCTCCTGACCCCCATGATCGCAGCCTCTGTGGAGAAGGCAGTCAATGCAGGCATGAAGCAAATCAAAGCCCAGCTGACTGAACACACTAATAAGCTGAATGAAGTGGAACATCGCTTATCAGAAGTAGAGGATGAACTCTATCAAGCACAGGCCACAGAGCCCTCCCAAGATAAAACCAACCAATACATTATCCAGAAATTGGAAGATCTGGAAAATAGATCCAGATGGACCAACCTGCGTTTTGTAGGCGTCCCTGAGTCGCTACCTTCTGCAGCCCTTGCAGACTTCTGTTCAAAACACATACCTGAGGCCATGGGCCTTCCAGGCCCATTCACAGTGGAACATGCGCACCGCATGGGATCTTTCAATCCTGAACGCAAATCCCCCCGCCCCATCATTGCCAAGTACCTCAACTACGCGGATAAATCCTCTCTCCTCCAGAAATTCCGGCAATCCCCGGCTCTTCAAATAGATGGGGTAAAAATCCTTATCTTTGCCGACTACTCTATAGAAGTCTCTAAGAAGAGGAAGGCCTTCCAACCGATCTGTTCCGAACTATTCAAGCAGCAAAAAAAAATTCACCCTGGCAGGGAACCTGCAACCCTCCGCCTTAAATCACCAAACAGGGAACAGCTTTCCTTCCAAAATCCCTTGGAAGCAGAATCCTGCATTCGCTCTCTCCGTCTGGATTCTCTCCACCAGATGCCTTCCAAATCTGCTGCCAGTCTCCGCTCTATGGAACAAAGAAGCCCACGTAAAGACTCCCCCAAATGCTTTAGGCCTTCTACTCTGAATCATCGCAACAGAAACTCCCTGCGCTGAAGTCTTTGCTCTGATCACAGTCTTCTCATCCTCCATCGCAGGTCGTATGTTTCCATATGTTTACATTGACTTATCTCCTCCTGTTTACCTCTCAGTCAACTTTCCCTACCCTGTTGCAGGGTCTTTTCTGAAGTTACCCAGGGCCAGCATCTGATCACTGTCCCCTGTTCGGTCCATTTGAGCACTACGCTGCTCCAACCCTTGTTCTTTATTACAGCTACCATAGTCCCTGTGATCTCCAATTTATGTATTTCTTGTATTTTATATGTCCTCACAGGTGTCAATGCTACTAACAGGCCTGCTGGCTTAGAGACATCCGAAGATGTCAAAATGTCATGTTTAACTATTTTCTCCAGTGCTAATACTAACAGCCTTTGTGTTTACTCGTTTTTCCTTTTTCACCGTGAGTCCGCTGTGCACCACTCCCAATTCTCTCTTTTACAACCGCACTGGGTCCCTCATATTTCGTGTCAGTAGTCCAAGGGCTCTCAGGCACTTCCGTTATCTTTCCCTCCTCTTACAGGGTCCTGTATGGGGAGCCGCTTGCACAGTGAATTCATGCAGAAAAAAGTGAAGTTCGCAATTATGTATGTTTTGGTTATTCTGTTGTTTTTTCCTGTTTGGTCCACTCCATCCCTCCTTTCCCTCCCCCTCTTCCCCTTCTACACTACCTCCTGCATTGTCTACTTAAGGGCTAGAAGTTCATACAACCCCCGTAGTCCCAGGCCTCAGTTGAGTCTCCTTTATTTAACTTTTGATACACCGGTTACAGGACCCCTCCATAAAATCCTCTACCCCATAGCCCCTTAGGGTAGTTTCATGGAATGTGAAGGGTCTCCGTTCTCCTCACAAGAGAATGAAGATCCTTCGCCACCTTAAAAGATTAAAAACTGACATTGCACTACTACAGGAAACCCATCTCCACACCTCAGACTTTCATCATATGCAGAAACTATGGGTGGGGACGGTTCTGGGCTCAGAAGCAGTGGGGCACAAAGCTGGTGTCCATCTGCTGATTCATAGAAACCTCCAATGCTCCATGCTCTCTACCCACACAGATGACCAGGGGCGTTTTATTTCAACCCGAGTTAAGTTGGGCTCCAAGGAATTATTAATATCTAATATATACGCTCCTAAGAGACCGACAAAGTCTTTTTACTGTCAACTATCCTCATTGCTCCTCACCTCTACCCATCTTCCTCACTTGGTTGGGGGGGATTTCAATGACATTATGCACTTAATAGATGACAGGTCCTCACCGAAACCATTATTAACAACTCTCTCTCCCTCCACCCCCACACTATTTGCTTCAACCATGGACTCCCTTCATCTCTCAGACTTATGGCGCCTATCTCATCCAACAGCCAGGGACTTTACCTTCTACTCCAACCCCCACAAGATCCTTACCAGGATTGACTACTTTTTAGCTCCGACAACCTTATTCCCTTTGTCTCGGACACCGGGATAGAAGACATAGCCATATCCGACCGTGCCCCAATAACACTTACTCTTGACCAACTTGACCTCCCACCTCACTCCAACCTCTGGCCCTTTCCTTCATTCCTACACAACAACACTGACTTTAGAAACTATATGGAGCGCACCTGGGAGGAGTTTTCCTCATCCAATGTCCCCCATTCAGGTGACCCAAACCTCCTCTGGGATGCCGGCAAAGCACACCTGAGGGGCAGGATCATATCCTTTGCCACCACATTCAAAAAAATGCTTTATCCAACTTTAAGCTGGCCAGTACTAGATTACACAGGGCGCAACTCAAACTTGCCACCTCCACCACATCCACTGACAGAGATGAATGGTCGGCGGCAAAGTCCTCCTTTGACACCTGGGCAACTACCCTTGAACTCACCAAAAAAGCTCACCTAGACGCCACCCTACACAAATTCGGGAACAAGTCTTGTAAACTTCTCTCCAAGCTATGTAAAGGCTTTTTCCTACCGACCCACATTACCTCACTTCACAACCACTTGGGGATAGTACATTCCACCCCTCCCGATATAAACAAAGCCATGCTGCAGTATTACACAGCCCTCTATGGCCCAGATCCTATTGATAAAAACGCTGCTCAATTCTTTTTAGACAAAATGCACCTTCCTAACATCTCTCCCATCCAGTTAGAGTCCCTAAATGCCCCCATCACGACAGACTAAATAACTCACGCCAATAGGAATCATCATCCCTCAAAGGCTCCTGGCCCAGACGGCTTTACTAGCGAGTTCTACAAAACTCTCCCCAACATACTTCACTCTGTCTATTCCGGCATCTGGGCAGGTGGCCCCTATCTCCCCACGGGCAATCAGGCCATTATTAAACTTCTTGCAAAAACGGACAAAGATCCGTTGGAACCAGGCTCCTACAGGCCTATTTCTTTACTTAACCTAGATGTCAAAATCCTGTCGAAAATAGTGGCCTCCAGACTAGCAGTAATCCTCCCTGACCTCATACATCCTGCCCAATCCGGTTTTGTAAAAGAACGCACGGCCACCCTGAATATTCGCAAGCCCTCAAACAAGCCAAACAAGATCCCAAGGGAGACTATGCCATCATCACCCTAGACGCTGAAAAAGCCTTTGATAATGTAAGCTTCGACTGGCTCTCACTATTACTCTCCAAAATAGGGTTTACAGGCCCTTTCTGCCACCTCATAAACTCTATGTATGCATCGCCCTCAGCTAGGTTAGTTGCAGCGGGTCTTCTCTCAGAAGAATTCCGCCTTCATAAATGGACCAGGCAAGGCTGTCCTCTATCCCCCCTATTATTTAATATTGCCCTGGAACCCCTCTTCAGATTCCTATCCCAGAATGCTCCCATACGAGGTATCACAGTAGGCTCCATGGAACTTCGCACATCACTCTTCGCGGATGATGTCCTCATTTTCACATCCAACCCCCCAGCTGACATCTTGGTAGGTACAATTTGATAGACCTGTGGCCTGGATTGAATTGTTTCGCCATCTCTGGCTTATGTGATATATCATTATATACCCTTTTATAGGAGTACTTTTTGTACATTTCAGGCTTATCTGACATACCATTAGACTAATAAGATCCCATATCTCCCCCTACGGGTCTCCAGCCATGTATTTCTTGGTCTCGGTCTTCTGATGCCATTTTTTGTGGACTTCGCTGGGTGATATCTGGTTGTGATAACTTTCTTTGGTAACCCGTGGATGCTTAGACTCTCTGTTATTGGAGGTAAGAGGTTGCATGCATATCAGGGATCCATATGGCACACTCATTGCTAAATCTCACGCAGCATAATTAAAAATACAAATGTGTTAGTTATTGGTATATATTAATTTGATATTTCTCTTATATTCATATGCATATTTTAGAACGAGAAAATACCCTCAATATTCCAAAAACTTGTACCTTACGCCTTTCTCCTGAAGAAGCCATAACGGCGAAACATGTGGAGAATGAATGGACAAGTATAATGATCTGTGCACTTAGAGTATACCACTATTTTTGTTCTATTGGAGATTGTATGCATAACCTCTGAATCATAATACGTATCTTGCTGTGCACAAATTCATTATTTTAGGTTTTATATGTTAATAAAAATGTATTTATTTTACTATACTTAAACGCTTTTGTAGTTTTGTACCTTAGGTAGTCCCATATCTCCAATATTTCCATTTTTCTTAATCAAATTTGGGATGATGGTACCATATATGTAATTATTATTTGTAAAATATCCCAGTCTAACGACTTCGCAAATTCTGACAATTAAAATCTTGACAATTAAAAGTGTCTTTGATGATTTCAGGTTATGCTTGGGACTACGCATGAATTACTCCAAAAGCGAAATTCTCCCAATCGGCGGTCAATCTCTACCCCCTTGGTCACAACACTCTCTTTTTCAAGTTGCCTCGTCACATATCACCTACCTAGGAATAAAGATTGGGAAACTACACTCTTTTTACCATCTTAACTACCCCCCTCTCTTTGCCAAACTTTTTCAAGAACTGTCTAACTGGATGGATCTCCCCCTATCACTCTTGGGAAGGTGCCATCTTATCAAAATGATTAGCTTTGCCAGACTGTTGTACCCTTTGCAAACTATTATACTACTGTTAAAACACAAAGATGTTTCAGCTCTTAACTCCAGAATTTCTAAATTCCTTTGGCATTGCAAAAGACCACGTATGGCATTTAAGAAATTGCACTTTCCTAGGAGTGAGGGTGGTATAAGCTTACCACGTATAACCTTGCTTGTCTGCTAAGGACTAGCCTTAACTGGCTGGCCCACCAATCTCGACACTCCAACTATGCCCTAGAGTCTGAAATGGCTCACCCTTACTCGTTGGTGGCACTCCTACATTGTAGGTGGAAATCTGTCCCCCTCCCACTTCAACACAATCTTCTTCTACGAGACACGGCCTTGGCCTGGAGGGAGATCAGAAAAATATGTGGATATATGGCAGGAGCATGGCCTCTCAAATTTTTCTGCACTATGTGACATCACAACTGGAAAACCCTTACCTTTTTCAACTGTGTCAACCCTATTCTCCTTACCTCCCTCTCATGGGTTTTATTACAATAAATGCATAAGCTATCTCTCCAGCACATGCAAGGAGGAATCTTTGAGATTTAAACCCAGCTTCTTGGACCGGTTGCTAAAGAATGGCCACTTCACAATCTCAGACATTTACAAACCTCTTTTACATGACTCCTCCCCATCTCTCACATCGTCTTCCATTGCCAACTGGAGCAAAGACTTCTCTGATCCCAACCTTGTCGAAAAGATCCTGTCTGGCCTTCAAATGGTTTTCTGTGTAACCCCGAATGAAACCTGGAGGGAAACTCAGCTCAAAATTGCTCACCGACCATATATCCCTTTCCTCTCACCCAAATCCAAGAAGGATGGAGCCTCATGCCCTCTATGCTCGGCTACTAAACCCTCACTCTCTCATCGCTTTTGGTCCTGCTCCTTCATCTCCTCATTTTGGGATCAAGTAATTTTCTTCATATTCGAAGTCACACTATTGAAACTCCCCAAATACCCTCTTCTCCTGATTTTTGGATACTGGGACCCTCTATTGTTACCTTGGTCATCATCTTCTAAGGCCACATCCCCCAATAGGGCGGCCCCAAACCCTTCCTCAAAAGACTGGATCCTGATATGCCTACTTATTGCAAGGAGACTCATCCTCAGACATTGGATTTCACCTCAAAGTCCGCCCATCATCAAACTCCAAAAAGGACTGTCTTAATCTTCTATACAGAGAACGACTCCTCACGGACTTCAAAGAACTCAAATCCAGATATCCTTTTTTCCATAGATGGCAATTGTTCATCTCCTCAGCTCTCTCCTCAGATGACCAACTGGATCTACACACACTTTCCTTCTCATATTATGAGCCAATCCCTGAGGAACTGTAATCCCTAATGATATTCCTTGCTTACCCTCTCTCTGGTTGCTACAACATTTGATGGACACCTTTGGGGCTCTCACATGATGTTGTATCCTCTGAAGCCCGCAACTCATTTCTCCCCCCCCCCTCTTCCCTCCCCTGCCTTTCTGGTTGTAACCACCTTTCTATCATCACCTTATCAGGGGTTAGCACTCAGATCCATCCAGTCATTTGTCCTCTCTATTTTGTCTATTTGCTACTGTATTTGAGCAAGTATTATCTGTTTATACTGTTCCACAATCTCATTAGGTAGAGATTTCTTGTGTTAAAAGGCTGTTTGCAACCCCACAACGTTAGTTGTTTTGACCTTTATACTTACCTTACCGTTGTTCATCAACTGTTCTGTTTTTGCTGACATATATGATTCTTTCAGGTCTTTTTTTGATCCTGTGCAGTTTATGTAATTATGACTGACGATAATCTGTACAAATGTCTTTTTTATTTTCCCAATAAAAACATTTTGAAAAAAAAAAAAAAAAAAACATAAAACCATATGTGCAAAGAGCACTTACATAAAAAGCCGCCAATCCAGCCAGGGAAAATGGCGGCAAGCACATCAAGTACAAAACATTATGTGTAAGTAATAGGTTTGCACTTACATGGAACACTGCCAATCTATTGCAGAGTGGCGCCAGGACCTCAAGCGTTGTATAGTACTAATGTACAAAAAGTATAGTATTTATAATGTATGCCTCAAAGATGGCACAAAGACCACCAGCTGGGTATCTTTTGCATATAATACAGCAAAATATAGTACTTTAAGTTTCCTCTGCAATTGCATTCAAGATATTTTTTGCATTATAGGTATAATGAAATAAAATGGTAAATGATAGGTTGTATTGTGTGTTTGTTTTGTTTTGCTGTTTTACTGTACATTATAAAGTACTTTGGTATGTGGATCTGATAAATGCAGTAGAACACAGTGCAAGTTTGTAGAATAAGTTGCAGAACTACCAAGTAAACATGTAAATGAGCTGTCAAAGGCTGATTAATCAGTGTGCACATTCATTATTTGCCTTGACAAAACACAAATACAATTTGCTTACTTTTATCAGCAAGGTCCAGAGTCATTTGTTTATGTTGTAAGGATTTTTTTTTTAATTCTTCTCAGAGGAAATCTCTTGGACAATATTTTGTTACTCTAAATAAACATTTCACTGTTTTTAGTTGTATCTAATTAGGCACCTGTCACTGTTTGGATTTAAGATGCCAGCCCAGTACATATAAGCGGAAGACATATTACAGCTACTTGAATGAGGAACAATAACCTTTAGTCAACATTTCAGGAGTTTTCCACAATACAATAAAACACTTTTACTTTCTGTGATCTTTATTAGATTTACATTTGGTGAGCTTTTATTCTATATAAACAGAAGTTGACCTAATATGTACATTTACATTCAGACACTTTCCATTTCATGCATGCAAAAGGCCCTGTGTATGCTTGCATACATGTACAGGTAGTTGTGCACTGGAGCAAATTCAGACTAAGGCAAAATTCTAATTAAAATATTAATTTGACAAACCATTATACATTTTTGATCTTTTATTGTATTATGGTGCGCTAGTTCAAATCCCACCAAAAGTTTGTCCACCTAGAGTTTTGTTCTCGTTTCCTCTTATATTAAAAAATGTACTTTGTGAGATATTAATGTATCCTCTATTAACACAGCACAACATGTCAGGTCTGAGCAGTTGTATTACTTTGTAGTTTGGCTGTTATAGTAAACTTATGGTGTTTTTTGCCCTTTTATTTTATTATGTTCAAGGAAAATTATGATTTGAATATGGGATATTTCCCACTGGCAGCCAACAGGTAACAGCCTGTAGATAGGAACATCAACTTTCTCATGACTCTAGGGGACACAAAAGTATCTCATAGTGAGTGATGAGTCTTTTTGTGTGTCCCTCCAGGGTGGTGGTTCCCAAGTCATAGCAGCTACAGAATGTTCATCAGCTCTCAGAGCTGTCAGTGGAGATTCCCTTATAGTGGTGAGCCATGGGTATATCCCGCTGTGTGTGTTTTTTCTTATCTCATGCACACTTTATGTACTCTGAGTAATGGTTTTAATGTTTTAATAAAGTGAACTACAGTTCAAACTTCACAGAAGAATTATACAAAAAGATCTGAATGTCCCATATAACCACGATGATGCAGTCACTGAGCTTGAACCGGATATTCTGGAGAGTGAAGTCTAGTGGGCCTTAGAAGGCTTTCCTAATAACAAAGCTAGCAGAAGTGATGGTATCCCAGCTAAGTTATTTAACCTCCCTGGCGGTATTCCCGAGTCTGGCTCGGGGTGGAATTTCAGTACCATTAGCGGTAACCCCGAGCCAGCTCCTCCACAGTGCCTGAGTGCCGCTGAGCTCCGTGTCCTGCAAAGTTGCGATGCACGGGAGTGGAGATCGGCGCCAAAATCAAAAAAGTTAAAATACACAATATACATACAGTACTGTAATCTTACAGATTACAGTACTGTATAAAAAAAATGACACATCCCCTTTGTCCTTAGTGGTCTGTTCAGTGCCCTGCATGTAGTTTTATATTATAAATACATTTTTTTCTGCCTGGAATTTGGAGATTGTCCATAGCAACCAAAAAGTGTCCCTTCATGTCAAAAGTGGTTTTAGACCAGCTAGAAAACAGCGATAATAAATTAGAATCACTTGCAGAATTGAGCAATAGCGATTTGTGGGGAAATTCGTCATCAAACACTAAATCTAATGACAGCGACAATTCTGCAACTGAGCAAATTTCTGTGTTTTTGATTTGATTACATTATTAAATAATTTTTATTATTATTATATTATTATTTTTATAATTATTTATAGTTATTTATTATATGATAATTTATGATTTTGTGTTTCACACTTTATCATACCCGGGATGAGTTATTCCTAAGGCCGGGAGACTAGAGTCCGCCGGACAATCCGCCCGTGTGTGGGCTCCGGCGGACTTTTTCCTCCCAAAAGTCCGGCGGACTAAGTTTTAAGTTCAGACTTAAAATTGTCCACTGGACTTGGCAGTCCGGCGGACAATCCCGCCGTCTGTGTGCTAGTCCGCAGGACTTTTGAAATGAACGGACTCCGTTAATTTAGAACATGACTCCAGGTAGACGGGACTAGCGAAGGCAGTGAATGCCGCGGCGGTAGCCCCGTCACCTGGCATGGATTTAAAGGGGAATCCCTACGCTGAAAAAACGGTGTGGGGGTCCCCCCAAGTCCATCACAGACCCTTATCCAAGCACGCAGCCCGGCCGGTCAGGAAAGGGGGTGGGGACGAGCGAGCGCCCCCCTCCTGAGCCGTACCAGGCCGCGTCCCCTCAACATGGGGGGTGCCCTGGGAAAAGGGGGCCCTTCGGCCCCCCCACCCCAAAGCCCCTTGTCCCCATGTTGATGAGGACAAGGGCCTCTTCCCGACAACCCTGGCCGTTGGTTGTCGGGGTCTGCGGGAGGGGGGCTTATCGGAATCTGGGAGCCCCCTTTAATAAGGGTAGAAAGATGTTTGCCAGCACACCATGGAGCGACACAAATAGCGTCCAAAAGGAGTGGTTTATTGCATCATCACAATATGGGAATAGTGCAACGTTTCGGAGCCGCGCAGGGCCCCTTCGTCAGGCATGTGATGACTTGAATAAGGGGGCCCCCAGATACCGGCCCCCCACCCTATGTGAATGAGTACGATGTACCCCTACCCATTCACCTAAGGAAAAAAGTGTAAATAAAAAAAAACACACCATTTTTTAAATATTTTATTGCACAGCTCCTGGGGTCTTCTTCCATCTTGGGGGGTCTTCTGGCCGGACTCCTCCGCTATCTTCTGCTCTTTTACCTAGCTCTCTCACTAGCGGAGGAGCCCAGCTTTCTTCTTCGTCGCCGCCGTCTGGGGTCTTGTTCTGATGTCGGGGGTCTTCGGGGATCTCTTCTGTTCTTCTTGCCGGGCCTCCGCTTTCTTCTTCCAGCTCTTTTCCCAGGGGTGGCCTGGGCTAGCCGGGCTCCTCCACTAGTGAGAGAGCTAGGTAAAAGAGCCGAAGAAGAGGAGAGCACAAAATCTGGCTTGAAATTAACATTGAGGCTGGGTTTACTCTGCCGCATGGAGAGGCTCACAGCAGGGGTCCAGTTTGTTCACCGTTTCAGATCCGATTTCAGTCTGAATTTTTGGCTGAATTCGGACCTGAAACAGGACAGGACTCCTGTGCAATTTTCACTGGAGATGCTCTGGAGATGTGTAAACTGGCTCCATAGAGAGCCGGTTGCAATCTCCTGACATGCAAATTAGATGCAGGGAAACCTGCATCCAATTCGCAATAGTGTGAACCCAGCCTAAGAGATCTAAGATTATGGCAACCAGTCCCATCACTCCTTGGCAAATGGAAGGAGAATAAATGGAAACAGTGACATATTTTTTCTTCCTAGGCTCCAAGATCACGACAGACTGTGACTGTAGCCATGAAATTAAGAGATGCTTGCTTCTTGGGAGGAAAGCAATGGAAAAGCTAGACAACATTATAAAAAGCAGACACATCACCCTACCAACAAAGTGTCTTATCAAAGCTATTGGATTCCCAGTAGTAACCTATGGCTATGAAAGTTGGACCATAAGGAAGGCTGAAATGATGCTTTTGAACTATGGTGTTGGAGAAAACTCTTAAAAGTCCCTTGGACAGCAAGAAGATCAAACTAGTCAATCTTGAAGGATATCAACCCTGAATATTCACTGGAAAGACAGATCCTAAAGCTGAAACTTGAATACTTTGGCCACCTAATGCGAAGAAAGGACTCCTTGGAAAAGACCCTGATGCTGGGAAACATGGAAGGAAAGAAAAGCAGAAGAGGATGACAAAAAACAAGATGGATAGATAGTATCATCGAAACAATGAACATGAAGTTAAGCAAGCTCCAGGAGGCAGTAGTGGACAGAAAAGCGTGGCGCGATATGGTCCATTAGGTCACGAAGATTCAGACACCACTAAACGACAAAAAGAGATACAAAAAAAGAACGGTTTCCTCTATGGGACTTTGAAAGGCAGAAACTCTTGACAATCAAGTTATATTGAAAATATATTTCTATTTTTTTTAGAAAAGTTAAAAATGAGAGTGTAACATTAATGTAAAACAAATTTGGATGCATACATATTACAGGTGTGATATCAAAAGAAACATGTGTTTATACAGACAAACACTTGGCTCTGTCGAGTAGAAAACTAAGACAGAGGATGCCCAATGTGCTTCAAGGTTAGGAGAAGTAAACCTCTTCTTCAGGGGCTAGTGGTTCAATAATTGGTTGTCTACAATTTATAGAAAGCAAAAAAGCAGTAAGCATGCATCATAAAAACATATATAGGTAGATTTTACAGTAAACATATTGTAATATTTTAGTATAACTTCTGACAATGCATTTCTTGAGAGTCACCAATATTACATCCAATTTAAAAACAGGGAGAAAGTCTGCTGCCATATGTCAACCAAATTGAAGAAAGCCAATGAGGGAAGAGGGCATGGCAGGCCCAGACTGAGGCTCAAACACAGAGGGCACTTTGCGTCCACTCAGCCCCACAGATGCCACAGCTGGGGCAGAAACACCTCAAACTTCTAGGGTCTAAACAAGAGAGAAAGGGAAAAGAGAGCAGGAGAGAGCCTCTTTGTTGCAATTTGTATGCAGGTATTGTAGTGGAACTATATACATTAATATAGAAAAAGACTGAGCACACCTTAAGGCAAGCTGGTATGTTGATAAAGAGCAGACAAAGAGAGAAACATGTATACAAGACCGGACAGGACCCATCAAGCATCTATAAAGTAATTAATAATTATTAATATAAACTGCACAGTGTAGTGTGCAGGAAAATTGTAAATATAGAGAGCAGTAATGCACATCCATAAGTAGTGGACAGCATATAGCTCAAAATAGCCTTACAGAGTTGGTGTAGAAAAAACTGTTGTTACCTGTGATCTTGCAATAACAGTGCTCCGTCTGCACAGTGCTGGAAGCAGCATAAGACTGAGCACAAAAGTGTCCTTCTTATAAGAGGCATACCTTGATAATCAGCTATATCTCCCACAGCTGTGAGCAGAGTGGAGACAGGGCTGGAATGAGAGAGTGCCCTCCAGAGTGAACGCTGGGAATCAGAGTCATGATGTCACCAGCCCGGAGGAGAGGGCAGGGACATGCTGAGGAACGGGAGGCGTAAAAATCACTCGCCTCCCACCCAACAATTACGATTAAACCCTCTGACAAGGGGGGTAATATAGTTATTATGAACAATGAGCATTATGAGGAGATATGCAATAGAACTCTATCCAACAAGCAATGGTATTGTAAAATCTCCTTAATAAAGATTGAAAAATTCCATCAGGAATTTTGAAAACTAGTTGATGAGTCGTACGCTGCTAATATACTTTCAAAATCAGAATGGGATTATGTGCGAAACACATTACCCCACACCCCAACTTTCTATTCCTTGCCTAAAATGCATAAGAATATGCACCAGCCATTGGGTAGGCCAATCATATCCAGCAATGGCTCGCTGACAGAAAACCTCAACCAATTTGTAGATGGTCACTTACTCCCCCAAGTATTAAATTTACCAAGTTATGTAAAGGATACCATGCATCTACTACAGATTATTAATGGGCTATATGTTCCATCAGCCTCAATTCTTGTGGCAATGAATGTAGAGGCCCGATATCACATGACAAGGGGCTGACATGCATCAATCATGTCATCTCACAAAACTGTAGTTTTGAGAAAAAGAAAAATCAATTTTTGATAGACGCTTTGGATTTCATACTCCATCATAACTACTTTACCTTTAATGCTGCACACTTCCTCCAGGTACAGGATGAAGCAATGGGGACATCATGTGCCCCCTCCTATGCCAACCTGTACCTGGGGGAGTGGGAATGCATGCTCATTCAATCTGAGCATATGCGTCCATACATTGACAATTTAATAATTTGGTATTGTTACATTGATGATATTTTTTTCGTGTGGGATGGACCCTCCAATAAGCTACAGAGTTTCCTCTAAGAATTGAATATCAATAAATTCAAGTTGACTTTCACTATGGTCTTCGAATCACAGTTCCATCACCTTTTTGAAAGTAACAATCCATAAGGACAAAGATGGTTTTCTAACTAGTTCCCTTTACTGGAAACCCACAGTGGGGAATTTTATACTGCACACAAACAGTTTTCACCCCAAACTAATCTCCTTGATTCCTTACAGTCAATACCTACGGGTCAGAAGGAATTTTTCTAATGACAATGTTTTCAAGAAGGAAGCAGACTCCTTAAAAGAAAGGCTGTTGGCACAAAGCTATTCCATCACTTGCCTAAAGAAATCCTTTTAAAGAGCTTGCACAAGAACGCATCATGATCTCATTTACAATCCTATGTCTGCTAAGAATAAGACCAATCCAATACAGATCATTACAAAATGTTCAAATCAACACAAGACTATTAAGAATATCATTGAAAAATACTGGCATGTGTTGAAACTTGATCAAACCATTGGCCCATTTGTACCAGACATCCCTCATTCAAATTTAAATGGGCAAAATCATTAAGAGACAAATCATGAGTGAATATCTGAGAGGAGGGGAAAAGAAAGACCCCTGTAAACGTCCAGGGACATTCAGATGTGGGGGCTGTGGCTACTGTAATTTTATGAATATTGCAAAAAACATAAGATTATCCAATGGTGTAAAATATCAACCCAACCATTACGCAAATTGTCAAACTTCTGGTGTGGTATATCTTCTGTTATGCGAGTGTGCGTGTTTCTATGTAGGCAAGACAAGCCTAGAATTTTGGAAGCGAGCCTACCGACACATAGCATCCATGAAATCGTGTAACCCAAGTCTCCCTCTTGGTAGACATGTCTTGGCTATACATGATGTAAATTTCCCGAAAATATGATTTTTGATTCTAGACCACATACATCCAGGTATGCATGGAGGCGATTGGCATAATGCAGTGCTATGTGCTCCTGCATACACTTCAATAATCCACCAATTTATGCTATGAAGACAAGTCACCCTTGTGCCACCACCTTTAACACAAGCAACTCCCCGGATTACCATGACCCTGTATTATAATGTGGGTCATGCAGTGCTTTCCCCTTTACGGGAGGGGAGACCCAGACCAGTAACTCTATCCTTCAAATGAAATCCTCTCATGACTCAGATATCACCAAAAAGAAGATCTTGCATGGTGTAAAATCTGCACTTTATTAAAATTTCTCACTTTAAACCACATAAATGCTCACTCACATTAAAGTGTGCACAAACTTGCACCAGGATTAATGTGCTTAGTCACTTAAAGAATTGGTTCCGCCACTACTTCTGGTCTGAAGTGCAAGCTTCACTTCCAATACAGGTATATCTCTCCTTCCGGATAATGACAGCGGGATGACATCACTTCCCGTTAGCCAGCCCCAACACAGTGTTTCATCTCACTGTTTAGTTAGGACATTTTTTATTTATTTAGCTCTGGAAGGTACCCCTTCATAACCAGGCCATTTTTTGCGATACGGCACAAGTGACAATTGCACGGTCATGCAATGCAGTACACAAATAAAATTGGTGTAATTTTTTCCCACAAATAAAGCTTTCTTTTGGTGGTATTTGATCACCTTTACCGTTTTTAAATTTTTTGGGCCATAAACAAAAAAAAACCTGCCAATTTTGAAAAAAAAAATAGTTTTTTGAATTTCTGCTACAAAACACATCCAATAAAAATGTTTTAAAAATCAAATTTCTTCTTTAATTTAGGCTAATATGTATTCTGCTACATATTTTTGGTAAAAAAATCCCAATAAGTGTATATTGATTGGTTTGTGAAAAAGTTCTAATGTCGGGGGCGTGGCTTGCGCGCGGACTTGAATGGACGCCTGAGCAGTGAGCTCCGCCATCCAGACCGGCCGGGAAGCTACAATCGGGCCACACAGCGACAATACCCGGCTCCCCTCGACCACCGGAGACCCCAGCGACCCGCAGACCACAATGTCCCGAAATCGGAACCAAGAGAAGGGACCGAAGCAGCTGGAATCATTTTCGTTCCAGCCGCGCCGTCAGTACAACAAGGCCCAAGATGGCGCCGCCGGAGATTCATCACACCCAGCCCTGGGTTACCCTGCTAGGCCGGGACATCATCCACTGCCAATACACCCTGGAATGGGACCATCCCCATCCCCGGACCTGTCCCCTACTACTCCGGAGATGCACAGCCCAGCAAAATCCAGGATGAAGCTGGATATGCAACAACAGGCCCCAGGCGCAGTGAGTACAGCACTACATGACATATCTACCATCTCCTCACTGCAGTCATCCATTGCCCAATTCCCCACAATGGGCCAACCAGTGTTAGACACCACTATGAAAGACATGCTTTTATCCCTGCAATCCTCCCTCATGTCTAACTTCACTACCCTGATTAACCAATTCTCCCTGGAATTGAAACACATTGACAACAGAGTAGTCTTTATGGAACACAAAATGGAGGATTGCACAGATACCATCAATGATCTTGTTGATGCCTATACTGAACAAAAGGAGGATTCTCTCTGGGTGAAAGCGAAGCTCGCAGACCCTGAAGATCGCTCCAGGAGAAACAATATAAAAATTAGGGGTATCCCTGAATCTGTGCAACCTAAAGAACTCCACGGATACGCCAGCACCATGTTCTCCAGCATGCTTCCTGCTTCTCCTATCGAGCTTACCATAGACAGAATCCACCGCCTGCCCAAACCCCGCCATCTAGAAGCAGACATACCCAGAGATGTACTCCTGAGGGTGCACTTTTACCAGGCCAAAGAGCAAATTCTCCTAAAAGCCAGAGAAATGTCGCCTCTACCCCCGCCTTACTCGGATATCCAGCTATACGCTGACCTATCCCAATATACCCTCCAAATGCGGAGACAACTCAAAACGATCACCAAGGCTCTTAATAACCACAAGATAATATACAAATGGCGCCACCCTGCCACAATCCTGATTACCTATAATGGTATACCCCATACCGTCTCAACACTGGAAGGCGGCTTGAAATTACTGCACTCGTGGGGTGTCATCCCCGAACCCCCCCTTACTTCACAACAACCTCACGACAAATGGAACCCCTTCTCCTTTGGATCTGAACGAGCAACACTCAAAAACAGAATGACTTGAACCACTTGCCCACCTGCATCGGCAAACACCCAACCCGGACCGGTCTGGGTATGGCCACTGTCATCTGCTTGCCAGACTTTCCCCACACTCTAGCCAGCTGTTCAGTTGGGACATCCCACACTGACCTACCTGGCTATCAGTAACCAGTTACCAGTAACTGGTCTCAAAATTTTTGTTCCTTTTCTGCTTTAAATTTTTTCTCGAATCCTTTTTTCTTTCCACCGAGGCACTTTATTTCACTCCAAGTTAGCGGACAAGCACATCGCAATTGTTGATTGACTTATTGCATTAACCTGTATTCTCTCCTAGCAGACTCCTACAGCTCTTTTGGAACTAAACTCCCCGCCACTCACCCAACCTTCTCATCCAACATCGCCTGAGCAACTGACGCCACAACTCACGCATCAACCTCCACCCGACTGTCCTCAATCCAGTAGAATCCACCAGTTATCTCATCCGACCTTCTCACCCAACATCACTAAGGTACCTGACCACCAGAAGCAGACCGACGAACTGTGAGTAACCTCTACGCATACACCCACCACCACTACACCCAAGATGAACATCACAATACTCTCCCTCAATGCCAAAGGTCTCAACCACCCAGCTAAACGGGCATCACTTTGGAAAACTGCACTTTCTCAGAACTGTGATATACTTTGCATACAAGAAACACACTTTGCTGCTGATGCATCACCCAAATGCCTAAATAGGCACTTTCCTCACATTTAGCAATCCGCATATTATAAAAAACAAAGGGGCGTAATGATTGCTATCAGAGACACTGTATCCTTCCAGCTACTTCACTGTGAACTGGACCCCGAAGGCCGCTTCGTCATACTAATTTGCTTTATGAACAATGTTCAGTACACCCTGGTCTCCGTGTACGCCCCTAACACGGGCCAAATGCCATTTATCAGGAAGACGCTCCGAATAGCACGCAAACTGCAAAAAGGCCAGTTACTAATGTGTGGTGACTTTAACCTGGTACCAAACAACTCTCTTGACTCTACCGCTAGCACTAAACGCCATGCGTCCCCTCTGGACAAATTTATCACTAATAATGAACTGTATGATGTATGGAGGTGTTGTCACGCGAGCGAGAGAGACTTTACTTTCCTCTCCCCGTGTCACAACACCTACTCACGAATAGACCTTTTCTTAGCAGACAAGAAATTGCTACACTCTGTTTCACAATCTACTATCCACACCACCACCTGGTCAGACCATGCGCCTGTCAGCATTACGATATCTGGGACATTGCCCCAAACAGCCACATATATTTGGAGGGCAAATAACTACCTTCTCAGTACCCCATGCTATCAAACCCCCATCGCCCAAAGCTTAAAATATTTTTTTTCTCACAACCAAGGCTCAGTGTCTGACCCGCTGGTGATATGGAACGCCCACAAGGTGGTAATCAGAGGTGTTTTTCTACAAATGGGAGCTAGAGCAGAAAAGAATAGAACTAAAAAACTAGTTGACCTGACGACTGACATAGCCACGACTGAATCTCTAAACAAAACACACCCCTCCCCTAAACTACAGGCTAAAATATTTACCCTGCGCCACGAACTAAGGTCTCTCCTTCTAGAAAAATATGAAAAATCATACAAAATCCTCATCCTCATACACCACGGGCAACAAAGCCGGTAAAGCCATGTCCCTGAAAATCAAAGGATTTAGGTCCAAAACCAAAATACCCTTCATTTATCACCCGCATTCCAATGAAAAACTCCTCAAGCCACAACAAATCACTACTATGCCGATTTGTATAATCTCAATACTGACCCAGGCACCACGCAACCTTCCACTGATGCAATACAGTCCTTCCTAGACCTACAAAAACTCCCGTCCCTGTCACAAGACCAGCTTTCCTCCCTAAATGAACCCTTCACTTTAGAAGAAACTCTTAAGGTAATTAGCAAACTACCCAGCTCCAAATCCCCGGGCCCTGATGGTTTCACGGGGGAATACTATAAACAATTCCAACAACTACTAGCCCCTACCCTCTGCCAAGTTTTCAATTCAGCAACCTCAACCGCTACTTTCCCGAAAAAGAAATGCTTAATGCCATGATTGTCACACTGCCCAAACCGGGCAAAGAACCTACAACCCCAAAAAATTTCCGCCCCATATCTCTCCTTAACACAGATATAAAAATTTACGCTAGAATTATCGCCCATAGACTTGAAAATATCCTACCCTCCCTTATAGCCCCGGACCAATCTGGATTCACTAGGGGTCGTCAAGCCTCGGACGCCACCAGAAGCATGATTAACATAATCCACCACCTAGATTCCTCCAAAACCCCATCTCTTCTCCTATCCCTAGACGCCGAAAAGGCATTTGATAGGGTACATTGGGGATACCTATCTGCAGTTCTACATAAATTTGGATTCACGGGACCTATCCATAAGGCCATTATGGCCCTCTACTCCATCCCCTCAGCCCAAGTATACTCCGCGGACACCTTATCCACACCTTTCCTCATATCCAACGGCACGAGACAGGGTTGCCCCCTGTCCCCTCTCATATTTAATATGGTTATGGAACCCCTGGCCGAATCCATCAGATCTAACCCACTAATCTTGGGCATCCCATTGGGGGGTATAGAACACAAAATTAGCCTGTTTGCAGACGACGTGATCCTTATGATCACCCGTCCGGAACAGTCCCTACCTGAAATTCAGCGAATTCTCACATCCTTCAGTGACATATCCTACTACAAGGTAAACGAAGCTAAATCGAATATTCTAGATATCAATATACGTGACAACGTCCGCACACAGTTCCAACAACGCCTTCCCTATGCTTGGGCAACCGCTAGCATAACGTATCTAATTAACAAGATCAACAAAAGAGCTGTTCTCAGCTAATTACCTTCCACTTAAACTTAAGCTTTAACACCAACTGACTAAACTCGCACTCACTGAATTCTCCTGGTTAGGACGCTTAGCAGCATTTAAAATGTTCCATCTACCGCAAATACTCTACTTTTTTTGCACTATACCCATCCCTCTGCCACTGCACTACTTTAGAGCGCTACAATCACTACTTTCCTCGTACATTTGGCAAGGTAAAAAATCCAGATGCAAACACCACCAGCTTATTAAACAAAGACATACAGGAGGGGTGGGCTACGTTGACTTCCAAGATTACTACATCTCCTCCCTGTTATCGCAAGCCAAGGAATGGTTCCTCCCTTCCCCTCTACCCTCGATCTGGGGCAAGATCGAATCAGCATTGGTCCAAGCGGGCAATCTCCCAGCCTGGCTTCACGCTATTTCATTAGGGGCAAAGATCCCACCCCACTTCTCTCCCACATTGGTAGCAACATATAGAGCCTGGTCCAAACTCACACAAACCCTGTCTGAACACTCAATTCCTGCCAAACTACAGGCCCCAATAGAATCTCTCCAATACTTGATGGAGTACACCTCCTTCACCTCCTGGAAAAAACACGGTATTACCCATGTCACAGACCTCACTGATGGTAGCAAACTGAAAACCTTCCCAGTCCTCCAAAAAGAATTCCAACTACCCAACTCTGATATATTTCTATATATTCGCACTCGGCACTGTATAAAATCACTGAAATTCTGGTCATGTTCACTTCCCCAAGAAGCATGGATCTTCTATAGAGCTTCATCACCCCATCGCAAGGGCATCTCACTGTTTTATAATTTACTACAACACAAAAACATGTTCACCAAAACGTCAACTATACTTAAATGGGAGGAAGAACTAAATAAAACATACACGACAGACCAATGGGAGGCAGCATGTAAGTCTACATACAAGGCCACCTGCTGCTCGTCACTATGGGAGCTAGCATACAAAATCACATACCGTTGGTATCTGACACCTGATCGAATATCCAAATTTGATAGGAATACGAAACACACTTGCTGGAGAAACTGTGGAATAAGAGGCGACCTCATCCACACCCTTTGGGACTGTCCCAAAATCAAACCTTACTGGACACAAATCTTTCATATCCTGCACAGAATCACCAACATTCTCACTCCCATTACCCCCTCTTTGGCCCTCCTATCCCTGGACATCAATCTCTACCCCTCTCACTTGAAACCCATTGTGACCCACATACTACTAGCAGCGAGATTATCCATCACCAGAAGGTGGAAAGACACAGAACCCCCCACAGTTCAGGAAGTTTTACACACAGTACAAACTCATTTTGTACACAAAACCACCCTGCAACTCAGAAAAGACCGGAAACTCACATCACAAACCTGGACCCCCTGGATTGACTGGACTAAAACCTCACACTTTACAGACTACTTTGACCTCTCTGACAGCTCGAAATAAGGGATCTACTACCTATATACAGCTAGGATATTACTCTTTGATTGAATAAGGCTCCCCTCTTCTGTCTTTTTATCAGGAGCTTTTCTGCACGGGCACAGAACAGATCCCTATTAGGGGTGCCCGAGCAGAACAAGTACCACAATCTTTTCCCTTTTGCGCTACCCATGATCATATATAATTTAAGCAATGGTTAAGTGACGGCGTTAGCAGTGCCCACGAAATGGTTCACAATAGCTTTATTTTCTCAAGTTATATAAGATGTGTTTGTCATGCGCTCAAATACCTATGCCTCAATTCGTTTCTCTCTCTACCACCATATGTAGTTGTAAGCATTTACTGATGCAATCTGTTACTGCACAGCATTTTGTATTGTTTGTAATTTCTTGAAAACTCTTAATAAAAATGTATTGAGTTAAAAAAAAAAGTTATAATGTCTACAAACTATGGGATATTTTTATGGTATTTTTATTTATCTACTTTCTTTACTAGTAATGGCTGTGGTCAGCGACTTATGGACGCTGACCACAGCCATAACTAGTAAAGAAAGTAGATAAATAAAAATACCATAAAAACATCCCATAGATTTCAGGCCTTCTTGCCATAGGAGGCCTGGTAAAAAAATAGGGTCGGATGGATTGTATTTCAAATTGTAACCAGGGAACACCGTCTGAGGGGGCAGGCCACTGGGTTGTTTGGGCTAACCTAGCCGAGATATAATAGAGCCAGATATTGGGTAGGCCTAGGCCACCCCGTGACATAGGTCTGTACACTAGAGGTTTACCGAAACGAGGCCGTTTATTGTGCCAGACAAAGGCATTGATGTCTTTTTGTAGAGATAGTATAGTCTGATGAGATACGTAAATGGGGAGGGCCCTGAAAAAATATAAAAGTTTCGGGAGAATAGACATCTTAATAGCTATTACTCTACCCAGTAAAGCCCCATACACACGGTCGGACTTTTTCATCAATTTGGTCCGATCGGACAAGGTTGTTGAAAAATCAGACCGTGTGTATGCACCATCGGACAGTGTTCGTCGGTTTGTCCGTCGGACAAAGTCTTATCTCCTGCTGGAAAGATTTGCCGTCAACCCGGTCCGATCACACCAAATCCGAGCGTGTGTACGCTTGTCCGACGGACAAAGTGCTACGCATGCTCAGAAGAAATTCTGTGACGGAAGCGCTCGGTCAGGTAAAACTACCTTTCCTAATCGACACAGCACATTCGTCACGCTGCAATGTTAAAATGTCTTTAATGCAGCGCATTCTCTTTTTCTTTACAATGCAACAAGAATGACATCTTTTAGCTGCTCCTATTCACCCGCACTTCTCACAAACTTACTTCTTTATTACTTTGCAGCATTTATACACTACATGTTTATTTTTACTCAGATCGTAATACAATCTTTCTTATTTTTTTACCCAGATTTTTTTTTTTTTTTGGGGAATACATATTTGAATGTTTTTTTTTTTTTTTTTTTTTGGAGGGGGGTTGTGTGTCTCAAATTACCAAAAACACATTATTTACATTTGTATTTCTTGCTTACATTTACTAGGAGTTTGTTTGTTGTTGGTGCCCCTTGTTAATTCGACTTTAGGATTAGTGAAATGTACCAGCCTACTCAAAGAAAAACTGTCATTGTAGCAAAGTAAAACACAATAGTCAATGATTATTTCAAATCAAAAAAACCTTTATTTAGGTCACACCAACAAACCAAAGAGGAACGCAGCCATGGTGAAACTTGGGGAATTTGCAAAGTCTTGGCCCCCCACGGCAACCATCATTGTTCAAGCGTAGAAAATTGGGGGCCTGAGGAGTACGTATATTAAGGGGAGTGCAATCTGGTCGTGAAGTCCAAAGTATCCGGAACTGCAGCAGATGCCATCTAGGTCCCCAGGCTCTGGTACTACGAGAGGCTCCATCTTCTCTCAGACCAGACTGATTGCAGGTCGTCACTCTCATGTCTTCCTTCCACGCTTCCTTGCACGCTGTGGCTGTCGTGCTGGTGGGGTGGCAGAAGGAGGAGGAGGAGGAGGAGGAGGTGGAGCATGGTAGCTATGGCAAACATGTGTGACTGGGGTCATCTCCCCAGCCCTACCCTTATTTAGGACATGGAGGATGAGCCCCTCACACATGTTGCGTTGCCCCACCTCCATACCCATCATTTTTGTGACAACCACCGAGCCAAAGGTCTCCTCGTCGGCGGGTGTGGCATGTAGGGAGTCTGAAGCCTCTCTTATCATCCGGAGCGCTGACTGTGCCGCATAACCCCCCCTTCTCGCCCTTTTGTACGGAGGGCGGAGGGGAGGGGTTTGGGTGTCAGTCAGGCTCCGAGGCCTAGACCCCTCTTGGCTGCCACTACCCAGCTGGTGGCTGCCACTAACCCCTGCCTCCTCCTGACTGCCACCTTCCACAGCCACCTCCTGGCTGAGGTCTTCCTGTGTAGGA
The DNA here is from genome assembly GCA_028564925.1 of Lithobates sylvaticus. Classification (NCBI taxonomy): domain Eukaryota; kingdom Metazoa; phylum Chordata; class Amphibia; order Anura; family Ranidae; genus Lithobates; species Lithobates sylvaticus. The sequence goes on along the minus strand of CM053027.1, from coordinate 457,584,412 downwards.
AAAAGGGACATAGTTTCAGTTATTTGTTCATCAAACACACACAATTCTCATCTAGTGACTGGTGCAAAATGTTTACAAATAGAAAACCATACAATTCTCAGCCCAGCAGTTTAGATTCTGGCCCCAAATGTCTCCCACACCACTGTCTGTTGATATGTCAAACACGTTAGGAACTAAGCAATTGGCGATCCTGAATTAAGTGAACATCATTCATTATTCCCATAAATGGTAACAAAACTACTATACCTGGAACAAGCTGGGCTCCTCCACCTCTTCCAGACTGGAAGGCCCAGGTTGCTCCTCGGAAGCCTCATCAGGGGTGGGCTGTGCGCAAGGAAGCGTGGAAGGAGGAGTTGAGGTTGGCTCCGTGACATCAGCCTGGTCCTTCAGAAAATGGAGACTCTGATAGTACCAGAGCTTGGGGACATAGACCTCATCTGCTGAAGTTGCAGTTTCCTCAGACTTCACGACCTTCTTGCGCTCCCTGATATACGCACTCCTCAGGCTGCCAATTTTCTTTCTAATATCATCAACAGTTGCCGTGGGGAACGTTGGCTTGACAAATTCCACAAGTTCCTCCAGGGCTGCGTGCCTCTTTGGTTTGTTGGTGTAATGTGGGTGTATACCCTGCCACAATATGGGAAAATCCCTGTATTTGGCAATGAAGAGGGGGAGAAAACTCATGTCGTTGAATCCCTTCATATCAATCTCTGCAAGACACAACAACACACCAAACCCTATAAATTATGTCAGGCTAAACTCTCCTAATCTTCTCCATCAAGAAGCCTCAAGTTCAAATCAGTCTAGGCTAGTTATGTACCAACGTTAAATTGTACCTTCGTTTGTAGCGATCGTCTCGTGTGAGTTTTCTCTCCCCTCGTCTCCCAGATCGTGGCTACGACACAGGCGTGTGACGTTTTATATACACTGCGCATGCTTCAAACTCCGCCCGCCCCTGACGATCTTTCTCGTCTATTCCCCACCCCTTCTCTTTACGGCGTAGTGGGGAGAGCACATGGCGGGGACACAGCAGGTGCGCCACAAATATCCCACCAACGAGGAGGAGGACGAGGAAAGTCCGGAGGCAGAAACGTCCCGATCCCGGAACCTGAAATTCAAGGCCTCCAATATGTCATTTGGAGAAATGTTGGAGATGGTGGACATATTAAAGAGGAGCGACTATGATGGGAAGTATGGGCCTTACCTCAACCCCAATGTCCGCAAGGCCAAGATCATGTCTAAAGTTGTGAGAAGGCTGTACAATAATTTTGGGGTACAACGATCCAAGGAGCAACTCAGGAAACGCTGGTCAGACCTGAAACTGAGGGAGGCCGATCAGTACAGAAAGATCAAGAGAATTCTTCAAAAAAGTAAGTAGTTGTGTTTTGTGTTTGATTTCTTGCTTGCATACTGCTCCATTGTGTTTTGATTTTTACCAAGTTGTACATTCCAAAATGGCCACTTTCAGGTTCGTCTGTGCATTCGATCGTACTCAGCCTCGATCTTTCTGCCACTGTCATGGTCGTGTGTGTGTGCATTCGATCGTACGCAACCTCGATCGTTCGGCCACTTATAATACGATGTTTGGTGTTTTTTTGGGGAAAGGAAGTTTGTTCTCACTAGAAATGTCATCAAGAATGTAAAGCCAATTTATTCAATGTAAAGGAGAGGTCACTCAGTAGCTGTTTACCCATCTGGACTCTAGAGCACTAGTGCTGGGACACCCAAACCCCCTTTTTATTATGCTTTTCCACACATGTGCTCCAGTGGATACTAGAGGGGGGTCTCCATCACACAAACTTATACCAAAAAGCTAGTCAGTTTAGCACCTTTACAAAGTGACTTCATTCATGTAGTTGACATTTGTAACTGGCCAAACTAAAATAGTGTCCGTCACTTTCAAGCAATGTTTGTCATTTCCTATTTCTGCCCTCAATAGCTTGTGTTGCTAAATCTTCCTTTTGGACATTCTCATAGGGGAGCGAAAACTTGGGCCGTCTGAGGAAACCCCCAAACCAACACCTACCAAAAAAGGGGAAAGAGCAGAAGCAGAGGAGGAGGAGGAAGGAGAGATCATCGAACTTGGAGAAATTGTCACCACAACAGGTGAGTGTGGGAGAACACAGCTACTGGTAAGCTAATCCATGTATGGCTGCCTCATTTCCAACACCCCATTTTTTTTGTTTGTGGTTTTTAGGTGACGTGGATGTTGTGGAAGAAAAATCGCACTTTACCACAGAGAGTGCCCACGTACTCATCGGAGAGATAATGGTCTGCAATAGAGATCTAGATTACATAAAGCAAAACATCAATGATGTTCAACAAAAATTGAAGAACATCATTGATGTTTTAGGAAAAATATGAAAAAGCACCAAGTAATTTACACACATTTGTGCCAGCTTCTGAACACATTTGCAACTTAAAAACTGTGTGAAATTTGGAACATGCACACATTGTGTCCACATGTGCTAGCTCCCATCATGGTGGATGAATGGCAACGTTTTTTTGGGGGTGCAAACACTTTACGAACTACGAAAGTGGTTGTGGTGAAGGGGTTGCACCCCCAAAAAACGTCCATTCATCCCCATGATGGAAAATGGCACTTTTGAAGCTTCTAGGCATGTGTTTTACCATCTAATGACCATTTTCAGAACCAAATTGTGTGCATGTTCCAAATTTCCACTTTTCGGGGGTGCCCCCCCCATGTGATGAAGGCAAGATCAAACACACTTTGAACATATAGTCATGTCTGATCTTGTCTTCACTTTACAAAGTTGAACTTTCCTACTTCATAGGTTCTGCTTAGCTCCATGCCTGGTTTTACCAATTGCGTAATCTTTGTAAATAATGTTGTAAATAACCAAGATGTTGTCAGTTTTGGCGTGAAGATTGTAAACGCACTTGTGAATGTTTTCCAAGTAAACTTTTTTATTTTTCCAAATGTGTGGCTTCCTTATTTAAATAAAACAATGCATTATGTATGTAAAATGTAAAGGATATGGGGGGCAATGGGTGTTATTTACTAAAGGCAAATCCACTTTGCACTGCAATTTCCTTTCCCAGGGAACTTTTTCAATGCACTTGTAGAGCATAGCGGATTTGACTTATGTAAATGACACCCACAGTGCTTTGTACGAAAACACGGAGCACAGCATTTTGGAGAATACACACATGTCAGACCTGGTGCTGAAAAGGAGTATTTTGGGTGTCAGTTATGCAGGACAAACCTTCTCTAGACCAAAGATTAGGTAGCAAACACACATGAGAATAATCTTTTTGGGAAGAAGAGACTGTTACCTCCTTTTGCCCAGAAAGTGCATTACCACTGTCGAAGGCAAAGGGAAAAAAATGACAAAGTAAAATAAGCTAAAAAGAAGACTGAAATGACAAGAAATCAGAGGTTGGTTAAAATATCAGATTTATTAAAAAATGCCTCTCACACATCGTCAGGCAGAGCAATGGCCCCCCTACCCACAAAGTATTCCATATATTGGTCCCGGACCACGCGGGCATTGAGAGGGGGCAAGCCTGGACGTGCCACTCGAAGGGCTGTGAGGTCCGCATTTGGAGGGCCCTCCACATCTGGGCCAACGGGCACCACATAGTTCCTGTTATGTCTTTTGAGGAAGTTGTGCAATATGCAACAGGCAAGAACTATGTGGTTCAGTTTGTATTCCGCCAAGTTAAATGCCGTCAGGAACAGGCGGAAGCGGCTGGCCAGGATGCCAAAAGCGTTCTCCACCACTCTTCTGGCTCTGGACAGCCTGTAGTTGAAGACCCTCTGGTCCGGGGTGAGGGTCCTCATCGGGAACGGCCTCATCACATGGGGAGTCAGCGCAAACGCTTCATCTGCGACAAAGACGAAGGGGAGTCCTTCGGCATTCTCCTCTGGAGGTGGCAAGCACAGACTGCCACTTTGGAGACGCCAGTAGAACTCCGTGTGCGTAATGGCCCCACCATCCGATATCCGGCCGTTCATCCCCACGTCCACATACATAAACTCGTATGTTGCCGACACCACCGCCAACATCACTACACTATTAAACCCTTTATAATTATAATAGTAGGACCCCGAGTTGGGCGGTGGGACGATGCGGACGTGTTTCCCATCAATTGCCCCTCCGCAGTTAGGAAAGTCCCAACGGCTGGCAAAGTGGGAGGCCACAGTCTGCCATTCCTGTGGCGTGGAAGGGAACTGTGGAGTGAAACAAGAAAAAAAAATTAGTCACTTTGCACCTAAACATTGCAAGCAGATTAGACAATCAACATCTTGGAACAAGAGCATTGTATAAAATTGGAGGCTGGAAAGTATTTACACAGAAAAGTAGAGGCTCCCCTTCACAGATTACTCACCCCCCCATCAATCCCCCCACTTCTGATGGGACATTGGCAATAACTATGGTTTTGGGGGGGGGGGTGGTGGACAGGTAACCCTCTGCACTTCATTGATTGGCAAATGGCTCAATAATGTGGCCTAGTTTGGCCAGACCCTCTGTACTTAACACTATTGGCAGGCCACAGGAAAGATCAAATAACATTTCCCCCCCCCCCCCAAAAAAGGCAGGCACAGTGTGACATTATTAAATTACCAAGCAAGCTAATAGGAGGGAAAGAAGACAAAAAATTAGGAAATGGAATGTATGGAGGCAGCCCCTTGCACTACATGCTTTGCTGAATTCATCCCTAAAGATGCGCACTATAAAGAGGTAGGTATATAGTGTGTATTGACCTTGGGAAAGCCAGCAGATAAAGGATTGGTACCATCTGACAGAGCAGTTGGGGGAGGGGGTTGCTAATGAGTTTGCCCCCCCCCCCCACCAAAAGAAAAAAAAAAAAAAAAAGGGGGCTCTACATGAAGTAAACCACACAGCAAACATTTGTGCATATTTTAGGGGGGTGTTTGGGGGCAAACAATACTATGCAGCAGACAAAAGACATTGCTTAAGTGACTAGGCCATAGGTGTCTATTGGGGCAGAAGAGCATGCTGGTGAGGTAAGTGAAGGGAAAAATGCATGAAGGAGAAAAGGGGCACAGCATATTAGAACATATTGCAATCATGGTAATTAGGGAAGGAGGTCAAAAATACAAGTCATTAGCAAACAGAGCATACATAGAAGGGAATAGTAAAGTAGAAATGTTACCTTAATATAGTCCTCCTGCAGGACCTGAATGATGGCAGAACAGGTCTCTGGAATAATGATTCCCAGGGCCTGGGGAGAGATACCTGAAGAGAACTTCAAATCCTGAAGACTTCTCCCTGTCGCCAAGTACCTCAACGTGGCAACAAGCCTCTGCTCCGGAGTAATGGCTTGTCTCATGCAGGTATCCTGCCGGCTGATAAAGGGGGTCAGCAAAGCCAAAAGACGGTGAAAATCGGGGTCCGTCATCCTGAGAAAGTTCCTGAAATCATCAGGATTATTCTCCCGGATCTCACGAAGCAAAGGCATGTGCGAGAACTGGTCACGCTGAAGCAACCAATTCTTGGTCCACATACTCCTCATCACTCTGTTCATGGACGGGTCTTGGCTCAAAGCTAGAAGCCCGACACCAATTCCGCGTACAGCACGAACTCGGCGACGAGTACGCACGGGAAACATCGCTCAGAAGGTCACAAAAGGTCGGCTGGTCAGAACGGACAAACAGAAAGCACCGATAAACAGCAAGGCCTGAAAGAACGAAGTGAATACCAGCAACGAGCAGACAATAAGCAGTGCAAATCAAAGCGTCCTATATCAAGATATAGACCGCAATGACCAACAAATGCGAACTGACTACACGCACTAATAAACAGATACGCACGACAAGCACAAACTGAAGAGCAGTAACGATCTGAGTCAGAAAACTGAGAAGCGCGAATCTTAAGTCACCAAACTTCCACTAACTCTCGATAAACACGGGATCAGCAGAAGGAGCCCAACGGGTGCCTGACGTGGTGCTGAACTTCCCTTTTGTAATCTCGTGGACGACGACTTACGTCACGACGTTCTTCCGGACCGGATATTCCGACAACGTAGTCCGACCGTGTGTACGCAACGCCAACATCGGACAAAGTACGTCGGACAAAGTCCGACCGACCTTGTCCGCGGATTGTCCGAGCGTGTGTATGGGGCTTAAGGAGATATGGAAGGTGGACCACAATCTGAGCCATTGTCTGGCTTTAGCGAATGCCTTTAGGTAATTGGCATTGTAAATAGCCTTTAGAGAGGGGGCAAGGTGAATACCTAGGTATGATATGGTTGGGCTAGATAAGGAGAGGTCAAATGATTGCCTAAGAGTAGAGATAACCTGCTGGGGAAAGTTTATGGGAAGTGCTGAGCATTTGGACAGGTTAACAACCAGTCATGAAAAGCTTTGGAAGGTCTGAAAAGTGGCAAGTAGGTTGGGTAGGGAAACTATCGGGTCTGGTAGAAAATCTAACACGTCGTCTGCATATAGACTGATTTTGTATTCCCCTTCGCCCTTAATGTATCCTTTTATATTAGGGTTGGTGATGATCGCCCTGGCCAAAGGTTCTATGGCCAGGGCGAACATCAGGGGGGACAGAGGGCACCCTTGTCACATGCCCCTTCTAAGGGTAAAGTAATCAGAGGAACATCCAGGGAATTTGATTTTGGTTTTGGGATTATGGTATAGTGTCTTAAAACCATGTACAAACTCGCCAGTGAACCCAAATGTATTTAAAACTTGGTCCATATATGGCCACAAGACACTATCGAAGGCCTTGTGTATGTCTAAGCCTAAGATCAGGACCTTCCGGGAAAAGATATCCGCATCTTGGATAATGTTTGTCGCTAATCTAATATTATCTGTAATCTGTCTATTGGGGATGAAACCTGTCTGCTTGGGACCAATCAGGGGAGTGACTATGGGGGCTAATCTATTTGCTAATATTTTACCTAAGATTTTGGTATCATTGTTGAGAACGGAAATCGGCCTAAAGTTCTGGAGGAGTGTATGATCTTTATTTGGTTTTTGGATTAAGGTCATATTAGCGAACAGCATATCTGCTGGAAGCTCGTGCCTTGAAGGGTGTGATTAACTACTTTATTTAGTTGTGGGGCTAATAAGTGGATTCATTTTTTATAATATAGAGAGGTGAAACCGTCTGGTCCTGGGGCAGTAGAGGTTTTAAGGGACCTAATGGTGAGGGAGATTTCTTGTTCAGTGCATGGGGCATTAAGTGTGGATAACTGTTCATCTGAGAGTCGGGGTAATTGTAGGGAGTCAAGTCATTCGGGGAGGCCAGTCGCTGGGGGGGCGTCAGGAGGGGATAGAAGCGTCTTGTAAAAGGAGGTAAAAATCTGTAAGACCTCCTTTGGGTGTGAGACCAGATGGCCGGAGCTGTTTCTAAGTTTGTATATGTGAGTGGGCTGGATGGATTGGTGTAATTTTCGTGAGAACATACCTGAAGCAGAGTTGCTGTGTAACAGGAACTTTTCTTTAGACCACCTTAAAGATTTTTCAGTGCTATCAGAGAGGATCGAGTCTAATTCGGTTCTCTTTTGTTCAATTTGTGACAAGATCGTCGGTGATTGAGAGTGGGCATGGATGTGGTATAGTCTATGGAGATCTCGGGTAAGTGCTTTGATAGTGGCGAGCTTTTGTCGTTTGTTTCTAATGGTGATTTCAATCAGTTGGCCAAGACTGCTTTGTGGGCTGACCACAGAGTTTGAGGGGATATACCCTTCGTATCTTTGATACGGAAATATTCCTCTATGTTCTTAGAAATTTGCGCGAAAGTTGCTGGGTCAGATAACAGAGAGTCATTCAGTTTCCATGTGGCAACCGAGGGGGATAGACCTACATGTGTCGTTTGGAAGGAGATCACATGATGGTCCGACCATTGGCAAATCTTTATGTCTGCTTTGGCCGAGTTGGCTAGCAGGATAGGGGAGGAAAGAATATAGTCCAGCCTTGTGTAGCTCTTATGGGGGTTGGTATAATCGGTATATTCCCGTGACCCTACATTTAAGGCTCTCCAGGTGTCTAGAAGCTGGAGGGTAGACAGGGCCCTTGTAAGTGATTTTGGGAATGTGTTGGCATAGTGAGTTGTCTTACTTCTATCTAGCAGGGGATGAGCTACTAGGTTGAAATCTCCACCTACAATAAGGTGGGGGGATATATACTTATCAAGAGTGCTTAAAAATTCTTTGAAGAACTTACTTTGGGCTGAGTTTGGTGCATACAAGTTAGCAATAGTGATTGCTTTACCTCTAATGTGCCCTTGGAGAATCAAGAATCTACTGTTTGGATCCTTATAGGTGCGAGTTACCTCAAACAAAACATTATTCTTAATAAATATTGCTACCCCCCTGGCCTTGGACTCAAAGGTAGTGAAAAAATGAAGTTTATAGGTTTTATCAAAAAAGCATGGGTGGGATGTGGAGGAGAAATGGGTCTCTTGCAATAGAATAATGTCTCCCCCCATATGTTTATAGAATCTGAAGGCTTTCCTTCTTTTTAGCAGGGAGTTAAAACCCCTCACATTATGGGAGATTACGTGGAGACCCATATCGGCGGGGGACCAGAGCGCCAGTTAGGTGATAATAATTGATGGATAGGACCGTGTGGAGACCAAAGCCAGGGGGTGTCGCACATCAAGTTACATTTAGGCTTAAGACACATATATCCCTTATTACTAATGAATCTGGAAAAAAGGTATATTGCATTTGCATTTAAACGTAGTGACCTGGTAGAAAAAAACAACATAATAAAAACAGAAAAAAAAAAACATAGTGAACCATGTAAACTCTACGGGGTCTGGAGGAAAACACCATCCAGACTACCTGAAACCTTGGACCAAAACGTCCAACCAGACACACACATTGATCTTAAATTAGTTTGTTCAGTGCTCAATGGATCTTGTTGTTTCATAACTTGACAACACAACAAAGTGTGAAAAGCTCAGTAATTTGCATGAGGCAATTAAAAAGAGGTGTATACTTTGCTTTGTGAATAAGTTGCTTAGAACAATAAATAAATATTCATTTTTATTATAATTAGTAGGTCGTGGTTTTAAAATACCACATCTTTTTATCAATATATGGCATTTGATAGTTGACATCTGTCACTTCACAAGTTGAGTTTGGCAATTATAAATAATGTGTTTTAATTGAGTAGATTGCAGTCATGGTAAGATATCTATTCAAATGTCAGTAGTAATTATAATGAAGAAAATATAAACTTAATATGAGCCCTATGTTTTCATGAAAATTAATTCTCAGCCTGTAAGTATAAGCAGTTACACATGTCTTTAATTACTATTAAAATTTGAATGTTGATGACTTTTGATATTAAAATTTGTTTAAAAAAATCACTGATATTGAAACTAATTAACAATGTAAAAAATTAATTAAAAATTAATAAATGTACTTAAATTTAGAGAAGAGTATAACCATATTTTAAACAAATAAGGCATTTCTACTACTGAACAAATCCAGAATAGATGTATCAGTTCTATCACTGTCAGTTTGACAAGCTTCCATACTACAAGAGGGAATTTTTATGTAGATGTTAATTATTTGAATACATACCAATCTCCTTGTTCTGTTTCTGCCAACCTGCTAAATAAACAGGCTAGGTTCCAATGATAATTTTGCTAAGCAATGCATAAAAATACAGGACAAACCAAAAACACTGGAATGAAACATAGATCATACTCTTTGAACAGCTAAAGGTCATAATAAATGAAGTACTACTTTTCATACTTCAAATTATGCAAAGTGTTACCAAATGAGAAATATTGCTGTCTAAAATAAGAACGTAACTTATGTGTTTCCTATAATTTAATTGCCGTCTGCTAGGTCTCAGTACAGTAGAACTTGCCAAATTCAGCAGTCAAAAGAACATTTTGAACCCTGTGAATGCTATCTCTGTTTCTAAGTACATTTTTAAAATTGAGCCTCATACTCCTTTAATCAATAATATATTAAGAAATGTTCTTTGACCCTTTAAAAGCTATGGAAAACAGAAAATCACACAGAAAAATGAGTGGAGATGCTTCAAGCACTTCACTTCTTGAATGCTTCAAGAATTGCTGACTATTTCAATATAATTAGCCTAAAAGATATCAAAGCAATTAGAATCCATGTGGAGAAGTAATTGCAAGCCACACCAGGCTGTGAAACATACATATTACACTTGATAATAAACTAAAAGTGTCACTACAAGTTAAGATCCCTGTCCAGTTCTTTTATGTTTTTTTGCATTTTCTTAAGTTTTTACATTTTATTTTATTACTCAAATTGTAAATGTATTGTACATTCTCTATCAACAAACACTTAACAGAAAAAAATCATACAATATAAACAAATTATGCCTTTTTTCTACACATTGTAGTTTTCTATGAGGATGTTTTTTTTTTTTTTTTTTTTTTACAGAAAGACTGTTTGCAAGCTAAGTTGGCTCACTCTACACCATGGTATTCAAACTCTTGGAAAACCATTATCAAATACCAAAGTTAATTTGGTGGTGCAAAGTATTTAGCAATAGCAATTCAGAAACAAAATAACTAATAAATATGTATTTAAAAAATGTAAAATGGAACTGCAAGTTTTAATAAGATGAATGACAGTCCCCCCATTGTCCCATAACAGGGTACAGACCTTTCCTCCATTCTCCAGAACCAGAATGTAGATGGGCACTGCTATGACATCACATGAAGTTAATGGTGTCACTAAGATGAGTGAAAAATAGTTGGAGACTGGTGAGAAGAATGTCTTCAGAAAGACTGCAGATTATGGATTATGGGATATAATTAAGGGTTAGTTTGCACTGCTCTGCTGAAAAAAAAACACAATAAAAACATGTATGCATTTTAAGCATTTTTTTACTCAATATCAGTGCATTTTTAGTAAATTTTGTAGAAAAAAAGTACCAAAACACACCATATATGCATTTTTTATGTGTTTTTGATGTTTTCCATTAATTTCAATGGAGAGGTGTGTTTTAACCACCTCAATACAGTGCATTTTCACCCCCTTCCTGTCCAAGCCATTTTTCAGCTTTCAGCGCTGTCAAAATTTGAATGACAATTGCGCGATCATACAACACTGTACCCAGATGAAATTGTTATCATTTTGTCCCCACAAATAGAGATTTATTTTGGTGGTATTTGATCACCTCTGCAGTTTTTATTTTTTGCGCTATAAACAAAAGAATAGTGACAAGTTTAAAAAAAAAAACAATATTTTTTACTTTTTGCTATACTAAATATCCCCAAAAAATATATAAAAAAACTTTTTTTTTTCCTCAGTTTAGGCCGATACTTATTCTTCTACATATTTTTGGTAAAAATCGCAATAAGCGTATATTGATTGGTTTGCACAAAAGTTATAGCGCCTACAAATTAGAGGATAGATTTATAGCATTTTTTTTTTTTTTCAACTAGTAATGGCGGCAATCTGCGATTTTAATCGTGACTGCGATATTGCGGCGGACATATCGGACACTTTTGACACATTTTTGAGACCATTCACATTTATACAGCGATCTGTGCTATAAAAATGCATTGATTACTGTGTAAATGTGACTGGCAGGGAAGGGGTTAACCACTAGGGGGCACTGAAGGGGTTAATATGTTCCTTGGGAGTGAGTCTAACTGTAGGGGGAAGGGACTCACAAGGGGAGGAGACCGATCAGTGTTTCTCTGTACCGAGAACAGACCATCGGCTCCTCTTCTCTGACAGGACCGTGGATCTGTGTGTTTACATACACAGATCCACGGTCCTGCTGTGTTACCGAAGGGGAGGGCGTCATATGACTCCCTCCTGCCGCGAGAGCTGCGCCGCCTGGCCGTCAATTGACAGCAGGCGGTCGCAAGGCCGTTAAACATGCACCAAAAATGCAGCATGCAGGACTTTTAAAAATACACTGCATCTGCAGAGCATTAATGTGAAGAGTTTCACAAGATTTTAAGGGATACATTTTTCATGCATTTTTGTTCCACTACTTAAACACCAGAAGGGCATCAAAACAGATCAATGTGAAAGGGCCCTTAGTATTCTTTTGTGTTAGATCAGCCTCTAGTAAAATGAGTTGTAGTCAAATGCATTCTGCATCACTTGGAAATATCTATGAGTATCATCAAACCGTCGACAGGTCCATGTCCTACTCTCCTAGTCAGTACAAATGTGCAGAAGAAATTTATTTGAAGAGCCCCAGGGAAGTATTTTTCACTATGGTGATATGTAATTTATTATTTTAAGAGCACGGTTCCTTTGTATCTTTTCACATAATATGTGTTTTTACACTTTATAACATGCAACTCTTTATTGTAGTTTATTTGTTTTTTGGTCATTGAGTTGCGAGGGTTTGGAACCTATTGGTTCCTATATTTTCTTTTATACCTTCAGCCTTATGACAATGCCAACAGACATCTGAGGACATAGGAAAAATACAGTGGAAGGAGACTGGATCCCTGTACAACCTGGAGAGCGATTTATCAATTTTCTCTTCAGCGTAACTGGAAACCAATGATTCATGGGTGAGCAGAAATGCTGTGTGCCAGTCCTTCAAGAGGGGGGGTTCTCATGACCAAATTTTGTTTACCCTGCTGTAGTAAAGGTAGGTAGGGTACCAGGGGTATGAGTTAGAATTGATTTATGTACTGATGACAAAGTGTGGGGGGGGGACCTCCAAGAGGAGACATAGCTGCTCAAAGTCTATCAAACTGGAAACATGCAGTGTCTCACTAATCATTAATTGGAATTTTGTAAACCAGTTCAAAGGTAACAAAGAACAAAAAATGAATGTGCCTGTGGTGGAGTGAACAAAAGAATGCACAATGGGCCAGTCCATCCTATCATATGTACCGTAACTTGTCTAACATCAGGTAGAAGAGGGTTGTCAAAGAGCAGAGTAAGTGGGCTCGGTTCAGAAGATAAAGAGTACCAACCTCTGCGACAATACCATAAGCCGAGTGTAGCCATAGTCAGCGGAGAGAGATTGGTAAAAGAACGATAGAGGGCACCATAACCCAATAGAAGGGCCCACAGATCCACTGAGGACATATCTTGTTTGACCATAGTAGATGTCATAAACCGGATGTGACCAGAACTGTGTGACTGCAACAGAGTAAACCAACATAAGCACCGTATTTATCGGCGAAAAAGTGCCAAAAAAATCAAACGGCGCCGAAAAACAGCGACCGCCGTCAATAAAAAAACGAGCGCCGGTGAAAAAAAACGAGCGCCGCCGAAAAAGACCGATCTGTCTGTTCGGCTCCGCTCGCAGTCCCGCCTCCCTGCGCTCGCTTCCGAAACAGCAAGGAAGCGGGGCTGCGAGCGGAGCCGAACAGACGGCTCAGGCTTTTCCGGCGACGCTCGGTCTTTTCCGGCAGCGCGGTCTTTCTAGGCGGCAAATTTAAATGTGGGCAAGCTGCAAATGACGCTGACAAGCTGCAAATCACACTGGGCAAGCTGCAAATCACACTGGGCAAGCTGCAAATCACACTGGGCAAGCTTCAAATCATGCTGGGCAAAGCTGCAAATCACGCTGGGCAAGCTGCAAATCACGCTGACAAGCTGCAAATCACACTGGGCAAGCTGCAAATCACACTTGGCAAAGCTGAAAATGACGCTGGGCAAGCTGCAAATGACGCTGGGCAAGCTGCAAATGACGCTTAAATGTAAGTGTTTTTTTTCCTTAAACTTCCCTCCTAAAACTTTTTTCCTTAAAATGCACTCCTAAACTTGGGGTGCGTGTTATACGCCGGTGCGTGTTATACGCCGATAAATACAGTAGATGAAAATAAGTGATTTTATTAAGATAAATGCATATAATGTGAATATGCCACCAGTACCAAACAGAGTGAGAAAACCAAATAACAGTAACACAAACCAACCAGTATATATAACAAAGGGGATACCAGGTTCGTAGTCAAGCCAGGCCAGGGTCATAAACCGGAGGTCAGCAGATGGGGGGAAAAGGAGAAAGGGATCAGGTTGCAGGACAAGGTTCCAGGGATGCAGGAATAGGCAGGATCAGGTACAACAGGTTCAGGGATCAAGGTTCAGGCTAAACGGGTAACAGGATGCAGGTCAGGGCTCGAGGACAAAACCAAGGCAAACATGTAAATGCTTGTATGTGATTGGCCTCAAGTGACACCTGTTTGCCGGGGGTGCTGTCTGCCCCACACTGCCAGGATCCATCCGCTGGTGGATGCCAGTACTGCAGGCCAAAGATGACATAACAGCAGGGAAAAGCTCTTCTGACAGTTCCAAACTGCCAGGAGACACCTGCTGGTTGACCGCAGTACTGCACGCCAAAAGACAGATATTACCAGCGGATGGAACGTTTCCTGACAGTAGAGGTATTGGTGAACAGGCGAGGGGTGTATTGCTTATTTAATGTGTATGCATTTTAAAGAATAAAAATGACTGTATATATTCGAGTATAAGCCGAGATTTTCAGCCCTTTTTTTTAGGCTGAAAGTGCCCCCCTCGGCTTATACTTACCGCCGTCTGCCTACATGATCAGCGTGTCATGCAGACAGACGATGGCCAGTGTGTGATAAAAGCATACGGCGGCGCTTGCAGTGTTCAAAAGCCGTGCCTCCTTTTTTTCTGTGATAGGCAGAACACTCAATTTCCTAGCAGTCAGTGTTCAGCCTATCACGGACATCCTCTCATTCTCGTCTGTGGTATGAGGATGAGTGGATGTCCGTGATAGGCTGAAAACTGACTGCTGGGAAATTGAGTGTTCTGCCTATCACAGACAAAGAGGAGGCGCAGCTTTTGAACACTGTAATGGCCGCCGTAAACGCTGATCAGTGCAATGGTGGCTACAGAGCGGCACACGGAGGGCTGCAGAACAGCACACGGAGGCATGCACAGGACACAGGTAGGCTGCAATAAACATAGGGAGGTAGACACAGGACACAGGACATAGGGAGGCTGCAATGGACACAGGGAGGTAGACACAGGACACAGGGAGCCTGCAATGAACACAGGGAGGTAGACACAGGACACAGGGAGGCTGCAATGGACACAGGGAGGTGGACACATGACACAGGGAGGCAGGCAGATCTGCACAGGTAGGCATGCACAGGACACAAGGAGGCATGCAATAGACACAGGGAGGTGTAGCTGCAGATGGGCATTGTTTACCCCCTTTTCCACTTACAGTAGCTGCTGCATTTCTCACCCTCGGCTTATACACGGGTCAATAAGTTTTCCCAGTTTTTTGTGATAAATTAGGGGCCTCGGCTTATATTCGGGTCGACCTATACTCGAGTATATACGGTAATGATATTACTTCATATAATTTTGCCTTTTACTATATTCTTAGCGAATGAATTGAATTATGTTTATTAGGTACTACCATACTAAGAAAAAAACAAAGGCTACAAGTGCCTGAAAATAGTATGGCAATGCTACTTATTGAAGATGATATACCTTTATACCAACTGTCAGGAAAAGCTGTCAGTCAATGAAAATAAATTGCATAAACTTTTTTGTAATTTCAACTAAAATAGAATTGATTGACATGTTCATTTTCTATTTCCTAATACTTGTCCATATTAGCTGATACCATGAAAGTTGTAAATCAGGTAAGGATATAGATAGAGAGGATTAGTTATGAGATACTTATAGAAAATATCTGTGAAATATAGAAAAGTGATCATTTGTTTTAAAGAATCAGGATTAATATGACATTATTAAAAAATAAAAAAAATAAATGACAGTTTTTTTTACCTGCAGTGACTCATGTTTTATTTACATAACTGTTTTTTATTGACATAACCACTGCATGGCCAGTGCAGAAATATACATTTGAAGGGGTATGTTGTGAGTCATGAAAGCTATTCTTTAAATACATGGCTATGTTAATACACTTAACGGACTATTGTTCATGACAAGCAGCCATAATCATATTTTACTTTTAACTAACACTAAAAAAAAGAAATAAAGAACCTCATAGAGAAGAAGAATGGAAGAAAGAAATTAATTAACCAGTTGCAGACCAGCCGCCATTGTCATACTGCGGCAAGTTGGCTCGGCTGCACGAATCAACAAACTGGTACATCGGTAAATGCACTGGCTATTGTGGGCGCGTCACGGGAGCTCGCCCACAGGTCCGGCAGACTCGATGCCTGCTGGCCACCCCCGATCACGGGAAAGAGAGCCAGAATGGGAATCTGTCAATGTAAACAAACAGATCCCTGTTCTGACAGGGGAGGAGAGAGAGAGATCAGCTGTTCCTAGTGATCAGGAACAGCGATCTCTCCCTTCTCCCAGGCATCCCATCCCCATACAATTAGAAACACCTCCTAGGGAACACAGTTAACCCCTTGATCGCCCCTAGTGTTAACCCCTTGATCGCCCCTAGTGTTAACCCCTACCCTGCCAGTGCCATGTATACAGTAATCAGTGCATTTTTATAGCATTGATCACTGTATTGGTGTCACTGGTCCCCAAAAAGTGTCACTTAGGGTCTGATTTGTCTGCCGCAATGTCACAGTCCCACTAAAAATTGCAGATCGCTGCTATTACCAGTAAAAACAATAAACAAAAATAAAAAGTCCCCAAACCTTCCCCTATTTTGTAGACGCTATAACTTCTGCGATAACCAATCAATATACGCTTTTTGCAATTTTTTTTTTTTTTTTAACCAAAAATTGATGAAACAATTTTTTTGGGATATGTATTATATCAGAAAGTAAAATATATATATTTTTTTTTCAAAATTGTCGCTCTTTTTTTGTTTATAGCGCAAAAAATAAAAAACACAGATGTGATCAAAGACCACCAAAAGAAATCTCTATTTGTGGGAAAAAAGGACATCAATTTTGTTTGGGTACAATGTCGCACGACCACGCAATTGTCAGTTAGTTGGCAGTGCTGTATTGTAAAAAATGGCCTGGTCAGGAAGGGGGTAAATCCTTCCGGGGATGAAATGGTTAAAGTAAAACTAAAGGCAAAACTTTATTTAATTTCGAAGTGGAGAGAGATTACAACACCTGTCAGATTTTTCTTGGTGACTTTAACCCCATTAGGGAGATTCATTCTGTTTCCCAATATAACTAAAAATGAAAATCCCAAATTTTAGGTTGTCCACAGAACAGGAATAGAGGGGGAATCTTACAATGGAGACACTAGTTCTGCTGACCCTAGATACAACAAGGGATACCTTCACTTTGGAGGGGTTTCCTCTCACTTCCTGTTTTGGTTATGGAATAGGGAGTGAAGGGAAATCTCCAAAATTGATAAGGGTCAGGGGTTGATAAAAAAAGTTCTACTTTAAGGATACTGTTTGTATTTGTATTTTTACTTGCCTACCAGCACTATTTATAAATGCTGGTAGCACAGGCTTTTAAAAACACTCCCAGATGCTAAGCCATCTAGCCAGGATTCCCAGATGCTAAGCCATACTGCCAGGTTTGCTCTAGTGGTGATGAGGGAGGGGATGATGAGGTGAGTGGGTGCTGAAGGGAGAGAGGATGAGGAGGAGGACGAGGAGGACGTGGAGGATGCGGCGGCGTCACATGTCCAACGAGGCAGGATGCCCCCTGGAGGCCAGGTAGAGGCAGCACAGCAACTGTACCAACACCGCAGAGCCCGCCTGTGCAGGGCGCTGCTCTGCACGTTATCAGAGAAAAGTTCTTTGGTGTGGGCCTTTTTTGAGACGAGTGCAGCAGATTGAACTAAGCGGACCTCTCCTTGCTCCTCCTCAGATGGGATCTCCTCCCCACTACACCTTCAGTCCTCTCTGAAAGCTGCTCTGAGAGGACTGAAGGTGTAGAATTAGGTGTGTCACAAAACCAGTACTTGCAGTACACCGACGTCCGATTGCAGCAGGCAAATTTCTGCCCCAGCTGCTGGACCGTAGAAAGAAGTACACTCCCAGCCATCCACATGCCCAGCGGTTGAATGCTAAGCCATCTAGCCAGGATTGTGCTTAATACTGTTAATCTGACTGTTGGCTTTCTGTTTGAAATGATTTGTGGCTGTAGAGCTACCCACTCACTTCCACACACGCTGCAGATACCCCTCCACCTCCTATCTTTGCTGCATGTATTCTGGGATGCTGTGGACCCCTCCACCTCTCTCACCATTTGAGGAGGCCACGAGGATGGTGAGCAGTGACAGTGCATGCATCAGTGACACTGTCCCTCTTGTCCACCTGTTGGAGCATACGCTGCGTGGGATAATGGACAGGGCACTTGAGGCAGAACAGAGGCAGGAAGAGGAGGACTTCCTTGCCTCTCAAGGCCCCCTTTATCCGGACAGTGTTCCTCCTGTCCCACCCATCACACAGGAAGAGGATGAGGAGGAGGAGGAGGAGGAGGAGGAGGAGGATTGTGTGAGCATGGAGGTGGAGCCTGGAGCATCAGCAGCAGCAGTCTTTTAGGGATGATGTACAGTCCCAACAAACCAGTGGACTTGTACGTGGCTGGGAGGAGGTGGCTGGCGATCATGTCATCCTCAGTGACCCAGAAGACTCCGGACCGAATGCCTCAGCTAACCTACGCTGCATGGCCTCCCTGATCCTGCAAAGCCTGCGGAAGGATCCTCGTGTTCTTCGGATCAAGGAGAGGGACCATTACTGGCTGGCCACTCTCCTTGATCCGCGGTACAAGGGTAAGGTTGCGGACCTTATCTTGCCGTCGCAGAGGGAGCAGAGGATGAGACATCTCAGGGAGGCCTTGCAGAAAGGTCTGTGCAACGCGTTCCCAGAAACTGGGAGGCTACAAACTCCTGGTCCTGGGCGACGAGTAGCTGAGGCTTCGGTCAGTAGCAGAAGGAGCGGTGGGGAAGGTGGACGTCTGACCGATGCGTTCAGACAATTTTTTAGTCCGCAGCCCCAAGGTATGATCGGTTCCAGCAACCATCGCCAGCGTCTGATATACATGGTGCAGGAATACCTTGGGGCAAGGTCAGACTTGGACACCTTTGCCACCGAAAATCCTCTGGCTTACTGGGTCCTGAGGATGGATCACTGGCCAGAGCTTGCACAGTATGCAATTGAGCTACTGGCCTGTCCTGCCTCCAGCGTTCTGTCCGAACGCACATTCAGTGCTGCTGGAGGATTTGTGACTGATCATAGGGTGCGCCTGTCCACCGCCTCGGTTGATCGACTGACCTTCATCAAAATGAATCAGTCTTGGATCACCACCAGCTACCAGGCACCTGAGGCGGATATAACCGAATAATTTTTAATGTCACATCACATCCCTTCAAGACTGCCTATGCTGATGCTGAGTGACTGTCCTCTTATGTTCACTGACTATCCTCTTCCTCCTCCTCAATGATCCATGCCACCACACCAGTGCCTAAGGCACAATTTTTCAGCCCCTGTTTAACAGGGGCGTGTACATACAATTTTTATAAAAAATGCTTCGCAACACTGTGCTCCAAGTACAGTATCTGTGAGGGGTTGCAGTGTTGTGGCACCAGCACCAGTGCCTAAGGCACAATTTTTCAGCCCCTGTTTAACAGGGGCGTGTACTTACAATTTTTTAAAAAAATGCTTCGCAACACGTGTGACTGCTGTGCTCCAAGTACAGTATCTGTGAGGGGTTGCAGTGTTGTGGCACCAGCACCAGTGCCTAAGGCACAATTTTTCAGCCCCTGTTAACAGGGGCGTGTACATACAATTTTTATAAAAAAATGCTTCGCAACAATGTGCTCCAAGTACAGTATCTGTGAGGGGTTGCAGTGTTGTGGCACCAGCACCAGTGCCTAAGGCACAATTTTTCAGCCCTGTTTAACAGGGGCGTGTACATACAATTTTTATAAAAAAAAGGCTTCGCAACAATGTGCTCCAAGTACAGTATCTGTGAGGGGTTGCAGTGTTGTGGCACCAGCACCAGTGCCTAAGGCACAATTTTTCAGCCCCTGTTTAACAGGGGCGTGTACTTACAATTTTTTTAAAAAAAAATGCTTCGCAACACGTGTGACTGCTGTGCTCCAAGTACAGTATCTGTGAGGGGTTGCAGTGTTGTGGCACCAGCACCAGTGCCTAAGGCACAATTTTTCAGCCCCTGTTTAACAGGGGCGGGCAATTACAAATCTTGATCTAATAGTTCACAGCAGGGCCCATTCCTGCGCCCACCAAGAGTAACTATGAGGGCCTACAGTCTTGTGGCAACACCGTCCACCACCACCACCACCACCCCCAATTTTTCTGCCCTGTTCAACAGGTGCATGCAATTACAAATCTTGATCTATTAACTCACAGCAGGGCCCATTCCTGTGCCCACCAGTCTTGTGGCTACACCAACATCTAATAGGGCAAATTTCTGCAGAGTATATACGCCAGGCCCCTACTTTCATACATCCAACTTACAAACGACTCCTACTTGCAAATGGAAAGAGAAAACAGGAAGTGAGAGGAAATCTACCCCTAGAAGGGAAATTCTATCCTGTTAGATTTAATTTGGGAAAAAGGTATCTCCTCTCTACTGATACTTTATCACCAATCCTTGTTTCAATTAAAACCCCACTTTTCCAAAAACATTTGTCATTGGGACGGAAAGTGAGGTGACATGTTCTGAACAGATGTGCAAAGACAGCAAATGTTACAGGGGTGATAACCCCTCCCTATGTTCTCCAAAAAGCTTAAAAATAGATTTTTTTGGGATGGAGCTACACTTCATAATGTACCTGTTCAGATTCTACTTAAGAACAAACCTAAAGCCGCAAGTGGTTTTTAAATGGCTTCTTTTTTTCCTTTACAAATGTCATTTTGTGCAAGGACAGTTCTAAACACGGGAAACACATGCCACTTCACAGGCATACTTTAGACACCCCCCAGGTACCATATTTAAAGGAAAATTTCACTTTTTTTTTTTCACTTTATGCATCATTAAAATGACTGCTCCCGAAAAAACGTTAGTTTTTAAAAGTTCTTTTTGCATTGATATATGTCCCCTGGGGCAGGACCCGGGTCCCCAAACCTGTTTTATGACATTAACATGCATATTGGCCGTTGTAATTAGCACTTTTGATTTCGAACGTTCGCGTCCATTATAACGTATAGGGTTCGAAAATTCGCGCGAACTTTCGGTCGGTTCGAAGGTTCTGGTGCGAACCGAACCCGGGGGTGTTCGGCTCATCCCTACTTTGGAGGGGTTTCCTCTCACTTCCTGTTTTGGTTATGGAATAGGGAGTGAAGGGAAATCTCCAAATTCTGGGATGCTGTGGACCCAGATTGTGAAACAGAGGGCATTCAGTGAACATCCACTTACTGATCACCCCTTTGGTGAATGAACCAGAAATCAATAAGCATTTAGTCACATCCTGGTTCACAGCTGCTATTCCCTGGCCTTTGTTCCTGGAAAAGGAGCTTCACTTGTCACTGTAGGTGACATTATGGATCTAATAGCTTTCTTAAAGGAGACCTGCCATATCTACTAATCTATTACATAGGGGGTTATAAAAAAAGTAAAAAAAAATAAGTGGCAGATAACAGAGGGAAAAAAAGGCAGGACTTTCCCAGACCCCCCCATAGATTGCACATATTGTACATACAGTACATACATGTGCCCATCAGGTGAACCTATGTATGAAAAGGACAATTGCATTACACATATTATAAATGTTCATGCATACCAGAATGATAGCAATAATTCCAGGGCCATCATCCATGGTTAACTCTCAGGAGGAAGTCCATTGGATGAAACACAGTGGGGGCTTGGCTAAATGTGACATCAGACACTTCCCACCAACCAGTATTGTTTATAGCAGTGAATATGACTATTTTAAAGAGTCATTTGCCAAGGTTTTTAAATGTGAGTCATTTACTTTTATATTTCAGTAAAGCATTTTATATGTTATGCTAGGAGAATAGTCTTGTGTTTAATACATGGCTTGTAGTGGTGAACTTGAGATGAGAGCCAAAGAGGAGGCAAAGGTTTTAAGCGGTGCTTAGTAGAGACATAAACAATTCATGAAATAATGGGTCATGTGGATCTGGTGATCGACCTATATTTAAAGCACTGTCTGGCATGGCGGTGGAGGGTATTTTGAAGGAGATTGCACACTATATGGCACGTTGTGGATAAAGTTTTTTTTTTTTTTTATGGAAGATGGATGGAATATGAAGGAGTGTTTTTCTTAGTTTATGTGGATTTTTTGCACTGTGTGAATCACTGGACACATTATTTTGATTTAAATTGGGAAATACTATCTATATCTATCTATCTATCTATCTATCTATCTATCTATCTATCTATCTATCTATCTATCTATCTATATATATATATATATATATATATATATATATATATATATATATATATATATATATATACAGTGGTGTGAAAAAGTGTTTGCCCCCTTCCTCATTTCCTGTTCCTTTGCATGTTTGTCACACTTAAGTGTTTCGGAACATCAAACCAATTTAAACAATAGTCAAGGACAACACAAGTAAACACAAAATGCAATTTGTAAATGAAGGTGTTTATTATTAAAGGTGAAAAAAATCCAAACCATCATAGCCCTGTGTGAAAAAGTGATTGCCCCCCTTGTTAAAACATACTATAACTGTGGTTGTCCACACCTGAGTTCAATTTCTCTAGCCACACCCAGGCCTGATTATTGCCACACCTGTTCACAATCAAGGCATCACTTAAATAGGAGCTGCTTGACACAGTAAGGTCCACCAGAAGATCCTTAAAAGCTACACATCATTCCGAGACCCAAAGAAATTCAGGAACAATTGAGAAAGAAAGTAATTGAGATCTATCAGTCTGGAAAGGGTTATAAAGCCATTTCCAAAGCTTTGGGAATCCAGCGAACCACAGTGAGAGCCATTATCCACAAATGGCGAAGACATGGAACAGTGGTGAACCTTCCCAGGAGTGGCCGGCCGCCCAAAATTACCCCAAGAGCGCAGCGACGACTCATCCAAGAGGTCACAAAAGACCCCACAACAACGTCCAAGGAACTGCAGGCCTCACTTGCCTCAGTTAAGGTCAGCGTTCATGCCTCCACCATCAGGAAAAGACTGGGCAAAAATGGCCTGCATGGCAGAGTTCCAAGAAGAAAACCACTGCTGAGCAAAAAGAACATCAAAGCTTGTCTCAATTTCTCCACAACACATCTTGATGATCCCCAAGACTTTTGGGACAACATTCTGTGGACCGATGAGACAAAAGTGGAACTCTTTGGAAGGTGTGTGTCCAAGTATATCTGGCATAGAAGGAACACTGCATTTCAGAAAAAGAACATTATACCAACAGTAAAATATGGTGGTGGTAGTGTGATGGTCTGGGGCTGTTTTGCTGCTTCAGGACCTGGAAGACTTGCCGTGATAAAAGGAACTATGAATTCTGCTGTCTACCAAGAGATCCTGAAGGAGAATGTCCAACTATCTGTTCGTGTACTCAAGCTGAAACGAACTTGGGTTCTGCAGCAGGACAATGATCCTAAACACACCAGCAAGTCCACCACCGAATGGCTGAAGAAAAACAAAATGAAGACTTTGGAGTGGCCTAGCCAAAGTCCTGACCTGAATCCTATTGAGATGTTGTGGTATGACCTTAAAAAGGCCGTTCATGCTCGGAAACCCTCTAATGTAACTGAATTAGGACAATTCTGCAAAGATGAGTGGGCCAAAATTCCTCCAGGATGCTGTAAAAGCCTCATTGCACGTTATCTCAAACGCTTGGTTGCAGTTGTTGCTGCTAAGGGTGGCCCAACCAGTTATTAGGTTTAGGGGGCAATCACTTTTTCACACAGGGCCATGATGGTTTGGATTTTTTTTCACCTTTAATAATAAACACCTTCATTTACAAATTGCATTTTGTGTTTACTTGTGTTGTCCTTGACTATTGTTTAAATTGGTTTGATGTTCCGAAACACTTAAAGCGGTTCTGCACCCTTTTCATTTAGTAAATCTCTTTGCCTTCCAAATCAGGCAAAGAGTACTAAATGAAATGTTTTTTTTTTTTTTTTTTTTTACTTACCTTGTAATTGAAGACTTCCGGTCTTCTCTCTCTGCGGCGGCGGGCGGGGTCTCTACGTCGATCGTCGTCACGGCGCACTGTCTCCTGGGATCTGGTGTCATTGATCCCAGGAGTCAGTGCGGGCATCTTCCGAAATCTCGCGAGATTTCGGCCACATCTTCCGAAATCTCCCGAGATTTCGGCCACATCTGCCGAAATCTCGTGAGATGTCGGCAGATGTGCCGTTACTGCGCACGCGCGAGTAACGGCGGTGCATGCTGGGCCATCTAAAGTTCCTGTGGGTGTTTCACATGCCCACAGGCAAGATGGCCCCCAGCACTAAAGAAGAAGACGAGGAACTTCATCGGACGAAAACCGGCGGCGATCGAGATGGAAGATGGAACAGGTGAGTCCCCTAATAAAGGTAAGCACACTTTATATTACGTCCTAAAAAAAAAATTTTTTTTTCAGAGTGCAGAACCGCTTTAAGTGTGACAAACATGCAAAGGAACAGGAAATGAGGAAGGGGGCAAACACTTTTTCACACCACTGTATATATATACACTGTATGTATATTTATGTTTATTAATGAAGGTATCTATTTTATTTTTACACAATAGTTGGGGTTAAAGCTGGTTGGGCATTTAAAACCACCAAAGGGCAACATTATATAATAAGCTAAAGAGCTTTATAACCAAAAGTACTTGTCCACATCAGAGTATATATATGGACAATATTACAATTTTCTCAGCCTAAATTTATACTGGGGCAATGTAATGAGGGGGAAACCATTAGGTCTGTTTGTAAATGTTAGCTTTTATTTCACTGGCAACTCGACTGTGTTTTCCTGAGTAATCTCACTTTAACATTAAAAGTTTGGCCTTGTTTTAATGATTTTTAAACAGCTCAAAGGTGAGTTTGTTCTGAAATAAATAAAAAAGAGCTAGCATTTGAAAAGCCCTAGGCAGTTGTCACATTGCTAAATCTACTTCATAAATAAGCAACGACTATTAGGAAATGTAGTGTTAATCAAATATAATTTTTTTGATTTACTAAACAAGTGGAAACTTCACTGCAAAGTATATGTTAACTTAGCAGAGTGAATGGCCACATAGCTTATGAAACACAATGAAGCTTAGTTAATTTTAAATACTCAGTCGTATGCAAGAGGATTTTTGTCTGTGTGGGATTCTATGATGAGTGAACACAGCTTAACTTTATTTGCAAATCTAGGTGAACATTCACTATGCTACATAAACAGGTAAGTGTTTTTTTATTACCCTTATAATGTATATGAAGGTTTAAAGCATTGTTTCATGTATGTTTATGACTAGATCTCTACTGCTTGCCCAAATAAGCCAACTGGCTTATGTCTTACCCTAGGCAACTGGTTATTCTTAGTAACACACTAACAAGATCATACACCATAGCCACAGAGAGACTAAAAAAGGCAGACCACCAACTCTGCAATACTGAAACTAAAACCGATGACTAGAACCATTCCCACTGCCTTATTTTGCTAGCAGTTTGGGTCTAAACACAAAGGACCATAGTGGTTGATACCAGCCAGATTCTAACTTCACAAAACCAAGAAAAGGGTGATAAGTCCAAAGTCCACTAATGGCACCTCTACCATGAAAGTAAATTAGTACAGACCGAGTGCCATTCATCCATAGAGAGTGTTGCTGCCGTAGCCAAGCATATTAGACCAAAAATAAAAGATTGTGAGAACCCTCAGATGGGTAAATCCCAGAGAATAAAGCGGCTACCAAGGCGGCAAAAGGTAATGCTAGAGTCTGATAATATCGTACAAAAGTTTATTAATAAATATTGGGATAAAAATGTAGCTAAAATAGCTAAAAAACTATTTGTTTCCACACTGATTATAGTTTATTGAGTTCCACACTGCAAGATTGGAGTGCGGTACTAACACAATGGGAATAGATTCTAACTTCAGCTTGTTCAATTAAGCTTTGGCAATCAAACCTAGAAGCTGATTTGTTACTATACACAGCTACACTATATTCTGTGTGCAACAGTTTTAGTAAATCCTCCCCACAGAGCCTAATTCCCCAAGTAAAAAATGCACTAACTATACAGTTACTGCAACAATGAAGTCCTAGTTGTGCTGCACTGATAGGTGGGACAGCTGTGTGGAATACACTATTATACTTGACACTGATATTCATAAGAAACCTCTGTTCAAGAATAAATTGAATAATACATTAAAACAAAATAGTGATAAAATATACATCAATTCTAGGAAGAAGCTAAACATTACATACAGTACAGTGAACTTAAATTTGAAAAGTATATAAAAAACAATTTACACGTGTCAGAGAATGACTACCAAAAGTCACATGCATGTGCATAGTGTGTGCACAAGCACAGGTTTGCACTTAATGCATGCTGGGGCCAGACGGACTATTTAAGGGGGCTCCTGCTCATGCTCCAGTGCTGACTGGTCTTTCAGCTCTTCCCTTTGTCCTGTTATATAGTTACATAGTTACATAGTTGGTGAGGTTGAAAAAAGACGCAAGTCCATCCAGTTAAACCTGTGTGTGCGTTTATGTTAATAGAACATTGTATATCCCTGTATGTTGTGGTCGTTAAGGTCCCCATCTAATCGTTTAGTGAAATTATCGATGCTCCCTGCTGACACCACTGCTTGTGGAAGAGAATTCCAAGTCCTTACCACTCTGACAGCATAGAACCCTCTACGCAGTTTAGGGCTTAAACCGATTCTCTTATAATTTTAGTGAATGGCCACATGTCTTTTTAACCACATGCCGACCGGGCCATAGGGAAAAGATGGCTACAGTGCAGTCAGCTTATTCTGGGATGACGTCCTCACAGAATCACGCTCTTGCACGCCCCCTGGGAATGTCCGTGACCGTTGTGTCATCTGGACCCAGCACGTCATGGAACGGGGTAAAGGGACAATGACAGTGGTCCTTTGCCACATGGCCCTTTACCAAGTGATCACTTGTCAACAAACTGGAGCTTGTCCGATGCAGCTCCTCCCCTCTCAGCGCACTGATCGGTACAGTGTGTGAGGAGAGGAGGGAGCCGGGTGCAGCAGCACTGTGGGCTGTCTCTGGAGTGCCCACAGTGCTGATCTGTGCCCATCCATGCTACATCCATTCATCCACCCCTGGCTCATCCATGCCCCATATGTCCCCATCCATGCTCCATATGTGCTCATACATGCTTCATATTTGCCCATCCATGCTCCATATGTGCCCATGCATGCTCCATATGTGCTCATCCATGCCTCATATGTGCCCATCCATGCTCCATATGTGCCCATCTATACTTCATCCATCACTGGCTCATCAGTGTTCCATCCATGCTCATCCATGCTCCATCCATCCCTGGCTCATCCATGCTCCATCCATGCTCAATCCGTATTAATCCATGCTCAATCCATGCTCATCTATGCTCAATACCTGCTCATCTGTGCTTATCCATGCTCCATCCATGCCCATCCATGGCTCATTCATGCTCACCCATGCCTCATATGTGCTCATCCATGCCTCATCTGTGCTCATCCATGCCTCATCTGTGCTCATCCGTGCTCATCCATGCCACAGCAGCGCTCATTGTCTCAGTGTCTCACAAAAGTGTAATAGGTAGACAAATTTGATTTTAAATGTATGTCCCTGATGGTGCTCCCTGCATGTTGGGCCTCTGTATGTGGCCAGGCTGTGAAAAAGTCTCCCACATGTGGTGTTGCCATACTCAGGAGGAATAGAAGAATATATTTTGGGGGTGTCATTTCTGCTATAAACATGTTAAGTGTTAGAAATATCTTATAAATTGACAACTTTCTGTAAAAAAAAATGCGTTTTAATTTTCTTTCCATGTTTTCCAAAAACTTGTGGAATAAAATGACATGTTCAAAAGACTCATTGTGCCTTATAGAATATATGCTGGGGTTTTTACTTTCCAAAATTGGGTCATTTTGTGGATGTTTCCATTGTCTGGTACTCCAGGGCCTTCAAAAGCGTAAGAGGTAGTCAAAAAATTAAATGTGTAATTTATGTCACTAGAATGCCTGATGGTGCTCCTTGCATGTTGGCCCTCTGTCCCTGATGGTGCTCCCTGCATGTTGGCCCTCTGTATGTTGCCAGACTGTGTAAAAAAATCACACATGTGGTATCACCATACTCAGAAGGAGTAGTAGAATGTGTTTTGGGGTGTAATTTGTGGTATGCATATGCTGTGTGAGAGAAATAACCTGTTAGTATGACAATTCTGTGAAAAAAAATTTGCAAAGAATTGTGAGAAAAAATTACAAATTGAAAAAAACTCACAATGTCTCTTACTAAATACCTTGGATTGTCTACTTTCCAAGAAGGGGTCATTTGGGGGTATTTGTACTTTCCTGGCTTGTTAGTGTCTCGTGAAATGAGATACGCCGTCAGTACATCAGGTGTGATCAGGTGAGATCAATTGTCAGTGATTGGCACCATAGCTTGTAGACTCTATAACTTTCACACAGACCAAATAATATACACTAATTTGGGTTATTTTTACCAAAGATATGTAGCAGTATAAATTTTGGCCAAAATTTATGAAGAAAAATGACTAATTTGCTAAATTTTATAACTGAAACAAAGAAAAATGCTTTTTTTAACAAATGTTTATTTTTTTTTTTCATTCATAGTGCAAAAAATAAAAAACCCAGTGGTGATCAAATACCACCAAAAGAAAGCTCTGTTTGTGTGAAAAAAAGGACAAAAAATGAATACGGGTAGCATGTTGCCTGAGTGATTGTCATTCAAAATGTGAGAGCACTGAAAACTGAACATTTGTCTGGTTAGGAAGGGGGTTTAAGTACCCAATAGTTAAATTCCCTTTCAATTAATTTTTTTTTTCATATGCTAGGGTCCCCAGTATGGTATTTGTACATTGATATCTAATCCCCTCTCAAGTGTCTCCTCTCCAGAGAATAAGTTCAGTGCTTGCAGCCTTTCCCCATAGCTGAGGTCCTCCAGTCCCTTTATTAGCTTTGTAGCTCTTCTCTGGACTCTCTCCAACTCCAGCACATCCTTCCTGAGGACTGGTGCCCAGAACTGGATGGGGTACCCAAGATGCGGCTGGACCAGAGTCTTGTAGAGTGGGAGAATTATCATTTTAAATCTGGAGTGAATCCCCTTTTTAATGCATGCCAATATTATGTTGGCTTTGCTTGCAGCAGCCTGGCATTGCATGCAATTGCTGTGCCTGTCATCTACTAGGACCCCCAGGTCCTTTTCCATCCTAGATTCCCCCAGAGGTTCTCCCCCTAGCAAGTGACTTGCATTCATATTTTTGCCACCCAAATGCATTACCTAACATTTTTAAACATTAAAACTAATTTGCCATGTATTTGCCCACCCCATTCATTTGTTTAGGTCTTCTTGCAATGTTTCCACATCCTGTCTGTGTAGAAGTTATTGCCCTGCTTAACTTTGTATCATCTGCAAATACTGATATTGAGTTGTTTATTCCATCCTCCAGATCTTTTATAAATAAATTAAACAGGATTGGACCAAGTACAGATGCTTGGGGGACCCCACTTTCCACACCAGACCATTCCGTGTACTCCCCATTTATTACCACCTTTTGGACTTGCCCCTGTAGCCAGTTTTCAATCCAGGTACTCACCTTATGGTCAATGCCGACAGACCTTAGGAACTGTATTGACTGCCTTTGCAAAATCCAGATACGTCATATCCACAGGCCTTCCTTTACCTAAATGGCAGCTCACTTCTTCATAGAAGGTTAATAGATTTGTATGGCAAGAATGATTTTTCATGAAACCATGCTGATTACCACTAATTAAACTATTTTAATTACCAGGGATATATCTTGGATCTTTTTTTTTACTTTCAAAATTTTTATTCTTTTACAAGAGAATACAGAAACAATAAACAACAAAAACATTGTGAATAAAGTACATTTGGCCAAAGCAATTTTCACATTGATGGTTGTGTTAAACAGATCACAGTCATCTAGTTACATATCGTCATTATATGATACTGCGGGCCTTTTAAGGATTATAGGCAACAGAAGGCAAAATCAGTTGAAATGACTTCAAGTTTGATCTGAACTAATGCAGTGGCCTGGTAACAGGTTTAGAAATAAAGAAAGTGGAGGTTGAACATCAAAACGAGCCCTGCCTCTAGAGACAGGCAGGGGAAGAGGAAAGGGAGGGAGCAGAAGGGGGGGAGGGGGGGGTGGAGCCAATCGACGGGATATGGATCTCTCTGCTGTAGACAAATAGTTATTAGACCGGGCAGCCAGGGCGAAGTGAAACGCCCACAAACTGAGCCCAAGGTTCCCAAATGTTTACGAACTTTTCCGTACAGTCGAGCAATGTGCTTGTCAATTTTTCTTGGGTCATGACCCATGAAATCTTGTTTTTGGCAGCCTTTTTCCAAGCTTTAGCTAAAGTTAATTTGGCGCCTAGCAGAATGAAGTGGATTAATGCTCTATTAGTTTTGTGAATCTTAGGAATAGAGGCGTTAAGAAGAGCCACTGCCGGGGTTCTTGGGATCTGGAGACCTGTTACTTTATAAATTAAATTAAAGATCCTCTTCCAGAAGGGCCTAATTTTGACACATTCCCACCAGATGTGGGTCATAGTTCCTACTGATTCGCATCCTCTAAAGCAGAGGGGGCTAGTGGAAGGGAACATGCGGGCTAATTTGGAAGCAATGATTTTCATTTTCCCAGGCCGTCATGAAGGTAGACTTGCCTTCCCTCTGGGCTAGCGCTTGATATATTATAGAGATTCCCCCTTTCTGGTCAGTGGCTTGTCCGCACCATAGCTCGTAGTCTGTGAATTGGGGGGGAATGGGTTTCCCTTTCCAGTTTTTATGGAGGAAATTTTGTATTTGATAAAATCTGAAGTGTTCCGTTATCGGGATCTCTAGATGTCGCTCGCAAAACTTCATAGTAATTGGGCCCGAGGCTGTGAAGAAGTGTCCTATTCGATACAACCCCTTGTCTCCTCCAATAGCTTGCAGACTAGTAAGAAGTCTAGGGTGAATGTAGGGGCAGCTTGTCTCTCTATTAGTATCCAGTCAGGTTTTTCTAATTTGGAGTATATGGTAGACAGTTGGGCAAGTCGAGCCGCTTGGAAATACCAAAGGAGTTTTGGAAGCCCAAGCCCTCCTTTCTTTTTAAGTCTGAAGAGTGTATCTCGGGGCAACCTGTAGCCTGCCTTACCCCAAATGAACTGCGTTACTTTCCTCTGTAGTGATTGGAGTTGGTCTCTTCTAATATTAATCGGAAGCGCTCTAAATAAGTAGAGCAGTCTGGGAAGGAAAGTCATTTTAATGGAGTGTATTTTACCTAGCCAGGAAAGGTCTGCCTTAGCCCAATTTTTAAGGTCTGATTCAAGCTTCTTATAGATAGGGGGAAATTGGCTGAGTACAGGTGTTCGATTTTGGAGGTGAGATTTATCCCCAGGTACTCTAAATAGGTTTCCTTCCACTCAAATTCAAAGTTTTGCAGAGATTAGGGAGAGACGTGATAGGGGAGGTGAGAAAGAGCAGCATATCGTCTGCAAAAAGACCGCATTTATGCGTTTGGGAACCACAGGAAACACCATGGATGTTGGGGTTAGAGCGAATAGCGATCGCTAGTGATTCGATGGCAAGAGCAAAAATTAGTGGGGAGAGGGGGCACCCCTGCCTGGTTCCCCTAGAAATATTGAATGGAGGAGAGTAATGACCTAAGAGGCGAATCATCGCTTTCGGGGTGGAATATAAGGAGTAAAGAATGCCTAAGAATCTGCTTCCGAAGCCCCAACATTTCATGAGGGCAAAGATGTAGGGCCATTCGATGGAATCGAATGCCTTGTGTAGATCGAGGGATAATAGCATCCCTTCTTGCTTAGGACCTCCATCCCAGTTCGATTGTAGTAGGGAGACTACGTCAATGGCCCTCCTGATTTGGTCCGGCCCTTGACGCCCAGGTATGAACCCCACCTGGTCCTTATGTACTTCAACCGAAAAATCCTCCTCCATGATATCCCTGTGTTCGGTAGAAAGTTTTGGTATGGGTAGATCCCTGAAGAAGGTCGAGAACCTGTGGGTATCATCTGTTTGGGTCGAGCTATAAAGTTTGGTGTAGAATTCTTGGAAGGCTTTGAGTATTTTATTGGGGTTAGCAGAAAGGGTTTGTCCTGTGATCCTAATTTTTGGTTGTAAAATTTAGCCCCATTCCATCGGATGTTCTTCTCAGCCTTTGCATGTTGGGATTTCAGGGTTTTAAATTTATTCTCTAAGTTGTTGATGTCGATCATACGCTCTTTTTTGATACGGGTCGCAATGCCTATTATTTTCCCTCTAACCACTGCTTTGTGGGCCGCCCAGAGTGTTTCAGGGGAGATGTCTTCTACATTGTTCAGGAGGAAGTATTCCTTCAGGGAATGTTCTATGTCCTTAGTGATGATGGGGTCACTCAGTAGGGATTCGTTTAGACGCCAGTGTGATCCTGACTTCTTCGTAATGGTGTTACGTATGGAGATGGAGACCAACGAGTGGTCTGACCAGGCGATATCAATGATGGAAGCTTTGTACGTCGAGGGTATAAGGTTAGGGGGAACAAGTATGTGATCAATTCTGGCGTAGGATTGGTGGGGGGGTGAGAAGTGAGTATAGTCCCGTTTGGTTGGGTTCAACTCTCTCCAAATATCTACTAGGCCATGAGCATGGATGGTTTTTGCTATATTTAAACTAGCCTTCGTCGGTCGTGTCAGCTGGTTTCTAGGGGGTTTAGTCCTGTCAAGTCCTTGGTCGAAGGCGGTATTTGAGTCCCCACCAAAGATAACTTTACCCTCTACCAGGGGGATGAGGGTTTTGAGAAGTACTTGGAAGAATTTTGTTTGGCCCTTGTTGGGGGCGTAGTAGGATATTATTGAAAATAAGTTACCTTCGATCGAGCCCTTGACAAGAATGTATCTCCCCTCGGGATCTTTGTGTGTGGAGGAGTGGACAAAGTTACATGTCTTAGAAAAAAGGACAGCTACCCCTCTAGTTTTGTTTTCTGCGTTTGCTATGTAAAAGTTTGGGTAATAAGAGTGGATGAATTTGGGGTTGTATCGAATAGGGAAATGCGTTTCCTGGAGGAGAACGACATCAAGTTTAAGGGAGCGGTAGTGGTCTAGGGCTAATCTCCTCTTACTGGGGGAGTTCAGCCCTTGAGCATTGTGGGAGGCTACCCTAAGGTCCCTACCGTTCTGGTTTAGTTCGGCCATTGGTGCGGATAAGTGAAAGGCTGTTTGAAGAGTAGAGACTTACCCTTTGGTGTCTTCTCCCGGTGGGTCCTGAGAGAGGGGGCGGTAGGTGATCGGTCTGGATTCGGAAGTGTAGTCCATGTGTGGCCCGTCGATTGGCTCAAGAGAAGAAAGAGGTTAGAAGAGGGGAGGGGATCAGGTAACAATAACACAAATAAACAGCATCTTCTGAGAAGAGCACAGGCGTCTGGCGTGGTGTCCACCAGCCAGAAGCCTAAGAAAAGACGTCGGCTATCCCTAAGGGATGGCCGACTACCCATTCCGCGAAGGCAAGGACTTGCTTCCGGGGGATGGGTGGAGGCGCAAGGGTTACACCCCTAACCCTGTCAAAAAGAGAACTGATTAATTAGACTGACACAAAGTACCGCTAATTGCGTAAAGATTGACCAAGCTATACGCATAGCAAAAAGAAGAGAAAAAAAAAAAAAAAGAACAAGGGGGAAAAGAACAAGTTGACATGACTATGAAAATCAAGCTAAAGTATAAAAAACAACAGATTAATATACTTTTTATGAGACATTTGCCCTACTATTATTTCCCCCCCTTATCAGGGAAAGTTTACTGAACCCCCATGTATTGCTCCCGGGAGGAGTTGAGTACGTCTAGGAGGATCCTGGTAGGTAATGGGGCGCCCACTCAAGTGGGGATGAGATGATTGCGTCGTATTCTGTATAGTTCCATTCAGATGAGGCGTCTCTGTGCGCAATTCGAGCTGGTCTTGTCTTGCACAGATTGGAAAGGCTGTCCGACCTATTGCATAAAAGGAGAGAAAATAGGGGAGGGAAAAAAAAAAAAAAAAAAGGGGGGGGGTGGGAAAAATAAAAATAAAAATGTTTTGAGCGATATTAGTGGCTCGGCCATGTCACGGGTATGGGTAGGAGCTCGAGACTCCTTCTACAGTGGAGACATCCGTCTCAAGTGAAGTGCCCAAGGTACGGGACAAAAATGAAGAGAGTCCCGGAAGTCCATTTTAGGGGGGTCTACCTTCCTTGGATTTCTTGGTCTTTCCGGAAACCCAAAGGGGGGAGACTGGGCTCGTTGGTGGTGGACGCTTGGCAGAGATCGCAGCGGCTGCTGAGACTTCCATTGGAGCTTCTTGGGAGATCAATTTGAGGTGAAGTAGGAGTCTCTCGCCTTCTAGTAAGCTGGAGAAAGCATAAGATTTGCCCTTGAAAGTGAATTTCACCGCAAAGGGGAAGGTCCACCGATACTTGATCTCCTGGCGGGATAGTGCTGTGAGTAGCGGTTTGAGAGCTCGCCTTTTTTGGATCGTGGCGGGGGATAAGTCAGCGAAGATTTGGATTTGGTGGTCGTGATAGGAGACCTGTTGCTGAAGTCTGGACTGCTTCATGACTTCCTCCTTGACGGCGTAGAAGTGAGGTTTCACTATGACGTCTCTTGGAGAGCCGTTCTTTCTGGGGGGTCCGAGTGACCTGTGGGCTCTGTCCAACTCCAGGCGGTGCGACTTGATGTTCGGTATTAAGTTTTTAATGATTTCCTGAACCACTGTGGGGATGTCTGTTGAGGTCTCAGGAATGCCTCGGATCCTTAGATTGTATCTTCTTGACCTATTCTCGAGGTCATCGATCCTGGAGAGGGCAGTGTCTAGTTGTTCCTGGAGGGTCTGTATATGAGCAGCATTTTGGTTTGTGCGGGAGACTGTGATATCTAGCTTGTTTTCTATTGCTTCCATTCTAGAGCCCAGATTTGCAAAGTCATTTTTCATGTCTCTGGTTATCTTGTTATTTGGGCAGCTGTGCTAGCTAGATCTTGGTACACCCGGCTCCCCCTGACTTGTTGAATTCCGGCCCCAGATCTCGCCTGGCGGCCGGTCCGGACATTCAGGCGGGTTCCCGCTTTTTTGAACAGGCATGCTGGGTGATGGGGTGACCTTTTTTAAATATTTGTGCTATGTTGGCTTTTCTCCAATCATCTGGTACCATTCCATTTGGTAAATTGTCCACAAAAATGAGGAACTATGGTCTGGCTATTACTGTCTACGTTTCTTAAGGACCCTGGGGTGTAAGCCATCTGGTCCCAGTGACTTATTTATGTTAAGTCTGTTGTTCCCAGTCTATGTTTTGTCTGTTACCTTTTAATTTCTATAACAAAGCAGGCTGTCCAGCTAAAGGGCTGAGACAAACTGATTTAACTCTGACAGGGGTGCTTAAAATGGTCAGCTTTTTTCATGTATGTAAAATCTTTATCAAAAAAAGAAAAAACTGTCATTGTGGTTGATTAAAAAGTGGTAGCTGGAGGCTTTCCTTTTTTAGTCAAGTACATGACAATGATGCTGTTCAAATGTGTCTCCATTGCTCCTCCGTCCAGCATGGAGACACTAAGGTAGCATGTGTGTGACTATCCAGATATCACAGGTAAAAAAAAAATCCTAAAAAAAGAAACTAAGGTAGTCACCACATTTAAGGTAGTCACCACATTTAAGGATTGGAAATTTGAAATATATTACATTTTAGTTTTAAGGTTGAATACTGCTTTAAGGAAAGTTTGGGGATTTGTTCGTTTTTTAATATTGGATTTACCTCAGTGAAACCTGACAGTAAATAACGACAAGTACTGACAGATAATAAATTAATAAAAGACTGAGAAGATTTTTTTCAAAAAGTCAAATATTAAAAAACTGTGAGAAAAAGGAGTAAAACTGATAACTTATAGATTGGAAAGTCTTGTACACAAAATGAAATTTCACATGTGCAATTTCAATTTAATACACACACTAAGAAATCTGCCAAACCATTTTATTTACATATAAATATCTTTCTTATAATACATTTTAACCAGTGAATGTAATAGTACTCAAGGACAAAGACAAAAATCAATTACTTGAGCACTCTTTAGCATATTTGAAATGAATGTGCCTGTGTTTTACACATGATCTGATCTTAGGAATACCTCTTTAGGTATTGCCACACATAACAGGCAGAACTGTTTGATTTTCACAGAAAATTTGTTTTTGTGCATGCTTTCATCACTGAAAACAAGTTAAATGTCCTAATCAGTCATTTACAAATGTGGTCC
Organism: Lithobates sylvaticus; assembly: GCA_028564925.1. Lineage (NCBI taxonomy): Eukaryota > Metazoa > Chordata > Amphibia > Anura > Ranidae > Lithobates > Lithobates sylvaticus. The sequence continues at coordinate 457,548,193 of CM053027.1, read as the reverse complement.
TTTCTGCGGGTAATTACTATCGCTTGAAATAAATGATAATACAACTTTAGTTAATTACTATGACTTTAAAAATACCAGTACATTCATGTTCAGTTTTCAATCCCAGCAATGGACATTTGTGCATTTGGGAACAATGATCTAAATCACTTATGTCTCCCAAATTATCAAAACATTTTAAAACATATCCTTACTCTTAAATTTAAACATGACTAATATAAATGATACACATTAATGCAGCTCTTTATTTATTACAACATTAAAAATATTTTATTAAAATAGAACTAAAAGCAGAAGTTATTTAATTTTGGTTAAACATAAGGGAGGGCTATAACACTTGCCATTTTTTCCCATCTCTTTCCGATTGGGAATATTTCTATTCATTTCCTGTCCCATAGCCAAAGCAGGAATTTTAAGGAAATGCCCCTAAAGTGAAGGAATCCCTGGTTGTCAGCAGAAGTAAAGTCACCATTGGAGGATTTCCCCATATTCCTGTTCCTGTCCCAAAATTTAGAACTTTCTTTCAGGTTCACTTTTAGTGATAATCGTAAACTGGAAATTTAGAAGGTGAATCTCCACCTGGGGACACAAACAGCAAACAAAAAAAACACAGGCTGACAAGTGTTCTAATCCCTCTCCACTCTTTCCAAAACTAAAAATTTGCCACCACCCCCCACCACCTTCGCCCCCACCCTCCCCCACTGCCTTCACCATGCCCCCATCGCCAAGCTACTACCGAAGACAAACGTCCCAGGTCCCCGCGAGTAGCAGGCGATCTTCCTGCTGGGCCTGCCACCTGCTGAGATATAAGACAGATCAGCCCGAGCAATGGCACAGGTCAGGCTACATTAATGGAAATGTTCAGGCTGAAATAGAGGCAATAGTCAGGCTGCATTTATGGCAATAGTCAGGCTACATTTATGTGCAATGGTCAGGCTGCATTTATGCGCAATGGTCAGGCTGCATTTATGGCAATGGTCAGGTTGCATTTATGGCAATGGTCAGGCTGCATTTCTTTGATACAGGTCAGGCTGCATTTCATGGGCACTGGTAAATATTTTAGTACACCATTTGGTTCAGAATATTTTGTTTCTTGTTTTCCTCCTCTAAAACCTAGGTGCGCCTTATGGTCAGGTGCGTCTTATGGTCAGGTGTGTCTTATGGAGCGAAAAATATGGTAATCTGTGTACATTTTTTTTTATTTTGACATAATATAAGTCTCAGTTCAGGTTGGGAAAACAAGGAGCAACATGAAGATAAGACCTGTAAGTATTGCTTAACCAGATTAGAATAAATCAGGTCTTCTGCGCAGGGCTGTGTATTTCTGCGTAATTCTATACGCAGAAATAAAGAAAATCTTTGGCAGGTAAAATAGCTCTCATGTGTGTATTTTCTCAATTTTTTTAACATCTATAACCTGAGTCTTTTTTAGTTTTGGATAGTGCAGGAAAGGTTGGAATTCCTATAAGGTTTTACTGCTATCTGGTCCTGGTGACAGGGAGTGAGGGGCAAATTTACAACAGGGAACAGACAACAATAAAAAAGCTGATGTTAATTCCAGTATTCCCTTACTTATCTTAAAACAAGTTCTGTGTGTGTTGTTGTTCAAGAGCTTCCCCCTTTCCTGTCTGGTAAAATTATGTCACCAGAACAGGAAGTGAGGGGAAATCTTTCTAATGGAGTACCAAATAGCAACAAAACCTGATGGGCTTTGGATCTTTCCCCACTCCATCCAAAACCAAGAATAAATTTGACTATAGACTCACTTTAACTTTTTTCCTGGAGGTCAACTTTAACTTCATACCTCCCCTTGAAATGGAGCCCAATGCTTATTTTGATTTGAACATTTAATATTTAACGTGGTTGTAAAGCCTACTCAGTGAAGTAAATAGCCGTAGATGATACACAGAGATTAAACAAATCCTCCTACATACGTTTATCTGCAGTCTTCCAGTCTTCTCTTCTTTACACCTGTTCAAAAGGTCTGAATTTAGATAAAATCCTCATGGACCTGTCAGTATCACAGAGGAGGGGGGCATAAGTGACTTATGCCAATAACAGAGGAACAAAGCACTAATGGCAGTTAGAGATTTGGAGATAGGCAAGTAAACACTACAGATATAGGTGCTTTGTTCAGATTTCATGACTGAGGTTTACAACCACGTTAACCTCTTCCCGACCGCCTCCTGCACATATACGTCGGCAGAATGGCATGGCTAGGCAAAAGCACGTACAGGTACGTCCCCTTTAATTGCCTAGCCGTGGGGTCGTGCGCGCGCTGCCGGCGGCGCGTTTGCGACCCAGTCGGGAGCTCCGTGACCACGGCCGCGGGACCAGTGGACCCGAACGCCGCTGGTATCCCGCTATCGGGTCACAGAGCTGAAGAACAGGGAGAGGTCTGTGTAAACAAACCTCTTCTCACACTTCCTACACTGCCTGTCACTAATCGGCTGTTCCCTGTCATCGGGAAAGCCGATCAGTGACGTCAGATGTCAGCCACGCCCCCTAATGTAAAAAAAACACACGTCACAGACCATAACCCCTCCCCGCCCCTAGTGGTTAACTCTTTCACTGCCAGTGTCATTTATACAGGAATCAATGCATTTAAATAGCATTGATTGCTGTATACATGACAATGGTCCCAAAAATGTGTCAAAAAGGTCCGATGTGTCCGCCATAATGTCGCAGTCACAATAAAAATCGCTGATCGCCGCCATTACTAGTAAAAAAAAATATTAATAAAAATGCTATAAAACTATCCCCTATTTTGTAAACGCTATAACTTTTGCGCAAACCAATCAATAATCGCTAATTGCATTTTTTTTTTACCAAAAATATGTAGAAGAATATGTATCGGCCTAAACTGAGAAAAAAAAATGTTTTTTTATATATTTTTTGGGGATATTTATTATAGCAAAAAGTACAAAATATTGCATTTTTTTCAAAATTGTCACTCTATTTTTGTTTATAGCGCAAAAAATAAAAACCGCAGGGGCGATCAAATACCACCAAAAGAAAGCAATTGTCAGTTAAAGCGACGCAGTCCTGAATCACAAAAAGGGGCCTGGTCCTTTGGCTGCAAATTGGTCTGGGGCTAAAGTGGTTAAAGTATATCTTAACCTGGTCACTAAACTCTCATATAATACATCTGTACTCTGCAAGAATGCACATGATTTTTGCAAGTGTTCCCACAGGACATGAAAATGCCTGTTTTTCTTATAGATGTACTGTCATGCAATTCACTCTGAATGAATGAATGACTTGTATAGCGCAACCTATGCGAACTGAATCGCCTCAGGGTGCTTTTTGCCACTGGTGTCCATCTGTGGTATAGTGCGGTCCTTGTGGGGTCCTGACACGCTTACAAACACATACACATACAACATACACATATTTGGCCAATTTTATAGACAGGATCTAATTAACCTACCAGCATGTCTTTGGAGTGTGGGAGGAAACCGGAGTACCCGGAGGAAACCCACGCAAGCACAGGGAGAACATGCAAACTCCAGGCAGAAGGTATCATGGTCGGGATATGAACCAGCGACCCTATTACTGCTAGGTGAAAGTGCTAACCACTACACCACTGTGCTACTCTGAATAACATCCAAGTTTGGTAAATGTGCATATACATTGCCTTTTCAAAGCAAAGGGGAAATGGATAAATTGTTTACATGTCAGGGCATATTTAAGCCATTTTGCTAATTTATGCAACAAATCTGATTAACATATGCCATACACCTCATTAATACTAGCCAAACCCACATCTGTAAACTTCTATACCTCCAAAACTTTGTGAATTTCTAAAAGATGGTTTCATTATTTAGCTATTACATGCTCACTTAAAGATGGGTTTACTTCCTCTTGGTTTCCCTGCAAAGGTAAAGCATAATGCATAGTAGTCCATTATGTGTCACTTACCTGACACAGGAGCCAGCGATGTCACCGCTGTTCCCTCTATCACGGAGCCTCCATCTCGGAGCATGCATGGTCCTTCATCAGGCTCGGGTAGCCTGATGAAGGAGCACGCATGCTCCTAAGCGCCGCCCACTTGACCCCGTTACCCGGAAGCGATCACAGTACTGTCTCTTGGATTCACAGAGCAGTACACAGCCTCCACAGCCTGCTCTCCAGCCATCTGGAAACGCTGGGAACCCACAGCGCCACCGGACCAGCCAGAGAATTAGACACAGGATGCAGTGAACCACCCAGTGACCATCGCTATATCCGCGATCAACAACGGATGAAGTAGGGGGCGGAGCTGGCGGCCGGAGAGCATGGAGGCTTGAGAGGAGAGCTCTCCTGCAGCGGTGTGAATACAGCGGCCCACAGAGAGCCTGACGACACAAATTGACCCCCACAGGCACGGGTACACCCCACGGAACCTACCACTCACGATGAGTAAACGAAAGGACCGGGAATTACCAAAGAAATTGATGGATTTCTTCCCCCTAGCCGCCGGCCGAGAAATCCAAGATGGCGCCCGCGCTGTGAGGAGCGCCTCAGCCGCCCCGGCATATGCTGACAATCCAGCTTCATCTCAGGGTGAGTCAAGCCCCACAGCACATCCCCTGCCACAATCCCCATTTGTCAGCCCTGTTAAACAGTAGAGAAGGCTGGGGGGGGACAGCGACCCACAGACTGACATTGATTCAGGGGGGGAAGGAATGGAGGAGGTCTCCTCATATGCACAACAACTGGATGCATTCCCCACAGCAGGCCAGCCCATCCTAGACTCCACAATGAAGGAGATGCTTTAAACACTGAGGGGGGCTCTCCAGCAGGACATTTCAGCCTTTATGCATAGCACTAAAGTGGAAATGACAGCATTTAGTAACAGAGTGCAGCATGTAGAAAGGAAAATGGAAGAATTCACTTTTGCACACAATGAACTTGTTGATGCACATTTTTCTATGGATGATGAAATTAAAGCAATGCGCCTCAAAATGGCGGATATTGAGGACCGTGCACGCAGAAACAACATTAAATTTAGGGGGATCCCTGAAACCGTCAAGCCAGCGGAACTAACTACCTACCTCCAAAAGCTTATTACCACTGCCCTACCATCCCTGAGCTCCGCAGATGTCACCATAGACAGGGCACACAGATTACCTAAGCCATCCTTTCTACCTGATCAAATACCTAGAGACGTCATTGCCAGAATTCACTTTTACCATGTGAAAGACCAACTAATGCGCTATGCTAGACAACACCCCGCTCTCCCTGATCCCTTCGCAGGAATCGCACTATATGCAGATTTATCGCAAGCTACGCTGCAAGCCAGACACAATCTGGTCCCCATTACTAAAATTCTGAGAAATCACAAAATCTTGTATGAATGGGGATTCCCGGCAAAACTGCTTCTTGAAATGCACAACAAACCCCACACTATTTCCTCCCTAGAAAAGGGAATGGACCTCCTCAGAAAATGGCGACTTCTCCCTGCGGATGGGGAAGTAGCAGACCCTGAACCCCTGCCAGACAGATGAAACTACAACCGTCAAAACAGACGTAACAAATGATTGATGACAACATTCCTTTTGTATGCAACCTTCTTCAACATGCGATTCTTCTCAAGTCGCACATTCTGTATCGCATCTTACTTGTGCCTTCACACCTACTGCCTAGTTAAGTAATGGCTCACAGTAGCTATCGCTGTTCGGCTTTTTCTACATGACTGTTTTCCCCCGCTACAGTCGCAGGATGTATCCTGCAACCGGGTTAGGATACCGCGCCTTGTACACGGCTTTCTTTGACCCCAAGGGGTCTACATCTGTTCTTGTTTGCTCACTGTTCTATGAGCAGCAGTTATCACCCTACTGTTTTCACTTTTCATCAAATCATCTTTTGCAAGGTACACTTCTAACTTCTACCACTGGAGGGCAGCAAGGCGTTTTCCAACTAGAATATGAACATTAAATTGATGACTCACAATGTGAGAGGACTCAATAGCCCTTTCAAACGCAGGACACTCTGGAAATCGGCTCTTGCTATGAACTGTGATATCCTGTGTGTTCAAGAGACTCATTTTGCCAGCAACAAAGCGCCAAAATGTACTCATGCCAAATACCCGCACATCTTCTACGCTAATGACTCTGTTAAAAAAAATGGTGTAATGATAGCCATAAGGGACAAAGTAACCTTTTCTCTCTTACAGGAACGCACTGACCAACACGGACGCTTCGTCATCCTAATTGCTGAGATTAATAATACTGTCTACACACTGGTAAATCTCTATGCTTCGAATATACACACGATGAAATTTGTACGGAAAGTGGTAACAATGGCTAAATCTATGCAAAAGGGTCATTTAATTTTATGTGGTGATTTTAACACTGTACTCAATATTGATCTTGACTCCTCCTCAGTAGCTCTTCGACAGAGACCTTGCTTGGCCCCATATTGCCATACAGAACGGCTCTTTGATCCTTGGCGCTGCACCAGAACTACTGAGAAGGATTATTCCTACCACTCTCCTGTTCACAACAGCTACTCTAGAATTGATTTTTTTCTTGTAGACATGTATACCTTGCAAAATGTGGTTAGAGCAGATATCCATAATATCACTTGGTCGGACCATGCTCCAGTGACAATTGATATAATGGATACTAACAAACAGCACTGCAAACCCCTATGGCGTAACAACACTTTTTTGCTATCTCACCCCAAACTTAGGGATAAGATCGGCAAGAAATTGAAAGACTACTTTGAACTAAATACTACTGAGGATTGTTCCCCTGAAATACTATGGTGTGCGCACAAAGCATATGCTAGAGGTATACTTATACAGATAGCTTCTAGGGAAAGAAAGAAAAAATTGCAACGTATGTCCGAACTCCAAAACTCCATTGCTGAACTGGAATCCCTCCATAAGAATCCAACTACTACATCCCCAGACATCCTGGTACGCCTTAACCAGTGCCGTGAGGACTTACGGCTGGAGCTTAAGACGGATTATGATGTCTACTTTAAGAGAATGAAATTTTCCTTTTCTTCTCAAAACAACAAAGCTAGGAAACTCCTAGCCTCCCAACTTAAAAAAAGGCAAGCCAAATCCAATCTGACTCACATCAAACACCACAAATCCAATGCCACACTCCACAACCCTAAAGACATAGCGAACGCCTTTAAGGATTATTACGAATCCCTTTATAACCTCCATGCCGACCCACACACTCACCAACCCTCTGACTCTGAAATAGACAATTTTCGCCAAAATATTAATATGCCCAAAGTAGATACCCTTTCACTTGAAAAACTGAATTCCCCTATTACCAGCAAAGAAATCACCACTGTTATTCAATCCCTGACTATGCATAAGTCACCAGGCACAGGCGGTTTTTCTGCCGAATACTATAAAGCATTTACTTCCCTGCTTGTGCCTACGCTAGTAGACGTCTTCAATGCAGCTACTGATAAAAAGTTTTTCCCAACAGAAATGCTACAGGTAGTCATTGTTACGATCCCTAAACCTGGTAAAGACACCGACCGCCCCCAAAATTTTAGACCAATCTCTCTACTAAATTCCGACTTAAAAATTTATGCCAAAGTGATAGCAAACAGACTGATGGAAATGACCCCCTCACTCTTAGGATTAGACCAAGTAGGTTTTGTTAAAGGTAGACAAGCCCCTGACGGCACTAGACGAATGCTTATCCTCTTAAGGTTCACAGAACTCAACAATCTCCCTAGCGCTTTTATAGCCTTAGATGCAGAAAAGGCTTTTGATAGGGTACACTGGACCTACCTATCTAAGACCCTTCTTAAATTTGGACTTACTGGCCGAATCCATTCAGCTATCATGGCCCTTTACTCCCGCCCCTCGGCCCGTGTGTTAACATCTGGACTGCTTTCTGACCCCTTTTACCTGTCGAACGGTACTCGGCAGGGATGTCCTCTCTCACCGATAATTTTCTCCCTAGCCATTGAACCCCTGGCAGAAAGCATTAGAGCTTCTGACGCCATTCAAGGAATAACAGTAGGGTCGGGGACCCATAAACTAGGACTTTTTGCAGATCATATAATACTGACCGTCACTAATCCAGAATCCTCACTTACAGCTATACAATAGATACTACACGACTTCAGTAAGGTGTCCTTCTACAAAATCAATACTTCAAAATGCTTTGCTATGGCACTACATACCACAATTAAGGTGCGTAATGCCCTCCAACAGCTTTTCCCCTGCATCTGGGACCCCCCCTCAATCACCTATCTTGGAGTGCAGCTATCCGCGTTCTCCTCAAATATATACGCCTGCAACTTCCCCCCATTACTGAACAAGATTGAGGAAGAAATTAACCTCATAGCAAAATTGCATCTTTCTTGGATAGGACGGATAGCTGCATACCACATACCGCAAATATTTCCTAAACTACTATATTTCTTCAGAACGCTCCCTATCCGCATTCCCCAGAAATTCTTCAAGCGACTGTCAAAAAAATTAAACAACTTCATTTGGGTGGGAAAGAAACCCAGGATTGCACTAACTCAGCTTTACAAACCTAAACACCTAGGGGGATTGGGGTTTCCCAACGCACAAGCATATTACCGAGCAGCCCTGTTAGACCAAATGAAATACTGGTTTTCATGCCAAACGGATAATAGATGGTCGGATATGGAATATACTGTCACTCCGGGACATGACCTACCTGCTTTAGCTATGGCATTTAGCATGCATCATAAACCTAGCACTCCGCCATACCCTACTATACAAGCCTCCTTAGAAGCTTGGTCTTTCCTCATACATCAACGCTTCACTGATGTACCTATGTACAAACTACAAATACCATTAGCATCCTACCAATACCTAATCCCTCACATGTCAATACAATATTGGAAGAAACGGGGGGAGCATTTTCTCTCGCCACCTATTGCACAACTAGAACCACTAGATACCTTCAAACTGTTTCAGATAAAGCATTACTCAGACAAAAACCCAGGTACTCCATTGGAAATACCTCAGCCATTATGGGAATTCCTACTCAACAAACACTCGGGGCAAAAGAAGGGAATTATTTTTTTTATATTTTATAGGCTAGCAAATCCACTATATATGAATGCTAAATTACCCACCATGCTGAAATAGGAAAAGGAACTTCAATCGGAATTCTCACTTAATCAATGGCCTGCAGCAGTAAAATGCAACAGCAAATCATCAGCCTGCATAGATCACTGGGACAATGCCCAAAAAATTCTCCACAGATGGTACCTTACGCCCCTGCGGCTCCATAAAATGGACCCGTCACTACCATCACTATGTTGGAGAAATTGTCAATCTACTGGTAGTTTACTTCACACGCTATGGAGTTGTGGAGTTATAGCTAACTTCTGGAAAGAGATAGAATCTATGATATCCAATATTACTCATATCAAGGTACGACTCACACCAGCTCTGGCACTACTTAGTATTGGAATTGAACAGTTTCATCCCCTACAAAGGAGTTTGGTAGCAAATATCTTGTTTGCATCCCGTATATCCCTAGCAAAGCAATGGCGATCACCCACGCCTCCTCAGCTTGACGTGGTAATCTCCAGAGTCAACAATCAATACCTTATGGAAAAATTACTTGCATACAAAGAAAGGAGAGCCTCAGTTTTCCAAAGACATTGGGAAAACTGGAGCTCTTCTAAATATGCCTCTCCACACTTGTGACATGTGACTCATGACTCATTACCCTCGTGACTAAAATCTATTGTAATAATATGCGCATCCAGTGGCTAGAATACGTTCAAATAGGAATGGAACTCCAGTGTGCAGAATCTCTATTATCTACAAACATTCCTAGACAATGGCGTAGCTTGTACCTAACAGCAACACAGTTAAATCAATGTTTAATGGTTTACCTCACTATTATCAAAGTTTGCATCATACTGGTTATATTGTTGACCCTTGCTACCTTAATATATATCCGGGGACCCTCATTAAGGTCCACTGGGAGCTTATTTATTGACTAGGTCTAAACTGAGCCTTGTCACAGTGTGTACCCGAAAGGGGTGACTGGCTTTGCCTCATCTGGGGCCGTTTATCTTTCGTCTACAAGTAGCTCATAGACAATCTTTACCAAAGCTAATTTGTATAGCTGTTCATTATAACCCTTTTGTATGCATATTTCTGTTATTTACAATATTCTCATTTCTATGTAAACTGTAAACTTCAATAAAAATCTATGGTTAAAAAAAAAAAACAACGGATGAAGTACTTAACCCTTGACATGCCTGAATTAACATCTCCTTTGTGAGTGTTCCTAATTTATTTGTAATAAATTTGTTTTAACATTGCTGCACTTAGAGGGTGCAGTCTCTCTCATTCTTTTTTATGTTCCTGAGCTTCTTCTTGCTTGCATGGACTAGCTGCCTTTTATGTTCAGCATTTTTTACTCTTCTAGCATCAGTACATGGACTAATATGTAAATTCTTTTACTAATACCCATTACCCCCATTTATCCCCTATTTTCCCCACCACTTGTCACTCCCTATATACATTTTCTAAGCTACATCCCTTGTGTGCCATATTAACCCCTTGATTGTCTGTTTACCCTATCTCACAAACCATGGTGCACATTGCAAGTAGTATCTATGTTTGCCACTCTGAGAAAGCTGGTACAAATCAACAATATGCAACCAACATTGAAGCTAGTGCCATGTATATCAAACTTTTTACAAATCCATAATGCGCAAACTACAATCTTATAAATCTCAACCTCTAATCATTTGAGGCAACCTCAATGAAGTCATAGATCCAGCTATGGACTCTACTACCCCTTCTGGAAATCCTTACAGATCTTAAACTCCTTCATAACTTCTGAAGACTTACTGTATATGATGTGTGGTAATGTTCCCATGGCAACAAAGAGACTTCACCTATTACTCTCCCATGTATAAGGTGTACTTCACAATTTACTTTTTTTTGTAGACAAGTTCAATCTACAAAGAGTCACTACAACCAGCATAGATTGATTATATGGTCCAAATATACCCTTATTTACATGAATCTACTCCTTGGTGGATCTGATTCACCTTCACCCTGGAGACTTAACTCATCTCTACTAACCAATCAAACTAACAAGCAGCAAATGGAAAAGGAAATGATCGCTTTGTTTCAAACCAATGCTGATTCAGTTACCGATCTGACTATTTTATGGAATGCCCACAAGGCTTTTATTAGAGGTCTTCTCATCAAAGCTTTAGGCTCTTGTAACAAAGCCCAATACGACGCCCATCTTGCATATGAGATTTTCTCCCTTCGTACCTAGCTCATTTCTTTAATGCAAAAAATATATGATTTCTATATTAAACATCTCTGGTTAAGTTCCTACACTCTAGACAATAAACAAGTAGCTGTCCTAGCCAAGCAGTTTAATCGATGTTCGGCAGCATCTAAAATTCCCTTTCTTTTGGACCATTCAGGCCGTAAACTTGTCAACCCCTCAGACATAGCAGAGCATTTCTGCAACTACTACTCTGCTTTATACAACTTGAAAATTTCCACATACACCCCAACCCCCAAACCTTGCTGATATCCAATCCACTGTATTTCTAGAATCAATTATAATAACCATCTCCAAACCAGGGAAATCAATGCACTTCCCAGCCAACTTCCGTCCAATTTCCTTACTAAACACAGATACAAAGTTAAACGCTAAACTCATTGCTAACCGCCTAGCTAAACTAACTCTAACATTGGTCCACCCTAATTAGGCTGGTTTTATATATGGTCGTTAAACCTCTGATGGCACTAGTTGATTTGTTAACCTAATACAATGGGCAGAATATCATAAGACATCTTCATTGCTAATATCATTGTATGCAGAAAAAAGCCTTTGCATGTGTTTATTGGACATATATACAAGCAGTTCTTACAAAATTTGGCTTCTCCGGCCAAATACTCCCAGCCATATCCATGCTATACACTCATCCAACCCCCAAGGTCTGGACCTCGGGATTCATAACATCCTCCTTCACCATCACAAATGGCACCAGGCAAGGTTGCCCACTGTCCCCAGTCATTTTTTCATTGATAATGGAGCCACATGCTGAACAATAGTAGATTCCATTCTCTGATTTCAGGTTAAACAATAAAATCCACAGAGCATAAAAGTGACCTTTATGCTGAGAATATCCTCATCTTCCTAACCAATTCATTGCAATCTCTACCTCTTTGCCAATTGTTAGGCCACTTTGGGGCGACCTCTTTATTTAAACTAAATCCCTCTAAATCCTACATGCTGTCCATAGGCTTAGATCCACCTCTCAAAACCAAATTGCATGCGTCGCTCCATTTTCATGGGCTCCTCTTAATAACTCATCTTACCTAGGCATACAACTCACCTATCCAAGCTCTAGGATTATGCTCCAAATTTTTCAGCACTTATTGCTTCTCTAACAAAACTATGTACCAATCTTCAATCTTGAGTAACCTTCTGCGCAGTAGTTAATATCATTAACTAAAACTCTTAACTCTCACATTTGGTGGTTCTGCTCACATATTACCAATTTCTAAGCCTCTGATTTCTCTTTATCTTCCTCCATCACCAAGTCCTCACTAATACCTGACCCAAAACTGTCACTACTGGGAATTTGCATGGATTGCTGGCCTTCCAAATTTCACACTGTACTAACTCACCTTTTCATAGTGGCCAAACTCATGCTAACATGAAATTGGATGCAAGTAACACCTCCTGAGGTCTCAAACACTATACATATTCTAAATGACCATGCTCTATTTGAACTATTTGAACTTATGTTGGCTAAAGAACATTTCCTTCTGGACAAGTTCCTTACACACTTGTCCCCTTGAATCAGTCATCCTTCCTGCAACCTGCCCTTTACCTAATTTTATGAATGATCTTGAAACCCTATTCCATTTCATGCCAACAAATCCAATCCTCTCCCCCTATGGTCTAAAGATTTTATTCTTTATCAAAATAAAGACATATTAAAAGTATAATGTGACAATCACCATGGCTGCTCATGAATGTATTAAAGGAGCCTGAACCAACAAAAAGGCAGGCAATGTGGCCTGCCCATAGCACTTTTGGAGCAAACAAGGCAGTATATGAAAGTGTATTTGTCATTACTACATGTATTCACAACCTGGAGTTCATGAATCCATGCACACACAGTTACCACGACTAAAGTGTGCACTTCTGAGCATGCTCACTCTAGTTTCCTCTATGAAGCAAACTCCACTTCTTTTTTTTTTTACTTTCAGAGATCTATTTTATATTAACATTCTGTGATAACAGTACACACTTCATGCACTATTGTTCCTGCATGAAATTTACGTTAGTGAATGTGCAGTACAGTATGTACACTGTTTCTGATAAGCATGCCTCACCTCTCAAGTAAGTTGGCATTAATTCTGGTTGATGGAAGAATTGACTTTGTGACATGCTCATGTGCTTTAGATAATCAGTTCCACTTATGTTCTGTGTCTATCCTTATAAGTTTACATACTGTATTTACAGAGTTACCTAAAAGGCACTCAGACAGTTAAATGAAATAAATACATAAGAGAAACAGAACAGAGAAACTTCTTTATGCGAACAGATGGCTGGCTAAATTCAGCACACCCGGGAAATCACGATAAAGCTTTATCTTGGGTGTTCTATAATGAACTGTATATTAAAAAAAAAGAACTAATGAAAATGTTAATTTCCTTGGATTTTCCCTGAATAATCATGTCATAAAGCCACACAAACTCTACAATAGTTTTATATCAAAACTTAAAACATGTACGGATAATTTGCATACCATTTAAAACATTGTGACAAAATACATTGTTTAGAGACAGTTAGATCTAAGTGTCTTTCTGTAATCATAACATATTGAACGAAGAGACATAAAAATGCAACAGTAATTAATAATTAGAGATACTCCCACACGTGCTGAAGAAAACCCCTAAAAGACCATTCTTAATGAAAACATTTGCCAGATCTGCTTCAGTTTGCATTGTTTAGCTATCACTGAGTCAATAACGCCAGATGTTCCTGTTCAGGAATGATGACTACCAATGTAATGATAGAGAATCAGTACAGCATTAATTGGTACATGTAATAATGAGTAATTTTGAGATATACATGTTCAGGTCTTCAATCTCAACCTACTAAAATTGTTCCAAATTACATGCATAAAGAAACAATTTCTATGATTGCTAAAAAGCGAAAGGTCCTATATATCTCTGTGGCCAAAACAATTTATATGTTAGATAATATTGATTATTGAAACGTTCAGAATCTCCATCATGGATATTTCCAATGGAATATGTCAAATAATAAAACAAGACAGTTTTTATTGTTATGTTTTATAAATAGAAATGCCCCTTTTTATGCCCCTAGGAGGCTCAATGTATTTATTATTCATGAGTTTTTAACTAAAGCTGTTACATCAATTTGTTTTTTTTTAATATAATTAGGTGCTCATCAACTCAACAACCTAATATGGGTGTACAGTTTTATTCATAAAGGGTCAACACCTTTATATACAATCCTTTTCCTTTCTATTAGACAGTAAAATATCTTTTTTTTCGTTTTTTTTGTTAACGATATGTTAATATTTGTTTTCAATTTGTCTAAAACAACAGTAACGAATTAAGAAAAAATGTACCAACAGTATTTGTTATTTAGCTAATCAATATGGCTTACTGAAAAGTGAAAAGCAAAGAAACTTGATTTATGGCAGTTGCCATAACAATAGAATTCTAAAACGCTTGCTATGTTCCTCCCGCCGGATCTGATGTTAGTTTCTGTCAATCTATCGCAGCATGTTTTAAACTGGAGGTATTTTCATTTGTTTCTATTGTCATGCTAGTGATTTTTTTGTTGCGACAATTGGGTTTTAAGATTGCTTATAAGAATAATTGAATTCCACAGTTTTTCACAAGCTTTTGTTTCCTCGGGCAGTCTGTGTTATCTATTTCAAAATTTCTTTGGAAAGGAGTTAAAAAAAGTAGGCACTTTGCAGCTTCATGTTGTATCCCTTTGTTATATTGGTGTCACTTTAAATATGGTAAGTTCAAATCTGAACCCCACATAAAACAAGGAAACCTTTTTTTAAAAACTGTAAAAACAATTTATAGCATTATTGCTGCCGAGGCTACAGCCACTGTGGGACATGCCATGAGTAATATGAGCAATAGCACTAGACCCAATTAAAACAATTTAAGTTATTGACCACAGAAATCAGTCAGGGTTCCAAAATTTGATTCAACAAAGGGTCTGGTAGCTACTGACAACATCTCTTCTTTTCTATACTTTGTTACACTTTTTTCACATCAAACATGTAAAAAAAGTGAATAGTATACTAAAAGAAAAAATATAAAACTAGTTCACAAAAAAATTACAAAATGCAAAAAAAGACCGGCTGCAGCTGGATCAGTTCATGGTTAGCAAAAATGTGTCTGTTTTACTCTTTCTAATTCTGCACAATCTGTAAGTTCAAGTTTGTCTGTGATTGACCAGATGACCAAACAAGCATGTTCAGAGGAAAATGTGGTGCCACAGGAAAATATGAGAACATGACTGATTTTGAATGTAAAAAAACATATTTAATGTTCAAATAAGGCTATAATACCTGTAGAATTGTATCTTATGAGAAGGATTGGCTTCTTCAAGCATTGCATGTACACTTCTATACCAGCAGAGTCTGTAATTTCATGTCAAGATGTGTTTTCCACATGAAGCGTCTGCAATTTCATGGTCAGATCTGCCTTTGCCTTCTGTAAGGCAAATCTGCTAGGCTTTTCTGTAAGTATTTGCACTTATATGGGTTGATGTACTAAAAGAGTGCAGACTGTTCACTTAGCAAAGTGACAGTTTACTATCCAATGTGAATGTTCACTCGCTTAGTGAATAATATGAAGTTGTATTCACTTAATTTTTTCACTTTACTTAAATATGATTGGGCACTAAAAATGAGCATTGTCTTACCTTTATTCCTAAATTAACTAAACACACTACACTCCTTTAATAAGTCAACCCCAAAGAAAAGTAGCTGCCACTTATAACTTATTTCTAGTTTTAATGGACTTGGACTCTTTGCAACTTATGGACTTGGGGAAAAAAATACACAGGACATTATGCATTGATCTTGTTATGAACACACCAACCCAGACAATATTTTGGGAGGGAGAAGGTGATAATAACAATTTAAAACAAAAACAAGACCTAGTTATGGAAACCAATTAGCTTTGAGCTGTACCAATCTGGTTTACAGCTTAATCCACATGGATCATTTTGCTAATCTTTACTCAACAGTTGTTAAGAAGACTGGAAGGTCTTTCATGTTTTATCAGAATGTATGAGAGATATATTTGTGTTTGGCTGGCCTTACTCTCTCTAGAATCAAGTTACTAGAAGCATTCTGTTCATGCTTTATGCAAACATAAATTAAATGAATTAAATAATCACATTATAAATCAAAGAACATAGTTTTAATTTCACCTGCATGCTGTTACTGGGGAGGTAAACAAAGCAATACAAAAAAAGCAAATTTGGTTTGCCATAATCATATAATAATCAGTTGTATTCCTAAATGGGACAGATAATTCTACACATTATTAAAGGGAAACAATGTGGCAACTGAGAATAGTGCAGCTACCTGCATTGTCGTCATGTTTGGTGGTATTAAAGAGATGCTTATTTACAGGCATTGTCTCCAAGGAGTCAGGTTCTGGCACCAGCAAATACTAACAATACAATGTTGCAATTTAACAGGCCTTGCTATGATGGTGCTCAAGAATGCTTGCAGAAAGCTACTGGGACTTTCTCAAAACATGATGGATGAGCCTAGAGGTGTTTCTTCTAGGAAAGTACAGCAATGCTTGTTTCAAATAAGTTTTTTTAGATAAATATAATTCTGTTGCAGCACTTTATCTCCTCTGTCTGTATCTGTGATTGGATAGGTGTGTTGTTTTTTTCTTAAAGTTTAATGTAAAGCCTAACAATCAACTTCTCTTATTTACATAATTTTGATCTGTATATTATACTATTGAAAGTGTTTTGTTATGCCTGTCTGTGTAATAAAAATATGTGTTGCTTCTGACAAAAATCTTTTGAGTTGATAACGTCCTGGATAAACAATGCAGTAATTAACCAGGAGCAATGTAAAATGGCTCACAGGATTATATTGGTCAAGTTAATTAAGGGCTTTGTGTTTATTAACCATGCTTATTGTAGCAGATTTTAGCAGTTTAAAGTGGAGGTTCACACAAAAATGGAACCTCCGCTTTTCGGAACCCTTCTACCCTCCGGTGTCACATTTGGCACCTTTCAGGGGGTAGAGGGGTGCAGATACCTGTATAAGACAGGTATTTGCACCCACTTCCGGGTATAGACTCCCACGGGAGTCTATGCCTCTTCCCGCCCCCCGCTGTCTGCTGGGAAACACACGGATCCCAGAGACAGCAGGGACCATCCGAATTGCACAGCGCAACTCGCCCATGCGCAGTAGGGAACCAGGCTGTGAAGCCGCAAGGCTTCACTTCCTGATTTCCTTACCGAAGATGGCAGCGGCAGCACCCGAGAGCCGAGCGACAGATCAGCTTCGGGTGCCGACATCACGGGCACCTTGGACAGGTAAGGGTCCATATTTTAAAAGTCAGCAGCTGCAGTATTTGTAGCTGCTGACTTTTAAAAAAAAAAAAATTGCAGTACTACAGCTTTAAGTAGCTGCATAGTGACAGAATATGTGCCTGCAATTCTCACTGCAATAAAACACACACGTTTTTTTGGGAAATGCGGAGTGGGAATGCAACGCACATGTGTGAACCAGCCTCATTCAAATTAACAGATTTTAAAATGTCCTGCAATTTGAGCTGCATCCAATTTGCATAGGTGTGAACCCAGCCTTAGTGAAGAGGTTTATTCTGCTTAAATGCTAAGTTCAACTTTAGTAACATGTTACAAGTTACACTATTATTTAGGGTGTAAAATGTAGCATGTTACTATGCATCAGCCCCGCACCCCACAACCCACACTCTCTGAGAGTGAAGGGGGGATCTTCTTACAATTTAAAAACAGCATGAATAAATGAACCATTTGCCACCCTGTCGGATGGCCTGTAGATCTCGACTAACTGCAAGGTAGTAGTGAGCACTAGTGTAGTTGATTGACACTTGCTACAGCTGAAAAAACTGAGAACCTATACAGAGGTACAGGCCAAAAGCTACAGGCAGTAGCACATGTGGTCTGCTGATCATGGGTGCAATGCTCTGCAGGCTCCTAAAAAAAAAATGCACCTTTATACCTGAAAAAAATGTGCATTTTTTTTAAGGTGAACTTAACCTTTAACCACTTGCCGACACTCACGAGGGAACACATTTAACCCCTTGATTGCCCCCCTAGTGTGCCCCCTAGTGTGTTAACCCCTTCCCTGCCAGTGACATTTACACAGTAATCGCTGTATAAATGCCAGTGATCCCAAAAAAGGGTCAAAAGTGTCTGATCTGTTCGCAATCCCGCTAAAAATAGGAGATCGATGTATTACTAAAAAAACAATGTCATAAAAATTTCATAAATCTATTTCCTATTTTGTAGACGCTGTAACTTTTGCGCAAACCAATCAATATACGCTTATTGCATTTTTTTTACCAAAAATATGTAGAATAATACATATTGGCCTAAACTGATGAAGAAATTCATTTTTTAAAGACATTTTTGGAGATATTTATAATAGCAAAAAGTAAAAAATATATATATTTTTTTAAAAGTGTCGCTCTTTTTTCTTTTTTAGCGCAAAATAAAAAACGCAGAGGTATTCAAATACCACCAAAAGAAAGCTCTATATGTGGAAAAAAAAGGACGTCAATTTGGTTTGGGTACAACGTCGCATGTCAGTTAAAGCGATGCAGTGCTGTATCGCAAAAAATGGCATGGTCATTAAGGGGACAATCTTCTGGGGCTGAAGTGGTTAAAGCAAAGCTGAACTAGATAATTGTATATTTTACCTTATGTTAGCCTGTACTACAAGAGCTGGACTTGTTATGTTGGTTACTTTAAATATTGTTTATTTGTTTATTGAATGAGGTTGAACTATTATTGGCAGCGGGAAGCCATGAATGAAACAGGAACACCCAGGCGCAGTCCAAGTAGGTTTGTGCTGCACTTTTATTTAGCAAGGCAGCAAACGCAGTACAAAGACCTCATTCACTGAAACTGTAACTTCATTGCATAAAACAAAAAACAAAATATGCTTGTCTGAGCCACTTAAGTAGGATCCGGTCAGTTTCTGACCACAGGGTGCCCCTAAAGGGTTTTCTGACCGAAACAGTGGAAAAACCTGTACCGATTTCACTGTTATTTCATCACACAGCCTATTCACCTAGTAGAGGCTCCAACAACAAAGAAAGCATGAGAGAGTCCTGAGCATCAGTCAGTACACATATATAAACGTTTGTGGAGAGCTGAGACTAATAATGAGGTCTGGCTACCATATAAGATGCGTATCTAATGGGATCGAGGCTTTATCCCACGCAAATCTCTAAAAATTCTCAAGGATCCAGGACCCAGAACAGCAATTATTAAAGTGGTTCTCTTTGCAGCATACCCCCCCTATACTTACCTGAGCCCCATTATGATCCAGCCATGTGCATGAGAGCCTCGGCTCTCCGGGGATCCTCTCTCCTCATTGGCTGGGACAACAGCGGCTGTCATTTGCGCCTGCTGCTGTCAATCACAGACAGTGACCAATGAGGAGCGAGAGAAGGCAGGGTCAAGCCATGACACGTCAATGGAGACGCACCTGCATGGGTGCCCTTCATTGCAAGCTGCTTGCTATAGGGGTATTCTGCAGGAGAGAAGGGCAAGGACCTGAGAAGAAAAGGAACGGGGCTACTCTGTGCAAAACCGCTGCACAGAGCAGGTAAGTATAACTTGTTTGTTATTTTTTTATAATATCACTTTAAGATTCCGAGGGGGAAAACATGTTTTTTCCACATCAGCCACAACCCTTGGAGCGCCTCACCATTTGTTTGTGAGAAACCTGGGTGACACATATACGCAACCCACAATATTGCCTTCCAATGCTTAAAAAGATACAAAAATAGTCTCATGTCTGTTATTAAATTGTTTAAAAAGCCTAAAGGAAGACTAATGCCACAATAACATTTTTTTTTTTTACCAAATGGAGAGTGATTAGAACACTTGTCAGACTCTTATTACTGTTTGTGTCTCCATTAGGGAGATACTCTCCATTTGTCTTGTTTCTCATTATTACTGATGCCGCGTACACACGAGCGGATTTTTCATCGGAAAAATCTTGGATGTTTTTTCGACGGAATTTTGCTCAAGCTTGGCTTGCATACACACGGTCACACAAAAGTTCCCTGAACTTTCGACCGTCAAGAACACGGTGACGTACAACACTACGACGAGCCAAGAAAATTAAGTTCAATGCTTCTGAGCATGTGTCAAATTGTTTCCCAGCATGCGTAGGAATTTTGCACATCGGAATTGGTACAGACAATTGGAATTTCCGATCAGAACTTTTTCCGACCGAAAAATTGAGAAGCTGCTCTTAATCTTTTGCTGGTTTGAATTCGGCCTTCATAAGTCCGATGGCACATACACGGTCGCATTTTCCAATCAAAAGCTCTCATCGGTCTTTGCTGGCCGAATTTCTGATCGTGTGTATGTGGCATGAGAGTGAAAGTGAAAAAAAATTGTCTCCAGAACAGGAAAAGAGGAAAACTCTTCCAATCAGGTATTTTTCTCTATTTTACTGGATTCCAACATGATGTGTCCCCCTTTTACACACAAAGTAAAGTCTATGATAATTTTTCCAGTTGCTGGTCATTAAAAAATGTTGTATTTAACCATCTCAACCTTTACCCCCTTCCTTCCTAGGACAATTTTCATCTGTCACATTGTGAATGACTATTGTGCAGTCATGCAAACTGTACCCAAATGAAATTTGCATCATTTTTTTTTTCACACAAATAGAGCTTTCTTTTGATAGTATTTAATCTCAGCTGGGTTTTTTATTTTTTGCTAAATTAACCAGAAAATACATAAAAATAATTTAATAATAATAATATTTTTTTTTGTTTTTCTTCATTTCTGTTATAAAATTTTGAAATAAACAATCTTTCTTCATACATTTAGGCCAACATGTATACTGCTACATTTCTTCAGTTCAAATAAACAAAATCAGTGTATATTATTTCATCTGTAGCAAAGTTATAGGGTCCACAAACGATGGTATGTACACTGATCAGCGATAACATTGTGACCACTGACAGGTAAAGGGAATATCTTGTTACAATGGCATCTGAAAATTGTTGGGAAATATTAGGCAGCAAGCTAACATGTTGTCCATAAAGTTGACGTGGTGAAAGCTGAAAATGATGGGCATTGCAGTTTGTTGTGTATAGGGCTGTGAAGCCCATGGTGACCCATGTCCACAGCCAAAAGCTTCTATAATGGTCACATGAACATCAGAACTGGACTACAGTGCAATGGGAGAAGGTGGCCATGTGGATGGCTGGGTGTATGCATCACTTACCTGGGGAAGATGTGGTATAAGAAGTAAAGTTAGCAGAGGCAGTGTGATGCTTTGGGCAATGTTCTGCTGGGAAACCATGGGTCCTGCCATCTATGTGGATGTTACTTTGGTGTCCATGCCTCAATGGATCGGGCTGTTTTAGCAAAAGAGGGCCATACTCATTATGTGTGGTCATAATGTTATGGCTGAATTTAGGAAAATTGATCAATCCTGATGTACTGACAGCCTATCTCATTTAAAAATATGCAAGGACAGTACAAATATCCCCCAAATTACCAATTTTTGGAAAGCAGACAGTCCAAGGTATTTAGTAAAGGGGAATGGCACATTTTTTGAATTTGTAATTTTTTGTCACAATTTTTCGAAAATTGAAAATTTGCAATTTGAAAAAAAAATGATTTACATACTGTCACCAGTGCAGTACAGTGTGATCATATAACTGATAGTAACACTGTACTACTCTGGGGAGGTGATCAGGATTTTTTTTACACACTATGATTGCTTATAACTTTACAGTTATAAGCAATCTTTTTTTTTTTGCTGAATGAAAACTTCATTCATTGTTTGCTATTGTGATTAACTATGATTGGCTAATCACATGCTACAGATGGGCTTTAATTAGCCCTGCCTGTACCATGTGATCACTATGACCAATCACAGAGCTCATCACAATAGTAAACAGTGAATGGCATGCATCATAGCCGTTCATTGTGTACAATTGTCATGTAATCTACTGTTATGGGTCACAGCAATCACATTGTACCTGCAGTGGGATAGTACAGTGATCTGTCATCGGCTGTGTCTGTGCGGACATAATGAGTGTCCGATCGTGTCGGAGTGTGGCCCATGGGGATTGCGTGAGGCATAATCCTGGGAGGACATCATGTGACGTTCTCCCAGGATAACACAGCTCCTGCTTGGCCATCATATTACAATAGGCCAGACAGGAAGAGGTAAATAAACTAGCTTAAGAAACAATAGTGTACAGTAATCTATAAAAACAGTTAATGTTTAAGTGTTGTTAAAGCTGAAACAATAAAAAAGCGATTTATAATTATCATTGTATTACTATATATTGTTATTAAATCTATGTTATTACAATGTGTACTACTTTACCACTTTAGTAGTGTGTTTGGGGTTTAAGGCTATACAAGAAGGCACATTTCAGTTTGAATGATTCATCTCACTTGCCAAAGCCTTTGCTTTTGAACACTTTTAAAGTTTGATTGGATGCTTTAATATTTTAAACTACCTACAAACCTATGCAAAGTAATTTATTATTTTAACTGTTACTGAATAATAAAGGCACAAGCAGATATGCTGGGCACGTCACCAGTTAGAAAGGTGCATTTTAAAGGCTATTTAGACCATGGAAAAAAATCTTACAATGTTTTATATGCTGCTGAAGTTTAAATATATGACATCTAAGGATTATACATATTGGTGTAACCTTTTCTGCCTGTCATATGATTGTTATCCTATGGAAGACAACACCAGGTGATGAGACTGTGTCCATCAAAAATTGTATTTACATTTTTGGTATTTGCTAGATACAGTATGCACGTATGTGTTTCTTATTTCTTCAGAGACTATTTATTCACACTAGATACTTACTGACAACTATTTAAAGTATGATCCTTCCCTGCCATCTAGTGGGCAAATACAGTATTTCCCTTTTTAAATCAATGAATGACATTCATCCAGCACAGAATAAAGGTCTAATAATATACAATGTTTCTGCCCCACTCACACAGAACTAATGTGCATGCACTTTTACTGGGTGAATCACTATGCCATTTTTTTTTTTTTTTTATAAATACATCCCTTAGGGTTTTATTTGACTTTTATTGAAACCCAAGCACATATTAACAATAATTGGACTGATTTAGAGGATTGACTAAATTCGTTTTTTCATATGTCCTGTTCGTTTCATTAATCTTTAGCTATAGCATGATGGAAACAAAACAAAAAAACATAATAGGGTTGATTTACTTAAACTGGAGGGTGCAAAATTTGGTGCAGCTCTGCATAGAAACCAATCAACTTTCAGGTTTTATTGCCAAAGCTTAATTGAACAAGCTGAAGTTAGAAGCCGATTGGCTACGGTGCACAGCTGCCCCAAATTTTGCACATTCCAGTTTAGTTTTACTGTGCACACTAACTGTCACTGGACAGAATTGCAAATTCACATTCTATTCATTTCAGAAAAAAGTGTAGATATGTTGGGGTTTAACATATCTACACCTTTTCTGAAATGAATAGAATGTGAATTTGCAATTCTGTCCAGTGACAATTAGTGAGCACAGTAAAGTTAAACAGCAAGACATTTAATGGATGATAGAACAAGATATGCAAAGCCCCAAAAAAATAAAAATAAATACAGAATTTCACACCTTAAAGGAGTGTTAACACAAATATAATAAAGACATTTTAGACCGACCACTTTGTCATCATTTACTGTTCTATGTCAGGAACATCCAAATGCCCTTGATAAGGCCTTTGTAAAATCTATTAGATAATCAATCCAGTTTAGGCTCTTGACTATTTACCTTGAGCTATGATTTATTAGCACACGCCTTGCTGTTGCATACCCCCTTGATTAGCATTTAGAGTAAATATACCTTGTCTGACCATTGTATACTTCAAAGCACATTTAACATATTTTCAGCTAAAGTACTG
Organism: Lithobates sylvaticus; assembly: GCA_028564925.1. Lineage (NCBI taxonomy): Eukaryota > Metazoa > Chordata > Amphibia > Anura > Ranidae > Lithobates > Lithobates sylvaticus. The sequence continues at coordinate 457,524,016 of CM053027.1, read as the reverse complement.
CAGAGTTTGCTACATAATTTATCTGATTATCAAAATCAATTATTATGACAGGTCTCATACAAATTTAAAGTGCATATTCTTATAGACAGGAGAATAAAAGATTTATCTGCAGAGGAGTAAAATCCACATCTTATAAATAAACAGTGAAGTATTGTGGCTGAAAGGTTATTATTAATATCTTACACCATATATCCAATCAGAGATGGGGTGGTATATCCTCCTCTACAGGATTTTACTCTATGATATATTTTTCTACAATCAAAGACACGTGGCTCGATTTACTAAAACTGAAAAGTGCAAAGGCCAGGTTTGCATGACAGGACATTCGTACTACTTTGGACTCGACTGGACCCGACTTTGCCCTGCGACTTGAAGTCCGACAAGTCCGCAAAATGTAAACAGCAAAAATGGCATGGGTTCCCCCTCAAAGAGCATACCAGGCCCTTCGGTCACTATTTACAAGAGGATATGGTTCTATGTCCTCTAGAAAAAACTCCCCTTGAATTTGCACCATTTGACTATCACCTGCAGTTTGGGTTTCTTTGTTTAACCACAGGTGTCTGAAGCTATCCTAAAAATGCAAAAATAATGGTAATATGAGCTAAAATTTTAAAATTTGTTTTACATTTCTACTTTTCCTATTTAGTGAGTTTTTATAAGTATGAATGTGCAACTTGGAACTGTGGAAAGCATTAAAAAGGTTAGTGGTCTGTAAGTAATTTACATTTACCACACTTGCCGGTCAGCTATTGATGTGAAGTAGTTGCACTCTGTAGTGTGTGCTTTCTTTTTTTCCTTCACTGATGTCTGGGTAATGAATTCCTATGTAATGGCCTCTCTCATTTTTTTTTCATAAGCTTCTTCATCTGATGGGCTGGTTTTACCTTTGGCTTGGCCTTAGCCTTCTTTTATCTGACCTTATGGCATAACATAACTTTGGCCCCTTTTTGCACTCTTTGTGTGTGGACATGTGATTTGTTTAAGTAGATTACTGTAACACATTAATTTAACCCTTTAACTGGATTTCTGCTTTAAGGGATTTATTTTTTTTCTTCTTTTTTTTTTTTAATAGTCAACTCTACAGTGAAATTAAATAGTTTTAACTTGTACATTTACAGCAATCATACACATTCATGCAAACATTTTTAATTATATCTTTTCCTGTAACAACGCTGAAGAAATTACACTTTGCTACAATGTAAAGTAGTGAGTGTACAACTTGTATAACAGTGTAAATTTGCTGTCCCCTCAAAATAACTCAACACACAGCCATTAATGTTGAAACCGCTGGCAACAAAAGTGAATACACCCGAAATGAAAATGTCCAAATTGGGCCCAATTAGCCATTTTCCCTTTCCGATGTCATGTGACTCGTTAGTGTTACAAGGTCTCAGGTGTGAATGGGGAGCAGTTGTGTTAAATGTGGTATTATCACTTTTACTCTCTCATACTGGTCACTGGAAGTTCAACATGGCACCCCATAGCAAGGAACTCTCTGAGGATCTGAAAAAAAAAGAATTGTTGCTCTACATAAAGATGGCCTAGGCTATAAGAGGATTGCCACGGCCCTAAACTGAGCTGCAGCATGGTGGCCAAGACCATACAGCGGTTCCACTCAGAACAGGCCTCACCATGGTCGACCAAAGAAGTTGCGTGCACGTGCTCAGCGTCATATTCAGAGGTTTTCTTTGGGAAATAGACATATGAGTGCTGAGAGCATTGCTGCAGAGGTTGAAGCAGGGGCATGGGTCAGCCTGTCAGCCTGCTCAGACCATACACCGCACACTGCATCAAATTGGTCTGCATGGCTGTCGTCCCAGAAGGAAGTCTCTTCTAAAGATGATGCACAAGAAAGCCCATAAACAGTTTGCTGAAGACAATCAGACTAAGGACATGGATTACTGGAACCATGTCCTTAGTCTGATAAGCCCAAGATAAACTTATTTGGTTCAGATGGTGTCATGCATGTGTGGCGGTAACCAGGTGAGGAGTACAAAGACAAGTGTGTCTTGCCTACAGTCAAGCGTGGCGGTGGAAGTGTCATGGGCTGGGGCTGCATGAGTGCTGCCAGCACTGGGGAGCTACATTGAGGGAACCATGAATCCCAATGTGAACTGTGACATACTGAAGCAGAGCATAATCTCCTCATTTTGGAGACTGGCCACAGGGCAGTATTCCAACATAATGACCCCAAACACACCTCCAAGATGACCACTGTCTTGCTAAAGAAGCTGAGGGTAAAGTGATGGACTGGCCAAGCATGTCTCCAAACCCTATTGAGCATCTGTGGGGCATCCTCAAATGGAAGGTGGAGGAGCGCAAGGTCTCTAACATCCACCAGCTTTGTGATGTCATCATGGAGTAGTGGAAGAGGACTCCAGTGGCAACCTGTGAAGTTCCGATGAACTCCATATCCAAGAGGGTTATGGCAGTGCTGGAAAATAATGGTGGCCACTTTGGGCCCAATTTGGACATTTTCACTTAGGGGTGTACTAACTTTTGTTGCCAATGGTTTAGACATTAAGAAGAAAGTAAACCCTGGTGGGTTTGACTTCCTCTTTATTTCCCTGCAAAGGTAAAGCATAATGGGTTAATATGCATCGCATAGTAGCCCATTATGTGTCACTTAAATGACACAGAAGCCTGCAATGTCTCTGTCCCCACTAGCAGGGAGAGTCCATCTTCACCCCTTTTCCGTCCGGGGCCACAAACTCTGGCTCTGTGACTGGCCGGAGTCACATGACGTCACTCCCGCACATGCGTGCAGGAGCCGCCAGTCCCAGCATGGCCCCTATTAGAAACGGCACAATGTCACTTCACATTTGCCATAGTCATCAGCGCTCAGCTTTTTAGTTAATATCTCCTAAACCATGGAGGTTTAGGAGATAGTTCAAGCACCTACAGGTACATCTTAATATAGGCTTACCTGTAGGTAAAAGTGGTTGTACAACCACTTTAATGGTTGTGCGTTGAGTTATTTTAAGGGGACAGCAAATTGACACTGTTATAAATGCTGTACACTCACTACTTGTAGCAAAGTGTAATTTCTCCAGTGTTGTCACATGAAAAGATATAATAACATATTTACAAAAATGTGAGGGGTGTACTCACTTCTGTGAGATACTGTATATGTATATATATATATATATATATATATATATATATATATATATATATATATATATATATATATCACAAATAAAAGAGCTGAATACACCCAACTGCTATCATTTCAGTTTGGAAAATTCCTTCTATATACATGTGTTTACATTTATTAATCTGATTTTCTTTTAGATATATAATTCCAAATAAAAGGATTGGCTTCATATGACTACATAGAGAAGGAACCCAGAAAAAAAAAAAAAAAAAAAAGCTTAACACAGGTTCTAACTCATTCACTATCTATCCTAAAATAAAAAAGTGTAAAGCTTAAAATGTACATATATATGAGTAATGTAGACAAGATGGCAAACAACAGAAAACATTACAACTTGTGCTGGCATGAAAAAATTACCTGAGGATATGCATTTTTATCTAATTCATAATTTTTCTCTATTGTTGGAACAAAGGTAGGATAGTGCTTTACACTAAACAATAGCATTATACAGCACTATAGGACCTGTTTACACACCATATGTGTGTTGGTGCTATGAGGTGCCATTCATTTTAAATGGCACCCCGACACATCTTCCAATGGAACCTCCATTGCAGAACAGCAAAATGCAGTACCATACAATACCAAACTGCATAAGCAGTTTTTCGTCCATTGTGGTGCATTAGAATGGGCTGTCTTAACAGAATGCATATTAACACAATCAAGAGGACCAGGCTGGTGGGAATGGGCCTAACTGACTAGCACTCTTGCCTTCCAACACAATTACAGCTTTGGTTGGAGAAATTATTTTTAAGAGACCAACCATTTGAATACATCATTAAACATTTTTTGTGCATGGCATCTTAAGTTTCAGGATTGTTTAAAAACAAGGACAATAAAGAAAATTTTATTTTTTTACAAAATAAACCGGGCAGTATATAAAATATGAAAGCAGGTAAAAATTCACAAAATTGTTTGACTTAAAAACAAAGTTTGACATGATCATTTACATTTTGGTAACTTCATAATATATTTTTTCATCTTCTGTTACTGATAAAAAGATAGAATGACAGAAATTCTATGCAGTTATTTGAATTCTCCTTGACCTCTAAATGTTGATTATTATGAATCCCAAAGTGAAAATATTTCTGCACTGATAAAAAATGCATCCATTGACTGAGAAACCTGCAAATCAAAGGCAGCTTGCCCCTAGAGCATAGAGGGTCTTCACAAAATAGAAAATTGTGATATTTGTTCCAATAGGAATTTGACTCTCCTTGAAGTAGGTCATTTTGTAATGTCATCTATTAATAATGTATTTTTATCCATAAACTTCATCTAGTGTGTAGCTCAATTCCTTTGAGGTTCAAGGGTGATCCTGTAATCTTCTGTGACCACAATTTGTCACAGAATTGTTTTCCAGGGAGAACAAATTTTTTTTTTCCTCTTTTCTCACATTCTCAGATGCAGTATATGATTTCTACCAAAGCCTGACTAATCCTATAACGTTCCAAAGTAAGAAGATTAGTATGAAATAGTTTCCATTCATAATACTCTGTTGGTGAAAAACTGACACAAAGATAAATTCAGATATCGGAAAGCCTTCAATGAATCATTTGTGGGATATCTTATGACATCCTGTGCTTCCCTGATAACATTACAAAAATATAATGTAGACACCAATACTGTTCATAAGTATATTGCTCCATAACTATTATGTCATTGAATTTAGTAAATATTCATCTTTGGTAAAACATTTGGTGAATTATGTAAAAAGAGATGTTGCAAGAGATTCGCACTCTAAATATATTTTTCAAAGAAGATGGATATAGTGGATGAAAAGTGACAATGGTGGGGTGGGGGTAAAATTACCATGTATCCCACAGGCATACTATTATGTGTTAAGCTGTTCTTAGTCCAGCTATGCTTTAGACAATTTACTTACTTATGTGTCAGAGAAATTTCTCACAGAGGGCATCCAGCAGGCTGAGCTGAACATAAGGGGAGAATTATTAGATTGAACATTTAGAACTGTGATTTGAAGGAGCAGGAACAAAATGTAAGTCAGATAATCAATTGCACACCTGCTTCTGCTATCCTAATATTTACAACTATGCCTTATTGCTCTGCTTTTCCTTGACTTTTACCCTACTATCAGTTAGCTTTTTTTATCTCCCTGTGTCTTCTCCTCACCAATCACCAGTATGAATAATTGTTGAGGACTTATAAAGACTTCACATTTTCGTCTAGGCTTTTCATGTTTGTGACTACTGAATTTGGTATTTTGTCCTCTGTTACTGCACTGTTTATCTGGTTCTTTATTTTGGGTAATAGGTTTCTGAATCTGCTCTTTACTGGTCATGTGTGCTTCTCTATCTCAGTACAAATTGCTTTTAGATACTGGACTATTTGGCAGAAATTCTGATGAGCAGTCCTAGTAAGTGGCGGCTGGTGCTCAAAATATTTGGGGGGTGCAAACAAACTGAAAAAAAAACATCAATTGTAGCCTTACTGTACCCATCAAACACAGCTACTGTGCCCATCAATTGCCGCCACTGTGCCTAACAAATGCAGCCACTGTGCTCATCAAAAGCAGCCACTGTGCCCATCAAACGCAGCCACTGTGCCCATCAAACGCAGCCACTGTGCCCATCAAACGCAGCCACTGTGCCATCAAACGCAGCCACTGTGCCCATCAAACGCAGCCACTGTGCCCATCAAATGCAGCCACTGTGCCATCAAACGCAGCCACTGTGCCATCAAACTCAGCCACTATGCCCATCAAACGAAGCCACTGTGCCCATCAAACGAAGCCACTGTGCCATCAAACGCAGCCACGGTACCCATAAATTGCCACCACTGTGCCCATTATACGCTGCCTCTGTGCCATCAAGCACAGCCAATTTAACCATCAAGCGCAGCCACTGTGCCCATGAAACACAGCCACTGTACCCATAAATTGCCGCCACTGTGCCATCAAACGCAGCTACTGTAACCATCAATTGCCACCAGTTTGCAATTGCCGCCACTTTGCCCCATCAATTGCCACCTGTGTGCCCATAAATTGCTGCCAGTTTGCCCCATCAATTGCCACCAGTTTGCCCCAACAATTGCCGCCACTTTGCCCCATCAATTGCCCCCAGTTTGCCCATCAATTGCCGCCAGTGTGCCCCATCAATTGCCGCCAGTTTGCCTGATCAATTGCTGCCAGTTTGCCCGATCAATTGCCGCCAGTTTGCCCCATCAATTGCCACCAGTTTGCCCCATCAAATGCTGTTAGTGTGCCCCCCCCCCACCCGGCACTTACCTGTCTTGGGTCAGCACTGTCCTCCATCCTCCCTCCGAGTCCTCAATATCTTCTTCTGTCCTCTTCTGCTATGATTGGACACTTGATAGGCATCGAATCACAGCGCCTGTCGCTACAGGTAACCAGACTTGGTGCACCTGATTGGCTGAGAGGTGGGTTAGTGTTAGGGAAGCAATTTATTGGATTCCCTAACACAACACTGTCTAAACAACAAACGCACAACAGTGCGCCTGCTGTTTACCAATTTGAAAGCCTATTACAGCCCATGGCTCTAATTAGGATGCCTATTAGAGCCGACAGCTCTAATCAGGCACTTCCAAAAACACCCCCCAGAAACAGAGCTGCCATTTGGCCCCGCCCCTCTCAAATGGCTAACTGACTTTGATTGACAGCGGCAGGAGTCAATGGCGCAGCATCTGTGTCTCAGCCAATCAGGAGGGAGAGCCATGGACGGCAGAGGGACTCGTGAACATTGCTGGACAGAGATAGGGCTCAGGTAAGTTTTAGGGGGGCTAAGGAGGCTGCTACTCACAGAAGGTCTTTATATTAATGCACAGAATGCATGAGGATAAACAAACTTCTGCCTTTACAACTCCTTTAAAGCTGTAATGCGATCTTTTATATTTTGCCTTCCCTTGTTCTTCCTTTCTCCCTCATTAATATGCTAATGACATTTTTAAATAAAAAAATTAAATTTGTATTACATACCTTATTTTAGACCCATTGATGTCATCACTGGGCCTTTGTGCTTCTCTATGCAGTTCAGGCACATTGTGGCTGGTGGGAGGGGTCAAAAGGGTTCTATACATAGTTTAATGAAAACATCCCAGCACAATGCCACAAGATTCCTCTTAAAGTGGATGCAAAGGTAGAAGGTGTTTTATCTTAAGGCACTCTATGGCTGAGACACAGCAGCAGTGCCATTGGCTCCCATGGCTGTCAATCAAAGTCAGTTAGCCAATTGGGAGCGAGACCGAATGAAAGATCCATGTCTGAATGGATGCACGGAGCTGCAGCTTGGCTTGGGTGCCCCCATAGCAAGCTGCTTGCTGTAGGTGCACTAGGCAGGAGGGAGGGGCAGGGAGCAACGTTGAGGGACCAAGGAGAGGAAGATATGGGCTGCTCTGTGCAAAACCACTGCACAGAGCAAGTAAGTATGACATGTTTGTTATTTTAAACAAAAAAAAACAAGACATTAATATCACTGTAGCCTCCCTGGCGGTATTCCCGAGTCTGGCTCGGGGTGGGAACTTCAGTACCAAAAGCAGTAACCCCGAGCCAGACTCGGGCTTGCATTGAAGGATACAGGGGGGTTACTTTCCTTATCCCCTGGATCCTGCGATGTCTCCCCGCTGTGTGAGCGAGCCGTCTGCTCGCTCGATTCACACAGTGCCCGAGTGCCGCTAATCTCCGTTCCCTGCGACGTTACGACGCACGGGAGCGGAGATCGGCGCCAAATTCAAAAAAGTTTAAAAACACAACATATATACAATACTGTAATCTTACAGATTACAGTACTGTATACAAAAAATACACATCCCCTTTGTCCCTAGTGGTCTGCCCAGTGCCCTGCATGTCATTTTATATAATAAAAAGATTTTTTTTCTGCCTGGAAACTGGAGATTGTCCATAGCAACCAAAAAGTGTCCCTTTATGTCAAAAGTGGTTTTAGACCAGCTAGAAAACACGATAATAAATTAGAATCACAATTTATCATCCAACACTAAATTTAATGACAGCGACTATTCTGCAACTGAGCAAATTTCAGTGTTTTTGATCTAAAACACATTATTGAATCATTTTTATATATATTTTTATTATATTATAATTTATGATTTTGTGTTTCAAACTTTATCATACCCGGGATGTCTACTAGACTCTGGTTCGGACAGATTTAAGTGAGTTATTCATAAGAATTGTATGCCTACAATATAAAAACGCCAAATTTCCATGCAAAATAATTGTACCGCTTTCAGCACAAAATTCCAGACAGAATCATACCGCCAGGGAGGTTAAGAGGCATCAATCCCATTGGGAGGAGCAATGCAAATATCAAAATGCTTTGATGGGTAGAGGTTTGTCTGGTGGAGTGGGTGTTTCTAAGCAGGCTACAATTGCATGAAGACAATTCTAATGCTGAGCTTCCATGATTATAATGACTAAAATTCAATGAAGGAAATGAATAATGATATAATTAATGCTTTAACACTCGGAAAACTGTAATTTATTAAAGCAGAGTTCCACTCAAATGTTGAACTTCTGCTTATCCATCAAACATTTGGCACATTTCAGGGGGGAGGGAGGGGAACAAGTACCTGTTTTTGACAGGTACCGCTCTCTACTTCTGGGAGACAGGGCCACGTCCTCCTTCCTCTGCCGCCTGACCAATTAGAAAGCGCAGCGTACTTTGCAGAAGGGGATCAGCTGTGATGCCGAAAGGCTTCACTCCTGAGTTCCCTTACCAGGAATGGTGGCGGCTGCAGCCTTCAGCCTATCCAAAGATTGGCTGCGGTGCCATCATTGCGGGCTCCCTGGACAGGTAAGTGTCCATATATTAAAAGTCAGCAGCTGCAGTATTTGTAGCTGCTGACTTTTATTTTTTTGTGGGGGGGGGGGGGTGGACCTCCTCTTTAATAACCATAGGGCTAAATAGGTTTAAAGTCATCAGTTAGAGGGAGATAATCTTATGAATATGTGTAAATATATGGTGTCATATTTGAATATTATGCACAGTATTACCATCGCACATATTCCGGAAACTGTCTGTAAATATAAGCTGGTGCAGCAGCGACCATCAGCTGGGAACCAAAGGTATTCAAGGAGATAAATAAAAGGGAGAAGTCGCTGCCATCTAAATGTATCTGTTTCGCTCATTCACTCATTCACTCATTCATTCACTCATTCACTCCCTGATTATTTCCCGCCTTGACTACTGCAACTCCCTCCTTAATGCCCTACCCTTAAGCAGGCTACCCCCCCCTTCAATCTATTATGAATGCTGCTGTTAGACTAATACACCTCACTAATCGATCTGTGACTGCCGCCCCTCTTTGCCAATCCCTTCACTGGCTTCCCCTACCTCACCATATAAAATTCAAAATGCTAACCATAACATACAAAGCCATCCACAACATTGCCACCATCTACATCACCAACCTCATCTGCAGATATCGCCCAAATTGTCCCCTCCGCTCCACCCAGGACCTCCTGCTTTCTAGCTCCCTTGTCACCTCCTCCCATGCTCGCCTTCAAGACTTCACCAGAGCCTCTCCCATCCTCTGGAACTCCCTGCCCCAGTCTGTCCGATCAGCCCCTACCCTGTCCACCTTTAGGAGATCCCTGAAAATGCATTTATTCAGGGAAGCCTATCCCAAACCCACCTAACAACAACTGTACCCGAGCCACCCCCATCAAATCATTCTCTGCAGCTATTACCTTTTGTACCACCACCCCCTCCCTTTAGAATGTAAGCTCTACGAGCAGGGCCCTCCTGTACATTTTGTATTGAACTGTACTGTAACTGTGTTGTCCCCCTCTACATTGTTAAGCACTGCGTAAACTGTTGGCGCTATATAAATCGTGTATAATAATAATAATCTGTTTAATAAAGGGTAAAGACAAATAAAGAGGATTGCACTCACGGGGTAAGAAGAGTTAACAGGCACATCATCATCAGTCCCAGCTGGCTTGCCAATGTCATCTAGGTGAAATCCAGTGGAGGCTTGGTGGAGAGTCCATAGCTGCCACTGAGGGTAGAGGTGTCTGTGATTCCTGCGTGTGGAAAGATGGCATCCATAGTGGATGAAACTTGGCAGGAGCTTGATGGATGGATGAGCAGAGACCGCTGCAGGCACAGCCTGTAACCAAGCTGGAACACAAGCTGCCATGAAAAAAAATAACTGGAAGGACACTCGTGTGGAAGGGACGACACCATGTGGGTGGTAACATGTTTTGGAGCGACTCTGCTCTTTTGTCAAACCAAAAAGAAGGGCGGAAATGTGTGCTTGGCTTTCTTATATATACAAGTGTATATGCAGTGCAAAGGGCAATGGGGGAGGGGAATCTCTTTAGTATTAGAAAGAAGAAGAGGAGATGATTATGTCACCAGCACACTGAGGATCTCCAGAACTTTATTTAGCAATCACATCCTAGTTACAATAGTGACATTTTGGAGCCAAGCAGGACCCCTTCATCAAGCATTACGACCAATGCAACGTCACATTGTCCATTGAACAGGTCCTTCGTTGGCTCCGAAATATTGCTATTGTAACTATGATGTGATCACAAAATAAAGCTTTGGCCCGGTTCTGGAGATCCTCAGTGTTCTGGTGTCAGATTTGAATAACACTTGAATAACACTTCCTGCTTTGGAGTGTAACACAATGGTTGTGCTCTACTAATTCGTGCAATGCAATTGTACTAGCAAGCTGGCAAAAATGTACTAGTAGTGTTCCTGATATCATATTGCATCAATTGTTACGCAATGTATGGCTTTATGATATGGCCTTATTTTAATGTCTAAAATAAATAAAACATAAATAATGCAAAATATTTGCTCACTCAGAACACACTATTCTTGCCCTTTAAATGGTAAAATAATCCACCAAAGCGATCTGAAACACCCACTTACACTTAATCATACTGACTTGGAGCCATCTGATATAGAATTGGCTATGCTTTGTCATGATTCATTCATTAACTGGTTGTAAAAAATGATATAACGTAACCAGTCTCATTATAAAAATGTTAAATCCTGGTTCAATAATAGATTGAAATCTGTATTTATAGTCCTTGGTCTTCTTTTAAATCTTACTTAATATATGTGCTGCATCCCCATCTCAGGTCACAACCTGTGTTTCCACTTTCTGGCCATTGTCTTGTCCAATACCCTTATTCTTATTACACAAACTCACTTGTTATTCTATGGACATCTTCCATATTGATTGCTCTGCTACAAAATCTGCTCTTCAGATGGTGTCTCCTTTTTCACCTCTGTCAATGAGCCTGACACCCTTATCAAATCTAAAAGCTTCATGTTTCAACATTGCGTTTTACAGGTTTACCCTTTTCAAAGCAATTGCTTTTATGGTTGCCAATCCATTATGCGATTTCTCATTCAGTAAAATTATAAAATATATGTTAGATCTGAAAGTATACCACAACAACCAGATTTCACATTCAAAAATGCTATGGAATATCTATAAACGTTGTAGGAAAAAAAAAAAAAAAGAAAGTGGACCATAACATCCAGATTCTACCTATCAATATTCAAATGATGGTAAAAGAAAAACTCTAGTTCAAACATTTTTTTTTTCAATGGCAGGGCTTTTTAGAGTCTACACCCTGTAATATTGTCTTAGCTTCTAAATCTCAGAAGACTGTGAATATACAGATTATCTTTCTTCCTAAACCAAACTACAATATGTTGGTGTCTATGCCTGCTCTGTTTTAAAACCAGTAGAAGACAATAGGCTCAATTCACCAATGTGAAGTTTTTTTTTTTTTAACATTCTTCCATACTTTGTCTTATGCTTGTCAATGTTAAAATCACGAGCATAATTGTCAATTAAGTGTAATCCTTATTTTTCTCAGGAAATTGGCATTTGGGCACCAGTAGCTTCTCATTTGTTATTTTTATCTCACAAAGGTATATTTTATAATTACCTTGAATGGCCCCTGTTCCCAATTTCCTTAATAGAAGAATAGAATTGAATTTCACAATTATTGCCAAATTAAAGCTAGTTTTATTTTAAGGAGTGATAGGCTGTGTGGTAATCTTTGAATATTTTTATTTTATCCTAAAATATAATATTACATCCTATAATAGCTAGAAATCATGATTAAATTACAGCTTCCTAAATGATTTTCATGTGGGTTGTCAACTCTTCCTATTCTTTCCCTCCAAAAGTTTCAATATACTGACACGCTGGATGCTCTGTGCCAACACTTTTAGTGAAGGAGCTGGCACCTAACAAAGCTATCATTATTGGCACTTCTAAGCCAGCTGGCCTACGTTTAAATGCCCTTGCAGTGCATTAGTATTGCTTTGAATTTGGGCAAGAGCAAATTTTCCACATTGGTTTGGAGAGTCCCCGAATCACAAAAAGACAGGGTTCGCCTCGAACTCATGGTAGACGCAAACCTGAATCTCATCCCTAGTAGTGGTAAATTACCTCTACTTGCTTAGCAAGCTAAACAAAATTTGTTATGATCCATTGTGTGTTGGATTTTGAATGTAAGTTGTTTAAGGCACAGTATTGGGGAAAAAAAATCTGAACAAGAGAAAAACAGCTTTGTGATTTGTCCCTGTGTGCTATGACAGTGACTATCCATTTTGTGTACACAATTTTATATATTTCTGTTGGAAGCAGGGGAGTACAATTTACTGAAAGCAATCAGTCATAGTAGTTTTTACTAGCTTTGTTTTTCTAATATAAATTGATGTTGTATATCCAGAATTTGTTGAGATTCATAAAAAAAAGTATATAATTTATATGGTAACAGAAACACTTAAGCCCCATACACACGCGCGGATTATCGAGGACCAGGTCCGTCAGACCATGTGTCTGATGTTGGTTTTTCAAAATTTTTTTTACGTAGAGGCTAGTAGCCAATAGCTTTGGTCTTGTAATGTGATCTGAGTACTTTGTCCGGTCGGAATTCGCTACACACGATCGGATTTGGTGTGATCGGACTTTGTTGTCAAAAAATCTATCCAGCAGGAGATAGACATCTTAATCAGTGTCACACTTGCTTTGTTATCTGTTTATATGTGATATACTGTTACATCTTTATTCTTAAAAAGCACTAAAATAAAAATTGTGACAGATATGGGGGTGTAAACCATATCAAGAGAGACTTCAGGAACTTAACCGCTTGTTGACCGCCTCACGCAGATATACTGTGGCAGAAGGGCAAGTACAGGCAAACTAACCTACCTGTACGTGGCCCTTTAAGAGGCGACCTGCTCCGTGAGTCGGGTTGTGGGTCCCGTGAACTCGATCGCCACGAGAATACCCACGATCATCTCACGGAGAGGAAGAATGGGGAGATGCTAATGTAAACAAGCATCTTCCCGTTCTGTTTAGTGACAGTGTCACTGAGATCAGTGATGTGCCACAAGTAGCCACACTCTCCACAGTTAGAAACAATTCCCAGGACACACTTAACCCCTACACTGCCTCTTAGTGGTTAACCCCTTCACTGCCAGTGTCATTTACACAGGAATCAGTGCATTTAAATAGCACTGAATGCTGTATAAATGACAATGTTCCCAAAAATGTCAGATGTGTCCGCCATAATGTCGAAGTCATGATAAACATCGCTGATCGCCGCCATTACTAGTAAAAAAAATGATTAATATAAATGCCATAAAACTATCCCCTATTTTGTAAACGCTATAACTTTTGTGCAAACCAATCAGTAATCGCTTATTGCGATTTTTTTTACCAAAAATACATAGAAGAAGGCCTAAACTGAGGAAAAAAAAATATTTTTATATATTTTTGGGGGATATTTATTATAGCAAAATGTAAAAAATAATGCCTTTTTTTCAATATTGTTGCTCTGTTTTTGTTTATAGCGAAAAAAATAAAAAACGCAGAGGTGATCAAATTCCACCAAAAGAAAGCTCTATTTGTGGGAAAAAAAAGGACGTCAATTTGCTTTGGGAGTCACGTCGCACGTCCACGCAATTGTCAGTTAAAACGACGCAGTGCCGAATCGCAAAAAGTGCTTTGGTCAGGAAGGGGGTAAATTCTTCGGGGCTGAAGTGGTTAATATTCACAGACTTGAGCAAAAGAGGGAAAGAAGACACATGATTGAAACCTTTAACCCTTCTGACGGTATTCCCGAGTGTGGCTCGAGGTTAAATTTCAGTACCATTAGCGGTAACCCCGAGCCACACTCGGGATTGCATTGCAGAATCCTAGTCTAGGTAACTTACCTTGTCACCAGGATCCTGCAATGTCCCCCTGCTGTGTCCCCCACCGGATCCTCCGCCCGATGTACTGTGTGCTGGGCTCCATTTCCTGCGAGCATCACAACGCATGGGGGTGGAGCCCAGCGGCAAATTCAAAAACTACAAATAACATAACACATACAGTACACTATAATCTTACAGATTACATTACTGTATCAAATTATCTCACCTCCCCTTTGTCCCCAGTGTTTTGTCCAGTGCCCTGCATGCACTTTTATATTATATATACTGTTCTTTCTGCCTGGAAACTGAAGATTTTCCATGACAACCAAAAAGTGTCCCTTTACATCAAAAGTGGTTTTAGACCAGCTAGAAATCAGCGATAGTAAATTAGAACACTTGCAGGATTGAGCGATAGGGATTCGTTGGGAAATTATTTTTATTATTATTATATTATTATTTTTTTAAATTATTTATAGTTATTTATTATATTATAATTTATGATTTTGTAATTTTCATTTTTATCATACCCAGGATGTCTACTAGACTCTTGTTTGGGCAGACTTAAGTGTGTTATTACTAAGAATTACAGGCCTACAATATAAAACGCCAAATTTCTATGCAAAAAAATGTACCGCTTTGAGATTAAAAAATCTGACATAATCATACCACCAGGGAGGCTACATGCATTAACCACTTAAGGACCGAGACCATTTTTGACACTTGTTGTTTACAAGTTAAAATCAGTATTTTTTGCTAGAAAACCCCCAAACATTATATATATATATATTTTTATCAAAGACTCTGGAGAATAAAATGGCAGTCGTTGCAATATTTTATGTCACACGGTATTTGCATCTTTTAAAAGGCTGCACAAGGAGCTCTGTATCTTCGGAACCATAGATTCTAGGATCTCCAAATTTTGACCAGTGGTGGGGTAGATCTCTATGACCCTCAAAACATGATAGTTTTTTGGTTTGCAAATGGGCCTATTTTAAAGGTAAGGGGCCTGGAGCTGCAGCTCCAATAGCCCCTATGTTAATCCAGCCCTGCTTGTTTATGTCAGCTTTAAAATTTGTCACTTTTTCCCAATTTCAATAAATGCATCTGAGACCTGACTTCCTGTATCATCATATGCCCATCCAGAAAATGTCATATCCCATCATGCACCATCACATGGGGGGGGGTGGGTGGAGACACCCAGCTGGGGGGGGGTTGTACACAAACTGATATGACTTTTACTACAAAACCATCTAGCTCAAAAAGCTGTTAGACAAGCAGAGAGCCGCACACTTGTCATACAAGCCCTCCCCCATTCAAATTAAAGTGGCCTCTTCGCATGCAGTTGCAGGGCACTAGTGTAGGAAACAAGGGGTTAAAGCAGGTGGCGAGGAGGAGTTGTCTGCCAAGTGCTCTCTGAAGAGTGATACAGATTGTGAACCACTCTTCAGAGAGCAACACTAGTGTAAAATAGCTGTTAGAGCTCATTCAGACTATAAATGCTCTCTGAAGAGCAATCTGTGTTTGGATCACTCTTCATAAACCACTGTAAATGTAGTTAGGAGGTGTTATATCACCTAAACGAAAGAAATAACCTTATGCCTTGCTACCGGGAAAGTAGACGCCAACACAATGTACAGTAATCTGCTGCATGCACCTAAATGTGCTCCATAAAAATAAACAAAATTATATAGCTGCCACTATGTTAATGAAACAAAACTCTATACTCATGTTAAATTATCCCTCAAAGGCAGTGAAATAAGATATAGACCAAACTTATTGCAAAAGAAAAAAACATAAATGCCCACCAGACCATCAAACCAATCATAAGCAAAAAACCTATAGAATGAGAAAAAACTACAATGATGGCAAATAGATATTACTGTAATGAAAATCTATCTATTAACCTAAATAAATATATAAAATGCTGGAATAAACACCCCCACCACCCTGCTTACACACACAAATGTAGAAAGAAATGAGGAAGGCAAACCACTCAACTTTTAGTGAAAACAATGTCTATATAGATCTTGAGAGATTGTGGTCAATCCTGACAACAAAATTGGATGCACGTGAGCCAGACACCTGTGTGCAAAGGGCTCATTCAGATGGATGATGAGCCCTGTCCTCCATACTGACCTGGGTTTTGCTGCATACACATCCACCTCTGATCTGAACACAGGCATCCCATAGAAGTGAAAGGGGATGCAGCTGCTGCACAAACACAGTTGCATTTCAAAGTTAGAGATACGGGCTGGAGCAGGTGCACAGTTCCAAATGCAGACATTGTGCTGTCTGATCCATGCATCCACTCCTACCTGTATGTTCTGTTTTTAAATGAGAATGTGTCTGTGCAGCTGCTGTGTCCACATTCACTTCTATGGGCTGCCTGCATGCAGCTCCACGGTGAATGCAGACTTACCAAAAAAACAGCTCAGCACTGCTGACGCAACTCAGCATCCATCAGAATGAGCCATAAATCTGCTAGTTAATGAACGTGAGATAGATAGATGCATGCAAGGGACCTAAAGCTGCTAATCATTGAAAAAATTGTAAATATGGACCATCAAAATCCAGGGAAATGTGATCAGGGACTTATAAAATCTCTCTCTGTACTCTTTGCTGTCTCTTCTCTCTGCTGCCCTCCCTGCTGTCTCTCCTCTCTACTGTCCTGACTGCTGTCTCCCCTCTCTGCTGTCCTCTCTGCTGTCTCTCTTCTCCTCTCTGCTCGCTCTCCTCTCTGCTCTCCTCCCTGCTGTCTCTCCTCTCTACTGTCCTCCCTGCTGTCTCTCCTCTCTGCTGTCCTCCCTGCTGTCTCTCCTCTCTGCTGTCCCGCCTGCTGTCTCACCTCTCTGCTGTCCTCCCTGCTGTCTCTCCTCTCTACTATCCTCCCTGCTGTCTCTCCTCTCTGCTGTCCTCCCTGCTGTCTCTCCTCTCTGCTGTCCCGCCTGCTGTCTCACCTCTCTGCTGTCCTCCCTGCTGTCTCTCCTTTCTGCTGTCCTCCCTGCTGCAGTTGTCTCTCTTTTCTGCTGTTCCCCCTGCTTGCTCTCCTCTCTGCTGTCCTCCCTGCTGTCTCTGATGTCCTCCCTGCTGTCTCTCCTCTCTGCTGTCATCTTTGCTGTCTCTCCTCTCTGCTGTCATCTCTGCTCTCCCTCCTCCCTGCTGTCATCTCTGCTGTCCCGCCTCCCTGCTGTCATCTCTGCTGTCCCTCCTCCCTGCTGTCATCTCTGCTGTCCCTCCTCCCTGCTGTCATTTGTACTGTCCCTCCTCCCTGCTGTCATTTGTGCTGTCCCTCCTCCCTGCTGTCATCTCTGCTGTCCCTCCTCCCTGCTGTCATCTCTGCTGTCCCTCCTCCCTGCTGTCATCTCTGCTGTCCCTCCTCCCTGCTGTCATCTCTGCTGTCCCTCCTCCCTGCTGTAATCTCTGCTGTCCCTCCTCCATGCTGTCATCTCTGCTGCCTCTGCTCTCTGCTGTCATCTGTGCTGTCTCTCCTCTCTGCTGTCTTCCCTGCTGTCCCTCCTCTCTGCTGTCCTCCCTGCTGTCTCTCCTCTCTGCTGTCCCGCCTGCTGTCTCACCTCTCTGCTGTCCTCCCTGCTGTCTCTCCTCTCTACTATCCTCCCTGCTGTCTCTCCTCTCTGCTGTCCTCCCTGCTGTCTCTCCTCTCTGCTGTCCCGCCTGCTGTCTCACCTTTCTGCTGTCCTCCCTGCTGTCTCTCCTTTCTGCTGTCCTCCCTGCTGCAGTTGTCTCTCCTTTCTGCTGTTCCCCCTGCTTGCTCTCCTCTCTGCTGTCCTCCCTGCTGTCTCTGATGTCCTCCCTGCTGTCTCTCCTCTCTGCTGTCATTTTGCTGTCTCTCCTCTCTGCTGTCATCTCTGCTCTCCCTCCTCCCTGCTGTCATCTCTGCTGTCCCGCCTCCCTGCTGTCAACTCTGCTGTCCCTCCTCCCTGCTGTCATCTCTGCTGTCCCTCCTCCCTGCTGTCATTTGTACTGTCCCTCCTCCCTGCTGTCATTTGTGCTGTCCCTCCTCCCTGCTGTCATCTCTGCTGTCCCTCCTCCCTGCTGTCATCTCTGCTGTCCCTCCTCCCTGCTGTCATCTCTGCTGTCCCTCCTCCCTGCTGTCATCTCTGCTGTCCCTCCTCCCTGCTGTAATCTCTGCTGTCCCTCCTCCATGCTGTCATCTCTGCTGCCTCTGCTCTCTGCTGTCATCTGTGCTGTCTCTCCTCTCTGCTGTCTTCCCTGCTGTCCCTCCTCTCTGCTGTCTCTCTCCTCTCTGTACTCTTTCCTCCTGCTCTCTTTGAAATCTCACAACATCACTCACCAAATATATTTGAAGAACTTTGCAGTGCACTCTTAAGTGTTTCACAAATCTAGATAGATTTACTGCACATAACTTCTCTGATCGTTTCCCTCTCCCTTCCCTTCCCTTCATCCACCTGAAGCATGCAGCCTGTATGTACTCAATGTACTGAGAAGGATCGATAGAATAGATAAACCAGTGGACGAGGCATACAGCAGTATTCCTTGTCTGTAGGTTTAGGATGATCAACTGACATGGACAATGAGTGATGAAGCGGCACATTAGCAGACAGTACTGGGCAGGTTTAGCAAAGCATTTGTGGATGACCAGTGAGGGAGGTGGGAGGAATCTCCTGGTCTAGTGGGTGACTTTTCCTGAGGACATGAGGGTGAGAATGACGTCAGGGGCTACAGTACTGACTCTCATTTCACTAACGGCTATGCCATCCTGAGGTTTGCTTAGGATGGATTCCCGGAAGACATGGAGGAGTTTTGATTCCAGGAAACTCCTCGCTGAGGTGAGGACTGGTCCTGAACACAGGGACAGCTTTATCATTGGTGCAAAAGAGGAACATTACTGCTATACTGGTATATAGGGAAGCTCTGCAGTAGAAAAAAAGGTGAACTTAGCCTTTAGTGCATTTCTTCTATTAAGGTAAAAAAAAATATGTTCTCTCCCCTCACTTCCTGGCCTCTCAGGCTTTGCTGAGGAAGTGGGAGCCATTGGCTCCTCCTGCTGTCAATCAAAGCCAATAGGGAGAGAACGGAAGGGTGGGGCAAGCCCTGCTGTCTGTGTCAATAGATGCAGATAGGGAGGCTTGGGAGTGCTTGGGAGTGAGCCCGCACAAGTTCCCCAATAGGAAGCAGTTTCCTATGGGGCACTTGGTGGCGGGTAGAAGCCAGAAGTGCCAGTGGGGGGCCCAAGAAGAGAAGGCTCAGGATTCCACAGAGCAAGTAATTATAAACCTGTTTGTTACTTTTATTTTTTTACATTACTTTAACCTGCACTATTAACCAATTACATATCAAAAAGCACTTCATGATTATTCCCTGACTACTGCTGCTATTGGAGTAAATTATTTTACTACACTGTGAGTAAGTTCTAATAAATATGGCCTCTGTATGCACCAATGTCCCCTGCTTTGAATGAGCATTTACATTTACATGACATTGCATATACCTATGCAGGATTTAGTAGGCTTAGCACCCCGATAATGTGAAATATTTTATATCCCACTTACTTCTTTCAAGAAAACCTGTTATGCCCCGTACACACGGGCGGTTTTGCCGTCGGAATAAACTCTGAAGGTTTCTCCAATGGAATTCCGACAGAATTCCACTCAAGCTGTCTTGCATACACACGGTCACACTGAAGTCCAACTGTCAAGAAGGCAGTGAGGTACAACACGTACAATGGGACTAGAAAACGGAAGTTCAATAGCCAGTAGCCAATAGCTTCTGTCTCGTACTTGCTTCATAGCATGCATTGTTTCATTCTGTACATTTTGCCACTTGAAATGTTTATTGTTATATGTTGTATGTATTGCTATTATTTGGCAATATTCTTCAGTGGCTAATAGCCAGTGACTGGCTTCCTATTAGATACATTACACATTTTTTTTTATGATGCCCAGCAATACATTATAGTTGGCAGAATATCAGTTGTGTGACTCGCCATATTTACTATCCCATTTACGACCTGTAGGTAGTCTATTTAAATGTTGGTGAATGTATTGTATTTTTATATCAAGTGAATCATGATCTGTTTCCTGAAACCCCCAATTTGTTTTCTTTATAAAACACTCAAAATTAGTAATTCTGTTAGCCTCTACTACTCAAATCAGCAGCATTGCTGTGGAATATCCATTGCATTGGCTGGAAATAGTATATATGGCACAAACCTAAACACAATATGAGCCTCAGTACCCAATCACTGATTACTGCACACAGATTACAGTATTTATAATATTACTGGTACATAAAATACCATTGTTTATGCTAATTATAAACATGAACACAGTTGTTCATTTGAAGCATGCATATCAAGAGTATTATAAATTATGCTGTTTCATAAAATTCAGTTTATGAAGTCTTTTTTTTTTTGCTTCTTTCAAAAAAATATCTATAACAATGCACCAGAGTCGTTCTTTCTAATCTTTTTCACACTATTTGAAGTCTTTTTAGCCACTATTAGCTTTACAATCTCAAACAGATGTCACAAATGTTTGATACAAAGAACTCAGACTAGTCAGACAGATACTATAATGGAAGTTTTACCAGAGGAGACATGAGAGAGGAAACACTTGTTCTCAAGAAATTCATTTTTTGGAAATCAGACACAAAATAATAAATAGCATTTTTGTAATTCAACATTAAAAGTTACTTCACAATGTATCACAGCTTACAATAGATGAACTTAATAACCCGGCTCTTCTGGTGTCTGTTCCTGAGAATAAAGAATTTTTCATCCTAATTTCTCATACATGGGCTTTTAAAAAAAAAAAAAAAGTCTAAGGACATCTTAATTTAACACAGACCTAAATACTGTATGTTATGAGCAATATATATTGAGTCTAAAGTAATGTTCTGTAAAGCAACATCAAGCTAGCTGTAGAAGGAATATCAAAATGAATATCAAAATCTCACCATTACCTGATATTATAATATTCAGTGTAGTAGCAATAGGCAACTGCAACATAATGAGATTGATTTACTAAAGGAATAGTTAATATTCATATACTGAAGTGAATGATTATCTGGAGATTAGTGAACGGGGAGAATCGGTTTTAAATTCAATCATCTAAACACTTAAGCCTCGTACACACGATCAGATTCTTGGCCAACAAAACCGTGGACTTTTTTTGTCCAAAGGGCGTTGGCCCAAACTTGTCTTGCATACATAATATTATTAATTAATATCAAGAATAATAATATTATTCTTAATATCACTAGAAAAAAAAGACTTTAAAAATGCGTTTGCAATAACTCCATCAATATCACCAGCAAAGCAGCTTCATTATTATCCCATTAAAGAAGAAGAGAATTGCGCGCTGTCAATTCTCCATTACAAACGCTAGTTTACAAGACCGACCACTTCTGTCTTGTCCGAGAACAGACATTTGTCCACGGAAAATTTTAAAACCTTCGATCCAACATTTTTTTGTGGAAAATCCAACAACAATTGTCTGATGAAGCATACATACACAGTTGGATTTTCCGCCAACAGCCTGTCATCACACATTTCCCATCATAAAATCTGATCATGTGTACGAGGCTTTACAAGGAACATTTTTAGTTAATGTCCCTCATGCATAAATGGGTACTCAAAGTAAATAAAGCTTCACCTCCATACATACTGTATGAACAGTTTCTATTACTTTACTAAATCATCCCTTATGTTTTCAAGCTATGCATGCTTTGTCATGTACCATTACGGAGAAATTAACCACTTGTCACTCTGGCATTTTTCACATGCATGTTAAAATCTGCATTTTTTTTTTTTTGCTTTTTACTTAGAACCCCCAAATATTATATATATTATATTATATATATAGAAGAGGCCCTAGAGAATAAAAATGTTGGTTGTTTCCCAAGGGGGCACTGGACAGAGGGGAGGTGCCAGGGGCTCTGTTGGGGGACCTGAAAAGAGGAGGTTTGTGGCCACTCTGTGCAATTATATTGCACAGAGCAGGTAAGTATATTTTTTTTTATTACCTTTGCAATTACTTTAAACTTATGCATGCTGTTGAATGGCAACAAACTATGGTACATTCAATTATCAGCGACGAATTAAAAGTCTTTACAGGTTATCAGTTTAGAGTTAAACAAGATTAGTGGTGCTAGAATTATTGCTCTCATTCTGACGTTCGTAATGATACCTCATACGTGTGCTGTGATCACAGTTTACATATGCATACGGAACCTTTGTTTGTGTTCTTGGGACCATGGGGAGATGGGGGTGATTTAAATAAAATTATTTATTAAAATGTTTTCAGGACAACTTATTGCTGTCACAAGGGATGAACCCTTGTGATAGCATGGGTAAGGACAGGTACTCTTTACTGAAAGATCCTCGCTTCCAGGTTCTTTCATCACAGAAGGTCCAGTCCTCTGTGTTCAGCTGAACCAACAGGTCACAGTGGTCCCAGTCTCCCCAATCACACTAGAGTGCCCGGAAATAGTGAAGGGTGGTGGTAAGAGGAGAGGCTCTCTTCTGCACCTTGTAGAAGTGACAGAATGGCTGGGTGCAAATTTTGATAATGGGATCACGACTACAGTAGCAGCCATGATTCTAGTATAAGCACTTCAACCTGGGCATGTACAGGTAGGCCCTAAGTGTGTGAAATGGTTAATTATTCATTGTTAAATTACTATAATTCTGCAACTGTATTAATGAAAGATTGATAATTTCTCCCTCATTCACTTATTTCATCTGGTAGTAATCCATGAGCTTAGAGTTGGCCCCTACAAGTGGTTCTCCTGTTAACTACCTGACCTAATGCTCACTGTTCCAGATCCCTGGAGTAGATAACAGTATCATATAATGGTTAAAGTGTTTGTTACCCCAGCATTTCATATTTCTGATATGTGTCTGCAAATATATGTGCAAAGCAGCAGTTCTTCCACACCAAACTCGCTCATCCATGTCTTTATGGAGCTTGTTTTGTGCACTGGTGCCCAGTCATATTGGAACAGGAAGGGGCCAGCCCCAAACTGTTCCCACAAAGTTGGTAACATGAAATTGTCCTCAATGTCTTGGTATTTTGACAACTTAAGAGCTCCCTTCACTGGAACTAAGGGACCAAGCCCAACCCCTGAAAAACACCCCCACACCATAATCCCCCCTTCACCAAGTCATTTGGACCAGTGCACAACGCAAGGTCCATTAAGACATGAATGAGCGAGTTTGGTGTGGAGAAATTTGACTAGTCTGCACCTCAACCCAATAGAACATCTTTGGGATAAATTAAAGCAGAGACTATGAGCCAGGCCTTCTCATTCAACATCAGTGTCTGACCTTAGCAATGTGCTTCTGGAAGAATGGTCCAACTTTAGCATAGACACACTCCTAAGCCTTCCCAGAAAAAGTTGAAGCTATTATAGCTGCAAAGGATAGGCCAACTCAATATCGAAACTCTATGGACTGAGACTGGGATGACATTAAAGTTCATGTGCGTGTAAAGGCAGGTGTCTCAATAATTTTGACAACATAGTGTATATAGCATATAGTGAATGATGGTGAGATAAAAATAGAAAATAGAAAAATGCCTCTCCAAATCAAAAATATAATGAAATTAAATCTGTGTCATGAAAAACAGTGCATTTAAAAATGTGCTGCTTAAACTAATACATATCCAATAACACATAATCCACATAACACATAATCCAACATGTGATATCCACCACCAGCGATCCTATCCACTCACCTCCACGTTAGACTTCACTGCATGTCTTCCCCACCTTGAGGTCAAATCCACTGGTATAGGATATTGTCTTCTTCACCAGCTGCTTTTGCTTCAATAAGA
The DNA here is from genome assembly GCA_028564925.1 of Lithobates sylvaticus. NCBI lineage: Eukaryota > Metazoa > Chordata > Amphibia > Anura > Ranidae > Lithobates > Lithobates sylvaticus. The sequence goes on along the minus strand of CM053027.1, from coordinate 457,499,876 downwards.
AGGATCCTCCAGCAAACAAGGTTCAAATGGAACAGTGCACTTTAAACCGTGCAAATAGATAAATGGCTGGTAGGTTTACAATATCCTGTCCCCTTTAAAAAAAATTGCCATCACATTTTAATCATGCATTCCAACCTCACTTCCTGTTTGGCTTGACTTTAGCGTCTATAAAATAGGGCATAGATCTGTGGCATTTTTAATATTTTTTTTTACTAGTAAAGTCGGTGATCTGCGATTTTAAGCGGGACTGCGATATTGTGGTAGACAGATCGGACACCTAGCTGACATTTTTGACACTTTTTTGGGAACCAGTGACATTATTACAGTGATCAGTGCTAAAAATATGCACTGACATTGTACTAATGACACTGGCAGGGAAAGGGTTAACATCAGGGGCGATCAAGGGGTTAAATGTGTTCCCTTGGTGTGTTTACTAACTGTATGGGGGGGATGGGCTGCCTGGGACAACACACAGATCCGATGCATAGCAGAAAGACAGGATCTCTGTGTCATCCCCTTACAGAATGGAGATCTGCCATGTTTACTTTGCCAGATCCCCTTCTGTCTCTGCGTGGAACAATCGCAGGCAGCTGGTAGACCTACTGATTGGCTCCCCCGCTGGCCAAATGGAATGCGCGTGCGCCCACAGAAAGCTGTATACAAGCCCAACGTACACCTATGGCGATTCACGTAGCCGAGCCAACTTGCCGTAGTAAAACTGCGGTGGCTGGTCGGCAAGCGGTTAAAGTGGATGTTACTCAGAGATTAAACAAATCCTCCTACATAAGTTTTACGTGTATATCTGCTGTCTTCAGATTTATATACTGTTTAGAAAGTGCATGTCCTGTTAGAATTTTATATCCCGATTCACCTGTGGGTGTGAATTCTTGCCATACACTGTGAGACAGCTGATTGGAGGAAATGCACACACTCCCTCTCCACATAAGCAATGCAGAGCTGTGCTGTGAATAGACCAGCTCTCTGCTAATCGATTTATAGCACCCACCCTGACACAAAATTCAGCAGTCAGAAGTTATTATGCTGATAACTGGAGAACATGGCAGGAGAAAGCCACGAGACATAGGGTTTTGAAGAGAGATAAGAAAACAATGCAGATATATGTGCCCAGCTCAAATTTCATGGGGTTTAAATCCACTTTGAAGCCAGTTCCATGAAAACAATGAATTACACACTTGAAATGCATACATTTTTGTAGTTTCACAATGCTATCACATAGCAGATCAAGTCTGGTAACCTGACTATTCTCTATTGCAATTAAGCAATGAAGCATGATCACCTCCCTGTTCCCAGTTTGTTTAGTCAGTAGAAAATCCGATTGTGTGTGGGCTAATCCGATAGTTTTTCGTTATAAAAATTAGAAGGACTTAGAAATGGAACATGTTTCAAATATGTCCGATGGACTCAATTCCTATCAGGAAAACCGTTCGTCTGTATGCTGGGCCGACGGACCAAATACGACGCTAGGGGAGGTATTGGCTACTGGCTATTGAACTTCCTTTTTTAGTCCCGTTTACGTCATCACGTTCAAAACGAATAGACTTTCAAACGGACTTAGTCCGTTCACGTGTGGCCAAGTCCGTTCGTTCAGAAAGTCCGCCGGAACTCCGCCAAAAGTCCGTCGGGAAGACCGTTGGACCTTTTCTGCCAGAAGGTCCGGTCGTGTGTACGCGGCATTACTTAGCTCCATATGTGTGCTTGTATATCTTGCATGAACAATATCTTTCTCCCTCTCTCTTGATATATATCTATATATATATATACATATATATATATATATATATATATATATATATATATATATATATATATATATATATATATATATATATATATATATATATATATATATATATATATATATATATATATATCAAGAGAGAGGGACAAAGAGATGTTTCATGCACTAGATATACAAGCACACATATGGAGCTAAGTAAGAGTATAAGTCTGAAAACAATCACTCTTTAATAAATCATCAAACACACATTCAAATCCACATTGGCTATATATAGATCTATATATATATATATATATATATATATATATATATATATATATATATATATATATCCAATCTATATATATATATATATATATATATATATATATCAAATAAGGATATTACAGACATTCTCTAGCAAGAGTACACTTTAATCAATCATCAAGCGCACATTCATGTCCACATTGGCTTACTGGTTTAATTTTCACTGAATAACGATAATGACTAGCAGTGAAGCATGGACACAGGATTTGGATGTCAACCTGGCAATAGTCTAAGATGTGCACTAGGCTTGCTACTTATTCATTATATAGAGAATCCATCTTTCAAATTCTGTCTAAAACATCAACATCATATCACTGAACAAGGGAAAATAACAATCTTTCACATTTTTGAGGTCATTAGGTACCTACTAACACTGAAGGAATGGGTCTTAGATTCAAATTCTGACAGGATTTTGACATAAAGCTTGTTTTACTTAAGTATGCTCTTTTTCAACACTATCAGCTTTAAAACCCCTCATAGACTGAAATTCCAATCCTCCGTAGCTTAGTCATTTTTGTTAAGCAGGTGATTTTTGTTTTAGCAGCAGCTGCAAATCCATGGGGTCTAAGATCGATGACATAAAACTGATAAGTTCAAAATCCAAAACACAAGTGATATGTAGTTTATGATGTACTGTGACAATGCCTCAGTGATGATATTACAATGCTTGCCTGGGGTGTTCTCATTCCATTTCCAGCATGATACTGCATTGATGTTACAGCTTGTTATAACTCAAAATACACACAGATTTATCCCTTGCTGGTGGTTTATAGAAACAACCCAGCATTTCAACGGCAACAGATAAAATCTACATTTCTCTTCACACATGGTAAAATAAAAACCATAGGATTTAAGAAAAATCTCAAATCATTTTTAGGCCTCCCACTAAAAGTTTGTATTTCACGATTACATATTTACATAGCCTACTCACATTTACTTCTTGCCTTCCAGACAAACCATGTTGTTTTGGGCTCAGTTTAAAAACGTACAATTGCATATATATATATATATATATATATATATATATATATAAAACCATATATTACCATATATTTCTGTTTTCAGTTAAAGGCGTGTGGTTTGTTCAGGCTGAAAATAACCACCTACTTAGGGCATATATGGGCTGCCATTTATAATGACCTTATGAAAATGCCTGTCGTCTGGTCTTGTCTGAATAAATACTTTTGAGGCAGAGACCCAGAACAAGCATGCTTCAAATGAGTGTCAGAAAAGTGTCTGATAACTCAGATGGTGGTTCAATGCAGACAGCAAACCATTATTGGTGGAGCTGGAGAGGTCCCTTGCCCCAATGAAAGACTTAACATCATTTCTAGTAGGAAACCTTTGGAAATCATGGGATACTCAGGATCTCACCCCCTCTAAGCAAGTCTCTATACAAGCTTGGAGGCTTCTAAACAGCCAAGGCAGTACCAAACCCTCTATAGTGGGCTGTTAACTCCCACTACATATACTAGAAGCAAAAAGTCCTATGCTATATACAAATCCATTCCAATGCTAAGGTATCACCACAATACAGGACTTCCTCTCCAGCTCTACTGCAAAGAGTGTTAACCGGCTAATAACTGAGTATGGTCTGTGAGGAAGCTTACATTACTACTACTACTACTGTGCATGCATATTAAACTTCCTGGGAAAACACCCCATCCCAGAGATGCAACTCCCTCCTAAAGTATGGCAATTTTACTCCCCCCACAAACCCATCAACAAAGGTATATCACTTTTATAATCTTATAAAAGAGAAGCAAGCATTATGCAAATCCGCTGCTCTCACTAAATGGGAATTATATTTAAAACTTGCATTTACAGCAGATCAGTGAAATTCGGCTTTTAGGGGAACCTCCAAAGCGTCCCATTGTACCAGCCATGAAAATAATGCTTAGGCTATTAGATGGCAGTAGACTTCCCATAGACTAGTAAAAATATTACCTGACATGTCTCCTCTATGTTGGCAAAACTGTGGCCAGCCCAGGGCACATTATACATGCCTTTTGGGGATGCCAAAACCTAAAAAGCTTTTGGAACCAAGTTTTCAAACTAATCTCCTCAACCACAGGATGTATAACATAGACCAACCCTGAACTTGTAATACTCCATATTGGTATTGAGAAATTCCCCTCAAATTTCAGACTTATTAATTCTCACGTGAGGCCACTTGCACACTAGTGCTGCAAAATTGGAAGGGTAATAAGGCTGTTAACATATCAGAGGTAAAGACACTAGTTCAACAAAACGACATCTTTAAACGCCTACTAGATATAAACTCCCTGTCATGCTCATCCTTTGATAGAGACTGGAAAATGTGGACTTTATTCTGAGCAGGTCCTCAGCCCTAAAGGTTTGTTCTTCTGACACTGATCATATGTACTATCCTACGTATGACAAGCATGCATTCACTGTGTGTTCCCCTTTCTTGTTCTCTTGTTTTGTCAATCTTTGAAAACAATAAAAATTGATGGTTTAAAAAAAAGAAAACTGTCTGATCTCTTTATTTCTATAATTGTTCTAGGTCAGTTACTGACACAGCATTGAAGCCAAAACATAAACATTATGAACAAGCATGTAGAAATAAGTTTTCACCAATGGCAAACTTCATGATCCTTGCATGACACGGCTTTGCCCTTGGCGTGTATACATCTATCTATCGATAGATAGATAGATAGATAGATAGATAGATAGATAGATAGATAGATAGATAGATAGATAGATAGATAGACAAACAGATATAATACAATAGGAGTTAGGGACCTGCAACCTGTTTTCATTTTTAAAGGGAAACTTAATGTAAGATACACTTTATTTATGCTTTTTCTCCTGTAAAATTTACTGACATAATAAATGCTCATGCTGTTACAAAGGCATCTGGAAAATTACTTATTCTAACCTGTTTAATTGTGAACTCTTAGGCTAAAAGCACACACTGAATTAATCTCTTTGTATTTGTCTTGGTGTTTGCTCTGCAGGTATATAGTTTTTTGTTGCATGCATCATCTAGATTGTGCAGTAGACTGAACATATTTGTTTCATCTCATCGATCAGAGGAATGGCAAAGTTTTGCTTCAAAGAGATTTCAGTAAAAACAAGTTAGCCAAATAAAATACTTATTCAAAGGTTGAGGTTGTAGTTAAGAAATAAATTATAATACTGAAAATGTTATGCAGATGGCTGCCAAGGTCATATAAGTTACATTTTACTACTTTATTATAACTGAGATTATTTTCTGTAAAATTAAGCTTTTATATACTGTATGTCAGCCTTCAAAATTTGCTCTCGCCTGCTCGCATTTGGCGAGTGCATTTTGAGGGCTGTCGAGGACTGCCTGGAGCGGGTGGGGGGGGCGAGCCTGGGCTGAATGGGAGTCTTTCTCCCAGAGATTGCGGAGGGGAAGAGAGAGAGAGATGCCCAGGTGTTCTCAGCGCAGCACAGGAAACACAGCAATAACAGCTTTAATTTCACATTGCAGTGTTCCCCGGCCAGAGGGCGGGGCTGTATATGACGTTGAACTGCGGGAACACATAAATTGAAATGAAAGCTGTTATCACTGTGTTCCCTGTGCTGCGCTGTGAACATCCGGGGTGGCACTCCTGTTCCTCTCCTCCCCTGCACAGGTGGGAACAAGCTGCATGGTGGGCAAAAGCTGCATGGTGGGCACAAGCTGCATGGTCGACACGGGCTGCATGGTAGGCACAAGCTGCATGGTGGGCACGGGCTGCATGGTGGGCATAGGCTGCATGGTGGGCACAAGCTGCATGGTGGACATGGGCTGCATGGTGGGCACGGGCTGCATGGTGGACATGGGCTGCATGGTGGGCACAAGCTGCATGCTGGGCATGGCTGCATGGTGGGCACGGGCTGCATGGTGGACACGGGGTGCATGGTGGGCACGGGCTACATGATGGACACAGGCTGCACGGTGGACATGGGCTGCATGGTGGACACAGGCTTCATGGTGGCCACAGGCTGCATGATGGATGGTGGGACCAGGCTGCATGGTGGATGGTGGGACCAGGCTGCATGGTGGATGGGGGGCATAGGCTGCATTGGTGGGCACACGCAGCTTGCATTGGGCACAGGCAGGTTGTATTGGTGAGCACAGGCAGGCTGCATTGGTGGGCACGGATAAAGTTGTTGTTGTTAATATTTATTTTTATAAATTAATTCTGCATGAAACATTTAAGTGTCATTTAATGAGATAATTTATGAGGGCATGTTTATGGGCAGGGTTGGGTGGGGCACCTGGTGGCGAGTAACCCTTGAGGCCTGGCTAGTAGCTCAGGACTTGAAATTTTGAGCCCTGCTGTATGTGCTGGATCAGGAACCTAAAGAATGTAGAAATTATTATTCTTAAAGTGGTTGTAAACCCTGTTACACCACTTTTACCTACAGGTAAGCCTATAAACTTGCACAGGTTAGGAGATATTCAGTATATGCACTGCTGCCGATGTCATTGGCGCTTGCGCACTGAAGAAACGGGTCACTGGTGCCGTTTCTTCAAGAGTCATGCCGTGACTGGCAGCTGCACGGCAGTGATGTCATCGTGGCTCTGCCCAATCACAGTGTCGGGGCTGTGAAACCCGGAAGTGACTCCGGTGGAAGATGTCTGCGCTGTACTCAGAGGGCCAAGGCCGATCCAGGGCATTGTTCTAAGGTGCATGCATACTAGGTCATTATGCCTTTATCTTGTAGGGTTTGTTGTTTTGTTTTTTCCCCGAGGTTTACAAACTCTTTAAAGTGCCTATCTATAGCCAGAAATAAAAAGGCAACGTCTTGTCATTTTTTAGGTTTAGATTACTAGGGAAGAGTTAAAACTCTTGTCAGGTTTTTTTCTGCTGTCACTAGAACAGGCTCTTCATTGGGCAATCTCTCCTCATCTGCTGTTTAATGACATCCATACATTTTTGGATGTCCCAGAACTTTCTATTCCAGTGAAAGTGGTCACCAGGACAAATAGAAAGGCAGCTGTCCCCAGAGAGGTCACAAACATTAACAAAAATTGACAGGGTTTCTAATGTGTTTTTCTAATCTATTCAAAGCTATCAGAAAGCCTCATGTTATACACCCCATCAATGAGAAATATTACAACTAGCTGGGTAAAAAAATAATAAGAAGCATAGTTTCCCCTAATGATAGAGCAAAGGTAACTAAGTGGACAGCACCTCTGTTATCCAGCAAGACAGCAGTTTTGGTTAAACTGAGAGTCAAGCCATTTAAAAATTAACAATTAGAACTTGTTTTGTACAGCATATGAAGTCATTTGTATGTTTAAGGATAATTAAAAACAATAGTATTGAAAAACTAATTTTATCCTAAGTTTCTAACCTTAACCCCCTAACTCTTAACTCTTAAATTCTGCATATTTTTTTCAGAGGCCCAACTTGTTTACATTAAGGACAACACTGCCCGTCATAATGATTATGTATTAATAAAACTAACATAAAAAAATCATAAAAAAAAAATATCTTACACTTTTCAAGAATCATCTCAGTAAACTCTTTGAATATATTAAGGGAAACATTTTTTAAAATATTATATGTCATACAATATGCACAAACTACACTGGCAAAAGGGAATTGTCGTCATAATTCAAAGTCCACTAACAGGCATAAACATGGCAGGTGTACACATACACTTATGGCACATTTAAAATAATTAAATAATAATAATTACAATAATAATAAAATAATTATAAAATAATAAATATAATAATAATAATAATTTAAAATAATTAAAATTGCCTTCACCCCCACAATAAAAAAAATGTATTGCTCAATTTTTCTATGGGATGGACTTAAACAACCTAATACTCATCTTACTCTAAGGTCCAATGATAGTCAGTGGTCTACTCCACTGATGTTCAATAGGGATGAGCTGAACACCCCCTGCTTTGGTTCGCACCAGAACATGCGAACAGACAAAAAATTTGTGCGAACACTGTTAAAGTCTATAGGACACGAACATGAAAAATCTAAAGTGCTAAGTTTAAAGGCTTATTTGTTTAAAATACTACAATTTTTTTCAGGAGCAGTGATTTTAATAATGCTTAAAGTGAAACAATAAAAACAAAATATTACTTTAAATATCGTGCCTGGGACCCCCTTAGTCTGCCTGTAAATTAGCGCATCTTTCCAATATTTATTACAGTACCACACCAAAATTACGTCACAACCACTGTATGGTCTTGGCCACCATGCTGTAGCTCAGTTTCAGGGTCTTGGCAAACTTCTTATAGCCTAGGCCATCTTTATGTAGAGCAACAATTCTTTTTTTCAGATCCTAAGAGAGCTCTTTGCCATGAGGTGACACGTTGAACTTCCAGTAACCAGTATGAGAGAGTGAGAGCGATAACCCCAAATTTAACACACCTGATCCCAATTCACACCTGAGACCTTGTAACACTAACGAGTCAGATGACACCGGGGAGGGAAAATGGCTAATTGGGTCCAATTTGGACATTTTCACTTAGGGGTGTACTCACTTGTTGCCAGCGGTTTAGATATTAATGGCTGTGTGTTGAGTTATTTTGAGGGGGCAGCAAATTAACACTGTTATACAAGCTGTACACTCACTACTTTATATTGTAACAAAGTGTCATTTCTTCAGTGTTGTCACATGAAGGTATAATAAAATATTTACAAAAATGTGAGGGGTGTTCTCACTTTTGTGAGATACTGTGTATATATATATATATATATATATATATATATATATATATATATACATACACACACACAGACTATATATATATATATATATATATATATATATATATATATATATATATATATATATATATAAATACACTGCCACTAACTAACTAACCTGCCTGCCTAATCTAGCTCAATCTATCTCCATCCACAGTCACACCTTTGGTCAATTATGGCTTTTGCAGCATGCTGTGATTGGCCAAAGCATGCTGGTCAGTTGCATGCTTTGGCCAATTATCAGACATCAGCCAATCATCAGATATAAATGCAGTGCAATCTTGCAGTGCATTATGGGGCGTTCCACAGTGCTCAAATTTGCCGTGAAAGCCCCATAATATTCTCAAACGGGGGAACACCCATTATTCAAGTCAAACTTACGTTTGACTCAAACATCAAGCTCACTCCTACTGTTCAGTGCTGGGGTGTGTTGAGCAAAACCTATCAGCAGAAATTTTGCCTACTTAGGATATACCCACTGGTCATTCATTGATTATAGTACTATACAAGACTAATAGTAGACCTATGGGCCACAAGGAAGGCAGAAAGATTGTCACATCCTTTCAATTTGAGAAGGGGTACTAGAAAGGGGTGCCTGTTGTCACCCCTGTTATTTGAAATAGGTATAGAGCCAAGTGTTGCTGCTATATGGGACCACTGGCTTTAGATATGACGAACTGCATGAAAAGTCATGCTTTATGCGGATGACACCATGTTATTGCTAGGTGACACTTCCAACATCTTGTTGGCCATGGAGACAATTCAGCAATTTGAGGCTTATTCTGGACCAAATTAGCATTAATGGCCCTAGCTTCTCAATCGGATGTAGATAACATGGGCCTCACCATTCCAGTGGTATCAATCTTTAAATATTTAAGCATAATAATTACCCTAGTTACTATGGATTTGGATTTGAATGTTGCCCCCCTCCCCCCTGAAAATGTAATTCAAGGATACAATTAGAATTTGGAGTAGGCTGTGACTGTCCTTTGTGGGCAAAATGAATCTAATCAAAATGATAGTTATGCCCCAACTCTTATACATCCTGCATAACTCCCCTGCAGTCATTCTGTCTAAAATGTTCCATATAGTTAGCTCCATCTTTAGGTCTTTTTTGTGGCACCTTCAGACTCCCAGGGTAGCCTAGAGCAATTACAGATACAGGACGACTATGGAGATCTGGCCCTTCCAAACCTGTTGTTATATTACCTAGCTGCACAACTGCAGAATATGTCCTAGTTCTTCCAATGGCAGGCAGCAGATGATTCCCACTTCAGACTCCATAACACTCCTGTTGCCACACATCACTAAATCCCAAGATTTCTCATCAGAGCTGGAAGCCCAGGCATTTAGCAAACCCAATAAAACCTCTCCCACTATAACATATATAATATATACCCTAACGTAGAAGATTTGGAATAAGACTAGGCAGTTGCAGCAAGTTTCAGGCTTTACCAAACACAATCCCATTTGAGATAATGCAGTTTACCCCAAACTGTCAAAACTTCAATATGGGAGTACCGTATATACTCGAGTATAAGCCGAGTTTTTCAGCACATTTTTTTGTGCTGAAAATGTCCCCCTGGGCTTATACTCAAGTCAAGCACTTTTCTGCAGCAGAGAATGACATTTTCCGACACGACTTTGGGGCCACGAACCCCAAATTTGGTGTGCCAACCCAGTGGAACTAGCACTACAACATATACAAATATGGGGTTCCTAGCACCAAGTGGCGCTAGATACGGGGCCCCAAAGTCGGTTCGGAAAATGTCATTCTCTGCTGCAGAAAAGTGCTTGACATTTTCCAAACCGAATTTGGGGCCCCCGTATCTCGGGGCCAATTGGTGATTGGAACCCCATTGGATATGTTGTAGGGATAGTTTCACTGGGTTTGCACACCAAATTTAAGGTTCCTAGCACCAAGTGGCCCCAAGATACAGGGCCCCTAAGTCGGTCAACTGTGTCCATCTGCAGCAATATCATTTCAGGACCCTTTGGGTCCAGAGACCCCACATTTTGGCTGCAGCTAGGGTGCATGTAGGAACCCTTAACTACCAAGTTTGAAGTTTGGGGGACCTATGGCTGCAAATAGGCACAGTAAGGCATGCAAATGGGCACAGTGAGGCTGCAAATGGGCATTGTTGATCCTCTTTTCCACTTACAGTAGCTGCGCATTTCACACCCTAGGCTTATACTCGAGTCAATAAGTTTTCCCAGTTTTTTGTGGTAAAATTATGTGCCTTGGCTTATATTCGGGTTGGCTTATACTCGAGTATATACGTTAAATGGAGGGGATTCCGTGTAGCTTATTTATATCTTTATTATAGCTTTAGCTTTATTATAAATTGGAACTTACAGCCGACCTAATAATGCAAAGTTAGCTCATCCCTGGGTTTTATGTTGTAGTCATTTATTGCAATTTTCTCCTATATATTGAAAGAATGATGCTGTCAACTCTAGTTAGCATAAGTGCTATATAAAAACATGTGCATTTCATTTGATTGAGATAACATGACTTGCAGAAACACTAATGAACTTCCTAAGCAATGTGAATTGCTCATTATACCAAAATACACATTTAAGAATATATTAACATTTAAAACCTCAAAATACATTCAATCAGGCTTGCAAATATTCATATTTCATTAAAAACACAAGCTGCTATACAATATCTTTGTCATGTAGTGAGGCACAAGTTTATAGCATATAAACTGTTTACTTTTCAAGGGAATGAGATGACGTTCAGTTGACTTTCATCATGCATCCATGTGCAAAGAAAATATTTTTTTTTTAATTATTCTTGTACATGTTTGAGTATTCTTTGCAAAGTGAATTTTTACCACCTTCATTAAGCTAAGGGAAAATTGCTCTGCAAAATGAAAATTGCTTTCAAAGTGCACAGTTGTCTTTAATAAATGAATCCCACAAAATTCCCAATTTCACAAAGTATAAATGTAACCGTTAGTTCAGCTACAGGATGGTTTACTGTCCAATATTTTTAAACTTGATTTGTGTTTCTTTTTTTAATTATTTATTTAATTTGTAGACATGTATATTTTTAGCACACCAACTGAAATGGTATTATAAATAGATATATCGCATACATCCAACACACTTTAAAGCCAACATGGAGAAATCAAACACTGAATGGATACGGATTGTTTTAACTAAGAATGTTGATGTTGGTGATAACAGTTTGTGTATTTTCTGAACCGCACCATTCCTCTAAATGACAGGATTATTACATTTCCAGCTGAAAGCACATTTACTTTCCAATAACTTGCCGTGAATTAGGAAGTCAACGGAGATCAGAATGTTTGCTTTGAATGTTTACAGATATCATTTCTTGAATTAGGATTTAAACATACTTTTTTTCCATGAGGAAGATAGACTTGCATTTATTCTTTGACAGCTATGTAAATTATCAATCTTTTATATTTTGTACATTCTCTAGCCATTAGGATAATGATATTAGAATTACAACCAGATTGAGCAATAACAAAATGTAATGGTCTCAACTGCAAGGCTGTACATGTAATCAAGCAGCACTTAAAAAAAAAAAAAAAAAAAAAATTGTTCTAAATGCAAAACAAAAACACATTTATGACATTATTTTTTGCATCAGCACTTAATTGATATCAGTGAGACAGTGCATGCATCAGTGCATTAAATATATCCCTTCTCTAGAAATTTGTGAGGTCACATATACAGTACCCTTTATCCAAATAAAAAATGAAAGGTTCAGCCCAATATGTTCCCCTATTAAAACAGTAATTAAAAAAGCCATGCTGCCAATTGATACATACAGCTTGTAAAAAGATAATATTTTTAATAAACAGTGTCTTAAAATGTGTTCTGTGACACATACATATATATATATATATATATATATATATATATATATATATATATATATATATATATATATTACATAAATGTATGTAACACACTTCTTTTTGAAGGTAGTAAAAAATGCCACTCTAATTGAATTTGAGGACATAAAAGTATTTTATTCATATTTTTCATTTGAGCAAATCAAATTACACATACAATCAAATTCTAAAAAATTGCACATACTTTTAATCACCCAATAACAGCCAGCTTACATGCAATATTTTCATTATAAATGTTTATATTTATGCCATTTACAGTACTACTGACAAAGTGGTAACACAAAGCATGCCTTTTTTCTGGCAGCTAATCTTACACTTTCTTTGACATCTTGACCAGTGAGACAGTAAACAATGATAACTTGTTGTGACATCTCATCAATCAGATTCTTCAGACCAGCCATTCCGTTATGGATGCGTTGAAACAGCACTGGCATTATTTCTTTACACATTTAGAGCTCCCTTAAAAGATTATTTTGTGATTTCTTGGATTTATTTTTTCATCTTTACTCCAAGTTCAGGTCTAGCACATGCCATAATTTGCCAACTGAAGGGCATCTGGGTGGTCTGCAAATTTAGCTTAACCTATAGCACTGTGGTTTGAAGCATCGTTCTGCTTGTGATTTTGACTGATAGTGATCAATGTGCTGTTAGTAAAGCATTACAGGTTAAAGCCTTTGGCAGCCTGGAATGGTTAAAGGATAACATTTTACCACCCCAATAAATCAGAAAAAAAAAAAAAAAACATAAAAACTGTGTTTTTTCTGTTAGAGAGGTTTTTAAAAAAATATTAATATCTATATTTTAGTAAATGTACACATCTGCATTAAGACATTGGAACATATTACAATACAGCACATTTATAATTTTCAAGATGCACATTTTATCACTAAAAATCAACGCTTAGTTTCAAACATGGGATTTTACCAAGTGATGAGTAAAGAGTCATGTAGAAAATCTGTTGATTGCAGAAAAATAAATAATTTCTCATAATTTCCTCCCCGAACACTGGGTGTGTTGTAATACTGTAACTTTCTGGCAGTTTCCAAAGGTTAAAAGACAGCAGCATGGGGCTTAGTTATAAAAAAAAATAAAAAATGTATACACAGTCTGGAACATAGTTGCTGCTACAGATGCATCAGGATCTGCATTGTTATATTATCTATTTACCATTGATTAGGTCTAAGGAGTAAATTTGAGCCATAAGTGTTACCTCAACAAAGATATTACCAGCCTTCTGAAAAGAAAGCAAGCTAAGGGGGATTACCATGATCTCTTTAAAAAGGTAATATCACTTACCATTGCACTTCCCTTTAACCCTTGTGCATTTAAAGCTGAACTCCGGACAGAAACATAAAAGCACTTTAAGAAATTTAATTTTTTTTTTTATCTTCAAGAAATATCTTCATGTTTTGGAGTAAAGTGCAAAATGGGGGCTCGGTATGCTGTGAATACAAAAATTAATTACTGCAGAGGACAGGGCTGTATAAAAGAAGAGTAGAGTATTACAAAGAGAGCTCCTTTTTTTCTGATGCTGCTGGGGAATTAAAAAAAAAAGTTTAGCCTAGAGTCGGGCTTGTCAATGCATTAAGCTCTAAAATTAAAACAGTATCTCATTCTATTAAAAAATAAAAAAATAAAAATAAAATCTAAACTACAAATTGGGAATCAAAAAAAAAAAAACACGTTGTATGCTTTATAATAAATGAAACAGTGTAAAGTATAACTGGAACTATAAAACTAAAAAGTACATGAGATACAGTAGCATACTGTAAGCATTTTGTTAAAGTCTGTAATATTTATGGTAAAGATACTTTACTAACTATTTTAAAATGTAATTTCTTGTGATGGCAGCATTATTTATGTTTAGTTAGGTACAAGGAACTGATTTGAGGAGTCCACTGCAACTAAAATTGTATGTTTGCCAATAAAAAATATTGACAACACAACTTGAATTGTAGTAGAACAAAGATGCAAAAGAAACCCTTCTAACTGTTTACTCCACAAAGTTTATTTTTATTTGTTTTATTTATTACTAGTACTTATATAGTTTTACAGCGCTTTACATATACAGTATATTGTACATTCACATCAGTTCCTGCCCTCAAGGAGCTTACAATCTAAGGTCCCTAACTCACATTCATACATGCACATACTGGGCCCAATTTGGACAGGAGACAATTAACCTACCATCATGTCTTTGGAGTGTGGGAGGAAACCAGAGTACCTGGAGGTAGCCCACACAGGCACAGGGAGAACATGCAAACTTAAAGCAAGTAATTTGGTAAATAAGTGTAATAAAATATTACTATGTAATAATGTATGCTCTTTCATTTTGTTTTAGTACAAAAGAGTGTTTGCTGTATTGATTGTGCAAAAAGTTTGGAATCCTTAAGTTAATGCGAGTAGTGACATTTCTGAACCAAAATCTGTGCTAATTTACACATAAATCAAACAGAAGGCAGTTAAAACCCAAAATGAATAAAATATATCACCCACACAGTATTAACCACTTGACCACTGGGCACTTAAACACCCTTAATAACCAGACCAATTTTCAGCTTTCGGTGCTCTCACATTTTGAATGACAATTACTCATTCATACAACACTGTACCCATATGAAATTTTTGTCCTTTTTTTCACACAAATAGAGCTTTCTTTTGGTGGTATTTAATCACCTCTGGGTTTTTTATTTTTTGCGCTATAAAAGAAAAATGACTGAAAATTCAGTAAAAAAATGCATTTTTCTTCGTTTTTGTTATAAAATTTAGCAAATTTGTAATTTTTCTTGATAAATTTTGGCCAAAATTTATACTGCTACATATCTTTGGTAAAAATAAGTACAAATTTGGGTATATTATTTGGTCTTTGTGAAAGTTATAGAGTCCACAAGCTATGGTGCCAATATCTGAAAATTGATCACACCTGAAGTACTGACGGCCTATCTCATTTCTTGAGACCCTAACATGCCATAAAAGTACAAATACCCCCCAAATGACCCCTTTTTGGAAAGAAGACATTCCAAGGTATTTGGAAAGAGGCATGGTGAGTTTTTTGAAGTTGTCATTTTTTCCCACAATTCTTTGCAATATCAAGATTTTTTTTAATTTTATTTTTTTTTTCACAAAATTGTCATATTAGCAGGTTATTTCTCACACACAGCATATGCATACCACAAATTACACCCCAAAACACATTCTGCTATTACTCCCGAGTATGGTGATACCACATGTGTGAGACTTTTACACAGCGTGGCCACATACAGAGGCCCAACATGCAGGGAGCGCCATCAGGTGTTCTGGAGCACCCAGGACAATTCTGACATTTCTCTCCTACATGTAAAAATCATCATTTATTTGCTAGAAAATTACATAGAACCCCAAAATATTATATATGTTTTTTTAGCAAAGACCCTAGAGAATACAATGGCGGTCGTTGCAACTTTTTATCTAGCACGGTACTTGCGCAGCAATTTTTCGAACGTGTTTTATTTGGAAAAAAAATGTTTTGTGCTTTACAAAAAACAAAACTGTAAATATAGCCCAATGTTTTTGCATAATGTGAAAGATGAAGTTACGCCGAGTAAATAGATACCCAACATGTCACGCTTGAAAATTGCACACACTCGTGAAATGGCGCCAAACTTCGCTACTTAAAAATCCCCATAGGCTTTAATTTTGTTTACTGGTTACATGTTTTGAGTTACAGAGGAGGTCTAGGACCAAAATTATTGTTCTCGCTCCAACGTTCGCAGCGATACCTCACATGTGTGGTTTGAACACCGTTTTCATATGTGGGCGGGACTTACGTATGCGTTCGCTTCTGCGTGCGAGCACACGGGGACAGGGACGCTTTAAAAATATATATATATATTTTATTGTTCATTTTACTTTATTTATTTTAGTTTGACCCTTTTTTTCCCCCCAAAAAATTTTTTGATCACTTTTATTCCTATTACAAGGAATGTAAACATCCCTTGTAATATGAATATGGCATTACAGGTCCTCTTTACAGTGAGATATGGGGTCAATAAGACCCCACATCTCACCTCTAGGCTGGAAAGCCTGAAATAAAAAAAAAAAACGATCCTGGCTTTGATCGTAGCGAGTATCGCAGGGTATTGTTGGGTATTGCAGGGTATGGCAGAGTATCGCAGGGTATTGCAGAGTATCGCAGGGTATGGTAGAGTATCGCAGAGTATCGCCGGGTATTGCAGAGTATCGCAGGGTATGGTAGAGTATCGCAGAGTATCGCCGGGTATTGCAGAGTATCGCAGGGTATGGTAGAGTATCGCAGAGTATCGCCGGGTATTGCAGAGTATCGCAGGGTATGGTAGAGTATCGCAGAGTATCGCCGGGTATTGCAGAGTATCGCAGGGTATGGTAGAGTATCGCAGAGTATCGCCGGGTATCGCAGGGTATGGCAGGGTATCGCAGGGTATGGCAGAGCATCGCAGAGTATCGCAGGGTATTGCAGGGTATCGCAGGGTATGGCAGAGTATCGCAGGGTATGGCAGAGTATCGCAGGGTATGGCGGAGTATCGCAGGGTATGGCGGAGTATCGCAGGGTATGGCGGAGCATCGCAGGGTATGGCGGAGCATCGCAGGGTATGGCGGAGCATCGCAGGGTATGGCGGAGCATCGCAGGGTATGGCGGAGCATCGCAGAGTATTGCGGGGTATGGCAGAGTATTGCGGGGTATGGCAGAGTATTGCGGGGGATGGCAGAGTATTGCGGGGGGTATGGCACAGTATTGGGGGGTATGGCACAGTATTGGGGGTATGGCACAGTATTGGGGGGGATGGCAGAGAATCCATCCATCCATGCTCAGCCATCCCTCCATACCCTGCAATACCCAGCAATACACTGCAGGCTATTGCTGGGTATTGCAGGGTATGGAGGGATGGCTGAGCATGGATGGATGGATGGATCGGTGGTGGCAGAGCAGGCTGTGGGCACTACAGATCCCGCCCACAGCACTGCTGCCACCGATCCCTCCCCCTCTTCTCTCATACTGTACCGATCGGTACAGAGAGAGGAGGAGAGAGGAACCGGCGTCATCAAATGACGCCGGTTTGCTTACATGTGATCACTCCGTCATTTGACGGAGCGATCACGTGGTAAACGGCCGCGATGAGCGGCCGTTTACCGTGATCTATGATCCGCCGGGTCCTCTGGACCCGGCGATCATGTATGCTCTCGAGTGCGCGCACCAGGGGGCGCGCAAGAGCAGAATTCTGTGAGGCCGTTAATTAACGGCCTCCCAGAGTTAAGCAACCGCCCTGTAGCCGTTTTTCGGCTATGGGCCGGTTGTTAACTGGTTAAGCGAACAAACATAGTACAAGGTAGAATGAAGTAATCAAAAAAAAAAGCAAATCAAAAACACAGAAATACAATTTTAATTATACAATGATTACTTTAAAAAACACAGTGGGGTTGATTTACTAAAACTGGAGAGTGCAAAATCAGGTGCAGCTTTGCATAGAAACCAATCAGCTTGTTTTTTTGTAAAGCTTAATTGAACAAGCTGTTTTGCTACCATGCATAGCTGCACCAGATTTTGTAAATCAACTAGTTTTAGTAAATCAACCCCACAGTAAATCAGTAGAGGGACGTTACAGGCATTCTTCTCAGAAATAATTTTGCCAAATGTCTTTAACTCTATTTAACACATAGACAGGGTTGTTGCTAGGTGGTGCATCTAGCATGCCATGTCCAGTAGGAGGTGTGGCCAAATTGTGCCAATAGTGGGAGTGGCTTAAAGAACCTTGAATAAATAAATTGTGAGTCGACTCACTGTATACTCCACACATATTCCATAAACACTGTACTTAAAAAATATATGCTTTCCTTACTGCTCCACAAGAAATGGTTTAACAAGTACAAAGCACAGTATAATCATTGAGAAAACAAAATACTTTTATTACATATGCTTTTATGAACACAGCCTACTGTAACCATTTAAAGTCCCACACCTTTACCTGTTTATTCTGCAATTCATTTTTAATTAGCTATATTAACAAAATATTCCATATATTGCATTTTAAGGACAAACAAGACTTTCTTTGTGGAATATCGTCTAGCCAATATCTTCATTAAATATATATTCTGCTACTTTGAACAGTTGTATAAGTCAAAACTAAGGATTACATGGGGGAATGTTGGATCTCTGTTGGATGTTTATTGCTGTGTGTATCCCCACTGGAATGCCCCCAATTTGTGCACAGGAAGCAATATGTTATTTTTTTTAAATAACTGTTTGTTGGTGAAAATCTCAATTATTTGATTTGACTAAACATGCATGCAGATCTGTTTGATCGCAAGACAATTATACAGTTTAACCCTTCGTGACCATGCTATAGCCAAATGATGGCTACAGCATGGCAGCACTTTGCAGAGAGGCCGTCATATGATGTCCCCCCATGCTTGCACTGCCTGCACACCCCCCTGCGGTGCACATCGGCAGTGATTTGTGATTACTGCATACTTCAAATGCAGCTGATCACAGATCGGTGTAAAGAGCTAATCATGGCAGCTCTTTACCCCATGATCAGCCATGTTAGATTATATGGATCTAATTTGAAACATGGTCAGAAAGGTGGAGTTGACATTTAATGTGATTTTATAGGAGTGTCCATCTACTTTAAAATTAACCTATAATAGGAGGGATATGGTGGCTGCCATTGCTGCCATTCTTCTAAAAGTGCCAGTTGCATAGTTGTCATTGATTTCAGTGCTTTCTTAGTTATCAATGTGAAAAAGCAATTCAATTCATACTAAAGTCACTGATTTCATACCTATTCTAGAAAGTTTCAAATTTATTGGATCAGCATAGCAGCCAGGAAACTAGAATTTTCAGAAAAATAAGTCACCAATAAAAGCCTACATATTTTGTCAGTATGGGTTGGGAAAGCTTTGCATGATCTGCATTGCAGACTGTTGTCAGGAGTTTGGTTGCTGTCAGGACCAGGAAAGAGGGGAAGATGCGGTGCTCTTTCATGCTTATCCTCTGACACTTCCCAAGTGTTGGAGGTTATAAAAAAAAATTATTTTTGATTTAGGAACAGAGAGGTTATGAAGCATGCAAGCACATGTACCTGTTTAACTTGATATGCCTGGGGTGACAACAGGCTCTCTTTAAAATAAACAATTTAAAGATGAATTCATTTCTTCCAATCATCACAAGTTTTTAACCACTTCAATTGGCAGCCAAAGGACCAGGCCCCTTTTTTGCGATTCGGCACTGCGTCGCTTTAACTGACAATTGCGCGGTCGTGCGACGTGGCTCCCAAACAAAATTGGCGTCCTTTTTTTCCCACAAATAGAGATTTCTTTTGGTGGTATTTGATCGCCCCTGCGGTCTTTATTTTTTGCGCTATAAACAAAAATAGAGCGAAAATTTTGAAAACAATGCAATATTTTTTGCTTTTTGCTATAATAAATATCCCCAAAAAATATATAAAAAAACATTTTTTTCCTCAGTTTAGGCTGATACGTATTCTTCTACATATTTTTGGTAAAAAAAAAATTGCAATTAGCGATTATTGATTGGTTTGCGCAAAAGTTATAGCGTTTACAAAACAGGGGATAGTTTTATAGCATTTTTATTAATATTTTTTTTTTTACTAGTAATGGTGGCGATCAGCAATTTTTATTGTGACTGCGACATTATGGCGGACACATCGGACATTTTTGACACATTTTTGGGACCATTGTCATTTATACAGCAATCAATGCTATTTAAATGAATTGATTCCTGTATAAATGACAGTTGTAGTGAAAGAGTTAACCACTAGGGGGAGGGGAGGGGTTATGGGCTGTGACGTGTGTTGTGTTTTTTACATTAGGGGGCGGGGCTGACATCTGACGTCATTGATCGGCTTTCCCGATGACCGGGAACAGCCAATCAATGACAGGCAGAGTAGGAAGCGCGGGGAGAGGTTTGTTTACACATACCTCTCACCGTTCTTCAGCTCCGTGACCCGATCGTGGGACACCAGCGGCGATCGGGTCCGCTGGTCCCGCGGCCGTGGTCACGGAGCTCCCGACCGGGTCGCGAGCACGCCGCTGGCAGCGAGCACGCGACCCACGGGCAGGCATTTAAAGGATCACGTACAGGTACGTGATTCTGCCTGCCTGTGCCATTCTGCTGACGTATATATGCAGTGGGCGGTCGGGAAGCGGTTAAAGTAATGAGATGAATAGTTTTTTTTTTGTATCAATGAACAATTTACCAATAAGCATAAAAAACCTGAATCAAATCAATATCTGGTGTGCCCACCCTTTGATTTGGAAAAAGCATAAGTTCTCCTAAGTACACTTGAACACAGTTTTCTATTTAGTTACTTTTTTCTGTTTATGCACTTTGTATCTTGTTCATTGATAAATAAAAACTATATATTAAATTATTTCTTAAAGGATCCTCACCTTACAGCAGTTGTTCACAAGTGTCTAAAACTTTTGCACAGTACTGTATATACTGTGCATAGTGCATTTACCTTACTTGAAATAAAAGTGCTATACTCTAAATGCTAAAATTATTTTCTCTTATGTACTATACAAACTCAGCTTTATACAGCAACAATACTCAATTTTCAAAGGATAGATGCAAAACTATGTAAAAAAGTATTTTTTCCTTCCCTGGCCGTTTTTCCCCCTAAAGAAAAGAAAGTTAGCATTTAAAGCTAAACTAACTGAGTGAAATAACTAGTCGTGACATTTCAACTGAGTCATTGTACAAGATAACTTTCATCAGCAGAGGCAAAAGATTATTTATCTGACAATAATGTCTGATTTCTATGGGAATTATACCCATAAAGAAAATTTATGAATTCATATTGTAGGTGTTCTAAATCAGAAAAGGTAATTGTTGCAGTGTACAGCATTTTTAACAATGCTGAACATATTTTCCTTCTGAGTATGTTGCGGCATTACCCTGCATATTTAACAAACATAAAAGCTTGAAATGTTTTTTCATGACATTCAGAGAAAGTTACATTATTGTGAAAAATACAAAATAACAAAGTTCTGAAAACCGAAAAAAAAAAATGAAAAAAAAAACCAGGTATAACACACACAGAGTGTTTATTCTAATTGTATTCTCGATGGTTCTATATAATGTAATAATTCCAGTTATAATATTATTTAAAGCTGAACTTCAGGAAATTATAAATTAAACATAATAATGCAGCTCTATGTTCATTACCACATAAAAGTGGTAGTTTTAATGCAAGCATGTATGCACTTGATTGTAATATGGTACCAGTCTTTTGTAGTCCTGTACAGCAAACCTCAGAATGGGAAAATTAAAAGCAGCACAAGAAACCAATTAGTTCACTGTATGTCCACTGGTTGGAATCAAGTCCATGATGGCCTGGGTCAGAGGAAGCCAGTTGAATAATGCAGGCCTACCTTTACCCAAAAGAATGAAAACATCTTGAAAAAGTAAAAAAAAAAGACTCTGGGGTGGGAGCAGGTTGGTGTTGATGCAAATGCTATTTTATTTGTTTTTACTTTTAATGAGCTTTTAGTTTTTTTGGCTAGAGTTCTGCTTTGAACATAATTCATCAAAAGATAAGCCTGGAATCTGCTACTGCTGATTTGTTTCTAAAGGCAAAAAACACAGGAATAGCATTCCTATTCTTTTTTAATTCTAACCTTTAACAAGCATGTACATAATGGGTATGCTGACACCTGATACACACATGCATGTTCGGAGAAGTTGCAAAGAAAGGATAAAGATTTCATGCTCCTTCTCAAACAAGGCATTGATTTTAGCATACTCTTCTTCTATCAGGCTACTTTTACTTTTATTTTTCCATGGCCAGTGAGCCGTCACTACCATATTAGAAAATATATTAACCCTTGTACGGTGCAAGAAATCTTTTAGTGCTGCGTGATTTGCATTTTAGGGATTTGCCCAATGACTTTTTCATGGCTTCCAATAGAAATCAGACATATGTGTTCCAGAGACGTGCAGTGAGGTCAGTGGCTGTTGAGGCACTGGCTAGTATCAGAGCCAGATACACACAGGTTACAAACATTAGAGCGAGAGCAATAATTCTAGCACTAGACCTCCTCTGTAACTCTAAATATGAAACCTGTAAACATGTTTAAAGTGTCATCTATGGAGATTTTAAAGTACTGAAGATTGGTGCCAATCCTACAAGTGTGCGCAATTTTAAAGCGCAAAAATGTTAGGTATCTATTTACTTGGCCTAACATCATCTTTCACATTATACAAAAAAATCGGGCTAACTTTAGGTTTGCTTTTATTCATGAAACACGCTTGAAAAATTGCTGAGCTAATGCTGTGTGACATAAAAAAGTTGCAACAACATTTTATTCCCATGGGTGTCTGCTAAAACAATATATATAATAGTAATTTTCTAGCAAAGAAAATATGATTTTTACATGTAGGAGAGAAGTGTCAGAATTGGCCTGGGTGGCAAGTGGTTCATTACCATAAGTAAGTAATATATAAATAATTATTATATATTGTTTTTAAGGTAATTTACTTTATAATTTATATTTTCTATATATCTTATAACATATAGCATACTAATGTGTTATCCTTGTAGATAAGAGAGCTGGGCTGGAAGGGAGCATGTGTCTTTTAGGCACATGCCCCTTCTATGACACTGCAGTGAGAGAAGAGCCTCCACTGCAGCATTTTTATTGGACAGCTTGTTGAGAGGCACTGTGAGCTCATCCTCCCAGTCTGCTGCAAACAGAGTGTGCCAGCTTGTATTTAAACTGGCTGCTCTTTATGTAGCTTCTAACAGGCTGTGCAAGGAGCCCTGTATCTCCAGAACCATAGATGATAGGAGCCCCAGTGTTGGGGTAGGACTTCAGCTACCTACCCCCCAAATTGGGGTTTCTGTCGTCGCCGAGCTACAACCCTTGCAGCTTGATCTTTTTTATTTAATGATCATGGCAGATGAGGCTCTGCCTCACCTGCCTCCTCAGACTGCACGTCCCTGATGTGTTCCGGCCTCAACACTTAGATACTAGATACAGATATATGAAGGTGCTGCTGCAAAGTAATTGATGAGACAAGTCTTTTATAGTACTGCAGCAAGGAGAAAAAACATCAGACAGACAATTAATTCTTCCACAAACTAAGCATTTTTAACTTGCAAAGAGATGAAGATTTTTTTTTAAAAAAGCACAATTTACCTGGTGTTGAAGACA
The DNA here is from genome assembly GCA_028564925.1 of Lithobates sylvaticus. Taxonomy (NCBI): domain Eukaryota; kingdom Metazoa; phylum Chordata; class Amphibia; order Anura; family Ranidae; genus Lithobates; species Lithobates sylvaticus. The sequence goes on along the minus strand of CM053027.1, from coordinate 457,476,009 downwards.
GTTAATTCATACAGGAGGCAGTAATACTATGATTCTTTTAAAATAAATGTAAACTCTTTATAATTATAAAATAAACCAGGAAATGAATAAACATCACTTCCTAACCCCTTGATACTTGATAATATTACAATTGTTATTAGAGAAGGCAAACATGTTTAAAAACAGTTTTTAAACTATAAGGTAATTATCCTAATGATAAATAAGTTATTTAAATTTTTTATGTTATTCTATGTTAGTTGTAGGATATTCTGAATTGATGTTTTCTTTATATATCTCGCATATCTAAAAAAGATTTATGCGCTTTGAACACATTTTACACTTCATTTATACTCCCCACCTTTTCAGTGGAATCAGTTCCACCACTCAATAATTCCAGCTATTTTTAATGAATCCAGCTATTTATAATGATTGTAACTATTTTCAACAGTGAAGACATGCAAGTGGATCAGAGATGAGCAGAGGCGCTGAAACCACATCCCCTGTCTTCTGAAACAACTTTAATTGGACTTAGAGGCTAAGTTCACCTTTTCAGGCAGAATTTCACTTTTCATAATAAAAAGAAGCATTTTCTAATGTATTTTCTGCCCAAGCCATCCCAATTTACTTATCTCTCACTTACCTAGTCCATGGCAGCTTTGAATCTGCACCTCTTTTTCAAAATTAAAAAAAAATGCATCTGACCCTTAATTTCCTGAATCATGTATCTAGGAAACTTCATGTACCATCATGTACTGCCTTACTGCATCACAGAATAGGGCATGTTTAACCACTTCAGCCCCGGAAGAATTTACCCCCTTCCTGACCTGAGCACTTTTTGTAATTCGGCACTGCGTCATTTTAACTGACAATTGCGCGGTCGTGCGACATGGCTCCCAAACAAAATTAACGTACTTTTTTTTCTTACAAATAAAGATTTCTTTTGGTGGTATTTGGTCACCCCTGTGGCTTATATTTTTTGCGCTATAAACAGAAAAAGAAATTTTTTTTTTTAACATTTTGCTATAATAAATACCCCCCAAAAATATATTAAAAAAATATTATTTTCCTCAGTTTAGGCCGATACGTATTCTTCTACATATTTTTCATAAAAAAAATATCACAATAAGCGTTTATCGATTTGCGCAAAATTATAGCGTTTACAAAAAAGGGGATAGTTTTATGGCATTTTTATTAATATTTTTTTTTTTACTAGTAATGTTGGTGATCAGCGATTTTTATCATGGCTGCAGCATTATGGTGGACACATCAGACATTTTTGACACATTTTTGGGACCACTGTCATTTATACAGCAATCAGTGCTATACAAATGCACTGATTCCTGAGTAAATGACACTAGCAGTGAAGGGGTTAACCACTAGGGGGGCAGTGTATTGGTTAAGTGTGCCCTGGAGAGTGTTTCTAACTGTGGGGGGGTGTGGCTACGTGTGACATGTCACTGATCTCTGCTCCCGATGACAGGGAGCAGAGATTAGTGACACTGTCACTAGGCAGAAAGGGGAGATGTTTGTTTACATTAGCATCTCCCCATTCTTCCTCCCCGTGAGACGACCGCGGGTATCCCTGCAACGATCGAGTCCACGGGACCCGCGACCTGACTCACGGAGCTTGCCTCTTAAAGGGCAACATACGGGTACGTGATTCTGCCTGTACGAGCCCTTCTGCCGACGTATATCGGCGTGAGGCGGTCAGCAAGCGGTTAACCTCTCTAGACCACGCCTCCCTCATTACTGGACCACCTCTTTTTTATTTCTCTTATTAATCTACTTTTCCACTTCCTCATGTATTCAAGCAAATAGAGTGAGTGGGTGGCGACACTCTGCTGACATTTTTCTTGAGATCCAGCTCAGGGAGAGCGAGAGGGAAAGTGAAGGTGTACACACACAGATTTGACTTTTACTGCAAAACTAGTTCACAAAGAAATTGAGATTGAAATTGAAGAATGAGAGCAGCAAACTTGTCACTGTATTCTTTGTTTTTTTTCAATTTGAATGACATTGGTACAATATACAGTATATATATATATATATATATATATATATATATATATATATATATATATATATATAGCGAAAGCATTTGACATACAACGCCTCCTCACCACCTGCTCTAACCCCTATGATGCAAAACCATATAGCATATGTATATATACATTTACACAATTTTACTGTGGTTATCATAATAATGATGAAAAACATCATAAGCACAGTGAGATGATGGTCACATTAAAAGTGTGTAGGTGTATATGTATGCTGTATAGCTTTGCATCATAGGTCATCAAAAATAATCCCCTCTGTTGTTTTCAGTGGGCAGTACCACCTGCTGAACATGAAACTGTGTGCAGTGCATGTGCTACTATACAGCTTAAGGGGTTAAAGCAGGTGGTGAGGAGATGTTGACTGTCAAATTCTTTCTGAAGAGCAATCTAGATTGCTTTTCAGAGAGCAATACTAGTGTAAAATAGCCCTTGGGGTCCGTTCAGTCTTGCAATACTCTTTGAAGGGCAATCTGTGTTTGGATCACCCTTCATAGAGCATTTTAGGCTATACAATGCCTCCTCACCACTTTCATTTTAAAGGTCTTGAATCAATTTTCAGAGAGCATTGCTTGTCTGAACAAGCCCTGAGGCTTATTTTACACTAGTGTGTTCAGGTAAATATGTATTCTGTATAGCTGTTTGAATACTACTGTCAGATTGTACCTGTACCCTTTCCAGAAGTGCTGAGCCTGTGCACCCGCTCGGATCCCTGTGCTGGAACCACCTGGCTGATCACTTAGGCTTATTAGTTTGGATGATGAGCCCTGTTCTGTTCTGAGCTGTTTTTTTTACTGTGTATATAGTATAAGTATAGTATAAGTGGGTACAGATGCAGTGGCTGCATAAACACAGTCGCATTTCAAAGTTTTAGATATGGGCAGGAGCAGGTGCACAGATCTGAATGCAGAGCCTGTGCTTTCGGATCCATGCACCCACTCCTACCTGCATGTCATATTTTTACACAAGACTGTGTCCATGCAGCCACTGAGTCCACATCCACTTCTAAAGGCTGCCTGTGCGCAGCTCCGAGGTTGATGCGTATGCAGCAAAAAACAGGCCAGCATGGAAGGCGAGTCTCAGGGGGAGATTTACTAAAACTGGTGCACACAGAATATGGTGCAGCTGTTTATAGTAATCAATCAGCTTCCATGCTTTATTGACAAAGCTTAATTGAACAAGCTGAACTTAGAAGCTGATTGGTTACTATGCACAGCTGCATCAGGTTCTGTGTGCACCAGTTTTAGTAAATCTCCCCCTCAGTGTCCATCTGCACGAGCCCTACATCTGCTATTTGATGTCCATGAGCTGAATAGATGCTTGAAAGCTTGAAAGGGAACATCAGAATCCAGGGACATGATCAGTGGACTCATAAAATCTCTCTTTATTTCTTTCTCTCTGTCTGTGTAGCTCTGTCTCTATTTCCCTCTGTATTCTCTGCTGCCTCTCTCTCTGTATTCTTTCTGTCTTTCTCTCTCTGTACTGGTTGCTGTCTCTCTCTGTAGTCTCTCTGCACTCTCTGCTGTCTCTTTCTCTGTTTTCTCTCTGTGCTTTCTGCTGACTCTCTCTCTGTATTCTCTTTGTCTTTATCGCTCTTGGGTTGGTTGCTGTCTCTCTCTGTATTCTCCCTGTCTTTTTCTCTCTGTACTCTTTGCTGTCTCTCTCTCTGTACTCTCTCTGTTTTACTCTCTCTATACTCTTTGCTCTATCTCTCTCTGTTTTACTCTCTCTATACTCTTTGCTCTCTCTCTGTCTCTCTCTCTCTATATTCTCCATGCCTTTCTCTGTGTATACTCTCTGTATCTCTCTCTCTCTCACACTCCTACCTTTCTCTTTATAATTTCTTTATTTACAACACTACTCCCTTGGCAGTACCCATCTTTAGTGTTTATTTCCCTAATAAATTATTTAAATGATTAATTCATTTCTCTGATTGCTCCTATCTCACCCCCCCCCCCCTCCTTCTCTAGCTGAAGCATGCAGCCTGACACATGACTACTCAATTCAAGGTGAAGAATCAATAGGAGAGATACATGAGGGGAAGAGACATAAGCAATATGACATGTCTGTATGTTTAGGAGGAAAGGCGGACACTAACAATGTGTGATGAAGTGGCACATAGCCTGACAGCACTGGTCACAGGTTTAACAAAGCATTTGTGGGTGAATATTGGAGATGTTGGTGGGAGGAATCAATTGGTCTAGTTGGTGGCTTTTCCTGGGGACATGAGGGTGCGTTCAATGATGTCAGAGGCTTAAACACAGTCTCAGTTTGCTTGAGACAGATTACAGGAAAACACAGAGGGGTTTTGTGTTCAGGAAACTGGTGGCTAAATTGGGGTAACAGCACACTCACTAAAGCTAAAGGGCACATATGTGTCATTGCTTCAGTGTGCATGTGCTGATGATAGCGGTGCATGCAGATACAGGGGATATCTCCTAAACCGTGCAGGTTTAGGAGATATCTGGGGTAGCTATTATATGCAGAAAAAAGTGGATTGTCAGGGTTTACAACCACTTCATGGGCACTGATTAGGTGGCACTGATGAGGAGGCACTAATATGCTGCACTGATGGGTACTGATAGGTGGCACTGATGAGCATTGATAGGTGGCACTGATGGGCAGCACTGGTTGGCACTAATAGGTGGCACTGATGGGCACAGATAGGCTGCACTGATGGGCAATCATGGGCAGCACTGATAGGCACTGACATGCTGCACTGATGGGGGGCATGGATGGCCATTGATGGGCAGCACTGATGAGCAGGCACTGATGGCATCACTAATGGGCAATGGTGTCACTGATTGGGCACTAATTGGTGGCACTGATGGGCACTAATTGGTGTCACTGATGGACACTGCTTGGTGGCACTGATTGGTGGCACTGGGGGCTTTACTGTGATCAGGGCAAATACACCGCTCCTACAGTGCTCCAAAGATGTTGCTTGCAGGACTTTTTTGACTGTCCTGCAAGCGCACCGCTCCAGTGTGAAAGCCCTCTGGCTTTCACTTTGGAGACACAGCAGCGGCTGTTTTAGGGTGCTTTGCAGGCACTATTTTTAGCGCTGTAGTGCCTGCAAAGTGCCCCAGTGTGAAAGGGGTCTAAGGCTACTTTCACATTGGGGCGTTGAGCATGCTGCCGGTAAAGCGGTGCTATATTTAGCGGCACTTTGCTGTCGTTTTAGCAGCACTTTTCGGCCGCTAGCGGGGCAGTCTTAACCCCCGCTAGCGGCCAAAAAAGGGTTAAAACCGCCTGCAAAGCCCTGCTGCAGCGGGGCTTTGCAGGCGGGTTTGGAGTGCTGCCCCATTGTTTTCAATGGGAAGGGGAGCTTTAGGAGCGGTAAATACACCGCTCCTACAGCGCTCCAAAGATGCGGCATGCAGGACTTTTTTGAGCGTCTTGCAAGCGCACCGCTCCAGTGTGAAAGCCCTCAGGGCTTTCACACTGGAGTGCATTGAGCGGCTCTTTCAGGGCGCATTGCAGGCACTATTTTTAGCACTTTAACGCCTGCAAAGAATCTCAATGTGAATGAGGAATGATTGTTAGGCAATGTGAATGAGGAATGATACACCAAGGGAGCCTTTTATCCTAGGAAGGATTTTGTGAAATTTGTTTTGCATTTATTAACTTTTTTTGTGAAGGGATAACCCGGGGGTACTATGTACCTCTTACTTATTGAGATGAAGGGGCCCCCTTATTTTAAAGAGGGTTTTCATATTCTAATAAGTCCCCCCTGTAGACCCTGTTATCTAACAGGCACCCCTGGCAAGGTAACCTCCTCATGTGGCCTTGTGTGGTTTAGTAATAGAGCTGCACGCTCACTCCAAGCCAGCCAGGATGCATATTTTTTGGCATGGTTTCCCCCCTTAAAATCTATACCCCACCCCATTTAGGATAAGGGTCTGGTATAGAATTTATAGAGATCCAATATACATTTTTATTGGGTCTATACAATGTCCCTAGGTTTTGAGAATGCAATAAGCTTCCACTTTCCTAGCAACCAAACATGTTGTGCAGCCACTTGCATCCTAGCAACCAAAGATTCTTGTGGCCTGCACTGCTTGATGTTGTCATTAAGTAGTGGTAGTAATGCCACCAATAAATGAATGACTTCCAGCTGCAATAGAAGCCATAGATTTGCATGAAAAAATCATACCATTTAGTTTACCCATTTGTTGGCCTGCAAACAGGTAATGTTTGCTATAAGCCTTGCATTGCAGCAAACTTAAACCTCATCTCTAGTGGCAAAAATGCAACTTAAAGAATAACTAAAAGAACAAAAATGTATTGCATTGCAGCTTACCAGTCTTTAGATGAGGTGGCTTCATTTGTTTTTCTTTTTTTTTTTTTTTTTATCAATGAAAGATTTTTTTTTTTTTTTCAAAGAAGTTTATTGAAAGAAGTCAAACAGTTTAACAGGACAGTAAACTTATTGTACATATTACAACATCCGTATTGACAAAAAAAGAAACCATCTCCAGCTACGGTAAACAAGACAATTTAAGCAAATAGAAAAAGATACACATATGAAAATTTAACGTAGATCTACAGGCATACATATGAATTGTAAGATAAAGAGGCAATGAAATTACGGTTGTAAAGGTAACAAGAGAGATACTGAGTCGGACTATGTGCAACCGTGAGAGAGGGGAGGCAGAATTTCCTGAGGTCAGACCAGTAATTATGAAGTAAGCTAGATGAAGTAGTTGAACAAAGAGTGATACCAAAATCCCAATAAATTCTGTAAACATATATTTAAGGGGGAATAAAAAGAGGCCACATGCCTCTGGGATTTTTTGTTAAGGTATCTGGGTTGGAATTAGGTACACAGTAATCATAAAGATGTATATAAAAAAAAATTTTTTATTTTCCAAAAAAGGATAGAAATATAGAAAAGGACACAAATATTACATCCATACATTACAGACATATGTGTTATAACAGACGAAAAGTTACGTAGAGCTTCGCCATACTCGACATGTTTCACTCAATGGAGTTTCTTCAGGAGATTGATAGGTTTAGCTCAAGGGTATGCTGAAATAACAGAGTTTCATGAACATGCATCCTTTTGAACAGTTTTGCCACAACCAGAGTGTGCATATTTAAACATCGTATATATGTAAGTTGGCTCTAATATATACATCTAGGGGTATGAGCAATTTTTACAAACTTGGAGGTTACACAACATTATAGAAAATATAGGGCATAGAAAGCAGGTACGGATATGGAAATATGAAATAGGGCAGGACTTACCACATATGCTTGGAAAGTTTTAAAGGAGAACATGCATGTATGGAGTCGATTTCTTGTTAAAAAAACAAATTTCGAAGTGAGAGATGATTCACTCCCAGGGTGCCAGCACAGGCTATATGTCACTTGCAGAGAGACAACACTAAATAGATTTAAATGGATAGCGCCATTAGTGGAATTGTTAAAGGGTGGGGTTCAAAGCAAAATAGGTTACCATACAAATAAAGTATTAATGAGGGACTGTACCTCTTAGAAGTCATGTGGTACGCTAAAGATAACGAAGTTCAGGTTTGTACCAGTGCAGGAGTAAGGTGCAGATATATGCTGCACCAAAGACCATGAGACATTTCAGTTGTTATCTGAAATGTACAGGGTAGATATATTAGTATCCGGCATAACGGTAATTAAAAAATTATTAGAAATATCCATATCAGTCCAAATAGGACTGTGCATATAGAAAGGCTGTATGGAAATAAAAAGTGATAAAGTCTTACCCCATTGATGTAATGAATGGATAGTGACGGATTGGGCTCACAGGGGAAGGCGATTTAGACGCCTCACTTCCCGGTGTGCTCAGGCTCCTGACAGGGATTAAACTGGCAGAGGGGGCTGCCTTTTGTAGTGTGCTCTCCGACCCGGCGGCGTCTGACATCACCGCCGGGTCGCGGGTGCTTAAACGGCAATGCTGGGCGCCAGAGGTACTGTGGTACGCACCACAGTACCTCTGGCGCCCAGCATTGCCGTTTAAGCGCCCGCGACCCGGCGGTGATGTCAGACGCCGCCGGGTCGGAGAGCACACTACAAAAGGCAGCCCCCTCTGCCAGTTTAATCCCTGTCAGGAGCCTGAGCACACCGGGAAGTGAGGCGTCTAAATCGCCTTCCCCTGTGAGCCCAATCCGTCACTATCCATTCATTACATCAATGGGGTAAGACTTTATCACTTTTTATTTCCATACAGCCTTTCTATATGCACAGTCCTATTTGGACTGATATGGATATTTCTAATAATTTTTTAATTACCGTTATGCCGGATACTAATATATCTACCCTGTACATTTCAGATAACAACTGAAATGTCTCATGGTCTTTGGTGCAGCATATATCTGCACCTTACTCCTGCACTGGTACAAACCTGAACTTCGTTATCTTTAGCGTACCACATGACTTCTAAGAGGTACAGTCCCTCATTAATACTTTATTTGTATGGTAACCTATTTTGCTTTGAACCCCACCCTTTAACAATTCCTCTAATGGCGCTATCCATTTAAATCTATTTAGTGTTGTCTCTCTGCAAGTGACATATAGCCTGTGCTGGCACCCTGGGAGTGAATCATCTCTCACTTCGAAATTTGTTTTTTTAACAAGAAATCGACCCCATACATGCATGTTCTCCTTTAAAACTTTCCAAGCATATGTCTTAAGTCCTGCCCTATTTCATATTTCCATATCCGTACCTGCTTTCTATGCCCTATATTTTCTATAATGTTGTGTAACCTCCAAGTTTGTAAAAATTGCTCATACCCCTAGATGTATATATTAGAGCCAACTTACATATATACGATGTTTAAATATGCACACTCTGGTTGTGGCAAAACTGTTCAAAAGGATGCATGTTCATGAAACTCTGTTATTTCAGCATACCCTTGAGCTAAACCTATCAATCTCCTGAAGAAACTCCATTGAGTGAAACATGTCGAGTATGGCGAAGCTCTACGTAACTTTTCGTCTGTTATAACACATATGTCTGTAATGTATGGATGTAATATTTGTGTCCTTTTCTATATTTCTATCCTTTTTTGGAAAATAAAAAATTGTTTTTTATATACATCTTTATGATTACTGTGTACCTAATTCCAACCCAGATACCTTAACAAAAAATCCCAGAGGCATGGGCCTCTTTTTATTCCCCCTTAAATATATGTTTACAGACCAGTAATTAGAACTGAACAGGAAGCATGATATGTGATTAGGTGTGTTGGGTGAAGTAAAGGCTATAACCCCTGAGTTTAGACACAGGGCTAATGATTGAACTATACGGGTCATAGCATTGTTTACCTAGTCAGGAGGTGTATGTAACGTAGGGAATATTCAGCATGACTTATCCTATGTGTCAATATGGAGACAGGATAAGCAGCTAGGCGTACGTGCTAAAGGAGGGGGATAGATAGAAGGGGAGTTGAGGCATGAGGAGAGGATAGAAGAGTGATAGCGGTGACCATATCTTGCTTCCCTCCCCAGACAAAGCTTGTATTTTCTAATGCTTTTGTGGCAATCGCCGACCGGTGGGGAGGATATATTTTTCCTTGAAGTGGGAGCACAGTCTTTCTGCAAGAGATAGGGGGACGGGATTTTAGAACACCTGCATTCTTAATATGTTGGCTCCTAGTTATTCAGAGTCAGGGTGAGTGGTTATATAATTGATAAAATTCTGTGGTCGATTGAAAGTGTATCCAACAGGGCCATTTGAGGCCATATTTTTGTGGCGTGTCGCGAGAGCATTGAATGAGCTCTTCCAGTTCGGCTGTTCTTTTAATTCTTCTAAACCATTCCTTGAGGGTGGGAATGTTTTGGGTATTCCAGTGAACAGGAATGCAATGTTTTGCCGCATTAATCATGTGCATTGCCAAGGATTTGTGGTAAGACGATTGAGGGAGATGTGTGTGGTGAAGCAGAAATTGAGAAGGGGTAAAGGGTATATCATAAGACGTGACCTGAGTAGTGATGCGGTGAATTTCTTTCCAGAAATCCTGTATGCGAGGGCATTGCCACCAGATATGTATCAACGTACCCCTGTCTGTTAGGCACTTCCAACAGGAATCAGGGATATCGTGATTAAATTTGTGTAATAGTGATGGACTGCGGTACCAGCGCGTCTGGATCTTGTAACCGTTTTCCTGCGTTGAGACGTTCATGGAGCCCTTGTGAATGTTTGTGTGTATGTTGGACCAGTCTTCCTCCGATAAATTTACGTTGAGGTCTCTCTCCCAAGTTTTGAATATGGTAGATTCGTTAGACCGGCAATCTGTGAAAAGAAGGGAATGGTTCTCCGATATAAGGTGCGTCTGGGGGGACTTTTGCGTACATAGTTTTTCAAAAGGTGACAGGATCCTGGAGCAAGAGGCACGTCTGCCCAAACAACTCAAGAAGTGAGTAATCCGGTTGTACTTCCAATTCGGGATGATAGGACTGTCATGTGTCTCGGCTAATTGGGCAGTAGATAATAATCGCTCACAAGCATAGAAATGATGTGCTAGGACCTCGGAGTGTGGCCAGAAATCTTTGAGGTATCCCTTTGTCATGCCCGGGGGAAAGTCGGGGTTCATTAGTAACGGAGTCATGGGGCCCGGAATAGAAGAGAGGGAAGTATTGTGACACAAATTAACAAAGGAGTGGATAGTGGGTTTGATCAGCGGGTGTAGACCCACGTCCGGAAGCTTCAGACCGTTTGCAACCCATGGTAGAGAAGCAAGGGGTGTAGAGATGAGGGAGGATTCCAAGGCTACCCAGTCTTTTATGGAAACGTGTATGTTCCAGTCAACAATTTGCGTCAGATGAACAGCTTTGTAGTAATTTTGAACGTCAGGCAGACCTATCCCCTCTACAGTTTTAGGTAGTGTTAGGTGTGTATAGCTTATTCTGGGTTTGTGGCCTCCCCAGAGAAAGTTGGTGCAAAGACGTCTGTATGATTTGAAGAATATGGGGGGTATGTGGATAGGCACAGTCTGAAGTATGTAGAGGATCCTTGGTAGTGCGTTCATTTTCAGGATTGCCGCCCTGCCAAACCACAAGAAGATGGGTTTATTCCAGCGGTTCAAGTCAGCCGTTAAATTGTTCAGCATAGGAAGGTAGTTCTTAGTATAGAGGTCTCGTAGTTTGGCAGGGAGTTGAATGCCTAGGTAGGTAATTGCGTCCGCTTTCCATTGGAAGGGGAAATTTACCTTGCATAGGTCTACCGTTTGGGGGGGTAGCGTGATATTGAGAGCAAAAGATTTGGAAAAATTAATTTTGAGGTTGGAAAGTACGTTAAAACATCTGAATTCTGCTAGCACTACTGGGATTGTAGTATGTGGTTGGGTGAGGAACATCAAAATGTCGTCCGCATATGCGGCTAGTTTAAAATCCCTGTGAGTGGTCCTTATTCCTTGTATGTCATGATTACTTCTGATGCTGTTTAGAAGAGGTTCAAGAGTGAGAATGAAAAGTATCGGCGATAAAGGGCAACCCTGTCTTGTCCCATTATGAATGGAGAAGGCATTCGACAGGGTGTCATTCACTCTAATTTTTGCTGTAGGATTGGAGTACAGGGATAAAATGAGGTTGAGCATGCGTGGACCCAGCCCTATAGAGTGCAATACTGCTGCCATATAATCCCATGCGACCCTGTCGAATGCCTTCTCCGCATCCAGTGAGAGAAAGAAACCTCGTTGGTTGAATGTCATGATATGGTGATGTAGGTTGATGGCCTTTATGGTATTGTCCCTGGCTTCACATCCGGGGACAAAGCCTACCTGATCTTTAGAAACTATTGATGGGAGATGGGGCAATAACCTATTGGCCAATATCTTAGAGAACATTTTTATGTCTACATTAAGTAGAGATATCGGCCTATAGCTGGTTGCTTGAGTAGAGTCTTTGTCATCTTTGGGAAGAACCACAATGTGCGCTTCCAACATATCCCGAGATAAGGGGCAGTTTGGGGAGATGGAATTGAAGGCTCTTCTGTACGGGGCGCCTAGGGAGTCTTTGAAAGCTTTATAATAGCTAGCTGGTAGCTCGTCCGGGCCTGGACATTTGCCCGGTTTCAGCTGTTTCAAAGCTGCTTCCCATTTTAGTTGGGTAATCGGACCCTCCAAAGTGTCAGAAACCTCCTGGTGTATGGTCCTTGGACAGTGTTGATTTAGAAACTGTTGAATGTTAAGTGCCCTAGAGCTGGGTAAAGAGGTTGAGGGGTTCGAGCCCTCAATGTTGTATAGTGTTGAATAGAACCTCTCAAATTCAGTGGCTATGTCCGTGTTTTTCGTGTAAACCTCCCCCTTGGGCGAGTGAAGTTTGTGAATCGTAGTTTTTACTTTCCTAGTGCGGAGTGCTTGGGCTAACAGGTGACTACTCTTATTACCGAATTCGTAAAAAAGCTTTTGTGTGAGCATGTAGTTTTTCCGGGCATTCTTACTCAATTCTTCCTGTATCAGAGATCTGGTTTCTATGAGTTCCTGATGTAAGGTCTGGGCTAGCGTGCTTTTGTGTAACGACTCAAGTGTTTTTAGTCTGGCAAATAGGTCCGAAAGGGTTTTACGTTTGTCCCGTCTAATTTTAGCCGTCATTGAAATGATTTTCCCCCTGACAACACATTTGTGCGCTTCCCACTGAGTCAAACTGGTCGTGTCTGGCGTGTTGTTGTCTGTGAAGTAATTCTCTATACAGAGGCGAATTTCCTCGTGTCTCGCTACGTCTGATAGGATTGTTGGATCCATTTTCCAGGTCTTGGTATGAGTGGTCTTTTCTGGAACGGTAAACAAGATCGAGATGGGGTGGTGGTCGGATATCGTCATGGGCTCTATGGTGGTTCTGGTCAAGAGTGGGAGTGGGTCAAGAAAAAGTAATCCAGTCTGGAGTATCGGTTGTGGGGATTGGAAAAGAATGTATAGTCCTTCTCCTTGGGATGTAATGTTCGCCATGTGTCATGAAGTAAGAGGTTTTTGAAAGCACAATTTAATTTGACGTAATGCTTTATACGGCAAATGAGAAAGTCCCCACCTACAATCAGCATACCTTTTTGGAAAGCAGCTAAGCGTTGTGAAATATTGCGAAAGAATGGGACTTGGGAAGAATTGGGACTGTATATATTGGCTAGAGTTAGGGGTTTATCTTTCCATGTTCCCTTTAGGAAAAGGAATCTACCCTGCGCATCTGCTATCGTTTCCTCCACCTGGAAGTGAACATTTTTAGACAGGAGAATGGAGACCCCCTTAGTTTTAGCTTCCGGGTTCATAGCATGAAAGCTGTGAAGGTAATAGAAGTTGGCCAGGTTTGGTTTGGATTTTGAGCAGAAATGGGTCTCTTGCAGGAAGACTATGTCCGCTTTCATGCTACGCATGTTGGCGAGAAGTTTCAAACGTTTTTCGGGGATGTTCAGTCCTTTTGCGTTAAGAGAAACTAGTTTAAGAGTAGGACAAGAGGGAGAAAGATTTTTATTGGTATTTTCAACAGTATACAAGATAACAACGATACAGAAAATCATACAGAAAATCAAAAAGTTAAATAATAGTAAGAAGCAAGAAGAAGAAGCACATGACCAAATCAATTATTCTTATGCATCTAGAATTGTCTGAAGCTCAATACCCTGTTTCCCCGAAAATAAGACCTAGCATGAGTGTCTGTGATGGCTGCAATATAAGCCCTACCCCCCAAATAAGCCCTAGTTAAAGTCCTTGTAGGTCTTATTTTCAGGGTAGGGCTTATTTTTGGGGAAACAGGGTAGGGCTTATTTGAGGGGTAGGGCTTATATTGCAGCCATCACCGACAATCACGCTAGGTCTTATTTTCGGGGAAACAGGGTAGTACATATCTAGAGATAGTTATATATTGTTATATGTACTGGTCCATATTTCCCACAATTTGTCAAATTTACTATAATAATCGTTCAAACGCGTAGTTTTGTTGTACCATTCTGGTTACATCAGTAACGTTAATAGTGGGCGTGACTTTCCAGTTTTTCTTTTTCTTTTTTTTTCAAAATAAGAATATTTTCATTAAGGAATACTTGTTGACCTTGCCAGAAATGCATTTTTTTTCCTGTGAGTTGAACTAGAAGTGTTAGCTTCCTTCTGTAAACCACTAATTAACCACCCCCCCTTAAATGGAAATTAACAAAGACAGATATATTTGAAGCTTCATGTGGTTGGAAACTATAGACAACTCCATAGATACAGTGGAGGAGTACATGTAACCACCCAAGGAAAAGGTAGTGGGTTATATAAAGGGTTACCAGGTAAAAATAAAATATGAAAAGACTGAAAAAAGCAAAATAATGAAATTGTCTAAAGACTGGTAAGCTGCAATATGCAAAACAAATATATGTTTTTGTTTGTTTAGATACACTGGATACTGCTTTGGGCTACTACTGTACATTTGTGGGTAAACCAATCAGCAAAATGGAGCAGAAGAAGTGAGAGTGCTTCAGAAATTCAAGATACTATTTGAAGCTTTAGTAACACATAAGTATCATCTTTCTTTGCTAGCAAGCTCTTGACTGTTGACCTTGTAGTTCAATTAAGACACTGTGTGTAAAACATAGGGCATTCTGTATAGAGGAGAATGCTCAGGATCAAAATGTAACAGAAATTAAATGTCATCAGCAAAGTTAAACACTGCATATATAAGTGTGTGTATGCCCTTTGCTATATTGCCCCATTTTTATTTCTGGACAACGTTTTATAATGAATTTTTTTATATTTTTTTACCTATTTTGAATGCTTACACTACACAATTCAGAAATATACAAGCTTCCTCATTAGGCATTTACTAATGATCTGGTATAAACTTTGAACATCTTGATCAAAATGTCCAAACAACAACCTTAGGGTGTCATTGAAAAATTTACTTTTTTTTGTATTGCCAGTATAATATTTCCTTTTGATTGTATGCTTCAGTGGAAACATAAACCTGCCACCTCATTGTAGACAAAGTTATTTGACTTATCTTTTAAAAGAAATGAAATTAAATATTTATTCAAGGACTGTTTTTCAGGTTCAAACTGTAGAAATCTCCTTAAGGCAAAATGTGTTTAAGTTGCAACAGAAGTTATTTCATCTTTAGTGCTGAAAAATAAAGCCTATTCACTACCAAAGAAGAAATCATAAATATTCAAAACAGGTAGTTATATTCCTCTGGCACTGACGAGGATAGTTTATTTAGAGGAAGACACTTTGATGGTCTATTGTGTAGTGTGTAATATTAATCTGTTAGCATTTGTTATGACTAAAGATGCAGTATTGTATAGAAATGTTTAACACCTGCATATACTGCAGAAATAGAAATGATTATGACCTTGCAATCAGGTTTAATGGTCAAGAGACACTAAAGCTTCTGTAAAGTGTAAATCAATGTCACTGAGAATGCCATTAACCAAAATGAAATAATTAAACATTGTATAATTGCTTTCCTTTAAATAGTAATTAAACGGTAATGCAAATTAGATATGCATTAAAAAGGACTGAAAATTCTGCACAGCTGTTTTGACCACACGCAATAAAACAAATGGAAATGTTTAGGGCATTTTGCACATTTCATTTAATAAAGAATATTTTTTTTACTTGTCTCATCAGTTAGACCCCTTTCAAACTGGGGCGGTGTTCAGGCACTTTAGCACTGGAAATAGCCTTTGCCAAGTGCCTGAAAACCGACTCCCATTCATTCAAGCGTAGCTTTTCACACTTGGGCGGTGCGGTTGTGTCACGTTCCAAAAAGTCCTGCAAGCAGCATCTTTGGGGTGGTTTTAGCGCTCCCAAAATGCCCTGCCCATTGAAATGAATGGGCAGTGCCTGAAAAGTGCTTTGAAAACACTGCAACACAGAAGTTTTTAACCCCTTCTTTGAGGTTAAAAGTGCCCTGCTAGCAGCCAAAAAGCAAGAAGTAGTAATCTGATTAACTGAAGACCGAAAAGTAGTAATCTGATTAACTGCTACAGGTCCATAAACTTTGCAGTTTATTGTTCTTTGCACCACTGTGGGCAATTATTTAGTAAAAGGGGGATGTTTCTACCTGAAGTAAGATAGAAAGACAAGCCCTACAACTTGCATATTTACACACCTGTGTTTCCTAGTGCAAATTTGGATCTGTACCCCAACCCTCCCAGATTCCCCATATCCTTTACTGAGAACTATTGCCCAGGGATGACCTACTGACTGGACACATTGAGCCCTTCCAAGCTTATTGCAGGGCACTCTAGGATTCCATACCCTCCACTTAGTAGGCCCTTATAATAACAATTATAGTTAGTATCAAGAGATTTATGTAGGGAAGTGCTGAGCAGATATTTCACTATAGAGCTGTACAACAACACTATTGAGGGCTAAATCGGCGATGCCTCACAAGAAGTTCCTTGTGTTCAGATAAACAGGAACTGGGGGCAAATGGGGTAGCCACTTGCTTTTTGGGCCATCCTCCTGTAACTATCCTGTGAAGCTCTGCATTGATGCATGTGACCAGATCTTCCTTTTTTCTGGTGAATAAAAAATGTATTTTAGGGGGGTTGAACCACTGAGGAGCAGGGGTCCAGACACATTTCCTTTGCTAGTGATCAGCCTCTGCCTGTAAATATTTAAACTGCTAAATTTGATTTTAAACTAAGCTAATACAGTCAGGACTCTTGCCTTTGATGGAGAACTTTTCACAAATAACACTTAAAACAAACATAACAACATTCAAAAATAAATATGCATTATAGATAATAATTATCGCAAGTATGCCTTTTATTTTTGGGTGTACTGTTTAAGGCCCCTTTCATACGTTCAGCGGAGTCCACCAGCTCAGCGGGAAATCGCCTCTTTTGATCTCCGCTAAGCCGGCGGATGACAGGTCCATCTCTGCTCACTGAGCGGGGAGGGATCTGTCAGAGCCCTGCTGATTTCTATGGGGAGATCAGACGAAAATGGACAGCATGTCCGTTTTTAACAGGTCTCATCCAATCCGATCCACCAAGATGGATGGAGAACGTATCGCCATACACCTGCTTTGAGGGGATCGGATGGCAGACGATGTCAGCGAACACATCTCTGCTAACATCTGCCTGCCCATAGGAGTCAATGGATGGCCCGCTGGGATCCGCCTGAAAAACGGTAAGGCAGATCCAAGTGGGCTTATCATGTGAAAGGGGCTTAAGTGAAAGAGTGATGCCTTTTTTAGTGTAGGAGGCTGCTTGATCTCTGTAGGAGGCTACATAAAGAATAAATCCCAAAACAAATCTTAAAAAGTATTGTAAAGTACACCATTGCATGTTATGTAGGTGCTATGAATGATGGGTACTGAGTCATCTGTCATGAAACTCCTTAACAAATCATGAAGATTCACCATGATCGCCCCAGACGTAAAGAGGCCATTTTTTTCTTTTTTTTTTAAAAGTCAGCAACTACGAACACTGTAGCTGCTGACTTTTAACCGCGTCAGCACCGGGCCATTTTACACCCTTCCTTACCAGAGCACTTTTTGTGATTCAGCACTGCGTCGATTTAACTAACAATTGCGCTGTCATGCGACGTTACACCCAAACAAAATTGACGTCCTTTTTTTCCCACAAATAAAGCTTTCTTTTGGTGGTATTTGATCACCTCTGCGGTTTTTATTTTTTGCGCTATAAACAAAAGAAGAGCAACAATTTTGAAAAAAAAACACAATATTTTTTACTTTTTGGTATAATAAATATTTAAAAAAAAAAAAATTTTTTTACTCAGTTTAGGCCGATACGTATTCTTCTACATGTTTTTGGTAAAAAAATCGCAATAAGCGTATATTGATCGGTTTGCGCAAAAGTTATACCGTCTACAAAATAGGGGATAGATTTATTGCATTTTTTTTTTTTACTAGTAATGGCGGCGATCTGCAATTTTTTTTTTCGTGACTGCGACATTGCGGCGGACACTTCAGACACTTTTGACACATTTTGGGACCATTCACATTTACACAGCGATCGTTGCTATAAAATTGCATTGATTACTGTGTAAATGTGACTGGCAGGGAAGGGGTTAACACTAGGGGGCGCTGCAGGGGTTAAAATGTTCCCTAAGATAGTGATTCTAGCTGTGGGGGGAGGGGACTCACAAGGGGAGGAGACCGATCGGTGTTCCTCCGTACTGGGAACACATGATCGGTCTCCTCGCCACTAACAGGACGTGGAGCCGTGTGTTTACACACACAGCTCCACGGTCCCGCATGGTCCCGTTGTTTTAACGGGCGCTCGCGCGCCCCCTAGGCGGCCGGGAATGGGAGGACGTCATATGACGTCATATGACGCCCACCAGGATGGGAGATCCACCTGCTGGGTGTCATATGTACATGGGCGGGATGTGAAGGGGTTAATAAGGACTTTTACCTGTCCACGATGTCGGCCCCCCAAGGCCGATCCATCCATCGGATCGGGTGCTGGCGCCACCATCCTAACTAAGGAAAACAGGCAGTGGAGCCTTGCGGCTTCACTGCCCGTTTCCTACTGCTCATGCGTGAGTCGCGCATCACTTTGTGAATGGCCCTGTTGTTTTATGGGACACACACATGTCCCAGAAGACAACAGGCCACTCGCCGAATAGAAGGAACTGAAGAAACAGTGCAGCGGAATAGGAAGAGGCAGATGAGAAAGACTGCCTAGCAACAAGGGTTTCTGGTAAGTTAAAAAAATATTTTTCAAATGTTTTTTTTGTTTTTTTAAGAATGTTAATGTCATTTTTTGTTTTAGGGTTGACCTCCACTCTAATTAATACATTTACTAGAACATGAAGAGCAATACTTTAGTTCCCTCTTTTTAACAGAAAAGTTACTGGTTAATGCCTGTTCAATCTGGAATTTTTTTGCAAGCAGAAACATATATGTGGATGATTTGCTAATCAAGGGATTTTCACAAAAATAGTGAATATGGTGAAAATTCACTTAGAAAAGGATGTCCAATTACATGCAAGAAAAAAAAAAACATGATTGGATAATGGACATCAGAACATTACCTCCTTCGCAAAGTGAACAGTCTTTTTTCCTTTATTATATCAACCTTAATGTGTACAATAACTATCACTTTGTCAGAATTACCTGTTATTGCTCCTAGGAAAGATTTACACAGCCCTATGCTTTTATGGGTGTTGCATTTTAAGAAGCGCTGCTCACAAAGATCATCCATGTATGGCCACTCTAAGGCTTCTATGTATGATGCTGAGTCTTGGAACCATAACGTTCATTACCCCAGGCATCAACAATTGTATAACATTCCTAAAGACTACTATTGCTTACCTCATTTAAAAATGAGTCCTAGCTGTTATGATGACTTTGGCTTCAGTATTTTTTAATTCACTGACCTGTAACATTTATGCAAATCAGTGAAGATGCAGTTAGGTCAGAACTGACATAATTGTTACATGTCAGCATCTAAAAGTAAAGTTAAAAGAGGGACGGCATGGCAGCCAGGAAGGGATAAGTCCACAATGTCAACCTTCATGTTTCTTTCATGACAGGTGTACTTTAATACTCATTTATTCTGTGCACGTTACTGTGATTATATGTGTGAAAATAATTTTTTAAAACAATTAAGTACATTCCCTGTAACATAGCATTTTGCAGTAAATCTATTTCAACATATATAAATAATTTACTTCTTCATACACATAAGCTGTTTTTTGTGTGCAAGCATCCGAGATGCTGAAAGTCTGTAGGTCCAGCTTCACGTCTTGCTTGATTTACCAAGAACAGTTTGATGAATAACACCTAGTACTAAGTTTTTTTGCCTGAATGCAACAGTGAATTCTCTTTGGATTTTGATAAATAGAGCCTTCTTAGAAAAGCTAATATGCAACTATAAAGTTTATTTTGTTAGGAAATATACAGTATTTTTTTTTTCCAATTTGCTACAATGGTATCTACAAAAGCCAATTTAAGCAGCTAATGTAAATTAACACTAATTGTCACATTGTGGCACAGTTATGTCAATATTCTTTTTTTCTAAAGTCACATTTTTATTTTATATGGTTAACTTTATTCGTTTATAATATATTTTTTAGCTTATATACCTTTATTGAGCTTGACCAACTGCTGAACTTGGTGTTTGTATCCATATAAAGCAAATTTGCAAGAGATTACATCAACATAAGATAGCCCAATGCATACACCGTAAAATTATAGACATACTGGGGTTGATTTACTGAAAACTGGAGAGTGCAAAAACAGGTGCAGCTCTGCATAGAAACCAACCAGCATCCAGTTTTTTTTTTTTTGGCACAGCCTAAATGAACAAGCTAAAGTTAGAAGCTGATTGGCTATTATGCACAGCTGCACCAGATTGTGCACTCTCCAATTTTAGTAAATCCAAACCATTGCATCTATAACAGTGTATCCATAAACAGATAACATTTTCCCTTTTCTAAATCTTTAAGTATTATCTTTTCAACTATTTGACTATTCAACAACTGCTACCCCCTGATTTTTGCTCTATGTGCTATTAAAAGTTTGGTACTGTAAAGTCAACTGTGTGCACCCATGTTTGGCGAGGACTTGTGTAAGATAAAATTCATGCAGTGTTATCCCTGTTGTGGTAAGATGATTGTGCACACCTGAATCATTAAACATAGAATTTACTGTACCTAATGCCTTTTATTTAATTTGCTATTGTATCACAAAGTGTAGCAAAAATTATGTATGACCTCCTCGGATTATTCATCTGATAATTGTTCATCTGAGGTTGTTGACCAAAAATATAGACCAAGCACCAAAGAACGTTTAAGTTATGTCTTATAGTTCTTTCACATTTTCTAGAAGTTGTTCAAAATGAAAGGCATATAACATAATATTAAACAATGATTTACAGCATCAATAAAGCAAAATTCGAATAGGCATATATTCATTGTTTCATTTGCCAAATGATTTTGCATTTACAAACAATCTTGTGGTTTGCATTCATTTTTTTCACACTGTACAGCCAGATAGAATACATTCTTTGTTCCAGATAAACTAATTCCACTGTTTTGTTCATCCAAGGTTGGTTCCAATGTCATCTTTTCACTTCTAGCCTTCTCATTGGACATTGGGGGTTATTTACGAAAGGCAAATTCACTTTGCATTACAAGTGTAAAGTGCACTTGAAATTGCGCTGAAAGTGCACTTGGAAGTGCAGTCGCAGTAGATCCGACGGGGACACGCAAGGAAAATAAAAAAACAGAATTTTAGCTTGCACATGATTGGATGATAAAATCAACAGAGTTTCCCCTCATTTCAGATCTACCCCTCAGATTTACAGTGACTGCACTTCCAAGTGCACTTTCAGTGCAAAGTGGATTCGCCTTTCATGAATAACCTCAATTGAGTCAGCATCATCACTAGTGATGAGTCAAACTGCCCTGGGTTCGGTTTGAGCAGAGTTCAGGAACTTCAAAGTTTGAATTCTGAACCAAAACCCTATTGAAATCAATCAATCAACGGAAAGTAAATCTTACAGTTTTCTGGTCTAATGGGCAGGGGGGTATAAAAAAAATATCATAAGGAGTGGTCACTTTAATTCTTAAAGTGAAACAATACAAAATTTAACCACTAGGCGCCCGCGCTATAGCAGAAAGACGGCTGCAGCGCGGACGCTCCCTGCAGGGAGGACGTCCCTGGATGCCCTCCTGTTTACTTCCCTAATGCACGCTCCTGAGAGACACATCTCTGTCATGTATAGAAAGTGCTGCAGCAGCACTTTCTCTGTCATGTATAGAAAGTGCTGCAGCAGCACTGACATTTACAAAAGAAAAAAGTTTTTAAACTGACAACTGGCTTTTACTGCTGTCATCAAAAGCCACTTTGTTTAAAAAAAAAAACAGCACACAGACCCCTCCAATGGTTTGCTATGTGTCTTGGAGGACCTTTGGAGAGGTTTTTATGCATTTTTTTTTAAGAAGCTTTCAATTAATGTAATTTGCTAGCAATTTAAGTGGTGTCATTTTTGCTGTAGCTAATCCTACAGCAAAAATGAAAAAAAAGTGAAGACCCCCCCCCCCCCCCCAATATATAGTAGACACTTCTTGTATGGATTTTAGGAACGACTTAATACAAAAAAAAAGTGTGCGTTCCCTAAAAATCCCCACAGACCCTTAATCCAAGTTTGCAGCCTGACTAACTAGAAAAGACCATGCCAGGCCACATACCCACAGCATGGGAGGGTGCCTTGCCAGGAGAGACCCACCTGGCAAAGCACCTTATACGTATGTTGATGAAGGCAAGGGCCTCTTCCCCACTACCCTTGCTTGGTGGTTGTGAGGGTCTGTGGACAGGAGCTTATTGGAATCTAAAAAAAGCCCAATTTATTAATGCCTAGTGGCTTTATTACAGCAGTGAGATCACTGTTTTTAAGCAAAAGGGTGGGGATTCCCATGGTGTCAGTGGTTCCTAGGAATACTGCAGGTACAAGCACAGAAGTGACAGCAAGAAGCTTCATATATAGAAGTGGTTGAAATACCACTTCTATATATAATGCATGACTCCTGCCAAACAGGGGGCTGAAAATGCTAAAACTTGGGCATTCTTCTGAATGTCGAAACAACCAAAGTTTTGTCCAAACCTAGGTTTGGCATGAAACGTTGATTTGTCACTAATCACCCCCCCCCCCCGCCCCCAGTAAGCAGACTGTTTACCAAGGAAAAATAATGGTAATGCAAAAAGTTGCAAAAGAGTGATCATACTGGCTAACCAAAGTGTACCACACAAATCAGTGATCAAATTCACAAATCCTTTACTGGGCAAACCAGTAAATATTTATATATGTCACCCATGTTTTAAATGCTTTGACTCAACTTTAAACTATATATTGTTCATTATAAATGTTATGTTCATGTTTGAGATATTATGTATATACATTGTAGGAAAAATATGAAACTGAATTTTCACAACATGGCAGATATTTGAATCAGTCAGTCCATCCTGTGTATACTAAGATCTGATTAAGGTTGTTCACACTGAATCTGTACCTAAGAGTGCATTAGGTGGCGTGGCCTATAATTTTATCAGCATTTAGGTCTGGAATTGTGTAAAACTGCATAGACTTATGAAGATAAACAATCAGGACACAACATTATAAAATTAATATATTATCATAATAAGTTGAACTTTTATGTAAGTATGGGGCTGTACAACAAAATAACTTATCCTTTCATCTCTAAGTAATATATAATGATATATAATGATTTGTTTTATACAGTTTGCTGCACACTATGTTTACTAAGAGTTGTCATAATGGGTTTCTCTTCCCTGTCACAAGATGCCTTCAGTCTTCCAGATTGAATGACACCCAGGGGTTGATTTACTAAAGACAAATAAACAGTGCACTTTGCAAAGTGCAGTTGCATTCTGCAAGAGCTGTTGCTTCAGAGCTTAGTAAATGAGCAGAATGACTTCCATTATCCTTTCATGTGCAAGCAAAACTGCTGTTTTTTTAAATAATTTTTTTCCTTGCGCATGATTTGGTATTCTTTGCAAAGTGAAACTTTACCTCATTTACTAAGCTCTGGAGCAACTGCACTTGCAGAATGTACTGTCTATTTGCCATTAGTAAATCGACCCTCCAGTGTCATTCAACTCTGGGGACATACTGTGATTGCAAGGTGTTGTGGGTCCATTGTTCTACACATATGCTCCGTACACACGGTCGGAAAATCTGACCACAAAATCCATCAGATTTTTTCCGACGGATTTTGTCCGACACTGGTGTTGCATACACACGGTCGGACAAAGTTGTCGGAAAATCCGATCATTCTGAACGTGGTGACGTTTGTTGCCTACGACGGGACTACGTAGAGGCTAGTAGCCAATAGCTTTGGTCTTGTAATGTGATCTGAGCATGCGTGGCACTTTGTCCGTCGGACTACGCTACACACGATCGGAATTGGTGTGATCGGACTTTGTTGTCGGAAAATTTGAGAGCAGGAGATAAAACTTTGTCCGTCAGACAATCCGATGGAAAATGTCCGATGGTGCCTACACACGGTCGGAATTTCCGACAACATTGTCCGATAGGACAGAATCCATCGGAAAATCCGACCGTGTGTATGGGGCTTTACAGTTTATTTTTATAGAGAGCAACACTGATGTCATCACATATGTCATAAAATATGTTCATCGGGCAAATCACAAATATAGCACATTATAGCAAATTTAGGAGTTTGGCTAATCTCTGATATCACTTGTGTTTTACACATACATTGCAAGTGAATTCTATTTGCTTGCTTAATTATCTGCTTAACACTTTAAACATACGTGTTAAACAAGAAGGTCATCTACTCTTAGGTCACCTGTAGGACATTCAATTAGTTGTTCTTGGTATCTCATTAGGAATACTAATTGCAAAGATTGCAGACACAGATCACAAAGCAGGGATAGTAATCAGACATGTTATGTTTGGAACCAACACAAATTTTACCTAGATTTGTAAAATACTCCCAAAGTAAGCTTTATAATTTCCAATATAAAGTAAATAAACATATTTAATTAACAAAGGAATGTAAAGGTTGCAATGCAAGCATTGTATCTGCATATTGTAAAACAAATTCATATATTGTTTTTTATCCATAAACAAAAACCCTTTTTTGGTTACATACAGCTCAAAAGAACAAGGCCAGCCACATAAACTGTACATTATACAAAAATAACCCTGATTTGTGCCAACAGTGCCATCCAAATATGTACTTCAAAAAGCAGTCAACACAAACATAAGACAACTGACATAGAGAAAATATAGGGCCTTGTTAACATCACGTCCACATGGAGTTCAAATTATACAATCAGCGGAGGGGGCGTGGCGACCGAGCTCCGAGATGGCGGCGTGATCCGGAGCTCCGCTCGCCCACAGAGAACGATCGTCAGCTGACACATATAAACGGCGGGGAGACGTCCCTAATTAGAAGGTACTTACCTACATTCTCCGGGGGCACATTCGGGTGATGGCCAGACACCGTAAAAATCCCCAGCAGCCGCAGAAAATGTCGGGATACTATGCCGCAAACGGCGCGTCTCAAAATGGCGGCGGCGGGGGTGAAGCTAATACCTCATGGAGCTCGCAGGCACAAGCGGCAGACGCTAAAGAGCCCCAAACACCTCATACTCCTCCTCAACGGGGCCACAGTGACTCCTCCTCTGGGCCTACAACCCCCACAACCCGGAGCCCGGTCAAATCTAAGCCGAGGAGGGAATCCCCTTACAGGCCACAACAGCCTCTGGAGATGGAGGTAAGCAGAGAAACCATGGCGGCGGCCTTCCCTCACGCTCAGGCAGGAGACCCAATTGCAGACTTCCCCACGGATAACAAGCCAGTGTCAGACACAGTTCTAAAGGACATGTTGCTGTCATTACGTTCGTCCTTACAGGCTGATGTAGTCAGGGAGCTTGCTGTATGTAGGAGAGATGTTGACTCACTGGGCATGAGAGTGGATAGAGTGGAAAATAAAATGGAGGAATTTACCTCATCATACAATGTAATGGTGGACTCTAATAATGCTCAAGGGACTGAAATTGGATGGATAAAAGACAAATTAGCAGACCTCGAGGACCGCTCTAGGAGAAACAATTTAAAACTAAGAGGGGTACCCGAAGATATACCCCCAAATCAATTACTAGCTTATGCGCAAGCCCTTTTCTCCACCATATTACCTCAAGCGTCCACTCAAGACTTACTTATTGACAGGATTCATAGAATCCCTAAGCCCTCTTTCCTTCCTGCTGAAATACCTAGAGATGTATTATTACAGGTACATTATTTTAATGTAAAAGACCAAATTCTACAGACCTACAGGAGACTAGAAAATGTCCCTTCACAATTTGCCAATGTACGACTGTTACCAGACTTGTCAAGGCACACATTGCAACGCCGACGCAATCTTCTTACTGTGACAAAAGCATTAAGAAACCACAATATTCCTCATAAATGGAAATACCCTGCTACCTTGTCCATCACCTACAATGGTACTAATGCAATGATATCCTCTTTAGATGATGGCTTGAAAATGCTCCGCACATGGAATATTCTGCCCACCATGGATCCCCAATATGCCACTCAAACTGGGCCTTCTGCTATACAAAAAGAATGGCAGGTAGTATCTAGAAGTAGACCTACCAAATAACCCGCCGGTGAAATCTAACTAATCTATGATTGTCTCTAAGGGAGAGTTATACAATCTCTTCTCTTCCCCCCTATTTACCATCAGCAGTTATAACTGCTCTTGGATCAGTTTATGGATCCATTTCTTATGTTTTACATATGTGTTTTAATATTTTTTCTTTCCTCCCTTTTAAGTTTTTTTTTTCTTTGATATGCACGATCCGAACTACCTCATCAACTGGATGTCTTTTCCATGGGATGCTCTATACAAAATACATAGTGCCTTCTTGATCGCAGTGAGTTTTATTATTCTTTTTTCCATCTCAGTACCACATAATTTTTTCATGCTTAATCCATGACGATATCCTGTTTGTCTATTAATGCACATGGACTTAATCATCCAACCAAACGTTTCTCTCTATGGAAGGATGCTTACAACCATAGAGCTGATATTCTCTGTGTTCAAGAAACGCACTTTCAAACTGACAAAAACCCACAATGTTCTCACAAAGATTACCCACATATCTATTTGGCTTGCAACCCAAGGAAAAAAGCTGGTGGTGTCCTCTTAGCGATTAAGAACACTCTCTCATTTCAGCAAAAGGACTCCTTCATAGATTCTGAGGGCAGGTTTATTATTTTAACAGGTGACATTAACTCTCAACCATTTACTTTAGTTACCCTATACGCCCCAAATAGACATCAACTGCGCTTCTTTAAAAAAGTTTTACGCAAGATTGATTCTTTAAAATATGGCAAAGTACTTATCTGTGGAGATTTCAATACCACTTCGGATCCCAAAGTGGACACATCTTCGGTAAAATCTAACCAGTCACCAGCGCTTCAAGAGGTTCTACACAGTGAAGAACTATTTGATGCCTGGAGGTGTCTCCACGCGAATGAACGAGACTTCACTTTTTTTTCTAATAGACACAAATCCTACTCTCGTATTGATATGTTTCTCACTGATAGAATGTTATTGCAAGATATTGATGTGGCTACTATACATGACATTACGTGGTCTGACCACGCAGCAATATCGATACGTATAGTAGAGAGGGGTGTCTCCTCTTCACCTCCCATATGGCGTTGTAATAATAGGCTGATTCAGGAATCTTCCTCAAGTAAAATATTGTCGCAACACCTTACAAATTTTTTCCAAGATAACTTTGGCTCAGTTACCGACCCCCATATTTTATGGAACTCCCATAAAGCATATATGAGGGGAATATTCATACAAATGGGCGCCAGATTAAAAAAACAAAGATCTCAGCAACTATCTAATATTCTTGCTGATATTAAAAACTTTGAATCCCAGAATAAATTGTCATCTACCACATTAATATCGGATAAATTGACCTCTCTTAGAGAACAACTTAGAACACTTCTTTCCCAACAGTTTGATAAACACCTTAGACGTTTAAAATTGAATTACTATAATAATGCTAACAAACCCGGTAGGCACCTTGCCAATAGGTTAAAAGCTGCAAATGCCAAAACACGGATCGCTTTTCTTAGACATACTACCCTATCTCATAAAATTATTCACCCAAGAGAAATAGCTAACCAATTTGCAGAATACTATAGTTCCCTTTACAATTTAAAAGATGATCCGCATACACACCAACCAACAGAAGAAGCTATCCAGTCATTTCTGCATAATCTACAATTGCCATGTCTTTCTACACAACACCTAGACACTTTAAATGCACCATTCACAATCCGAGAAATTGAAAAAACTATTGATTCACTTCCAACTGGTAAATCCCCAGGCCCTGACGGGTTTTCTAATGAATATATCAAAACATTCAAACACATTATATCACCACATCTGGTTAATTCTTTTAATACAGCTGCTGAGTCTGCCAACTTCCCCCCTGATATGCTAAAAGCCTTCATTATTACACTACCTAAACCGGGTAAAGACCCAGATACTCTGGCCAACTTTAGACCGATATCCCTCTTGAATTGTGACACTAAGGTATATGCCAAATCATTGGCCATTCGCCTATCACATATCATTCCTTCCCTTATTAAAAACGACCAGATGGGATTCGTGAAGGGGAGACAAACTTCTGATGCAACTAGACGAATTGTGAATATTTTACACTATGCTAAATTGCATAGAACGCCTTCTCTGCTGTTATCTATTGACGCAGAGAAGGCGTTCGATAGGGTCCACTGGAGATACATGTGCATGACCTTAGAAAAATTCGGTTTTCAAGGACGTATTTTGCAAGCTATTATGGCGCTCTATTCATGCCCTACAGCTCAGGTGTACACAAATAACACTTTATCTAATATGTTTAGTATTGGCAATGGAACTAGACAGGGTTGCCCTCTGTCTCCTTCCATTTTTAATTTAATGATTGAACCTCTGGCTGAAAAAATTAGGACGCACCCTTCAATCAGAGGCTTCCGGTTTGGCACACAGGAACATACTATTAATCTGTTTGCGGATGACATTATACTACTAATGACTGATCCACTTATTTCTTTACCTGAAGCTCATACTGTTCTTCAGGCGTTTGGTAAAATTTCTTATTATAAGATAAATTTCTCCAAATCTTTGATACTTGATATAAATATTAAGTCCAAACAGAAACTTGATCTTCAGGCTTGGTTTCCATATACGTGGAATAACAGTGGTGTGCCTTATCTGGGGATTATCCTGAAGCCCAAGATTTCTGACCTTGCAAGGGCTAATATGATTCCACTTATTGCCAAACTGGAAGCTCAACTGAAATCTTTTTCGATGAAAGAGGTGTCCTGGTATGGAAGGATGGCGGCATACAAAATGTTGATTTTGCCTCAAATTCTGTATATTTTTCGATCTTTACCGATCCATATTCCTCAACATTTTCTCTCCAAATTAGCTAACATGGGAAGGAAATATATATGGAACGGCAAAAAAGCTAGGTGTTCCAGATGCAACCTTACTTCTCACAAAAAAATTGGTGGGGCTGGCTTGGTAGATATACATGATTATTACTGGGCTGTTCGATTAGACCAAATCAAACACTGGTTCCAGACTGTCAATGCACCTGCATGGGTGTCTATGGAAAATTTAATAGTACCCTTACAGGAAACTTCTACTTTTTTACTTACAGATAGTTGGCTTAAATGGGATTTAAAAACTTTAGCCCCCACTATTAACATTTCTTTGAAAGCATGGAGGCATATCATAGATAGTGTTCATAGAGAAAACAATGATGCTCCCTATGATGTGCCTCTATATATACTTGAGAAATACCTTCCATCACTTATGGTCGATGACTTGGTCACTAAAGGAATTACTACAGCATCAGAACTATATAATGATGGTCAACTTAAATCCATAGACACTTTAGTAAAGCAATATAACTTTAATGAAGATGAGATTCTTAAATGCTATAACATAATACAATTTCTTGAGTCAAAACCTATTCCGTTGATTAGAATTCCAGCTAAACTTTGGCAATTCTACTCTACGGAAAAGCGGGATGCGAAAGGTATATCGTATTTTTATAACATCTTTGGGAATAAAACTACATTTGTTAAAACTTCAGCTATGCTCAAGTGGGAAGACGATATAGATTCGGAATTTTCGGAATTCCAATGGCGGCAAGCATTCTCGGAAATACACACGGCCTCTCACTGTGCTAAACACTGGGAACTGACCATTAAATTAACTAACAGATGGCACTACACTCCGTATAGAGTGGCATCCTTTTTCCCGGGTACATCACCACATTGTTGGAGGGGATGTGGACAAATAGGAAATCTAATGCATATGCTTTGGCATTGTCCTACAATCAAAAGTTTATGGAACAGTATATTTCGATTAATATCCTCTATCACTGGTGTATTGACCTCTCCAGATCCTGCTTTAGGTATCCTTCACTTAAACATTGACAAGTTTGATAAACATTTCAGACCAGTAATAACTCATATACTGCTGGAAACTCGGCTGCTGATTCTTTGCAACTGGAAATCTTCTGTTGCTGTGAATTTGTCTGATGTCACCTTAGCTGTGAGTAGAAATCATTCTTTTGAGCGTTTATTAGCCATTAATAACATGAAATGTTCACGGTTTGATTCACAATGGTCTATTTGGCCTATGGATATTACATAAATTACCCTTAGTATATGTAAGATTGTATCCTTATTATTGATGACTCAGATATTATTGTGCATATCCTTGTATGTTATTTTCTGATTTCTTTTTCCTTGTACCCTGTATTTATTTATGTTCTATGAAATACTCAATAAAAACTTTAATGATTAAAAAAAAAAAATTATACAATCAGCCCACATTAAGGCCTAAAAGTCTATCCATGGTCAGATCCGCCGGGGCAAGCCCAGGCACATCCAACCATGGATCCCAAAGCCTCTCATATTTGCGTGAACATCCCCTATGCTGGTAAATAAGCTTTTCCATTCGAATGGTGTTTCCCACAGCAGCAACCCACTCTTTAATCGTATGAGGAGTCTCTGATTTCCAGTGTAGCATTATAATTTTACGATCTTAACCACTTGCCTACCAGGTACGAACACCTCCTTCCTGACCAAGCCATTTTTCAGCTTTTAGCGCTGTCGCATTTTGAATGACAATTGCGCGGTCATGCAAGGATGTACCCAAATAAAATTTTTATCATTTTTTCCCCACAGATAGAGCTTTATTTTGGTGGTATTTGATCACCTCTGTGGTTTTTATTTCTTGCGCTATAAACAAATTAAGAGGGACAAGTTTGAAAAAACGCAATATTTTTTACTTTTTATTATAATAAATATCCAATTTTTTTTTTTTTAAACAAATTTGTTCCTCAGTTTAGACCGATACGTATTCTTCTACATATTTTTGGTAAAAAAAAATCGCAATAAGCGTCTATTGATTGGTTTGCGCAAAAGTTATAGCGTCTACAAAATAGGGGATAGATTTATAGCATTTTTATTATTATTATTTTTTTACTAGTAATGGCGGCGATTTGCGATTTTTATCGTGACTGCGACATTGCGGCGGACACTTCGGACACTTTTGACACATTTTTGGGACCATTCACATTTATACAGCGATCCGTGCTATAAAAATGCATTGATTACTGTATAAATGTGACTGGCAGGGAAGGGGTTAACACTAGGGGGCACTGCAGGGGTTAATATGTTCCCTATATGAGTGATTCTAACTGTGGGGGGAGGGGACTGACTGGGGGAGGGGACCGATCGGTGTCCCTATGTACAAGGGTCGGTCACCATCGGTCATCGCGACCGCCGGGCATGCACATTGGGTCCCCAGCTACGCGGCGGGCACGCTCGCGCGCCTCCCGCGGCGCGCCCCCTAGTGGTCAAAAAGCGAGCGCCGTCATATGACGGCGGCCCGCCACAAGAGCTGCACTGTCCCGCCGTCATTTGACAGTGGGCGGTCAGCTACTAGTTAAACAAAGGTCCTAGTAATAGCCTCTCTAGTATGATTTTTCCCATTCAAACTCATCTAATAGATTAAGAAAACAAGGTTTAGAGTCCAAAGGAAGCAACACTTGAAATACCCTGTTCAGGGTGCCCACCACCCCTCTCCAATATAAAATAAAAGTGCAGTTTGGGGCACCTCCATAATAGATGAATCAGATCTCCGTGGTCAAGACTACACCTAGTGCACATTGGCATAGTCAGCAATCCCATAGTGTGTAATCTATGGGGTATAGTACACCCTCAAAAGAATGTAGTGTTGCATCAATCTCTGGGTTACATTCAAGGAGCAAGGGCTCACAGCCTGCAGAGCCTCCTCCCATTGATCCCCATCTAGTTGACCAACGTCAACCTCCCACTTAGTCGTTAGTCTGAGGGGATGTTTATTCAGAAATAACTAAAGCAACATAGCATAATCTTGGGATATAACCCCCCCCGTGAACAGGGGTCCTGAGGAGACAGACCATTCAAAGTTTCTACTCTGGGCTACTATTGCATGGCGTAATTGCATGCAGTAGAAGTACATAGAGGGTGGAAGATCAAATGGCTCCCGTAAAGCATCAAAGGTGAGCAGTCTGCCATTATGAAAGATTTGTTTCAGATATACAATGCCATGTTTCCTCCATATAGCACCATGCTGTAGTTTGGCTAACTCAAGGTAGGTATTATTTGAGAAAATGGGGCTAAACTCTGTAATACTCGTCGCTCCCTGAAGATATTTTATTCCATATTTTCTGGTTTAAATTATACATTGGAAAAAATTTAGGTGGCTTCCCAAAAGCCTGTGCTTCAAGGGCCATTGGAATAGAGCTTCCTCCCACTGTGTGGAGAATTACAGTCACAGAAGAGCTATTTCCCATTGCCCCTTGCTCATTATTCATGGACATAGTACCTATCAGGTGGTTGCAGTTGCGAGGTCAAGTAATATAGCCACGGATTCGGCAAAGCAAGAACACCATCATCTTTGGGACATTGCAGATGTTCCAATTTTATTCTAGGGAGCCAGTTCTTCCAGTAAAACAAATACTTAGTTCCATTCACAATCCACAGATAACCCCTTACAGCCTAATGAAAAATATTATAGAGAAGAAAGTATTGTGCTATTTTGCTGCAAATGTCTGTCTTCCTGTCCAACAGTTCCATATAAGTGCGTATAGCTATCAACTGTCAACATTAGCCTTTATTAGCCTCAAATGGCTTATGACATAGAATAGTTTGCAACAAGTCAAGTTCAAGCCATCTTAACCTAGGCACTGCTAAATATTTGTGAACCTTATCAAGAATAGCTTATCTATATAACTTTTAAAATACCTTTACTATGCTGCTTGTCTGGAAGAAATACTCTCATTCCATGTCTAATATAAGATTGCTAACAACTAAAGACAGCTGCAGATGCAAACTGGACAATGGTCTAATTAGAATTCTTAGCATTAGTAGTGAGTTATATACTAGTCCCTGCGGTCCTTTGCATTATTCTCTGATTTTCTGCAAAGAATATCAAACAGCTATTTTTCAGAACTTGTATTTCATGCTGTACTCCCATTGGGTTAATGTGCGTAATCTGCATGTTATCTGTTTTATTATGCCACCCAACAACATCTCGTCTTTTCTTGGTGATCACAATGTTTTATGTTATTCACTAATGAGCTTTTCTAGAGATTTTAAATTGAACATGCATGGATACTTATTATGTATAAATTTATGAAAACAAAAGAAGCACAGTAGTTCTAATTGTGAAATTAACATTTTATGTATGTCATTTTCTTGCAGAACACAGCAAGTGAGCATAATTATTATTTAATTGTTTTGAACATTTCCAACCACTTTCCTAAACAAACAAAAATATCATTGGGGAGGGAGTTTATAAATAATTCTATGAAGATACATGGTTCTATAAGTTTGCATAGTGGTTATTGTTTTTTCTCTCTCAGATATATGGCTCATTTTTTATTAATGAAGTTAGCAAAATGTTGAAAAAAAATAGAATTCTAGATTGTAAGTGATCATATGCAATAGCCACCACCAATTGAATGAAAAATAAAAATTGCATGTACCAAGGAGAAAATTAAAAACAAATGGATGTAATTTTGACCAGAGCAGAAAATATTTGTTGTTCACAAATCACAACTAAGAAAAATAGAAAGAAAAAGTAGGTGCAACTAAATGTGCCATGTATAAAACTCCCTTTCCATATGAAGACATGTACTGTATATTGCATTCTCAAAGATAGATAGATAGATAGATAGATAGATAGATAGATAGATAGATAGATAGATAGATAGATAGATAGATAGATAGATAGATAGATAGACAGAGTGATCTGTCAGCTGGGTTCGCCTTAACCACTTCAGCCCCGGACCATTTGGCTGGCAAAAGACCAGAGCACTTTTTGTGATTCGGCACTGCATCGCTTTAACTGACAATTGCGCAGTCGTGCGACGTGGCTCCCAAACAAAATTGATGTCCTTTATCCCCCACAAATAGAGATTTCTTTTGGTGGTATTTGATCACCTCTGCGGTTTTTATTTTTTGCGCTATAAACAAAAAAATAGCGACAATTTAAAAGAAAGCTATATTTTTTACTTTTTGCTTTAATAAATATCCCCAAAAAAAATTATAATATTTTTTTCCTCAGTTTAGGCCGATGTGTACTCTTCTACATATTTTTGGTTAAAAAAGGGGTTTGTTTTATGGCATTTTTATTAATCATTTCTTTTACTAGTAATGGCAGTGATCCACAATTTGTATTGTGACTACGACATTATGGCAGACAGATTGGACACTTTTTGCGCTATTTTGGGACCATTCACATTTATACAGCGATCAGTGCTATTAAAAATGCATTGATTACTGTGTAAATGTTACTGACAGTGAAGGGGTTAACCACTAGGAGGCTCTGTAGGGGTTAACTTTGTTTAAACTGCTCATGTAATTATTCAATGCCACAAAGAGAATCAATAATGAAACACTTATTTTATCAGATCTAGGACTGCATGGTAAGGTAGTAATGGAAAAAGAACAGCCACAGACAAATATGATAACTTGCCGTTTGCCTTCTGCATGCATTTTTGGCACATATTTTACAGCTTCCTCTATAAGTGAACTGGTAAAGAGGTATTTTAGACTTCCATAAAGAACCTACACATCAATGAATCTTGTGAATCTGCTAATCTTGTGAAATTCCATTTCTTTACTCCTTGAAAAAAAAGCCCACCCTGATGTATAAAGTACACTAGTGAATTGGACAGGTGAGTTATTTTATAGTAACTCATTCTGAGTGACAATTTTATTGTCTTAAAGAATTAAATAATAATCATTAGTACATCCAAGCACTAACAAAAGCACATATACTATGCAATCAAAATATAGTATTTTGCCAATATTATTATACTGATACTAATTCACAGTGCTGACTGATTTTTTTTTTTTAAATTGTCTCCCTTTTGACATCAAGTATTTATTGACTGATTGAGAACTTTGTGTAGCCTCCCTGGCTGTATGATTATGTCAGATTTTTTAATCTCAAAGCGGTACATTGTTTTGCATAGAAATTTGGCGTTTTATATTGTAGGCCTGTAATTCTTAGTAATAACATACTTAAATCTGTCCAAACAAGAGTCTAGTAGACATCCCGGGTATGATAAAGTTTGAAACACAAAATCATAAATTATAATATAATAAATAACTATATATAAAAAAAAATAATAATAATAATTACAAAAAATAATAATATAATAATAATAAAATTAATTTTACCATGATTCACTATCTCTCAATACTGCAAGTGTTATAATTTACTATCGCTGTCTTTTAGCTGGTCTAAAACCACTTTTGACGTAAAGGGACACTTTTTGGTTGCCATGGACAATCTTAAGTTTCCAGGCAGAAAGAACAGTATATATGATATAAAAGTGCATGCAGGGCACTGGACAAAGCACTAAAGACAAAAGGGATGTGAAATGATTTGATACAGTAATGTAATCTTCCAGATTATAGTGTACTGTATGTGTTATGTCGTTTTTGAATTTGCCACTGGGCTCCGCCCCCATGCGTCGTGGCACTCGCAGGGAACAGGGCCTGGCACACAGAGCATTAGGCGGGGGACACAGTCTGCAGACACAGCGGGGGGACATCGCAGGATCCTGGGGACAAAGTAACCCAGACCAGGATCCTGAGATGCAATCCAGAGTGTGAATGGTCTCTTCCAGTCATTTAAGGGGCTCCCTGTCTGCGGAATTGGGCTGCCATGGATTGAACCTGGTTGTCCTCTCTTTGGTTTTATGACAGTTGTGCTGACTAGGATGAGAGAGGATGCTAACTGGGCTTGAAACGCCTGCTGTTTAGTATCTTTTTCTTGTGACTATTCAGTGCTTTGCAGTCCCGTTTGTACAGCAGCCATGCATTTATCACAGCTAGGATTATGGTGTGCCGGAAGATGTAAATGTACCAACGGCGGGATTTCAAAGGAAACTTATATTTTGCTGCAAATGAGTCCAACATATCCACACCACCCATGAAGTTGTTATAGACACCCACAATGTAAGGCCTCTCAACTTCAACATATATTTTGGTGGCTTTGTCCCAGCATTGAATCTTCTCCACCGATTCTGGGCCAGCAAAGGATGACACAAGTGTGACCTTCCTGTTGTCATGCCTTTTCACTGCACAGATGTTGTGGCTCACCTCCACTCTGACATCAAAATTTCCTCTGCCCTTTTTCTTTAGGCTTTTCTCACTATCAAGGTTACAGTTGGGAAGACGTACCAGCCTAGCTGTTCCAGTGTAATGAATTCCCCGGTCAAGCAGCTTAACAATCAGTGGGATGCAGGTGAAATAGTTGTCTCCATAGATCTTGTAGTTGTGACCTCATGGAAGTGTGGAGGCCAGCTTCATCACAACATCTCCTGACAATCCAAGTTCAGATCTAGCACATATTCCGTTCACACTGCCTTGGTACACATCAAAGTCACACAGTATGCAAAAGATGCCTGCCCTTACCCACACCTTGAACCACCATGGATGTGGCTTGTCACACATGTATTGCTCGATGCTGCTAAATTTCCACCTAAAAGTAATCATCATTTCATCCACATAAGTTGTGTTCTTCTGATACCACCTGTAGGCATTTCTCCCTGAACACATAAAGCCTTGGTCTGTTTCCAAAGTTTGTCTTTTTTTTCCATCTCAGACACTGTCAAATTGTTTACAAAATGTAATGATTGCAAGAGAGCCTGGAATCTGTTGCGTGACATCACATCTGAAACAGGGGTGTACTGCGTGTTTCCCAATACATATGGACTCCAGTCATTTGAACTAGGACCATCTTTAGATACATTCCAATCATTTGTTGTATTTCTTTTGTGTTGGTTTATTGATGCTCTTTTTTAAATAACGCTGTACTCATTGGTGTGATCTGCCAGAGCCTGGATCATGTCTTCTGACACAAACATGTGGAAGTACTCCAATGGTGTATTGAGGGAGACAGCATCATTAGTGATATCCTCACCAGAAAAATCAGCATTGGGGCAAATTCTGCTATTCCTTTAACCCAACATTGTAAAATTACAACACAGACATAAGCTCAAAATCTAATATTTTCAATGAATTCAACAGTACCTTGATATATGCATGATCTAGACATGTTATTAACTGGTTCCCAACTGGCTCATGTCTATATACTGCAGCAGAATATCACTGCTGGGCAAAACCCTGTATGGGTATGTCATACCCTTTAGGAGCTGCTAGGGGCATGCGCCCGCTGCGCGGCAGGGGTCCCGATGCATGCCACCGCATGCTACTTGCGATCGCGTGCACAAGCACACAAATAAACACACAAATCCCTGTACTATCGGGGAGAGGAGACATATTGTTTGTTCCTGCTAAGTAGGAACAACGATATGTCTCCTCCCCCAGTCAGTTCCACCCCCCTCCCCCACACACAGTTAGAAACACTAAAACATGATTGTGTGCTTCAAGGCAAGTTCATAAGTGGACTGACTTCAGGTTCAGGTAAACAGGTCTATTTACACATTTTACCAACAAATATTAGTGCTAGGCTGAACAAAAGGATCTACTAATTATGTAAATGCAGTCTTCATACAAAAAAAAAGCTGGTCAGTTTTAGTAGAGTTAAAATTGATGTTGCAATATTACAACCTGGGATCTTACAAGGTTAAACTATGAGCTATTTGGATTATAGATGTCTCACCAATAGGGGTGGGCTGAACACACCCCCCATTTGGTTTGCAGCAGAACTCCCAAACAATGAAATGTTCTAACCCGAAAAGGTGAACCCCATTGAAGTCTCTGGGAGCCAAACAGGAAAAATCAAAAGTGCCCATTTTGAAGGCTTATATGCAAGTAATTTGCCACAAAAGGTGTGTATGGGGGTCTGGGTACTGCCCTGCCAGACATGTATCAATTAAAAAAAAAGGATTGTTTTTTCAGGAGAGGTGTTTTTAATTATGCTTAATAAACAATACAATTAAAATTAAAAATTCCTTTAAATATAGTGTTAATGTGCCTTCAAATTGGTGCATCTGTAGCATGCATATAACATGGTACAGCAAAAAAAGAAATTTCTAAAGAAAAAAAATAAGTTAAACCCTATTTAAAATGTCTCATGGTTACAATTGCTGGCACCCGGCTATTGAAAAAATAAAGAAAAACATGGCTTGCGGTCCCACTCCAGTCCATACCAGGCCCTTCATCATGGGATATCAGAAGGAGGCAGTGCCACCGGGTAACTTGGTCAGGCGGCCCTGCCCCTTACCTATGTAAGAAATGTCAAAGCGCGGATCAGGCATACGGCGGGAGGCCTCCCAGAGGGTGGAGCATTTTTATTTTTTTCTATTTTTTGGGTCGGCATCAAGGGACTGTCTCGTGTGGTTATTACTTTTGTACACTTTTTTGATGAATGTGTAAGGGTGCTATGTACCTGATACCCATTCACATAGGGGGGTAGGGGCCAGGATCTGGGGGCCCCTTGTTAAAGGGGGATTCCAGATTCCAATAAGGAAAAAAATTCCCTCCCCCAGCCCAGTGTTGTTGGGAGAAGGCTCTTGTCCCTATCAACATGGGTACAAGGTGCTTTGGCATGGTGGGGCAAAGCACCTTGTCCCCCTGCCCCAAAGCATCCACCCCTACCATATTAAGGGCATGGGAAAGGGGGGCGCTCACTCATCCCCCCTTTCCTAACCTGCCAGGCTGCATGCCTGGATAAGGATCTGGTACAGATTTGGGGGGGCCATGCTGTTTTTTTGGGGAGGTTTGGAGTGGAGGGGGCAGTGCCGTCTTGTTGCCTGTAAAAGCAATCCAGAAGCTAAATTAGCCACTAGGATGTTTTTTAAATTACAGCAAATCACTGCCTGAAAAATAAGATACTGCTATGATGCCTCTAACTCAAGCATCATCCCGGTACAACCACTGAAATTCCAGGATGTCATATGAAATCCTATGGGTGGGAAGTGGTTAACTAATCACTTGCCTACTGGCCATTTTTACCCCTTCCTGCCAGGCCAATTTTCAGCTTTCATCGCTGTCACATTTTGAATGACAATTGTGCGGTCATGTAACACTGTACCCAAACAAAATTTTTTATATTTTTTCACACAAATTTAGTTTTCTTTTAGTGGTATTTAATCACCACTGGGTTTCCTATTTTTTGCTAAATAAACCAATAAAGACCGAACATTTCGAAAAAAAAATGAAACTTTCTCATAGTATGTTGTAAACAGGGAATTTTTTTCCTTCACTGATGTGCGCCGATGAGGCTGCACTGATAGGCTGCACTGATGGGCACTAATGGGCAGTGATAGGCAGCACTGATGGGCAAGGATGAGGCAGCACTATTTGGCACTGATATAGAGGAACTGATGAGGCTGCACTGATAGGTGGCACTCATGAGCACTGCTAGGCGGCACTGATGGGCACTGCTAGACGCACTGATGGGCACTGATGGGCACTGATGGGCACTGATAGGCGGCACTGATAGGCGGCACTGATAGGTGACACTAATGTAGACACTGATGAGCACTAATTTGCAGCACTGGTGGGCACTGATTGGCAGCACTTGTGGGCACAGATTGGCAGCACTGGTGGGCACTGTTGGGACTGCACTGATAATCAGGACACTGATAATCAATGCCCTGATTATCAGTGTAGATGTCACAGCTTCTGTTGACATCCATGATCAGATGTGATTGGATACAGCTGATCATGTGGTAAAGAGACACTGATTGGCTCTTTACCTCAATATGTGATCAGCAGTGCCCACTGCGATCATAGAGCACAATGCCCAAGTCCTGCAGCAGGCGCGATCACCGGACGCAGTCATATGACAGCATCACAGAAAAAGATGACCACACTGTAGCCGTCATGTGGCTAAAGCGCAGTCGGCAATTGGTAAAGAGTAACTCCACTTTGTAGAGAAAAAATCATTCCCCTCTGGGTGATCTATCTACATTGCAGGGATTTTAGCAAACTTTGTTGCAGATTCCTATCTTTTGTTTAATCTGAATAAATTGTTGTTTGTTTGTCTGTGTCCATGGGCAAAATTAATCTGTATGGGAGTGGTTTTATTATTATCAGTCAGATGCTGCACCTGCAGGGCTCTAATGAAGAAAACTGCAGGGTCTA
Organism: Lithobates sylvaticus; assembly: GCA_028564925.1. NCBI lineage: Eukaryota > Metazoa > Chordata > Amphibia > Anura > Ranidae > Lithobates > Lithobates sylvaticus. The sequence continues at coordinate 457,435,833 of CM053027.1, read as the reverse complement.
CATCCCTTTAGACTTGTTTTCCCTTTGGGAGTATCTCACCAAAAAATTTAATTTTTGTTGCAGGAGGTGCTCAAAATCAGATTTATATCTTAGTGCAGACTTCTGGGATAAATAATAAGCCAATCACACAAACAGGAAATTACATATCTGGGGGGGGGGGGGTGATCTGTACACCATTAGTGTACAGAATACACCCAGATAGCCAAATTGCATTGAAATTTACAGAAAATGATGTAACATTCAAATACAATATGACTTGTGTCTAAACTGTCTATGCTACAGTGGTGTGAAAAAGTGTTTGCCCCCTTCCTCATTTCCTGTTCCTTTGCATGTTTGTCACACTTAAGTGTTTCAGAACATCAAACCAATTTAAACAATAGTCAAGGACAACACAAGTAAACACAAAATGCAATTTGTAAATGAAGGTGTTTATTATTAAAGGTGAAAAAAAATCCAAACCATCATGGCCCTGTGTGAAAAAGTGATTGCCCCCTAAACCTAATAACTGGTTGGGCCACCCTTAGCAGCAACAACTGCAACCAAGCGTTTGCGATAACGTGCAATGAGGCTTTTACAGCGTCCTGGAGGAATTTTGGCCCACTCATCTTTGCAGAATTGTCCTAATTCAGTTACATTAGAGGGTTTTCGAGCATGAACGGCCTTTTTAAGGTCATACCACAACATCTCAATAGGATTCAGGTCAGGACTTTGGCTAGGCCACTCCAAAGTCTTCATTTTGTTTTTCTTCAGCCATTCGGTGGTGGACTTGCTGGTGTGTTTAGGATCATTGTCCTGCTGCAGAACCCAAGTTCGTTTCAGCTTGAGTACACGAACAGATGGTCGGACATTCTCCTTCAGGATCTCTTGGTAGACAGCAGAATTCATAGTTCCTTTTATCACGGCAAGTCTTCCAGGTCCTGAAGCAGCAAAACAGCCCCAGACCATCACACTACCACCACCATATTTTACTGTTGGTATAATGTTCTTTTTCTGAAATGCAGTGTTCCTTCTACGCCAGATATACTTGGACACACACCTTCCAAAGAGTTCCACTTTTGTCTCATCGGTCCACAGAATGTTGTCCCAAAAGTCTTGGGGATCATCAAGATGTGTTGTGGAGAAATTGAGACGAGCTTTGATGTTCTTTTTGCTCAGCAGTGGTTTTCTCCTTGGAACTCTGCCATGCAGGCCATTTTTGCCCAGTCTTTTCCTGATGGTGGAGGCATGAACGCTGACCTTAACTGAGGCAAGTGAGGCCTGCAGTTCCTTGGACGTTGTTGTGGGGTCTTTTGTGACCTCTTGGATGAGTCGTCGCTGCGCTCTTGGGGTAATTTTGGGCGGCCGGCCACTCCTGGGAAGGTTCACCACTGTTCCATGTCTTCGCCATTTGTGGATAATGGCTCTCACTGTGGTTTGCTGGATTCCCAAAGCTTTGGAAATGGCTTTATAACCCTTTCCAGACTGATAGATCTCAATTACTTTCTTTCTCAATTGTTCCTGAATTTCTTTGTGTCTCGGCATGATGTGTAGCTTTTAAGGATCTTCTGGTGGACCTTACTGTGTCAAGCAGCTCCTATTTAAGTGATGCCTTGATTGTGAACAGGTGTGGCAATAATCAGGCCTGGGTGTGGCTAGAGAAATTGAACTCAGGTGTGGACAACCACAGTTATAGTATGTTTTAACAAGGGGGGCAATCACTTTTTCACACAGGGCCATGATGGGTTTGGATTTTTTTTTCACCTTTAATAATAAACACCTTCATTTACAAATTGCATTTTGTGTTTACTTGTGTTGTCCTTGACTATTGTTTAAATTGGTTTGATGTTCCGAAACACTTAAGTGTGACAAACATGCAAAGGAACAGGAAATGAGGAAGGGGGCAAACACTTTTTCACACCACTGTATATTATTGTTTTTTATTTGCTCATATTTTTATTACACAAGAGTGGAGTTATCATTTAAGGAAAAAGAAGGAATGTATTTCAATCAACTGATGAATCTGAAAATGAAGGTATCAGTATATTAACATGGTGGCAAATGGAAAAGTTGACTTTAAAAATGAACATTGATATTACAAACAAGCAAGACAATCTAATAAATGTGTGCACTGCTTGGTCCCAGTTGCTAAACTAAATCAGCAATATCATATAACTTCATCAAAACAAAACAAGTATCTTCTTGACTTTGCTTTTCTCAAAGATCGTTTAAAAAAAAAAAAATGTGAAGTGATTGGCAGAAATGCACAGCACCACTAAAATTAGCATGTGTATTTATCTTAACTCCTACCATCAAATATAATTTGATATCTGATATTTGACAGTTTGCAATCAATTATATCACTGTTATTGAAGTCAGCAGGAAAATTTTATGCAGTTTTACACTCTGTAAATCAATCAGCGTTCTGATTTCTATTGACAACGAGTCGTCTCAATTGATTTAAGCCATTGAGGTTTTACATGTCGCTGATGTATTGAAATGATAGAAAATGAAAAATGACAGGTGTTTTAACTATATTTGTGTTTTTTTCCTGATTTGATGTGTTTTTTTTTCGTTTTCAATCAATTTCTAAACCTCATTGCATATGCTGTCACCTGCTAAGTTACATTGATTACCTGACCTGTGGATTGCTAAATATAGTTCTAGTTGAGATTATTTTAGCAAATGTAGATTTAAATCATGTCCAAGTACAGCTCCAGTCAGTGTTACTAACTTCATTATCATCGTGTCATTTTATAGACACTTTTACAGTAGGCAATTGCAAACTGATTCTTGTGAATTAAGATCCAACTCTGAATTCACAGATAACATTAACTAACCAAACCTGCCTTATAGTTTAGGTTGTATACTTTAAATACATGTACTCCAAATACAAACCTGGTACCACAGGCAGATAGGTAAGTATTGCTATAGAAAAATAGCCAGTGAGTGTGTCCCTCTGTTATATCAATGGTAGCTGTATGCAGTGGTGGCTGGTGCTCAATATTTTGGGGGGGGGGGGTGGCAAACTAACGCCACCCACCTGCACGGGAGACAGTCGGGAAGGACATGTAATGGACATGTGACAGCACAGGCACTCTGCAGAAATTAGTATTCACTGTCCACATATGACACTGCCGCACAAGTCAGTCCCGAATATGTCGGCATCTCACCCGGACGTTAAGTTCTGTGCTTTCACCATCGGATGGATCCCGTTGCTTCTCCTCCTGGCCGAACAGGAGGTGAGTCCTTAGACTCCTGGGCAATCAGGTCTCAGGAATCAGGAAGACAATAGCAAATATTAATTTGCTATTGTCACACAAGTGGATGGGCACTGCGCACTGCTACCCAAGCCCACCCTTTTTTAAAGCCAATTAGAGCCTCAGGCGTATGCACGGGCCGTCACTGGCTTTATGCCAGTCAAAAGCAGGTCAGTGTTTTAAAAGGAAGAGCACTATACAAGGGAAGGCTTAGCCTCCATTTTTCTCGTAATGCTAAAATCATCCAGGCTTTTCATGCAAATACATTGCTGTTTAATATAAGTCTGTGTTTTTCTTGGGCCAGGTTACTTTTCTAGTCCTATCCTCTTAAAATATTGGCATTATGTTGGTTGGCATACAGGCTGATATCAATATAACAGGAAGCTGCACACTAGCTAGACTCGAGCTTTTAAAGATACCAGCCTTTATGGCTAATGGGTTGAGCTCAGATAAGAGGTTAACAGCTTAAAATAAAAAAGGTACAACCAAAAAAGAAATAAAAAAAAAAACATATTATCCAATCTGAGCCCAGAAGCAGAAATCAGTTACTAGAAGGTGGAGACAATTTTAATAATGCCACACATTCTAAAGGTCAGTCCCACTTCAGTTTTTTGTTGTTACTGATAAATTACAATGTATGCAATGCCAAATTGTTATTTTTCGTTTTTGAAGGCACTAGTTGATACATCTGTGAAGTTATTTTTGACAGTCATTGTCTCATTGGATATATTTACCTTCACTTCCTGTATTGAAGTGAAGTGAAACAATATGCTTTATTGAAATATTTACCTTCATCCACTCTTCCAATGACAAAAATAACAGTATGGATTTCCCATCACTTTCTGTCCAGGCATAGAACAAACAGAGAGGGGAAATGGGACACAGACAGTAATACTTGACAGGCGTTCTAACCCTTCCCTAATATATTTAACTCTTGCTGCCCACATGATGCATGTGGTGGAAAAAAAGGTGGGCTTTAATGCCCACACACTGCACATACAGTATGCATCTATGGGTGGCAGAGGTTTCTGTGCTAAGAGCATGCTCAGTACATACTTCTAGCAAAGATGTCAAAGATAGCCATTGGTCAATGCTAATGATTAGGGACTTGCAGGTTCACCTTCCAGTAATGTGACCACTGTGACAACCAATCACAGCAGTTACATGATTAGGCAGACCTTCCCAACCCTGGGTATAATAACCCAGTTAATGTGTAGGGGTTAAAAAAAAATGAATTTAGATATCCTCTAAGCGACATACCAGCTTATTATATCTATCCAAGCCTACAGTGGCAAAAATGCTTCCTAGATTTCTCTGTACTGTACTGTCCTGCCTAATAAAGTAAATCTAGCATAAAGAAATGCCATGATACCATTACAGACTCACTTTCAAAAATGCAAATTGCCTAGCTGTTATGCTGACTACAGGTTTTGATACTTTGGATCCAATGAACTGGGCCAAATATCAGGAAAGATGGTTAGTCAGAAGTCTTTAGTATCATAATTTCTCTGGGTTAGTGATTTAAAATATTGAGGCCAGAGGACAGCCAGACAACCAGGATTTGAGGACTGACAAGTCAGCAGTTGGAGCTGCTGTGTTTCTCACTGGAAAAGTTCTCTGTCGGGAGAAGGGAGAGGGGGTTATTTTCTCTGTAAATAGAAATACTAGTGACAGGTGAAATCTTGATTATGGATTTGTAGGAAAGTGTGGAGGCAGAAACTATTGTAGGGACATCTTGTCACTGGAATCTCTGAAAAAAATAATGTATGGAGCTGTCAATTATAAATAAAAGGCAAGGATTAAAGGATTAAGAAAGTTCCTTGTAAGTTAGACACATTTGACAACCTCACCTGAAAATTAGTAATAGTTGGTTCCTATACAGGATTAGACTAGCAATATGTTAGTTTTGGCATATATTTAATGCGGGATGATGTGTCAGAGAATATTTATAAGTGTGCTATGAGGTCCTGTGCAGAGCCGATCAGCCCTATAGGCACACTATGCAAGCTGCTTAGGGCCCCGCCGCTGTGGGGGGGCCCCCAAGACCCAGCATCCCCCCTGCACCTCTGGCTGGCCGTTTAGAGTGCAGTGAGGAGAGGTGGGAGGAGGTGGAAGCGATCGGCAGCTCTATGGTGCCTGAGTGGGCGGCGGGATCTCCCTGGGGTTTGTAGTATTCTCAGTGTATACAGTGGAGAACAAAAGGGAGGGGCCTCTGACCCAGGCAGGTATCAGTTTCACTTTCACTCTGCTTGAACACTGTTGCTGATGCCTGGGTCAGAGGCCCCTCCCCTCTCCACCAGCCAGGTACAGGGGAACCTCTGCAAGGGGGGAGTCAGCTGTTTGGGGGGCCCAAATGTAAGAGGGGGTTTCTGGGGACACTAATGTAAGGAAGGGGGCCTCTGGGGACACTAATGTAAGAGGGGGGCTCTCTGGGGACACTAATGTAAGGACGGGGCCCTCTGGGGACACTGATGTAAGAGGGGGCCCCCTGGGGACACTAATGTCAGAGGGGGGGCTCTCTGGGGACCCTGTGTAAGGAGGGGCTCTCTGGGGACCCTGTGTAAGGAGGGGCTCTCTGGGGACACTAATGTAAGAGGGAAGGCTCTCTTGGGACACTAATGTAAGGGGATCTTGAGGTGGGCTCTCTGGGGACCCTGGGTAAGGGGGGCTCTCTGGGGACCCTGATGTTAGAAGGGGCTCTCTGAGGACCCTGATGTAAGGAGGGGCTCTCTGGGGAGCCTGGCATAAGGGGAGGCTGTCTGGGGACCCTGGTGTAAGTGGAGGCTCTCTGAGGACCATGATGTAAGGGGAGGCTCTCTGGGGACCCTAATGTAGGGGGATACCCTCTGGGGACCCTGATGTAAGTAGGGAGTCTCTCTGGGGACCCTGATGTAAGGGGAGGCTCTCTGGGGATCCTGATGTAAGGGGAGTCTCTCTGGGGATCCTGGTGTAAGGGGAGGCTCTCTGTGGACCCTAATGTAGGGGGAGGCTCTCTAGGGACCCTGATGTAAGGGGGGTCTCTCTGGGGCCCCTAATGTAGGGGGAGGCTCTCTGGGGACCCTGAGTAAAGGGGGGCTCTCTGGGGACCCTGATGTAAGGGGAGGCTCTATGGGGACCCTAATGTAGGGGGAGCTCTCTAGGGACCCTGATGTAAGGGGGGCTCTCTGGGGACCATAATGTAGAGGAAGGCTCTCTGGGGACCCTGATGTAGGGGGAGACTCTCTGAGGACACTGATTTAAGGGGGGCTGTCTGGGGACCCTTGTGTAAGGGGGGCTCTCTGGGGACCTTGGTGTAAGGAGGGTCTCTCTGAGGACCCTGTGTAAGGGGGGCTCTCTGGGGACCCTAATGTAGAGGAAGGCTCTCTGGGGACCCTGATGTAGGGGGAGACTCTCTGAGGACACTGATTTAGGGGGGCTGTCTGGGGACCCTTGTGTAGGGGGGCTCTCTGGGGAGCTTGGTGTAAGGAGGGGCTCTCTGAGGACCCTGATGTAAGGGGGGCTCTCTGAGGACCCTGATGTAAGGGGGGCTCTCTGAGGACCTCATTCTGTTCTATATTGTTGTACTTTGAGTGTCTTGTTTAAAGGAGGGAGGATTGTTTTGGGAGCACTGAAGTGTCAGGTGTGACTGTGTGGCAATGGCAAATGGTTTACATGCTCACGGCATCACGGGTCAAGTAGAGGGCCCCTTGCAGAATTTTGCTTAGGGCCCCAGGGAGGTCAGGATCGGCACTGGTCCTGTGAGCTACTGAGATGCAGTCAATGATTGATTGAAGAACTCTGTAGCAAGTCCCTTAAAAGACATTCTGAGAAAATACCTGACTTTTAGGCCTCATGCACACTGGATGTTATAAAAATGGCAATAGCGTTAGCTGTAGAAAGGTTTATGTAAAATGAGTTTTGTAGCATTTATGCAGTAGCTTTTTCAGCATTTTTAAGCTTTCTTTTTACAAAACTATACTCCCAAAAAAGCTCAAAAGTGCCAAATAGCCACATTTTTTTCAGTGTTGTTTATCAGAGATATGCCTTGTACACACGGTCGGACATTCCGACCGCAAAATTTGTCTGATTTTTTCCGACAGATTTTGTCTGAAACTGGTGTTGCCCACACATGGTCGGACAAAGTTGTCGGAAAATCCGATCATTCCGAACTAGGTGACGTTCAACACGTATGACGGGACTACGTAGAGGCCAGTAGCCAATAGATTTTGTCTCCAAATTTCTTCTGAGCATGCGTGAAACTTTGTCCATCGGACTAGGCTACACACGATCGGAATTGACGCAATCGGACCATGTTGTCGGAAAATTTGAGATCCAGATTTCCGACGGAAAAAGCCCACTAGGGCCCACACACACAATTTTTTCGACAACATAATCCGATTGCACTTTTTCCATCGGAATATCCGACCGTGTGTACGGGGCATTAGAGTATTTTTACTTAAAACCCACTAGTTCTGGGGTTTTTTTCAGCCAAAAATAGCCCTAGCCAAAAAACGCTGATAAAAGCCTATGCGTGCATGGACACAAAGGATAACAAGCTGGGGAGTTTACTGGCTGCAGGTAAAAATGCCTGAAGTCAAAAACAGCAGCTGTAAAAACGTCCAGTGTGCATGAGGCCTAATGTCAAATTTATGATCCAAACATAATAACCATTTTCTCAAAAGAGAAAACATTCAAACATTCCTCGTATGTGCTACTGATCTTGCCAATCAGTGTCTTTGATATTTTCTTTTATTTTATTTTGCACTATTAACTACTTGCCGATCGGGGCATAGCCGAATGACGGCTACAGAGCAGTCAGCTAATTCTGGGAGGGCGTATAATGACCTCCTCCCATGAATCACGGTAAAAGGCCAATGACAGCGGCCCATTACCACGCGATCACTCCGTCCAATGATGCAGTGATCCCGCAACGGAAGTTTTCTACTCTCCTCGCACGCTGTACATACCGATCAGTACAGCGGGTTCACCAGACCTGGCACATCATGGGTCACAGTAAAAGGCCACAATAATGCCTCATCTGTGCCTCATTCATGTCCATATGTGCCTCATTAATGCCTCCTCTGTGCATCATTCATTCCCTTATGTGCCTCATTCATGCCCCTATGTGCCTCATTCATGCCTCATCTATGCCTCATCCATGCCCATATGTGCCTCATCTGTGCCTCATCCATGCCTCATATGTGCCTCATTCATGCCCATCTCTGCCTCATCTATGCCTCATTCATGCCCATCTGTGCCTCATCCATGCCTCATCCATGTCCATTCATGACACATCAGTGCTCATCCGTGCCACATCTGTGCCACATCCATGCCTCATCCGTGCTGCATCTGGCCTCATCCTTGCCTCATTTGTGGTCATTAATGCCACATCCATGCCACATCAATGCTCCTCCATGCCAAATCACTGCTCATTTATGCCCCATCAGTGCCACTACAGTGCCTATCAGTGCCCTACAGTGCCTCACAAAAGTGTAATAGGTAGTCAGGAAATTTGATTTGTAATTGTATGCCCCCTGAATGTTGGGGCAGTGTATGTGGCCAGGCTGTGTAAAAGTCCCACACGTGTGGTATTACCATACTCAGAAGGAGTAGCAGAATGCATTTAGGGGTGTGATTTTTTCTATGTACATGCTATGTGTTAGAAGTATCTTATAAATAGACAATTTTGTGTAAAAAAAGTGCATTTTATTTTTCTTTCCACAATTTCCAAAAACTTGTGGAAAAAAAATGACACGCTCAAAAGACGCATAATGCTTCATAGAATATACGTTGGGGTGTTTGCTTTCCAAAATGGGGTCATTTTGTGGGGGCGTTTTTATTGTCCTGGTGCTCCAGGGCCTTCAAAATGTGATAGGTTGTCAGGAAGTTATGGTGTAATTTATGCTCCTAGAATGCCTGACGATGCAACTTGGATGTTGGGCCTCTGTATGTGGCCAGGCTGTGTAAAAATATCACACATGTGGTATCGCCATACTCAGGAGGAGTAGCAGAATGTGTTTTGGGGTGTAGTTGCAAGTATGCCTATACAGTGTGTGAGAAATAACTTGGTAAAATTACTATTTTAAGAAAAAAATACAACTTGAAACTACTCACCATGCCTCTTACTAAATACCTTGGAATGTCTACTTTCCAAAAAGGGGTAATTTGGGGGTATTTGTAATTTCCTGGCTTGTTAGTGTCTCAAGAAATGAGATAGGCCATCAGTACATCCGGTGTGATACATTTTCAATGATTGCCACCATTGCTTGTAGACTCTATAACTTTCACAAAGACCAAATAATATATAGTTATTTGGGTTATGTGTACCAAAGATATGTAGCAATATAACTTGTGGCCAAAATGTATACGGAAAAATTACTAAGTTGCTACATTTTATAGCCGAAACAAGAAAAATGCTTTTTTAAAAAATGTTTCCATCTTTTATATTTAAAGCGCAAAAAATAAAAATAAAAACAGTGGTGAATAAATACTACCAAAAGAAAATGATATTTGTGTGAAAAAAGGGTACAGTGTGGCATGACTGAGTAATTGTTATTCAAAATGTGAGAGTGCTGAAAGCTAAAAATTGGCCTGGTTAAGAAGGGGGTTTAAGTGCCCAGTGGGCAAGTGGTTCTATTATATTGATTGTATGTATTTTTTTGTTAGCACACATATTTTGATACACTGTAATATCAGTGCATTATTGTATGCAAGTGTCTTTGATATACAGTAATAGTAAAAAATCAGCTGTCAACACTTGCCAAATCTTTTTTTGCATCCTTATTTTACTTTCAGAAGTGCACTTGTGCCTAACAGTCCCTGATGCACATGATGCAGGCCCATTGATCTAAAATCGACTTATCAATTAGAAATGATAGACGAGAATTAAAAGTAACAAGCAGTCAGGAATAGCTGACATCTTTTACTTCTCTATCTACTACCTAACTGAACAAGCCAGAATACAACAACTGCCACTTTGTTTCTATTTTTATTTATTTGATTTCCATTTCTTCCTTTTTTTGTTTTCACAAATTTATAGTTTATTCAAGTACAATAGTATTTTTGCAGAATAGAAAAGGTACTTTGTTCCCTGTTTACACTGTGCTGGTTTATTGTACTGTAAAGCACTATGGAATATCATAAAGCTATCTAAATAATAAAATGACAATAATAGCCTTCATTTAAATCAAATTATTTTGGCATGGTATGATGCATTTGATTACTGTACATTTCTGTTTATTTGTTTAGAAAGTGATAATGCCTAATTCTATCACACCTGATTATAAACTATAGAACATCTAGTACTAAATAAGAACCTTACAATCTCCTGCTCAGATTTCTTATTGATTTCCTGTCAAACTTTATTTAACCATAAAAGTTGCCAGACAGCTTGTGGATACTACGAGGGAGGTGAAGGAAACAATTCTTTGACCTAACATAGAAAAGAAAAAAAAAAACAGGCAAATCCTACAATTTGATTAGCGTCTGTGGATACAGAATAAATCAATATACGCCATGTGCAACTCTTCTTCTACCATTCAAGGGTATTTTTTGACCTTAACGGTAGTCAAAAAATAAAAAAGTAACAGATGTTCTTTGAAAAAATAATGTAATCACTGAACATGTTTGTTCACCCTATGACTGTTTAGTGAACTAGAACATTGAAGTGACAATCTATTATGCCTGCTTGGTTCATATAAAGAAGTTTATGTGAATAAATATAATTGTGTTTTTTTGCAAGAAGTGTGCATACTGTTTTATCAAGTTTTAGCAAGGCTTAAAGTGGAAGAAAACTCAAAGGCATAAGTTGTACCTATAGGTAAGCCTATAATAAGGCTTACCTATAAGTACTGTAATTATCTCCAAAACATGCACCGTTTAGGAGATATTTAATTTACATGCAGCTGATGACGTCATCGGGGCATGCGCTCTGAAGGAACGGTCACCCGTGCCGTTCCTTCAGATACCTGTGCCGTGAATGATGGCTCCCCCGTGCAGGCGCGGGAGTGATGTCATCGTGGCTCTGGCCAGTCACACAGCCGGAGTCTGCAGACCTGGAAGTTAGATAAGTGAAGTTGGACGCTGCCTCCAGGGATGACATTGCATCACTGGAGGGCTTCATTTTCAGGTCAGCTTCACATAATGTGCTAGTATGTGATGCAACTAGCACATTATGCCTTTACCTTGCAGGTCCAAAAAAAATAAAAAACACTCAGCAGTTTACATCTACTTTAAAGCTAAATTCCAGGCAAAAAAGTTAAGTAAGCAGTTTAAATACATAGATGTTTCACTTGCCAGAGGATGTGTAATTTGTGATCCAGCCACCCCTGCCAATAAGTACAGCCATGAAAGGATCTGCCCCTGTAGCTACAACATACAGTATCTCACAAAAGTGAGTACACCCCTCACATTTATGTAAAATATTTTATTATATCTTTTCATGTGACAACACTGAAGAAATTACACTTTGCTACAATGTAAAGTAGCGAGTGTACAGCTTTTATAACAGTGCAAATTTGCTGTCCCCTCAAAATAACTCAACACACAGCCATTAATGTATAAACCGCTGGCAACAAAAGTGAGTACACCCCTAAATGAAAATGTCATAATTGGGCCTAATTAGCCATTTTGCAGTGTCATGTGACTCGTTAGTGTTACAAGGTCTCAGGTGTGAATGGGGAGCAGGTGTGTTAAATTTGGCGTTATCGCTCTCACTCTCTCATACTGGTCACTGGAAGTTCAACATGGCACCTCATGGCAAAGAACTCTCTGAAAATCTGAAAAAAAATTATTGTTGCTCTACATAAAGATGGCCTAGGCTATAAGAAGATTGCCAAGACCCTGAAACTGAGCTGCAGCATGGTGGCCAAGACCATACAGCGGTTTAACAGGACAGGTTCCACTCAGAACAGGCCTCACCATGGTTGACCAAAGAAGTTAAGTGCACGTGCTCAGCGTCATATCCAGAGGTTGTCTTTGGGAAATAGATGTATGAGTGGTGCCAGCATTGCTGCAGAGGTTGAAGGGGTGGGGGATCAGCCTGTCAGTGCTCAGACCATATGCTGCACACTGCATCAAATTGGTCTGCATGGCTGTCATTCTAGAAAGAAAGCCTCTTATAAAGGTGATGAACAAGAAAGCCTGCAAACAGTTTGCTGAAGACAAGCAGACTAGGGACATGGATTACTGATGAGACCAAGATAAACGAATTTGGTTCAGATAGTGTCAAGCGTGTGTGGCGACAACCAGGTGAGGAGTACAAAGACAAGTGTGTCTTTCCTACAGTCAAGCATGGTGGTGGAAATGTCATGGTCTGGGGCTGCATGAGTGCTGCCGGCACTGGGGAGCTACAGTTCATTGAGGAAACTATGAATGCCAACATGTACTGTGACATACTGAAGCAGAGCATGATCCCCTCCCTTCGGAGACTGGGCCGCAGGGCAGTATTCTAACATGATAAAAACCCCAAACACACCTCCAAGACGACCACTGCCTTGCTAAAGAAGCCAAGGGTAAAGGTGATGGATTGGCCAAGCATGTCTCCAGACCTAAACCCTATTGAGCATCTGTGGGGCATCCTCAAACAGAAGGTGGAGGAGCGCAAGGTCTCTAACATCCACCAGCTCCGTGATGTCATCATGGAGGAGTGGAAGAGGACTCCAGTGGCAACCTGTGAAGCTCTGGTTGACTGCATGCCCAATGGGGGTTAAATCAGTGGTGGAAAATAATGGTGGCCACACAAAATATTGACACAGGGGTGTACTCACGTTTGTTGCCATTGGTTTAGACATTAATGGCTGTGTGTGGAGTTATTTTGAGGGGACAGCAATTTACACTGTTATACAAGCTGTACACTCACTACTTTACATTGTAGCAAAGTGTAATTTCTTCAGTGTTGTCACATGAAAATACAAATATGTGAGGGGTGTACTCACTTTTGTGAGATACTGTAGCAGCATGACCTGGGAAACGATCTCCCTTCTCTTGACTTCTGAAAGGGTGACAAAAATGGACCAGCACACTTTTTGGTTGGACTTGACGAATATGTAACTATGATGCTATGTAAAAGACCTGGTTATCTCTCTTTCCTTATTATGCCCTATGCATCTGTCAATATGTTTCTATACCCACACATGTACACTGCTGAGTGGTTGCTATTGCTTTCTGCCCCTTTTCTCTCCCAGGGCTTGCTACTTCAAAAAGCATCTTATAACGCTCATAAAAAAAAAAAAAAAACAGTTTAAGACACTCATTGTGTTTAAAAATATGTGCACTTACTTATTTACTGAATGCAGAAATTTACGCTGCATATATTTTGCTTTCCCCAGTTCCTTTTGACCTCCTCGTCTACATGCTAATAAAATGTTTAAATGAACCCTTTCTGCTTTCAATATACTGTATATACTTTATTTTAGACTCTGATGTCATCACTAGGTCTTTGTGCTTCTGTATGCAATGCAGGCATATCATGGCTCATTGAAGGGGCTGGCAGTCTGCTGTAGATAGTTTCCTGAAAACATCATAGTAGTCTTCTCAAGAGCCTTCAGCCCTCATGCAAACAGTGGGTTTGCTCTTGTGAGGAGTTATGCCAATAGCAATGCACTATGTCTAGAACGCGGTGACGTGGGGGGCGTGGCGTGGATCGGCATGTGAGAGGACACAGCTCTCACAGCTCCTGAGCTTGATCCTGAACCGATCCTCCCTCAGCCAAATTACCAACATTCTGCACCTATATGCTGCAAGCTGCCGACCCAGGGATTACAGGGGAACCTCCGCCAGTCCTCTGCACGAGGGAAATGACCCGAAAATCACAGTTTGAGATGGGTCCCCATTTCCAAGATGGCGCCGCTGCGTCGGCGGTGAAAGGAACCCCACGAGGCTGTGACAGGCAGAAGGAGCAGGGACACAGAGGACTGAAGCAGCCCAAGTCACAGAGTAAGGAGACACCTAAAGATATGGTGTATTACACCCAGAAAATGAACGTGCTGATGGGGAGTGAGGCTGCTGGACATTCACACTACAATGAGCCTGCCATGCATGGGACACAGGCAGGGGCGGCCATCTTAGCTGCAACTAGTGAGCATGATGAGACTGACCACTCTGACTCTGGGGCCCTTGAGACAAATGAACAGGACACTTCCAGTAATACTCAGCCCACTTTAGCTGATATTCTCAGGGCAGTTAACATTGGCAATGCTTCTGTGGCCTCTGTGAAAGAGGAACTATTGCTGCTGCGACAAGATATGCAGGAGCGCACCACTGCAGTGGAGAGCAGAGTGAGTGAAATAGAGGATCATTTACCCCCCCATTGAGAGAGAAACCAAGGCTGCTTACCAACTTGCAAGGGAGGCTATTGACAGAGCTGAGGATTTTGAGAATCACCTTAGGAGGAACAACATACGCATTGTGGGGCTTCGGGAGAAGGTGGAGGGCAGGGATCCCACAGAGTATGTGGAAGGATGGCTGCTGGACATATTCGTCAAAAATGCATTTTCCCCCTTATTTGCTGTGGAACGGGCTCACAGGGTGCCGTCCCGACCTGCTCAGCCTGGGGGGCCCCCCAGGTCTATGCTAGCAAGAATACTGCATTACCGGGATAGAGAAACTGTCCTCTGGCTGGCCCGTGAACGGGCCAACCTACAGCACAATGGGGCCAGAGTATCTTTTTACCCCGATTTTTTGGCGGAGGTGCAAAGACGCAGAGCAAAGTTTTTTCATGTAAAACGCAGGCTCTGTCAGCTGCAACTTTCATATGCAATGCTATACCCGGCGAAGCTGAGGGTGATAGTGAGAGGTCAGGTGCAATTCTTTGAGTCTGTGAAAGATGCCAGTGCCTGGCTAGACCGCAATGAGCAAACCCTGAGGCGGCGTGACCAGAACGAGGAGGAAGGATGAGGCTGGCAGGGGAGCCGGAGGAGAGTACCTGTCTTGAACTTGACCTTCGTAATGCTTTGCCTTGATTTGGAGACCATGTACTGAACCTACCCAGATGAACCCTGGCTGAGGGACATTATATTGCAACGGATCAAGACAAGAGCTTCAGAAATCATTGGCGTGAATTTCCACATTTTGCACTTAAGAGTCTTCCAGAGTGAACACTCAGGGTACAGAAGTCGTGCAAAGGTTCTATGCTGCTGGAGGGGAATGCCTGTTGCTTCCCCCAGAAAACTTATTTTTTCACTTTTTTATGTTTTCTTTATAGGTGGCGTACCGGTAATACTTCTACAGTATGTTATGTATCTTGCATATGCACATTTTCTCAGTACTCGAGCTCAGGTTCTTAGAACGCGGTGACGTACAACACGTACGACGGGACTAGAAAAAGGAAGTTCAATAGCCAGTAGCCAATAGCTGCCGTCTCATACTTGCTTCAGAGAATGCGTCGTTTTTGGTCCATTGAAACAGCATACAGACGAGCGGTTTTCCCAATAGGAATACATTTATCAGTAGGCTATAGTGTGCATGAACACTGGCGAATACCCCTGGGGGATGCTTGGGGTGGAGATAGACGCTTGAGAGGTATATGCTCTTAATAAAGTAAATAATTTATTAAAGAAAAATTGTACAAATATATAAATGCTGAATAAGATTCAATATGTTTGCATACATAGTGGGGTAGGCTTGTACAGTTTTAACATGTCAACAGCATAAACATACAAAAACGTTGTGACAATTAAGAACTTGCTTGATACATATATGATAAGGATGATGCCAACATGTTTCGGACTTTGGTCCTTTGTCAAGGCAACTAGGTATCCTTTTGATTCACATCTAAATGTGTGTAAGAATCATAGGGTTAGTACATACAAGTTTGAGGCAAATAATACAGTCATTTTAACCATTGCTATGTACAACCAGTGCAGTACATGAAAATTAATATGGAGATGAAACAGGTACTCACATGTAATGCCAACATTCATATTTGCCACAGGGAGAGTCACTGAACGTGGTGTAGAGAAGTACAAAAGGTGAATGTTTGTAAAAACAGGAAAAGGTGGCCACTGATGGTGGAAAGCTTGCTAGGATAACCTCAGCAGGTTACAAGGTCCAATACAGGGCTTGGGCATAAGCCCAGGTCTTGTAGCAGGCAAATAGCTGAGCCAGGCAATATATGGCTGTAAAAATAGAGTATAGGTATAAGAACACTATTCTTATACCTATACTCTATTTTTACAGCCATATATTGCCTGGCTCAGCTATTTGCCTGCTACAAGACCTGGGCTTATGCCCAAGCCCTGTATTGGACCTTGTAACCTGCTGAGGTTATCCTAGCAAGCTTTCCACCATCAGTGGCCACCTTTTCCTGTTTTTACAAACATTCACCTTTTGTACTTCTCTACACCACGTTCAGTGACTCTCCCTGTGGCAAATATGAATGTTGGCATTACATGTGAGTACCTGTTTCATCTCCATATTAATTTTCATGTACTGCACTGGTTGTACATAGCAATGGTTAAAATGACTGTATTATTTGCCTCAACTTTGTATGTACTAACCCTATGATTCTTACACACATTTAGATGTGAATCAAAAGGATACCTAGTTGCCTTGACAAAGGACCAAAGTCCGAAACATGTTGGCATCATCCTTATCATATATGTATCAAGCAAGTTCTTAATTGTCACAACGTTTTTGTATGTTTATGCTGTTGACATGTTAAAACTGTACAAGCCTACCCCACTATGTATGCAAACATATTGAATCTTATTCAGCATTTATATATTTGTACAATTTTTCTTTAATAAATTATTTACTTTATTAAGAGCATATACCTCTCAAGCGTCTATCTCCACCCCAAGCATCCCCCAGGGGTATTGGCCAGTGTTCATGCACACTATAGCCTACTGATAAATGTATTTATTCAACTTTGGGATGCGATAGACTAACCGTATTTCTACCTCACTTTGCCCAATATATATATCTTTCCCAATAGGAATTGATTCCGTCGGAAATATTTAAAACATGTTCTATTTTTTAGGTCTGTCAGAATTTTCGAAAAAAAAAAGTCAGATGAGGCCCACACACGATTGGAATATCCGATCAGATTGCGTCAGACTTTTTCTGCTGGAAAGTCCATAAAGTCCATAAGGTGAGTATAGAAGCTGCTTTATTATTTTACGTTGCAGAAGGGGAATTAATCTTAATCTGTTTGCCCAAGCTGGAGTTTGACTAACACTTCATTCTAAGGAACATTTCAGAATATAAATATAAAATCTGTAATTGTAGACTTGTTTCTGAGGTTTTAACTCTGTTGATGTCATGCTTCTGTTTGTTTCTCTATTTTATTAGTCACTGAACTGAAGCAGGTATAACGAGTCCCAGCATTTCACTGGCTGCATGCTTGTTCTAGTTCATTGATTCAAAATGTAGTAAAGCAAAGATAAAAATAAGAGCCCTGTAATTTGCACCTTACAACACAAGTCAGCAAACTTCATATTTCTACCTCAATGAATTGCTTTAGGCCTCATTCACAAGGGTGTACCTATCTGTAAAAAAACATGCGAAGGGCTGTCTTTGCCCATGGAGTGCATAGGTGTTCAAACATGCACACTATCTGCATTTAGGGACACCTGCTCCCACACAGCTGTCAAATTGGGACCAGTGTCCCTCCAGTCGTTGCATCCCAATAGACATGAAGGGGACTGCCTGCCTGTAGATGTATGGAACTCCTGTTCCATGCAGGGAAAAACGGAAGTGTTGAGCAAACATTGGAAGTTGTGCAATGCATTTAGCAAATAAGAGCAGATGACAAAGATCACTCCCAGAATGCAAAAGGAGTGTCACCATGCATTGTCTATGCATACAGAATAACATATACTGAGAATTAAACCCAGCATACAGAACTAGATAAGTGGTACTTTGCAGAGTTCATACATACAGAATGTGTGCAGATACTAAGATTTATACCAAGCATACAGAACAAGAAAAGTTCTGTTGTGCAGAGTCAAGACATGCAGACAGGGCCGGTGCTACCGCTAGGCAAACTAGCCTAGGGCACCCGGGTCACCGGTGTTCCTACTCTCTTCTCTCAGCATCAGCAGGCCACCGCCGCTCCGTTTGCACATAGTGTCAGAGGCGCAGCGGCGGCAGAGAACTGTGTCTGTGTCCCGATCCCTGAATGAGTGGAAGCAAGTAACATTCTTTGATGGGCACTGGTAGGCTGCATTGATGGGCGATGGTAGGCTTCATTTGATGGGCGCGGTTGAGGCCTCATTTGATGGGCACTGGTGAGGCCTCATTTGACGGGCACTTGTGAGGCCTCATTGATGGGTGCTGGTGAGGCTGCATTTGATGGGTGCTGATGGGCTGCATTTGATGGGTGCTGGTGAGGCTGCATTTGATGGGCGCTGGTGAGGCTGCATTTGATGAGCGCTGGTGGGCTGCATTTGATGAGCACTTGATTAAAAATGTGGGGTTTACATGGGCAGGGGAAAGGGGTGGAGTCAGGGGTGGAGCCAGGGGGGCAGCAAAATTAGGTTTCGCCTAGGGTGTCAAAAATCCTTGCACCAGTCCTGCATGCAGAATAGGTTCAGTTACCAAGTTTTATATCCAGCATGCAAAACAAGAAAAATTTTACTGTGCAGAGTCCATAGATACAGAATAAATACTATATTATATGTTTTTTTTCTTAGTTGGTCTTCTTTGCTTATTTGATATAAGGATGTATGATCCAGGGAATACCCAATTGCCTCTTGGAGGATCAAGAAGGTTTTTTTTCCCCTGCTGGAACAAATTTGGATCATGCTTTATTGTTTTTTTATTGCCTTCCTCTGGATCAAGTGCGGGTGTAGGATTGTATATATAGGATTGTATATATATGTGTATATACTTATATATGTACAGTATATAGACACCATATTGCCAAAAGCATTGGGACATCTGCCTTTACACGCAAATTAACTTTAATGGCATCCCAGTCTTACTCTGTAGGGTTCAATATTGAGTTGGTCCACACCTTGCAGCTATAACAGCTTCAACTCTTCTGGCAAGAGTGTCCACAAGGTTTATGAGTGTGTCTATGGGAATGTTTGACCATTTCTCCAGAAAAGCATTTGTGAGGTCATGCACTGATGTTGGAGGAGAAAGCCTGGCTCACAGTCTCCGCCCTTATTCATCCCAAAGGTATTCTATTGGGTTGAGGTCATGACTCTGTGCAGGCCAGTCAAGTTCATCCACCCCAAACTGGCTCATCCATATCTTTACGGACCTTGCTTTGTGCACTGGTCCAAATCATTTGGTGGAGGAGTATTGTGGTGTGGGGTTGTTTTTCAGGGATTGGGCTTGGCCCCTCAGTTCCAGTGAATGGAAATCTTAAGGCGTCAGCATACCAAGACGTTTTGGACAATTTCATGCTCCCAACTTTGTGGGAACAGTTTGGGGATGGCCCCTTCCTGTTCCGACATGACTGCACACCAGTGCACAAACAAGGTCCATAAAGACATGGATGAGCAAGTTTGGGGTAGAGGAACTTGACTGGCCTGCACAGAGTCCTGACCTCAACCTGATAGATGCACGGTGGGACCCCATTCTGTCACTGGGAGTGAAGATACAGAGGTGCGCTGGACGGGTGGAGAGGACACAGCTCAGAGGCATCTCTCCTAAGTGTAATATGCGGCAAGAGAAATGTGTATAGTGACACGGGACAGGACTTTACAGTAGGACTGTACTTTCACTGCAGCACACTGTCTATAGCTCATCTCTAGGACAGGGAACCATCATAATGTTTGATTCTTGCACAAATGCAGTCTTTGTCTGGTCCTGGGCATTGTTGAGCTCATACACATGAAAGGTACCCCCACATGCAGGGTGAGAGGCCTTGCCCACATCTAAATGAGTATTGCATCCGTCAAACAAAACAAGTGCATCGGTACGGAGCAGAGAACATTAATGCAGAAAAAGAACAGATACTGAAAATTTCACCAAGCATACATAGGAAGAAAAGTGTTATTGTACAAAGTCTATACATACAATAAGTACATATGCTAAGTATTTTATCTAGTATACAGGACATGAGAAGTGGTACTGAGCAGAGTCCATTAATGCAGAATAAGAACAGATAGTATGATACCAAAAAATAGATCTAGCGTTGCAAAACAAGTGTAGTGTGCTGAGTCCATACATATTAAATGAGAACAGATACTGACAGTTTCACCAAACATTCAAAACATAAAATAATAAAACATAAAATAATAATGTGACACCAATAATACTGTGTCACAGACAGTTACATGGAGAGCAAAAGTAGAAAGTAGAAAATTATATTATTTATGTATAACAAGAGAAGTAGTAGCATGCAGTACATATGGTAAGTGCAGTAAGTTCAAGAAAAATGTTGAAAGTAAAAAAAATTAAAATGTTATGCTTACCTTCTGTGTGCAATGCTATAGCACACAGGGGGCCCTGAACTTCCTCTTCTTGGGTGCCCCACAGGCACTCTGTGCTCCTGCTTTTCTAAGTGCACCACCATAGGAACCCACTGCTTATGGGGGGTGCACATGCGGTCTCGCTACTGAGCCGCAGACTTAGCCCTGCCCCCCGCTCCCTGCTCACAGGATTTGATTGACAGCAGCAGGAGCCAATGGCTCTTGCTGCTGTCTCTGTGAGCAGAGAGTGAGGAGAGAGCCACTAGAGATGGGCACAGAGCTGGATCGAGATCAGGTTCAGGTAAGTACATTATACAGGGGGATGAGGAGGCAATACAAGTAATGGGACATTTTTTACTTTAATGCAGAGAATAAATTAAGGTTAAAAAAGGTCCAGCCTTTAGAACCACTTTCATAGGTAGATGTCAGTATTTTGGAAACTGTAATGCCGCGTACACACGATCGGAATTCTCGTCGGAAAAAACTCTGACGGTTTTTCCGACGGAATTCCGCTCAAGCTGTGTTGCCTACACACGATCACACCAAATTCCGACGGTCAATAACACAGCAGCATAAAACACGTTCGACAGCACTATAAAAGGGAAGTTTAATGCTTCCGAGCATGCGTCGAATTGTTTCCGAGCATGCGTCGGAATTTTGCGTGCACACGATCGGAAAATCCGATAGAAAGGTTTTCCGTCGGAAAAATTTAGAACAGGTTCTCAATTCAAAGTCCGTCGGAAATTCCGACAGAAAAAGACCGTTGGGCATACACACGGTCGGAAAATTCGATGAAAAGCTCCCATCGGACTGTTTCCATCGGAAATTCCGACCGTGTGTACACCGCATAACTAAAAAGTGCATCACACATGGATTGCATTGTACAAATATTACCATCTCAGCACAGTGTTACAAAATACGGGGCACCTGGTAGATAGGGCGTCTGTTGAATTGTGCATGTTAGAGGGGGATGGGGGTAGCAAAGATAAAAAATTGGGGTGACCCCTGGGATTTTAGGGTGAATTAATATAGCTGAAAACAATGTAGAAAGTGTAGGCAGAGTTACTGCTCAGTATGTAAAGAAAGTCATTGCAGAGGGAAGCCAAACAACACGAAAAGCTCCCTAGGCCAAAATCCCGCATTGCAGTAAAAAGAACACAGCTCTATAATCAGTTCTTGACTTCTTAATGCTTCATTTCTACCTTTCCTATTGTGTGGATTAATCCACTAGATCATAAACAAATTCCTTCATTTTTTTTTTTTTTTTTATACGACAAGGCTACAAGCTTATCAGTCAAAGACAATGCAGTCAGCACTAGGCCCTGTAATGAAAACCTTGATTTCATAAATCATCTCACTCAAGTTGAGGTCAGCCTTAAAATTCTTATCAGGTGTAAAATTTCTCATAGTCCCTCATGCTGTTCCATTTATTGAAAACAATAGAAGGGATGTCAGCATACAAATGATGAGGCGATCTTGCCAAGAGGGGAATTTTCACAAATAATAGATTATATCTTACCTTATCCTTTCAATAAGGTTGTTAAAATACAATATTACCACGTTTTAAAACACCAACATATCCCCATATATAAGTAAAGGAATAGATATATTTAACAGTACCAGAAATACTTGAATAAAAGGTAAATGATACAAATATATGTATATAGATGCATTTGTATTAGATGTTAATGAAAACCAAATGTTTTTCAAGCTATTAGTTACCTACCCAGACTTGCTACATAATGGCATTTTTGTTCTTTACTCCAAGAAATACTTTTGTGTATTTTTATTTTTAGTAAGTCCTTACTGTAACATTCACCTTAAGGGGATTTTTATACACTGCTTAAGGTTTTATGTGCTCTGCATTTATAAGATTATATAATATCAGTAGATTCCTCGTCTGTTGGCCATCTGTATATCAAATGACACATTAAAGTATATTTCCACGTTTGTGCCTAAATTGGGAGAACACCCCTTTTATATTTGTCACATGACCCCATTAACATAGCATAAAGTGATACTTACATTTTAAGTGATTTGACTTGCTTAAAGAGGAAGTAAACCCTGATGGGTGTTACTTCCTCTTTGTTTCCCTGCAAAGGTAAAGCATAATGGGCTACTATGCATTTACTATGACACTTACCTGCAGGAGAAGCCCGCGATGACCGCCTTTTCCTCGCTAGTAGCGAGCGTCCATTCTTTACCCCTCTCCCTTCCGGGGATCGCGAACTCCGGCTCTGTGGCCGGAGGCAAGCGTGCGGGATCCGCCTTTAACGGCATGACCTGAGCTAGAAATGGCACAGCGTACCCTTTCTAACTCCAGCGCATACGCAGAAGAAATCGCTGTACGGCAATTAGAAAATATCTCCTAGACCGTGCAGGTCTGGGAGATATTTCAAGCACCTACAGGTAAGCCTCTCTCCTTTTGATTGGCTGACTGACTTTGAATGACAGCCGCAGGAGACAATGGTGCCACTGCTGTGTCTCAGCCAGTCAGGAGGAGTGTCCCGGAAAGGCTTAGACATTTTTGGACATTGTTGGAGAGAGATGGGGCTCAGGTAAGTAATTAGGGGGTGCTGAGGAGACTCCTGCACACAAAAGGTTTTTTTATCTTAATGCATAGAATGCATTAAGATAAAAAAAACCTTCTGCCTTTACAACCCCTTTAAACATTTAGCATTAAGTCTTCTGCATTGTATGTTAATGAGCTATAAGCAAGGTATACATGGACAGAATAGCATCCAGTTTGGCAGAAATGGGACACACTTTGCTTTATGTGTACCCCTGTTAGTTCAAGAGAAGTGAACAGTCCTGCTGGAAAACTAGCATGCAATCATCACATGTTGCCAATGGCTGCAGCACTGATCATTTCATCCCGATGAAAGAAGTCCCCTCTGTCAAAGTACAATAGTGTGGTGGGGGAGATCCCTGTATCCCCATTCCTTGTGTATATGCAGTGAGATGTCAGCTTTTATTTTTAATTCAACCTGCTGGTTGAACTAGAAATATGTCTGTGTATATCTTGCTTCATTCTTTAGGCTGTGTAGGGGCAGATACACTGTGAGACTATCCAGAAATGCTTACAATCTGCCATGACACCTTCTCTATTTATTGGTTGTGCTGTGTGAATGGGCACACATAACAATTATATAGTGCAGTTTTTTACAACTTGACTGCCAAAGTGGAAATACAATTTAAACAACCCTGCTAAATGACTGCTGAGATAAGATCAGTAAGTTATATTGGCCCTGATTCATCAGGATTCAAACATATCCTTATATTACAAGTGAACTCCAGCCATCTAGCAAGCGTGGTATAGTGCAGGCACATATTTTCGTCATGCATTAAATAATATATGAAAAATAATCTTTCAAACACAATTTTTCTACAGTTATGTGAATGCTGCATGACTCACCTTATTTCTGCAGGGTCAAGCCTCTGAACTAGCCACTTCACATGACATCGCTTCTGGACTTGCAGCATTAGCCAAGTCCTTGCCAACCAACCACATTGGGGTTGGCCAACAGGCTTGACAATAGGGACCTGCTGATATGTTTTGGCCAGGTGCATTATTCTGAGTTTCCACACAGGATCACAGAGATGAAGTGACAATGCTATCACAGCATTAGTTGCCTATGATTAGCATTGACACCTTACTATAGGAAGAGCAAAGAAACAGGTAGAATCACCTGGTGAGAACTATGCTTTTTTACTACTAAGTTAAAAATACACTCAGTAATGCATTTAAAGAATTTCAGGCTTGGCATCTTTTTACATACTTACATTGGTCCAGCCTGGACCAGTGCACCTATGTATACACCATAACACACTATTCAGTGAATTCTGTAAATTTTCAAAATAATTGCAAAGCATTTTCTGATTGGATAAGGTGGAGAGGTGGGTCAAAGAATTTTCTGAATGGCAGCTGACCTCTTGTATTGCTGCAGGCTGACTGCTCAGCTTGGGACCAGGAAACAAGTGGAGATGGCAGGAGTAGTGGTGTCTACTTCAGTAATTTTCAACTTCCAGGGGTATCAGCCAGATATGTCATATACATAATTAGATTGGTCCAAGTTGGACCAATGTAACTATGTAAAAATATACTATACCTAGAATTCATATTTAAATGGTCTATTTACACTGAGCAAAATTATAAACGCAACACTTTTGTGTTTGCCCCTATTTATCATGAGCTGAACGCAAAGATGTATGACTTTTTCTATGTACACAAAAGGCCTATTTCTCTCAAATATTGTTCACAAATCTGTCTAAATCTGTGTTAGTGAGCACTTCTCCTTTGCCAAGATAATCCACCCACCTCACACCCCACCTCCTGCAAAGGAGATGTGCTGCACTGCGTCAGGAAAATGGTCACATCAGATACTGACTGGTTTTCTGACCCCTCTCCCCCAATACAGTAAAATTGCAAATTTTAGAGTGGCCTTTTATTGGGCCAGCCTAAGGCACACCTGTGCAATAATCATTCTGTCTAATCGGCATCTTGATATACCACACCTGTGAGGTGGATGGATTATCTCGGCAAAGGAGAAGTGCTCACTAACACAGATTTATACAGATTTGTGAACAATATTTGAGAGAATTAAGCCTTTTGTGTACATAGCAAAAGTCGTAGATCTTTGCGTTCAGCTCATGATAAATAGGGGCAAACACAAAAGTGTTGCGTTTATAATTTTGCTCAGTGTATATTTAGCCGATATTTGGATTTACAAACACTTTACTGTGTACTATTTACAATGACTTAAAGTGGAACTAAACTCAATATAGTCTAGATAAAGTCTACATAGTCCAGCTTAGGCTGGCCATACACTGGGGCAAATTTGTTTCCAGCAACCACGGTTTGCTGGAAAGAAATTCACTTGATTCCCCTATTAACACAGACAGTGTTGATGCAGGAATCCTTCCAGCTGGGCCAATGTCTTCTCCCAGCAGGGGGGCGGGGGGGATGCCATCCCCGCCTGGGTAAGACAGTAATTATTGCTAGCGGCTACGCAGCCGCTAGTGATAATCACAAGTTAAGCCCCATACACACGGTAGGATTTTCGCATGGATTCTGTCCGATCGGACAATGTTGTTGAAAAATCCGACCGTGTGTATGCACCATCGGACAGTGTACGTCGGATTGTCCGACGGACAAAGTCCTATCTCCTGCTGGATAGATTTTTTGACAACACGGTCCGATCACACCAAATCCGATCGTGTGTAGCGTTGTCCGACGGACAAAGTGCTACGCATGCTCAGATCACATTACAAGACCAAAGCTATTGGCTACTAGCCTCTACGTAGTCCCGTCGTAGGCAACAAACGTCACCACGTTCAGAATGATCGGATTTTCCGACAACTTTGTTCGACCGTGTGTACGCAAAACCAACATCGGACAAAGTACGACGGACATGATCCGACGGACCTGGTCCTCGGATAATCCGAGCGTGTGTACGGGGCTTAAGTCCAGCAGGCTGGTTGTACCCAAGTTGATATACCTTCAGCCTGCCCCTACACGGTTCGAATCACAGCTGGTTCCTGCTGAACCTGCAGAAGTCTAGAAAATCTAGATTAAAAATGTGAGCAGGAGGGCTCTGTATTGAAGAATAGGAATGCAATGTCTCTTCTGCAGAAAAATAAATCTACATGCATGTTCACATGCACAGCTCTGCATGGGAGTTATATTATCCTGCACCAGGACAACTAAGATGGCCGAAAGCTGACACCAAGAAGAAGCTGTAGAGAAGATGTCAGCATCCAAAAGGGACCTTACAGGTTTTAGACTGTTGGTACACAGATAGATATTGCAGAGTTTACTTTCACTTCAAGTGCCATTGCACCTACATGAATCAAGACTATATTGCTGTTTTTCAATCAGTCTGAGCAGACTGAAAAAACCTATGAGCACATTTTATAAGGAAGAGTTATATATTGGAGTAGTCCTTGAAGTATACATTTTCTTTAATAGTTCAATGTTTAAGATCACCTGAGAGTATGGTTACACATTTATTTACTTTATAGAAAGCTTAGTACCCAATACATACAAGTTGTAATGCATATGAAATTCAGGTCACAGTAAAGGCGCATCTCATTTTTGTAGATCTGTATCGACTTGCCAGGCTTTGCATCAAATCAGCTGACTGATCTGACTGTTTGTTCACAAATCGTACCATGATTAAGGGATATATAGTAGCATCTTTTATCATATGTCTATAAATATTGTGTCCATTAATACCTGCTGTGTAACAATATAATTGTTAAAAAAAAGTTAGTTATCCTCTTCTCATTTGCACAGTTTAATAGATATTACTCTGGTCATACATTATACAATCTGATTTTACAACCTCTGAACAAACTCATTTAGATTTACCAAAAATATAACCAACCTTAACTATCTATTCAATTACTGTGAAATTAACCAGCTTATTGCTTTTCTTACTGTAGTTGTTGGTAAATGTAAAGGAGATTGTACAAACAGATATTATAGATATGGTTAGAATTACAAGTGTATATTTTCATCAATTAGCTTACAAGCCACACCACTATCAGACACTGACTGAATCTTAAGCAGGGACAACCAAATCAGAAATTAAAATGAAAAAAGATGGAGCGCTAGAAACGCAGCTTGTGCGATATGGAAATAGTTCCAAGGTCCAGGTGTGCCAGTAGGCAAAGTTCATTCACTGCTGAGACCAGATCAGAGTTTAGGAGTTCTGGTCTGTATCAGTGTGGACAGCCAGCTGTAGAGAGCGGACTCTGTGGATATGGGTTAGAGAGAGAGAGAGAGAGAGAGAGAGAGAGGAGCTGTGCCACTCTGAGTGCAGTATGCCAGTTAAAATTCAATGTTTAATAAAAGTAAGATCAACTCACATTTGGGTGAGAAATAATGTGCATGGCATAAGTAGCTTGGGCTCCTGGAGTCCAGCTGGGCAGCGGTGGTGGTCAGCAATTCCCTGTGGTTCCCGAGTCTCTGAGGCAGAAGACGGTCACACAACAAGCACGTCAGCGGTGATGGACAGGAGGCATGCTCAAGCCTCCTGTGCTCAAGCTCAACCATGGCTCCCGTCCATCACCACTGACATGCTTGTTGTGTGACCGTCTTCAGCCTATGAGCTTTTGGAACCACCGGAGCCGCCGAGAACTGCTGACCACCACCGCTGCCCAGCTGGACTACAGGAACCCAAGCTACTTACACAATGCACATTATATCTCACCAAAACTTGAGTTGATCTTACTTTTATTAAACATTGAATTTTAACTGACTGAATTGAATTCAAACTGACATACTGCACTCAGACTGGCGCCGCACCTCTCTCTCTCTCTCACAACCAAATCACCTAAGATATTTAGGAGGCATCTCACAGAATATTATATATAAAAATTATATTATTTCAAACAATTAGACATACAGTAAGTGGTCTTTTTCCATATAGCAAAAAATCTATCTGAAAACTGTTACACAGTACCCATCTCTTTATATGATCTGGCTTCAAGTGATCGAGTTCTTGTGAACTAAGCACAGACTGTATGAAATGCCCTAAATTTACCTTTCTGGTAGCTCATGTATTTAAAAGACAAGTACAGCCAAACCTTTTTTGTCCATACTTCCCAACAGCCAACAGTCTGGTGATTTAGTGAGTGCTGGAGGGGCAGATCATAAAGTGATGACTGATAGTCACCTCTCTTTTGCTCAGAGAGGACCGAGAACACAGTGATCAGCAGACATGTGATTGCTCAGTTTTCATTTTTAGAGCTGGTGGGGGACAGCTGCAGCATCACTGTGATGCTGTATCCATAGATGTGAGTATATGTATGTGTTTTATTTTTTTTACAATCCCACACTTCCCCTTTAAACTCTGACACTTTGTTGATCCCTGTCCACCACATGTATTTGACATTTTTATGGTGACTTTCAATATTAAAATTTGATTGCTTACTAAAACAACCTGTATTTGTACAGTATATACACTTTGTTCCACCTAACTGAATAAGTCCCAGAACAGAAAACTTCTTAAATGTCTCATACTTTCTTTATAATATCTTAACATGCAATCAGTGTATCATTAAAAAAGCTGATGTCACACCATCAAGATTTCTAGTCATCATTCCAGCGTCATAATTTATGTTCAAGCAAACTTTTTTGTGCCTATGCTTTTCTATTTTATAATTTCTATTCACATAGGATGTTCATCAATCAAAGATTAATGGGTAATATCGCTTTTCATTTTGTGGACTTCATCCAAATTTCCTTTACAGAATGACTAATAACTGACAGAATTTTTCAAGGACAATCTGAGCTTTACTGAAGTGTATGTCTACTTACCATGTAAAATATTTATTTTCTTTAACGATATGCATTGCAACATCTCAGAGTTTGACCAGACATACCGAATGGGTGAGAGATCATGATGTACCTAAATAATAAATCATTCATAATTGTTTTTGTCTCAAGAGCTTTAAATGGTGGGTCAATGTTTAATTATTGGTTTATTACTTAAAAAAAAACCCTTATATGAACATCAGCTCTGAGAAATTTGTTGCAAAAATAACTTTTGATAATTATTCATAAAAAATGTCTTATGGCCTCATTCACATTGGATGCTTTGCTAACTCTCCTAGACTTCTTTCCTCCTGGCTGCAGAGGTTTAGCAGAAATAATGCTTGACACTAGTAAACTCATGTAACGCGTTTAGGCATGTTTAGGCAAGTCAAGCATTTGGGCATTAATTAATTTCATTGGCCAGAATAATAACTCAAGCGCTAAACTTTCCTAGTGCTTAGGTGTGTTTAGACACATTTAGATGCATTTACTCACTGTTAGGTGTCTTAAAGTGGTTGTAAACCTTTGTTTACAACTTTATGTTACAGGTGAGCCTATATTAAGGCTTACCTGTAGCTAACAATGATATCCCTGTATTTGCATGTGCCGACGTCATGCGGCACATGCGCACTTAAGACAACTGAAGCAATGGCGCTATATGCCGATGCTTCAATTGTACTGTGCCGCTCTCGTGTGCATGCGCGATACCCGGAAGTCACTCCGGGACAACATGTCGGCAGTCGGAGGGGGAGGCGTGGACCCATGCGGATTGACAGACAATTGACAGACTATTGACAGGCAATGCAGGGCAGTAGAGCTGTGTTTGTGGTCACTGT
This sequence comes from Lithobates sylvaticus, assembly GCA_028564925.1. Lineage (NCBI taxonomy): Eukaryota > Metazoa > Chordata > Amphibia > Anura > Ranidae > Lithobates > Lithobates sylvaticus. The sequence goes on along the minus strand of CM053027.1, from coordinate 457,406,099 downwards.
ATACTGAAATCCATTTGAGTATAGCCATTAACAAGCCCCATCACTCATTCAAAGCTATTAACCTCAACAGACTTTGACTGAGAAATCAAAGGAGCCGAAAAAAAAAAAAAAGGCCGAAAAAAACTTGGCTGAATGGTGTCAGAAGTGGGCGATTCATCCATTCATTTTGTTTAGTGTGGGTGACTGAATCTATGTATGCCTTTGTTTAGCTCAGCATAAGGCTAGTTTAAAGATGGTCTCCAGCTTTAATGAAGTTGGTCCAAACTAACTATTTACTTCCCTATGAGATACAGGGGTTCTGACAGTGTTCTGGATCACTCACCCAGAACATAATTGAACATAATTGAGTCAGGCTAAGGGCTAATCAGCCATTCACAGAAAGCTTTGCATTTTCCAAATTAATACAAAGCTTCCTTTGATTTGCTGAGGTAGAGCCATGATGTTATTGGCCTGCTTCTTCGCCAATCAAGGAAGCTTTGTATGATCAGCTTTAAATAGGCAGACCAAGTTTGGTTTGTTTTCCTGCATCCCTCCCTTAGACTAGTGCCTGTATTATGTAATGTGTCACAGCCAGGCAACATGGTATTAAACAAGGTTTGAAAAAAAATGTAATCCAGTAAGTGGTAAACAATTAACATGAAAACACTAATACAACTAAATGTATGGTTGTGTTTTGCTTTAAGGTGCAAAGCAGGTTTTGTGTGTGTATTATTATTATTATTTGATATATTTTCACTCTTTGGGGTTGATTTACTAAAGGTAAATAGGCTGTTCACTTTGGAAGAGAATTTTCTTGCTTTGCCAGGGATTTTTTTTCCTTAGCTTAGTGAATGTTCAAATGCAATGTAAGGGAAAAAAAGTATTTTTGATTGCATATGATTGGACGATAAAAGTTAGCAGAGCATCATCTCATTCCCCTTCAAAGTGATTAGTTTATCTGCTTTTTTTAAAATCAACCCATTTGTCTCTATCCACTCCTAAGTTGTCTTTCTCCCTCTTTCTTTGTCTTTTTGTGCGTTTGTCTATGTGTGTGGTATTTAACAATTTTAAATGCATACTTGGAAGTTGCAGTGACTGACTTTGTGAATTTTGTTCTCCATGCTATATATCTGGCTTAACATTTTTACCTTTTAATCCTTCTGTGTAAGCAAAGGATTATTGTTTTTGTTTCTTCTAACCAACACACACTACTGTGAATACAAACTAAATTGTTGATCCTTTACACTGATGTGAAATTGAATTTGGTCATGAATATGCATAGAACTGGTTTTGCGTACAATGGATTAGTTTCATATGCATTATTACAAGAGAACACTGAATGTCAGATTTCTGGATCGAAGGTTAAACTGCACAAAATCATTAAACTATATGTCTAAACTTTAACAATGTCATGGAAAGATTTATATAATATTTACTTGTGTTCCTTGTCTTTTACTTTTGTTTTATATTATTCAGTAGAACTATGCTAACATATGTAGATATTTTAAATACAGTTTTAGATATATTGTGCCTTGGGTAAACACTGCATTGGGATAATCTAGTGGACTACTACTGGCATGCTTTTTACCTAGCCATACACACAGCCAAAAGCCCTATTACTTTCAAATTACTGCTTGATTCCTCTTCACTTTTCCATTAAAAAAAACGTGCTCTTTAATCACAGAAATTAATCATGATAGTAAAAGGAAATCTGTAATTACAGGGTTATTGTACATCTGCATATCTTTATTAAGTTGTTTGACATTTACCTATTACCCAAAAAGTGCTCTTTAAAATGAATAAAATGAGGTTTGACCTCCATCAGATTCAAGGAAATGAAAAGCTAATCACCTTTTTAATAAGAATATTACTAGTCCTTAAGTACTCATTTTTAAAGTAAACCTGTAGTTTTCCTATAATAATACAATTATAAATCCACAGATTGTCCCAAAGCAGCAACAGTAAGTACATGTGGGAAGAAAGGAAACATCCTGGACAGCCGCACACCGCTGAAGGCATCTTTATTGAAAAATTTAAATCCAAGAACAGTCATATCTGAAGCATAGAAAACAGGGAAGAACAGCTAAAGCGTTTCACATTACAAACAGATGCTTAGTCATAGCTGAATGAACAAAATCTGATCTTATGTATATATGGAGCTAATGAAAAATAGACAGCCAATCAAATGCAAAGAATGTTGAAAGAAACCTCCCCGTAAAATCAGACCCTGTAAATTTCCAATGTTCTTGGATTTAAATCTTTCAATAAAGATGCCTTCAGCGGTGTGTGGCCGTCCAGGATTTTTCCTTCCTTCCTAATTTGAGCAGAGCCAGCACCTGCAAGATCGTATAGGGCAGATGTCGTCAACAGGTCTGGAGCCTTTGAGCTGCAATTTCTCTTCCACAGTAAGTCCATGTGCTTACATTTCCTGTGCACCTCTGCTGTGCCTATTTAATACCAGAGCACCACAGGATTCCTAAAAATTACAGTGCTAAACACTGAATTCTGGGAGGCTGGAGGGAGTGACATATATTCGTCCATACCCAAAAGTACTAAGGTTCTCTCCCTTTTGTAGAAAGACCTGCAAGGCAAAGGCATAATGAGCTAGTATGCATAGCATACTAGCTCATTATGAACAACTTACCTGAGAACGAAGCCCCCGAAGCGACCCTCGTCCACGACCTCCTCTGCCGCCATCAATCCCGGAGTGACTTCCGGGTCTCGCTGCTCCAGCACTGTCAATCGCTGGAGCGGCGATGATCGGCGTGATCTCGGCATGCTCAGTGCACCTGCCGTAGACAGCGATGCCTGTTTTTTTTCTAAATATCTCCTAAACCATGTAGGTTTAGGAGATATTTATTGGACCTACAGGTAAGCCTTAATCTAGGCTTACCTGTAGGTCAAAGTGGTTTGTAAGGGTTTACAACCACTTTAAGGTGCTTGCTGTGCAGCAAACCTATGTTTTGCCTTGTGTGCCTAAAGTACAGGTTTGCATTTTGTCAACCAATCAGAAATTAACTTTTATTATTTCAGAGGGGCCAGAAGAAAAAATACAATGGAGCAACATTTTCTCCAGGAAGCAGACATATTTAACCACTTCAGCCCCAGAAGGTTAACCACCCCTTCATGAACAGGCAATTTTTTGTGATGCGGCACTGCATTAATTTAACTGACAATTGCGCAGTGGTGCTACGCTGTACACAAATAAATTGTATGTCCTGTTTCTCCCATAAATAGAGTTTTATTTTGGTGGTATTTGATCACCTCTGTGTTTTTTTTTTTTTTTTTGCGCTATAAACAAAAAATACCGACAATTTTGAAAAGAAAAAAACTATATTTTTAACTTTCTGCTTTAAAACATATCCAATAAAAAAAAAAATGAAAACAATCTAATGTGTTCTTCAATTTATGCCAATATGTATTCTGCTACATATTTTTGGTAAACAAAATACCAATACGCATATATTGATTGATTTGTGCAAAAGTTATAGCTTCTACAAACTATGGGATAAGTGACACCCTTTTTTGGGGACCAGTGACACCAATACAGTGATCAGTGCTAAATATTATGCACTGTAACTGTACTAATGACACTGGCAAGTAAGGGGTCAACATCATGGGGCAATCAAAGGGTTAAATGTGTCCCTAGGGAGTGCTTTCTAACTGTTGGGGAGGGTGCTTTTACTGTAAGAAGACAGAGATCCATGTTCCTGGTTAACAGAAACACAAGATCTCTTTCTTCTCCTGTCACAGAAAGCCAATCTGAATTGTTTACATAGACAGGCCGCTGTGTCTGCCCCAGGAATGATCAGTGGTTTTGTCATACATCGGGTCTGCCATTGGCTCCGGATGTGGCCAATCCCTGCAGCCTTTGGCCCATACCTCCAATACAGGATGACTGTTTACAAGCTGCAAGACTTGTAAATGAACTACGAGAGCTCTCATCAGCTCCCTTGCCGTCCATTGGGAACTATAAGCTGTCAGACACAATGGATGACAGTACTTGTAGTTCTCTCATTTACAGATTGTTGTGAATGAATGGCGCAGCCATGTGGGTACAGCTCCGCATGGCCACATTATTTTTAAAGTATGACAGAGGGTGCAGAGAGAAGAACCCCCACCAGCTGTCATATGGGGGGGTACAGGGGGTAGGTCTGGAACGTGTTACACGTTGCCTGCAAATTATGAGTGTAACATGTACCATGATCTGAAAGGTGAACTTATCATTTAAGTCTTTCTACTGTACTTGTTCATCCCTGCAAATCATTAAATTGTATGTATAACCAATTTTCTGTTGATAGTCTTTGTAGAGAGCTGTGAATTTGTTATTGCTGTTTGTGTTCATGGGATAGAAAACAAAGGGGCAATTTAAATTGTTCAATATTTCCACAGAACAAAAGATTAAAGAACTAAATTAAGAAAATTATTCTAGTGACACTTGTCTAGAGGGAGTGTTCCCCTTACTTTGAAGAAATTTAATTTCACTTCCTGTTGTGTAACTAGGACCGGAAGTGAAAAGAAATCTCCCCAACAAGACACATGCAACAACTGTGAGGGTTTTAACCCTGCCCTCCTCTATTTATTACAAACAGAAAAGGTAAACTATACATACATTTTAACATAGCTTTATGTTGAAATGTGAGTAAAAGTCAAATTGTGTAAAACATACTGTTTGTCAGGTTTTTTGGATAACAGCTAAGTTTAGCAGGAATATTATTAGTCATAGATCATCTAGTACTCGTTTATGTTAACAATTCACTTGGTCAGACCAACAACAACTATGATCCAAAGTCTAACCCTTGCCCAAAAACAATATGTGCTTAGTGTAGTGAATGATATAGAACAATATAGCCAAACATTGTTGGCAAACTGAATGCATGCATTACTGTACTTGGAATCAGGTAGAATCTAAAGAAAACCTATACTGAAGCAATTTGTAGGTTATCATTGCTATGTTTAAATATGTTCTGAATCACTGACCCAGACCAAATGTGAGTAACAAGAGTTCTGACGTTGCTCTGACTTCACCTGTTACATGTTACATAAGACAGTAATTTATAGAAAGAGTTCAACAGCAGCAGCCTACTTTAAGATAACCTTGTCACCAGAGAAGTATAGGAGCTGCTAACTTTTTCTAAAAATACTAGTTGCCTGCTTAAGTTGACCCTCATGTTTCAAAATACTGTAGTCTGAGGCACTGACCTGCAGATCAAGAAAGTCAAACGTTCTAAATTGTAGATGTTTCAAAATATGTGGGTGTGTTTTAAAATGAACCTGACATGGAGGACATTTACATTTTTACTTGGATAAGGTATTGATGGATAAGGTTTGGGGTGCTGTATATGATTGTTATGTGTCTGAGCAAAACTAGTTATATGCATATTAGAATAATAGAAGGCTGAGTATATAGTAGTGCAGTATGATGGCCAAATATGAAGTCAGTATGAGTACGGAAAATAGTCCTCCGAAAAATATAGGAGTCTTCAGTATGGCTGGTCTTAATATTTTTTTTTTTTAAGAAACATATTTTTACAACAAAATCACCCTTCAACTTGAGTTATGTAACAATTTTAAAAACTAAATATCATCAATATACTTCCCATAACTCATAGTTGAAAACCCCCTTTGTGAAATCATTGTGTGCCGCATATATCTTCTACGCTTCTCAAAATGACATTTTCTATTTTCTATTTCCAAATATTTAAGCTGAACAGAACTGTGTCCATCCATAATAAAATGTGATATTGTACAGTTTTTATTTTTTCACTTAATACTATTTAAGGAACTGACACTGTATTATATTTAGGAAACATTGCTTATTTATATGATTTATACTTCTAGGGAATTGATTTTTAATGGTCTTGTTTAATAAACATCTTACTTTTTAAACCTAATTCTTACAGTAAGTTCAGTGACCCAAAACAACTACCGGTAATAAGAATTCACCCGGCTGAAGACAGATGAGTATAAGATATATTATGATTGGTTGATATAGGCTAACGTACCTGAGAATTAACACCTAGTGTTATTTTTTTGAATTTTTTTTTTTACTTATTGTTAATATTATAATCCTATAATAAACATATATTATAGCCATCTTATCTTTTGCTAACAGAGAATGTAGTCATGTGTTTTTTATTGTTTCTGTTCTAATGATTGCCCTAGACCAGGGGTAGGCAACCCCCAGCACTGGTGCCGCAAGCTGCACACAAAGCCTCATTTCCCATCAGCAGAGCAGCGCAGGGAAGTGTCAGTGGGACACTAATGCATTTCAATTTCAGAATTCCTCATGCTGCCCCTGCACTGAGGGGAAGGCACTGCACCATCACACATTGTAAAAAATGGAAAACATTGTTTGGTTCTCTAACTTTGCTGTAGCTGCGATCATCAGCTTTTGTGATGGGGAAGGGATTGGGTGCAGTTATGGTAGGGGGTGATCCCTGTTTCCAGGAGGAGGACTCTCATTGGCCACTGCTAAAGCCAATCACAGTCCTGCTAGCTTCGCCCACCATCTGGAGGAAGATGACTCGCTTGGTTGCCACTACCTATCTCAGAAAGAAGGGATTTCACAGTGATTGAGAAAACCCCAATCAGGTCACAGTTTGTGGAATTACTGTTGAGCTTCTGGGTACTTCTGTGTCCCTTTAAGCCAGAGCCAGTATTCAGCGCAATGAAAATCACACCCGACTTTTCCTGTGGCGCAGAGCACCACACTTTTTCTCAGCTGCCGGGGCCCAACTTATGATCCTGCACACAAGCCCACTGCTTTCAGAAAATGCCCCTGACCTGAGCTCATCATTGTGCATCCATTCCATATGCCTGTATGTGACATCACATACATCCCATACATCACATATAAGCACTTGGGCTGGATGCGAGAGGTGGATCATCAGAATGAGTGTGCCAGGACAGTGTAGATGTTTCTCATATCTTATTCTTTTCACCACTCTGCATATCACGCATATCATAGATGAAAAGAGGGTACAGCGGTGGTGCAGATGAGCAGGGAGGTACTGTGGTGGGGAAAATGAGCAGGAGGGGTTCAGAGGTGGGACAAATGAGCAGGAAAGTACAGCGGTGGGGCTTTTGTGCAGGGAGGTACAGTGGTGGAAGAGATGAGAAGGGGTTCAGCAGTGGGACAGAAGAGCAGGGTGGCACAGTGTTGGGACAGATAAGCAGGGTGGTACAGTGTTGGGACAGATAAGCAGAGGGGTTCAGTGTTAGGACAGATGAGAAGGTAATTCAGTAGTGAGGCAGAAGAGCATGGGGATACAGCAGCGGAGCAGATGTGCAGGGAGGTACAGTGATGGGGCAGATTAGAAAAGGGGGTACATTTATGGGGTAGATGAGCAGGGGGGTTACAGTGGTGGGACAGAAGAGCAAGGGGGTACAGTACAGTGGTGGGCAGATGTGTAGGAGGTACAGTGGTGGGAGGGGTGAGAAAGGGGTTCAGCCAAGGGACAGAAAAGAAGGGGGTACAGTGATGGGGCAGATGAGCAGGGAGTTACAGTGGTGGGACAGATGAGCAGGGGGGAGTGGATTCAGTGTTGGGCCAGATGAGAAGGGGGTTACAGTGGTGGGAAAGATAAGATTGGGGCAGAGAAGAAAGGAGGTACATTGGTGGGACAGATGAGCAGGGGGTACAGTGGTGGGGCAGATGTGCAGAGGAGAAAGGAGGTACATCGGTGGAACACATGAGCAGGGGGTTACAGTGGTCGGGCACAAGAGCAGGGGGTACAGTGGTGGGACAGATGTGCCGGAGGTACAGTGGGGGGGCAGATGAGAAAGGGAGTTACAGTGGTGGGGCAGATGAGAAGATGGTTCAGCCGCGAGACAGAAGAGCATGGGGGTACAGAGGTGGATCAGATGTGCATGGAGGTACAGTGGTGGGGCAGATAAGAAAGATGGGTTCAATGTTGGGCCAGATGTGAAGGGGGTTATAGTGGTGGGACATATGAGCAGGGGGTTAGAGCAATAGGGGAGAGGAGCAGGGGGGTACAGTGGTGGGGCAGATGTGCAGAGGGGTGCAGAGGAGAAAGGAGGTACATCAGTGGAACACATGATCAGAAGGTTACAATGGTGAGAAAGAAGAGCAGGGAGTAAAGTGGAGGGACAGATGTGCAAGAGGTACAGTGGTGGGGCAGATGAGAAAGAGGGTTACAGTGGTGGAGCAGATGAGGAGATAAGTTCAGTGTTAGGACAGATGAGAAGATGGTTCAGCGTGAGAAAGAAGAGCATGGGGTTGCGGCGGTGGAGCAGATGTGCAGGGAGGTACATTGGTGGGGCAGATGAGAAAGGGGGAACATTGGTGGGGAACACGAGCAGGGGATTATAGTGGTGCGACCGAAGCGCAAGGTGGTACAGTGGTGGGACAGAAGTGCAGGGTGGTACAAATGAGCAGGGGGTACAGAGCTAAAACAGACCCACAAAATCGGACTTTGGCAAAATCTCATAATATAAAGTTAACTTCACTAAATCTCTAATTTTACGTCCCCCTCTGACACCACAGGGAAGCCATGGGGAAGCCCAAGTGCATCAGAGGGAGGCGGGGTCACCCGGTTACGTCACCAGGTGGCCCCGCCCTCAGTAATATAAAAGCTGTCACAGCAAAGATGTGTCAGATGGCAGGAGCCTCCATGGAGGCGGGTCAGTTGCAGCTTTTTTTTTTTCTTTTTCAGTCCGTCGGGCGGTGTGAACTTACACCGTGGGACATTTTTTTTTTTTTTTTTTTTTTAATAAAGGACTTGTCCCAAGCTGTCTCTTTTTTACACTTTGTTGGGGAAATGGTAGGGGTACATTTGTAGATTCCAGATTTCCATTTCCAGATTCCAATAACCCCCTGCCCACAGACCCCCACAACCACCGGGCAAAGGTTTTGGGGATGAGGCCCTTGTCCCCATCAACATGGGCACAAGGTGCTTTGGGGGACTACCCCAAAGCACCCTCCCCATGTTGAGGGCATGTGGCCTGGTATGGTTCATGAGCGGGGGGGGCGCTCTCTCATCCTCCCCTCTTTTCCTGCGGCCTGCCAGGTTGCGTGCTCATATAAGGGTCTGGTATGGATTTTGGGGTAACCCCTACGCCATTTTTTTTACATGTTGGCACAGGGTTCCCCTTAAAATACACACCAGACCTGAAGGGTCTGGTATGGAATTTGGGGGGGACCCCTATGCCATTTTTTTTATTTGGCGCAGGATTCCCCTTAATTTCCATATCAGACCAGAAGGGCCTGGTATGGATTTTAGGGAAACCCTCATGCTATTTTTTTATTACATTTTAATTTGGGGTTCCCCTTAATATTCATACCACACCCAAAGGGCCTTTCAATTATATGTATCTATATTGCAGAGACCCGACAATTCATTACAGCTGCGATCAGTTTTAAATGACAATTTTTCCTTTAGAAATTTAATTTTGCTGTGGTACTGTTCTAAACACAGGAAAAATGTGGCACTTTACAGGCATAATATAGACACCCACAGGCACAATATTTAAAGGAATATTTCATTTTTATTGTTTCACTTTAGGCATTAAATAAATCACTGCTCCCGAAAAAACTGACGTTTTAAAAAAAAACAGGACCCAGGTCCCCAAACACTTTTTATGACAATAACTTGCATATAAGCCTTTACAATTAGCATTTTTGATTTTTCATGTTAGTGTCCCATAGACTTTAACGGTGTTCCAGCAGCTTTCAAATTTGCCGCAAACACCACATATTGTTCGCTGTTCGGCGAACACCCGATGTTCGAGTCGAACTTATGTTCGACTCGAACATCAGGCTCATCCCTACTGATTACCTAATGTTTTGTTATTATCAATATATCAATAATTATTATTCAGATGGTTACTGTCTATATCAAACTGTCTTGTCTTATTTGTAACATGTTCATATTTGATATATTCAATAAAAAATATTGAAAAAAAAAATGAAACAGAAAGAAATGCAGTTTTCCCTGCATTACACACCTTCTGTCTGGCGCTGCTCACACAGACTCATCCGCTTTTTTAGTCCAGTGCTTGTTCCAGATTAAATGCAGCAGCACACAGGATCATTGAATCTGACTATACAAAGTGCAGCAACGCACGTTCTTCTGGCTGTCTAGTGACCATTAATTGCTGTGTTTGCTAAGTGTGTGAGACTCAGTGCAACGATCCATCCTATGGCCAACACTCCATATGAGCATCTGTGCAAGTACAAGGCCTTGGCTGGGCTATAGCCACAAGCGTGTTTTGCTTGCTATCTGGTAAGCAAGTTTTTCTTAAGGTGGCGGTGCACTTAATTGATCATATATGGAACTACATTATCTATGCTGTATAATCAATGATTTACATACATCAATTGGGACTATTTAGCGCGGCTTCTCCAATTTTTATCTGTTTTGTTGCGTTATCCCACATTATGCTGCTGCTTTTTTATTCAATTTTATTCATTTAATATCCTATTTGTTGGTACATTAGCACGGTTTTAGCCTTTACTTTTATTTTCAGATTAAATGATGCCTAGTGTGATTCTACCCACTTCCTAGGGGAGGAGGGGTGTCACAATGGCACCCTGAACTTACAGTGCATCAGTGCACAGAATGGATTGATTATCGTTAGATCAGTGCAGCACTGTGTATCAATGACTGCTCAGTGCTAAAGAAGATCTGAAGAGGGCATGCACCACATGACTTCCCTTAAAATTTTCTAAAAAAGACAAGTATAAAAAACTATAAAATACGTGCTGGGAGAGGGTGAAGAGCTAGAGACAGGCGCGTGGCATTAGTCTTTTAAAAAACAAATTATATGTGGTCCTCTCTGAACAACTCCTATAAAGAACACTGGGCATTAAGAGAGGACCGCTTCATAGCTTTAGGACTAGGAGTGTGCCACTAACATCCTCCTTAAAAATATTTCAGCTTGTATACCATTCAAAATTAGATAGGGTGCCATTATTTATTTATGGCTCGTGTAAGAGTTTTGGACTGGGGAAAGGGAGCTTGTATGCCCTAAATAGATATTGAGTTGTTACCTCTCCCAGCTAACTGGTGAAAGCATCCATTGGATTCATTCACCTCAGTACAGAAAGTTTTATAACACACATGCATTTATATTGTTATGAAAAAAATACAAAATGTAATGAGGACTTCCAGTCCTGGTACCCATGTAGGAGCAGCAGGTTGCAGATGCTCCTGCTAAACTGGTGGGGAACCCCCTTATAAACTCAGCTACCTCCTCCTCTTCTCTTCCAAGCTACTTTCTTTCCCATATGGGAACCTCTATGGGCATCTATGGACCACTTATCAAGCTCTGAGGAGGACCTGCAAAGAGACTATGCCATGCTTGCTGCAGAAGTGGCTAAATTGTTATCACCCACAATCAAGTATGCAGTGGAGGAGGCAATCTATCTGTGTATCTAACAAATTAAGCAGTGACTGCAGGCTCAGACACGCAGAATACCCAAGGCTGAACACAGGACTTCATTTACAGAAGATGTATTCGAGAAAACATGCAGAATTATCTGAAATTACCAAGCTTAATCTCACTGTGCTAGCAAAATTATATGATTTGGAAGATTGGTCACGCAGAAACAACCTTAGAATTATTGGCCTGCCTGAAAGATTTAGGCCATTGTCCTTAACTGAAATATGTCCCACTAACATTCCTGAGTTATTGGAACTCTCTGGTCCATGTGTATCCGGAAGAGCTCACAGGCTTGGCTCTGCTGTAGGTAGAAAATATACCTTGATATCTCAACTATGCAGACAAAACCTCCATTCTTCATTGTCAGTGTTCAGTAAACGTCATAATTTTAGACAGCAATAAGCTTCTCTTAATCATGGATTAAGCAGCAGTGGTGGCCCGCAGACACAAGTCATTCAGTGAGATCTGCTCTAGTCTATCTCCCCAGACGATCAAGTTTACGCAAGCCTACCCCACTACTCTATGTTTTCAATCAGCAGTGAGCAATGCTCCTTTTCAGGATCCTGCAGAAGCCAAAGACTATTAGGCCTGCTTAGCATCCTCTGAGGATGCCCACATCAGTGAGTCACATCATTTGAAAATGAACCGTTTGAATACTCTATCATGAAATTCTTCCACATTAATTTTAGATCTTTAACCACCTTTGCTACTCATGTTTTCCAAAACCCTGGCAGGCTCCAATGTGGCCAAATGGATGAAGGACTTCACCACTGATGATCTAATGCAAAATATAGTGCAGTTCTGCATAGAAACCAATCAGCTACCATGTTAACCAAAGGTTAATTAAACAAGCTGAAGTTAGAAGCAGATTGGCTACTATGCACAGCTGCACCAGATTCTGAAAGCTTCAGCTTTAATAAATTCCCCCTGTTGAGTTCATGATAAATAGATTGTGGCTATTTCCATGAATCTCAATCAGATGGGGTCAGACTGCAGCTGGAAATCCTGGGATTAAAAAAAAAAAAAAAATAAGGAGCATTGCTTTTGGACTTTTAAGCTTGCCAGAAAAGGAGACCCCCCAAAAAAACATTCCCTGACGTGCTGTCACTTTTTGTAGAAAAGCCTGATGTCTGTCAAAACAAGACTGATAGACACCATACAAGATGCTTTTTTTTCAACTCCCTTAAGCCAAATTTAAAAGAAAAATCCAGAAGTATAAAATGCTGCTACCTATGTTTACAGTATATGCACAATTTTCTATGTGTAGCAGGTCTACCTGATTCAGCCCAAGCCTTAAACTTGGTAAATTTTCTTATTTCTGTAGCTGAATTATATAGTGGAAAATCAACAATAATGCGCTTTTACACCATAATGAAAGTGTGGTGTGTAGGACATAATAACTCTGCTTTTATTTCTAAGTACATTACGTTTCTCAGATTAAACAAGTAGAAACCAAAGCTTTAGTTAAAAAGTAGTATTTCTTTTGAACAGTTGCTAGCAAGCTGTACACTTTCAATCACTTCTTCAAAACTATGATTCTGATCTTTTCCCAGTAGTGTTGCATCATTTTATTTCTTCAGAACACGGAAAAACATAGAGCATAGGAAAATTCATGTTTAATTGCATATGCGTGATAGCATGCAGGTTGTTTTTCTGCAAATGCATCAAAGTTAAATGTATTACTAAACAAAACCTAATTTATACTATATAGTATACTTACATAATGTCAGGTAAGGTGCCATCTTTTTAAATGTGAGCCACGGCATGAATACCCAAACCACAAGTAGGAGTGGACATAGAAGACTACCAGTGATGGAATTTTAGAGAATAGTTTAAGGCCTATTTCACAATGTCGCAGGTCTGTGGGTCCACGTTTGTGCGAGCACAGCAGCTCATTCATTTGGGCTGCTGTGCCTGCTTTTCATGCTGAAAAATGGTTCCTGCACCTTTTTGAAAATACAGCTTTCACAGGGATTGGCCAGGCATAGACCATGCACACTTAGGTCATTTGCTAAAACTGGAGAGTGCAAAATCTGGTGCAACTGTGCATGGTAGCCAATCGGCTTCTAATTTCAGCTTGTTTAATTACGCTTTGACAAAAAAAAAAAAATGGAAGCTGATTGGTTTCTATGCAGAGCTGCACCAGATTTTGCACTCAAGTAGCTCAACCCCTTACTGTACATTGGATCAAGCTGAACCAATGCATTTATGCTAAAATATTCATGCTTGGAATTTGGCTTTAAGAAAAATAATAATAAAAAGTGCTAGCAATTTGGGTAAATTGTTGACTTGAATATGTTTATACTATTACAATCTGTCTTTAAATCCCACACAGTAATAAATGTAATTGAGCACATATTTTCCACCACTTTTCTAGACAGAAAGTTAAAATCCCTATATTTGATATGATTTGGGTATTTAAGCCAAGAAATAGCATACATTGAGGTAGCTAGAAATATACTACATATAACTATTTCTGAATGCTTTAGGTCTGTATGTAAGATCATAGGTTGGGCCTCTTGCAACAAGGGAGAGCCATGCCACACTGCAGTTACCTACATGTGTACAATTTTTCAACACCCTCCATATAAAAAATATTTTCAGTAATAATGTGGAGTGTTGAATTGTGAGTGTGGGCAGATTGTGCTAACAGAGAAAGGATCCTAAAGTGGTATGGTTTAATAATCCCTGAGTATCATAGATACAAAAAACACTCAGCATAACATTTTCCATTACATTTTCAGTCGACCTTAAAGAAGAACATTATTAACCACTTGCCGACCGCCCCATGTAGATATACGTCAGCAGAATGGCACGTACAGGCAAAATCACGTACCTGTACGTGACATTCTTCCGGCGGGTGGGGTGTCCGATCGGAACCCCCTCCGCCGGCGGGGACGGTCGGCATCGCTTCAGGAGCGATCCGGGACGAGGGGACGGCCAGTGGTTTCTGGCCACCCCCTCGCGATCGCTCCTGGCGAATGAAAAGCTTCCCCTTCCTGTCTATTGTATAGACAGGAAGGCGGAAGTGATGTCACGCTCGGTGCGCCGGTCTATCTGACCGGAGACGCCGAGCTGTGAACGTGTAAAGGTTAGTGCACAACAGTACACTGACACCAGTACACATAGGCACATATTCCACCCCCTGTCACCCCCTGATCACCCCCCAGATCACCCCATGCCCCCCCAGTCACAGTGTCACTAATTGCAGTGATCATTTATTTACTGATCACTGCATTTAGTGTCAGTGTGACTGTAATAACTGTCAGGGCAGTTAGTTTTAGGCCCCTTTAGGTCTAAGGTAGCCCCCTACCCCCCCCAATAAAGGTTTAACCCCCTGATTGCCCCTAGTTAACCCTTTCACCCCCTTTTGCCAGTGTCACTAAGCGATCGTTTTTCTGATCGCTGCATTAGTGTCACTGGTGCCGCTAGGTAGCCATTTTTTTTTTTAGGTTAATCCCCAGGTTTATATAGGTTCATAAATAGGTTTATAGGTCAGGTACCCCCATATTACAACCTAAAGGTTTTAACCCCCTGATTGCCCCTAGAGTTAACCCTTTCACCAGTGATCACCGTATAAGTGTCACTGGTGACACTGGTTAGATAGTTAGTTATTTTGTTATTTAGGTTCCCCGTCAGGTTTTTATATAGCGTCAGGTACCCCCATATATTACCTAATAAAGGTTTAACCCCTGATTGCCCCTAGTTAACCCTTTCACCCCCTTTTGCCAGTGTCACTAAGCGATTGTTTTTCTGATAGCTGCATTAGTGTCACTGGTGCCGCTAGGTAGCCAGTTTTTTTTTTCGGTTAACCGCCAGGTGATCACCGTATTACTGTTACGGGTGACGCTGGTTAGTTAGCTGTTTTTTTATACTGTCAGGGCACCCGCCATTTATTACCCAATAACGGTTTAACCCCCTGATCGCCCGGCGAGTGATATCAATTAGGTTTTAGGATCAAATAAGGTCTGTGTCGCCCCAGGTTAGTGCCAGTACCGCAAACACCCACGCGCAAAGCATACACCTCCCTTAGTGGCACAGTATCTGAACAGATCAATATCTGATCTGATCAGATCTATACTAGCGTCCCAGCAGTTTGGGGTTCCAAAAAAAAACGCATTGTTAGCGGGATCAGCCCAGATACCTGCTAGCACCTGCGTTTTCCCCCTCCGCCCAGCCCAGCCCACCCAAGTGCAGTATCGATCGATCACTGTCACTTACAAAACACTAAGCACACATAACTGCAGCGTTTGCAGAGTCAGGCCTGATCCCTGCGCTTGCTAACATTTTTTTTGTGGTAGCGTTTTGATTCAGTCGCTAACAGTCAGGAGCTTTTTTACCTGTGAATCTCAAAAAAAAAAAAAAAAAAACAAAAATAGTTGTCGTTTTATTGTTCTCTCTCTCTATTCTCTCTCTATTGTTGTTCTTTTTTTACTCCATTCTATTCTGCAATGTTTTATTATGTTTTATCATGCTTGCTTTTCAGGTATGTAATTTTGTTTACTGTGTTTTAGTGTTAAGCATTTTTTTTTGTTTTCAGGTGCGCCATTCAGTTGCAGCGCGGATTTATTTATCTTGACAGAAACAGCTTTTGCTCCCACGATAGATAAAGCCACGACTCCAACGCTGTAGGAGGTGATTTCACCACCACAGTTAAAAAAAAGAGCATATGTGCCGAAGCATGGGGGCAGCAGGGGGGGGAGGAGCGATTGGCTCCTAATGCCACGTACATACGGTCGAAATTCCGACCGTGTGTACACGGCATAACTTTTGCGGGAGGATGCATCGGCATATATACATGGTGCATGTATGCCCATCATTAGAAGTGGGTGGATGAAGGGAGGTATTCTAATGGTGGGCATACCCACCAATCAATCTCTTTTTTTTCGTTCAGCCAAGAGGCTGCATGAAAAAAAAAAGATTACAATACATGTCCAGTATGTTGCTGGACTTTGAATGGTTATACCAGAATGATGCCTGCAGGTTTAGGTATCATCTTGGTATCATTCTTTTCAGCCAGTGATCGGCTTTCATGTAAAAGCAATTCTAGCGGGTAATTAGCCTCTAGACTGCTTTTACAAGCAGTGGGAGGGAATGTCCCCCCTCCCGGATATAAACCGCGCCATTGGGAAATTGGGAAAGCATTTTATCACACCGATCTTGGTGTGGTCAGATGCTTTGAGGGCAGAGGAAAGATCTAGGGTCTAATAGACCCCAATGTTTTCAAAAAAAGAGTACCTGTCACTGCCTATTGCTATCATAGGGGATATTTACATTCCCTGAGATAACAATAAAAATCATAACAAAGAAAAAAAAGGAAGGAACAGTTTAAAAATAAAATAAAAAAGCTAAATAAATAAAAAAAAACTAAAAAAAAAAAAAAGCACCCCTGCCCCCCCTTCTCTTGCGCAAAGGCGTACACAAGCGTTGGTCTGGCGTCATATGTAAACAGCAATTGCACCATGCATGTGAGGTATCACCGCGAAGGTCAGATCGAGGGCAGTAATTTTAGCAGTAGACCTCCTCCGTGAATCTAATGTGGTATCATGTAAAGGCTTTTAAAGGCTTTTAAAAATGTATGTAGTTTGTCGCCACTGCGTCTTTGTGCGCAATTTTAAAGCATGTCGTGTTTGGTATCCATGTACTCGGCCTAAGATCATATTTTTTATTTCATCAAAAATTTGAGCAATATAGTGTGTTTTAGTGCATTCAAATAAAAAAAAGTGTATTTTTTCCACAAAAAATGCGTTTGAAAAATCGCAAATACTGTGTGGCAAAAAAAATGCAACACCCACCATTTTAATCTGTAGGGCCTTTGCTTTAACAATATATATAGTGTTTGGGGGTTCAGCGTAATTTTCTTGCAAAAAAAAAATGTTTTCATGTAAACAAAAAGTGTCAGAAAGGGCTTTGTCTTCAAGTGGTTAGAAGAGTGGGTGACGTGTGACATAGGCTTCTAAATGTTGTGCATAAAATGCCAGGACAGTTCAAACCCCTCCCAAATGACCCCATTTTGGAAAGTAGACACCCCAAACTATTTGCTGAGAGCAATGTTGAGCCCATTAAATATTTTTTTTTTTGTCCCAAGAGATTGAATAATGAAAAAAAAAATATATATATTTTTTTTACAAAAAGTTGTCACTAAATGATATATTGCTCAAACATGTCATGGGCATATGTGGAAATACACCCCAAAATACATTCTGTTGCTTCTCCTGAGTACGGGGATACCACATGTGTGGGACTTTTTGGGAGCCTAGCTGCGTACGGAACCCCAAAAACCAAGCACCGCCTTCAGGCTTTCTAAGGGTGTAATTTTTTTATTTCACTTCTCACTGCCAATCACAGTTTCGGAGGCCATGGAATGCCCAGATGGCATAAAACCCCCCAAAATGACCCCATTTTGGAAAGTAGACACCCCAAGCTATTTGCTGAGAGGTATGGTGAGTATTTTGTAGATCTCGCTTTTTGTCACAAAGTTTTGAAAATTGAAAAAAGAAAAAAAAATTTTTTTTTCTTTACTTTCTTCATTTTCAAAAACAAATGAGAGCTGTAAAATACTCACCATGCCTCTCAACAAATAGCTTGGGGTGTCTACTTTCCAAAATGGGGTCATTTGGGGGGGTTTTATGCTATTTTGGCATTTTATGGCCTTCGAAACTGTGATAGGTAGTGAGGAGTGAAATCAAAAATTTGCACCCTTAGAAATCCTGAAGGCGGTGCTTGGGTTTCGGGGCCCCGTACGCGGCTAGGCTCCCAAAAAGTCCCACACATGTGGTATCCCCATACTCAGGAGAAGCAGCAAAATTTATTTTGGGGTGCAATTCCACATATAACTATGGCATGTGTGAGCAATATATCATTTAGTGACAACTTTTTGAAAAAAAAAATATTTTTTATTTTCGTCTTTATTCAATCACTTGGGACTAAAAAAAAAAATATTCAATGGGCTCAACATGCCTCTCAGCAAATAGCTTGAGGTGTCTACTTTCCAAAATGGGGTCATTTGGGGGGGTTTTGTACTTCCCTGCCATTTTAGCACCTCAAGAAATGAAATAGGGAGCCATAAATTAAAAGCGGTGTAAATTCCAGAAAATGTACTCTAGTTTGTAGACGCTATAACTTTTGCGCAAACCAATAAATATACGCTTATTGGCATTTTTTTTACTAAAGACATGTGGCTGAATACATTTTGGCCCAAATGTTTGACTAAAATTGAGTTTATTAGATTTTTCTTATAACAAAAAGTAGAAAATCTCTTTTTTTTTCAAAATTTTCGCTCTTTTTCCGTATATATCGCAAAAAATAAAAATCACAGAGGCAACCAAATACCATCAAAAGAAAGCTCTATTTGTGGGAAGAAAAGGACGTAAATTTCGTTTGGTTACAAAATTGCATGACCGCGCAATTACCAGTTAAAGTAGTGCAGTGCGAAATTGAAAAAAGACCTCTGGTCCTTAAGCTGACAATTGGTCCTGGGCTGAAGTGGTTAAATAGTCAGTGACTACTTAGCAATTGTTGGTCAGTGGCTGGCCACAAGACCCCCCCCACAGCATTGGTGGTCAGTAGCCAGATGTAAAAATAACCCAACCATCATTGGTAGTTAGTGGTTGGTAAGGATGGGCCCGGTGTTCGATTCGAACCCATGTTCGAATCGAGCACCGGGCGTTCGCTCGCTCGGCGAGCCCAGAACTATTGGGGCCGCTCGCATCAAATTTGTGTGATGCGAGCGGCCCCGCAATGCATTGCGGCCCGCGCAGTGCAATGCTGGCTGATGATTGGCCAAGCATGCACTGTGACCCCGCATGCTTGGCCAATCACAGCGCCAGCAGCGAGGAGAGCCATAATTGGCTACAGGCAGGATGCCTGTAGCCAATTATAGCTCAGGGGCTTTAGTACACGCCCCACGGTATAAGCCGTGGGCCTCGCATATTATGTTTCAGTCAGTGTCAGCGTGTCAGTGTGCTGCTGACAATATGTGCTCTATTTCTGGGGATATGTGTGTGCATGCTGTTAGAACAGCATTGCAGTATCACATCTGGGGGGTGTCTATAGGTGGCCTGTGAAGGGGGGCAGGTTTCCTGTGCTTAGAATTTTCCCTGCAAAAAAGTGTCATTTTTGCAGGAAAAAAGCTATTTAAAAACACTCGCGGCTAATGAATTGATGGCTCCTGTAACACAGAGAACTGTCATTCATTAATAAAAAACAAAAAAAAAGCGTAGGGGTCCCCCCAAATTCAATAACCAGGCCCTTCAGGTCTGGGATGGATATTAAGGGGAACCCCAGCCAAAAAAAAAATAAAAATGGCGTAGGGTCCCCCTCAAAATCCATACCAGACCCTTGAGGTCTGGTATGGATTTTAAGGGGAACCCTAGCCAAAAAAAATGGCGTGGGGTCCCCCTCAAAATCCATACCAGACCCTTATCCGAGCACGCAACCTGGCAGGCCGCAGGAAAAGAGGGGGGACGAGAGCGGCCCCCCCTCCCGCCTGAACCGTACCAGGCCACATGCCCTCAACATTGGGAGGATGCTTTGGGGGTATAAGACCCCCAAAGCACCTTGTCCCCATGTTGATGAGGACAAGGGCCTCTTCCCCACAACCCTGGCCATTGGTTGTGGGGGTCTGCGGGCGGGGGGCTTATCGGAATCTGGAAGCCCCCTTTAACAAGGGGACCCCCAGATCCCGCCCCCCCCCCCCCTGTGTGAAGTACCCCTACCATTTCACCAAAAAAGTGGCAAAAATTGTAAAAATGACAGGAGACAGTCTTTGACAATTCCTTTATTAAAATCTTCTTTCTTCTTTCTTCATCCTTCAGTTTCTTCATCTTCTCCTTCCGTCATCTTCTTCCATCTTCTTCTTCCATTTTCTTCTTCCTCCGATCCGCTTCTTTTTGCGCTGGTCTTCTCGTCCTTCTCGTCCGGCATCTTCTTCCGTCGGCGTCGGCGTCGGTGTCTCTGTCTCTTCTTGGGCCGCTCCGCGCAATGGTAGGCTCCCGCTGTGTGAGGCTCCGCTCCGTCTGACAGGTCTTTTATAATGGAGGGCACCTGGTGACCCCGCCCCCTCTGACGCACAGGGACGTCATGGGGAATTCCATTATGGCTTTCCCCATGACGTCAGAGGGGGGCGGGGTCACCAGGTGCCCTCCGTTTTAAAAGATGGAGCGGATGGAGCGGAGCCTCACACAGCGGGAGCCTCCCATTGCGCGGAGCGGCCCAAGAAGACACCGACACCGACGCCGACGGAAGAAGATGCCGGACGAGAAGGACGAGAAGACCAGCGCAAGAAGAAGCGGATCGGAGGAAGAAGAAGATGGAAGAAGATGGAAGAAGATGACGGAAGGAGAAGATGAAGAAACCGAAGGCTGAAGAAAGAAGAAAGAAGATTTTAATAAAGGAATTGTCAAAGACCGTCTCCTGTCATTTTTACCATTTTTGCCACTTTTTTGGTGAAATGGTAGGGGTACAAGTACCCCCTTACCATTTCACACAGGGGGGGGGGGCGGGATCTGGGGGTCCCCTTGTTAAAGGGGGCTTCCAGATTCTGATAAGCCCCCTGCCCGCAGACCCCCACAACCAATGGCCAGGGTTGTGGGGAAGAGGCCCTTGTCCTCATCAACATGGGGACAAGGTGCTTTGGGGGTCTTAGACCCCCAAAGCATCCTCCCAATGTTGAGGGCATGTGGCCTGGTACGGTTCAGGCGGGAGGGGGGGCGCTCTCGTCCCCCCCTCTTTTCCTGCGGCCTGCCAGGTTGCGTGCTCGGATAAGGGTCTGGTATGGATTTTGAGGGGGACCCCACGCCATTCTTTTTGGCTAGGGTTCCCCTTAAAATCCATACCAGACCTCAAGGGTCTGGTATGGATTTTGAGGGGGACCCTACGCCATTTTTATTTATTTTTTGGCTGGGGTTCCCCTTAATATCCATCCCAGACCTGAAGGGCCTGGTTATTGAATTTGGGGGGACCCCTACGCTTTTTTTTTTTCATTTTTTTTATTTTTTATCAATGACTTTTTTTTATGAATGAGTTTCAATGAATGACTGTTCTCTGTATTACGGGAGCCGTGAATTAACATTAGCCGCGAGTGATTTTAAATATCTTTTTTACTTTCAAAAATTACACTTTGCGCAGAGACAGTTCTAAACACGGGAAACATGCGCCCCTTCACAGGCATACTATAGACACCCCCCAGGTACGAAATTTAAAGGAATATTACACTTTTATTGTTTCAATTTAAGCATTATTAAAATCACTGCTCCTGAAAAAACGGCCTTTTTAAAAAAAATGTTTGCATTGATACATGTCCCCTGGGGCAGGACCCAGGTCCCCAAACACTTTTTATGACATTAACATGCATATTAGCCTTTAAAATTAGCACTTTTAATTTCGAATATAACTAATAGGGTTCTAAAGCTCGCACGGACTTTAGGTCCGTTTGCGGGTTCTGGTGCGAGCCGAACCCTAGTGGTTGGCTGTAAAATGAAAAAAACAGAATTGGTGGTCAGTGACTGGCTGGGAAAAAAATATCACTTACATGTCCTGCAGTTTTCCATAGTTTTTTTTTTTTTTTTTCACGTAGCATCAGGACATGCCATCTCTAAAGAGGTGCTTAAGAGGACAGCGTGGAGCCAGTGCCCTTCTCCCCCTGATATCTGAAATCCCCCTCTGGGTGTCAAGTGGAGACTGCATTAGCTCTGATGATTAGGCTGTGAGGTGTCCAACAGGATGCCTTAAAGCACAGAGCTGCCTGCATCAGCTTCCCTCTGCCAGCATCTGATTGGAAGATGAACAGGGTCTTCTTTCAGGAACAGGTACTGGAGCACAGAAAGCATTCCAGTAAGCTCTGCTGACACTCTGTATATTGCACTAGGGTATTCTGTAAGTGGTAGTACCAAGTGCAGACCACACCGACAAAATATGAAGTGATTGCACATTACTGCATGCACTGCACATGTGATGGATATGGCAGTGAGATCATGTACACTCGGGGTGCAAGACCCAAATATGAGCAACATGCTCAGATTACTAATTACAAAAAAAAGTATAATGTTTATTAACCACTTGCTGACCACCACGTGCTCAATGAATGAGCCAGGCAGTTTAAATAGCCAGAAGAGGCTGGCTGTGGGCTGGATTGAAGAGCAGGAAATTAACACCAGGGGAGCCAGTGTGGAACAATGAGTGCTGGCAATTAACTGACAGCTAAGCAACCTGAGCACTGAGAAGGGAGAGCTGAGTCCAGCCCTGACACACACACATATACACTAGATTGAATCTAGTGACTAGATTCAATCTCTTCCCCTAGTGAAAGCAGCACACAGTGTACACAAAAACACTAGCTAGGCATACAGTTAACCCTTTGATTATCCTAGACGTTTAACCCCTTTCCCAGTCAGTGTCATTAGTACAGTGACAGTGCATATTTTTAGCACTGATCACTGTATTAGTGTCAATGGTTCCCGCAAAGTGTCCACCACAATATCACAGTCCCACTGATCGCTGCCATTACTAGTATAAAAAAAATAAAATCCATAAATATATCCAATAGTTTGTAGACACTATACCATTTCCATAAACCAATCAATATATGCTTATTGGGATATTTTTACCAAAAACATGTAGCAGAATACATGCTGGCCTACATTTATGAAGAAATTTGATTTTTTAAATTACATTTTTTTTTATTGGATATGTTTTATAGCAGAAAGTAAAAAATATTGTTTGTTTGTTTTTTTGTTTTTTAAATTGTTTGTTTATAGCACATGAAATAGAAAAACTGCAGTGGTGATCAAATACCACCAAAAATAATATCTATACTTGTGGGAAACAATTGACAATGTTGCATGCAATTGTCATTTAAAGTTACGCAGTGCCATATGACAAAAAATGGCCTGGTCAGGAAGGGGGCTAAATCTTCTAGAGGTCAATGTGGTTTAGCAATAATAAAACTAACCCCATTTGGATATTGATTTATATTCTACAGTTCTTTTGCTAAATGATAAGGTGGTAAAAGCAAAAAATTTAATGGAAGGGTGCAGTCTGTAAATCCCAGGCTTAGTGCTGTCATCCATAGTTTTCTGCCCCGGGCATTTGCCCACAAGTACTATTATAATAAATACAATGTAAATGTAGCCCTGGCCTAAGGTTTGATAAGATGAGATTTTATATTTGATTAGACATTTTGGAAATGTAGTGCACATCTGGAGGGATGCCAAGATGCAGGCTTTTTTAGTTTGCAATACTTGGACTGATTATGTTGTTAATATTAAAGACGGTTAGTTAAATTACCTGTCATGTGTCCAGAGCACAAATCAAGGTAAGAATCTGCGTTCATTAAATAAACTTGTTAGGACTTTATATAAGACTTTATATAAGACAATCACTGCTACAGAGTTCATATGTCTCCATCCCTGAATCATACAGAAAAAAAGAGGGGAAACATCTCTATTGATGCTCACTTCTTGTTTTCTGTTCACCACTGTACTGCCAGCATCACCTCAGTTTCCGGGGATGATGTTCCCATAGTGCCTCCAGCTACTTATACTACCCATATTGTGGAATACTGTAGCTCAGCCCTCAAAAATTACACTCGCACACTCGCATTTTGCAAGTGAATTTTAAGGGCTGGCGAGAAGGGCTTCCTGGGAGCCGGGGGGGGGGGGGCGAGCACCGCCGATCACAGAGGGGAAGAGAGGAGAGTCGCCACTGGATGATCACAGCAGGGAACATCACAGCTTTCGTTTCCCCCGCCCTGTGCGCCGTCACATAAGCCCCTCCTCTTTTTCCGGGACTTTGATAGACAGATCACCTGTTCAATCCTAGGACGGGTGACATGTATCAAAGTTCCCTGGGCAAGGGGAGGGGATTATGTGGTGGCGCACGGAGGGGGAACACACAGCTATTGAAATGAAAGCTGTGATGTTCCCTGCTGTGATCATCCAGTGGCGGATCTCCTCTCTTCCCCTCCACAGGTAGGCTGCATATGGGACACAAGCTGCACTTGGGACACAAGCTGCACTTGGGACACAGGCTGCACATGGGACACAAGCTGCACATGGGACACAGGCTGTACATGGGACACAAGCTGCACATGGGACACAAGCTGTACATGGGACACAAGCTGCATATGGGACACAGGCTGCACATGGGACACAGCCTGCACATGGGACACAGTCTGCACATGGGACACAGGCAGCACATGGGACACAGGCTGAACATGGGACACAGGCTGCACATGGGGGACACAGGATGCATTGGTGGGCATGGATAAAGTTGTTAATATTTTTATAACTTAATTGAATAAAACATTAAAGTGTAATTTCATGAGATAATTTACGAGGGCGAGTTTAGGGGCGGGGCAGGGTAGGGGTTGGGCGGGGCAAATGGAGGTGAGTAACCCTTGAGGCCTGGCTGGTAGCTCAGGACTTGAAATTTTGAGCCCTGCTGTAGATTACTTATAGGTAAGAATTGGGATTAAGTTGTGGTTCCCCCTCTTCCTGTTATTTTAATTACTATATTATTTGGTATTTATATTTTATTACAGAAATACCTATATCGCATTTGCTCCTGATGAGTGGAAGTTATCCATGAAATGTGCGTAGAACTATATATCAATGCATTGTCACAGCTACCATGCATTATCATGTGTGCAATCAATCATGTCTATATGCAATTTGGGCTACATTTAATACATTTTAATATATGTATGAAGGCTGGCCTGTATTTGTAGGAGGAGCCTGAGAGGGCTATTTAAGCCTCCTCCTCCATCAGGGCCAGGGTCGTCGGCTTCTGGGTTGGAAGCACGTCACTTCCGGGCACCTGTCGGAGCGGCGGTCGGTGGTGTCGGTTCCTCTCCTGGGCACCACTGGGACCACTTACCGTCCCCCCCCATCATCCCTGGGTTTCCACCGTCGTGGATGCCACCCAGCCATGTCATTTTAGTGCGGGGGGCCGCCCGCTTCTCCTGGCACTCAGGTCGGGGGTAGGGGGGCCGCCCTTCCATCCTCCACCTCTCCCCGCAACTCCAGCGTGCAGCCCGCCCGCCCGCTCTCCCAGCTCTCATGCCTGGAGGAGCGGGGGGCGCCCATTCTTACACCGTCCTCCTCTGCCCCACAGTGTGCAGCCCGCCCGCCCTCATGCCGGGGGAGCGGGGGGCGTCTGTCCATCTTCTTGCAGTCCTCCATAGCTCTCCCCAGACCGCCCGTCCTCCCGGCGCTCATGCCGGGGGGAGCGGGGGACGTCCGTCCTTCCTGCTGCGCAGGCCGCCCGTTCTCCCTATGCCGGGGGGAGTGGGGGGCGCCCGTCCTCCGACAGTCCTCGCGGCTCTCTGTCTGCCCAGGCTGCCACTTGCATGACTGGGGGGGGATGTACGGCCGCCGCCGACTCCTCTCCCCATACAGGTCCACGAGGGACACGTCTGCCTAGAGGAAGGGGGGGTTCGGCCGCTGCCGACGACTTCTCTCCCCGCTTAGGTCCACAAGGGACATGTCTGTTTGGTGGGGGGGGTATGCGGCCGCCGCCCGCCGACTCCTCTCCCCACACAAGTCCAGGCAGGAGGGAGCCGCCGGAGGGCATTCGGCCACCGCTGGCTCTTCTCACCCTGCTGTTCAGTCTGCACTGGGGGATCGCTCCTGTTTCTCCCGGTGCAGATGGGGGGAGGGGTGTCCTGCCATCAATTCCTCTCTCCCCACATAGGTCAGTTTCCATGGGGGGGGATGGGCGGCCACCCGCCCGTCGCTCCTCTCTTCCACAACTGACATCTGCAGCCATGGGGCTCCCTGCCGTGAACCCCGGCCGGGGGTGTTATCTGCCCACCCATCACCTATTGTGTTTTCTGCCCGCCGTTTCTGTCATAGCGTTGCTACCCGCCGTTTCTGTCATAGCGCTTTCTGCCCGCCATTTCGGTCATAGCGTTTTCTGTCATAGCGTTTCTGCCCGCCATTTCTGTCATAGCGTTTTCTGCCCACCATTTCTGTCATGGCGTTTTCTGCCTGGCGTTTCTGTCATAGCGTTTTCTGCCCGGCGTTTCTGTCATAGCGTTTTCTGCCCGGCATTTCTGTCATAGTGTTTTCTGCCCGGCATTGCTGTCATAGCGTTTCTGCCCGGCATTGCTGTCATAGCGTTTCTGCCCAGCATTGCTGTCATAGTGTTTCTGCCCGGCATTGCTGTCATAGCGTTTCGGCCCGGCATTGCTGTCATAGCGTTTCTGCCCAGCATTGCTGTCATAGTGTTTCGGCTTGGCATTGCTGTCATAGCGTTTTCTGCCCGGAATTTCTGTCATGGCATTTCTGTCACAGCGTTTTTCTGCCCCGGCATCTCTGTTTTAGCGTTCTCCCCCAGCATGCTGTCATGGCTTTGCTGCCTCAGCGTTTGTGGTCCAGGATTTCTGTAATTGCATTCTGCCTCAGCGTTCAGTCTCAGCGTGTTTCGGTCATTTGCGTTTCTGCCCAGGTTTCTGTAATGGCTTTTCTGCCCCAGCGTTCTGTCAGCGTTCTGCCCCAGGATTTCTGTCGTTGCATTTCTGCCTCAGAATTTCAGTCTCTGGGTTTCTGTCATTCCACTTCTGGCATAGCATTTGGCCCAGGATTTCTGTCATGGCATTCTGCCACAGAATTTCTGTCATTTTGCGCTTCTGCTCCTGGATTTCTGTCATTGCGTTCTGCTCCTGGATTTCTGTCATTGCGTTCTGCTCCTGGATTTCTGTCATTGCGTTCTGCTCCTGGATTTTTGTCATTGCGTTTCTGCCCCTGGATTTCTGTCATTGCGTTTCTGCCCCTGGATTTCTGTCATTGCGTTTCTGCCCCTGGATTTCTGTCATTGCGTTCCTGCCCCTGGATTTCTGTCATTGCGTTTCTGTCATTTTGTTTTTTCCCCCTGGATTTCTGTCATTGCATTTCTGCCCCTGGATTTCTGTCATTGCGTTTCTGCCCCTGGATTTCTGTCATTGCGTTTCTGCCCCTGGATTTCTGTCATTGCGTTTCTGCCCCTGGATTTCTGTCATTGCGTTTCTGCCCCTGGATTTCTGTCATTGCGTTTCTGCCCCTGGATTTCTGTCATTGAGTTTCTGCCCCTGGATTTCTGTCATTGCGTTTCTGCCCCTGGATTTCTGTCATTGTGTTTCTGCCCCTGGATGTCTGTCATTGCGTTTCTGCCCCTGGATGTCTGTCATTGCGTTTCTGCCTTTGGATGTCTGTCATTGCGTTTCTGCCTTTGGATGTCTGTCATTGCGTTTCTGCCTTTGGATGTCTGTCATTTCATCTCTGCCTCAGTGTTCAGTCTCAGCGTATTTTTCTGTCATTTGCGTTTTGTCATGGCATTTCTGCATCAGCTTTCTGTCATAGTAGTCTGCCCCAGGATTGCTGTCATTGCATTTCAGTCTCAGCATTTGTCATTGCGTCCCTGCCCCAGGTTTTCTGTCATGGCATTTCTGCCTCAGCGCTTCTGTCTTTACATTTCTGCCTCAACGTTCTGTCATAGCTTTGGCCAGGATTCTGTCATTGCGTTTCTGCCCCTGGATTCATGTCATTGCGTTTCTGCCCCTGGATTCATGTCATTGCGTTTCTGCCCCTGGATTCATGTCATTGCGTTTCTGCCCCTGGATTCATGTCATTGCGTTTCTGTCCCTGGATTCATGTCATTGCGTTTCTGCCCCTGGATTCATGTCATTGCGTTTCTGCCCCTGGATTCATGTCATTGCGTTTCTGTCCCTGGATTCATGTCATTGCGTTTCTGCCCCTGGATTCATGTCATTGCGTTTCTGCCTCAACATTCAGCTTCAGCGTTCTGTCATAGCGTTTCTGTCACCACGTTTCTGCCTCAAGCATTTCTGTCACCACGTTTCTGCCTCAAGCATTTCTGTCACCACGTTTCTGCCTCAAGCATTTCTGTCACCACGGTTGCCTCAGCAGCAGTTCTGTCATCACGTTTCTGCCTCACCGTTTCTGTCATTTCATTTCCGTCATTTAGTTTCCATCATTTCGTTGCCGCCCTGGCATTTCTGTCATTGTGTTTCAGCCTCAGCGTTTCTCAGAGGGGCGTTGTTCACCCATGGCATACTCCGGTAGCTGTTTTGTTCGTTGGTTGTCATGTCTCATCGTGTCTGTGTTCATGTTGTACTTGGGTCAGTTAGTTAGGGCTTACGTCAGGATCTGTCACGTCTACAGATCCATACGGGCTGAGGTTTCGTTTTTAATTGATTGTTGTCCACAATCTTCTCGCCCATATACCACATGTCATACGATGCTTCAGCATTTCTGTCATCACGTTTCTGCCTCAGCATTTCGGTCATCACGTTTCTGCTTCTGTCATCACGGTTCTGCCTCAGCAGTTCTGTCATCATGTTTCTGCTTCACCTGTGCCGTCATTTCGTTTCCGTCATTTCGTTTCCGTCCTTGCATTTCTGTCATTGTGTTCAGCCTCAGCGTTTCTCAGAGGGGTGTTGTTGTTCACCCATGGCATACTCCGGTAGCTGTTTTGTTCGTTGGTTTGTCATGTCTCATCGTATCTGTGTTTCATGTTGTACCTGGGTCAGTTAGTTAGGGCTTACGTCAGGATCTGTCACGTCTACAGATCCATACGGGCTGAGGTTTCGTTTTTAATTGATTGTTGTCCACAATCTTCTCGCCCATATACCACATGTCATACGATGCTTCAGCATTTCTGTCATCACGTTTCTGCCTCAGCATTTCGGTCATCACGTTTCTGCTTCTGTCATCACGGTTCTGCCTCAGAAGTTCTGTCATCATGTTTCTGCTTCACCTGTGCCGTCATTTCGTTTCCGTCATTTCGTTTCCGTCATTTCGTTTCCGTCCTTGCATTTCTGTCATTGTGTTCAGCCTCAGCGTTTCTCAGAGGGGTGTTGTTGTTCACCCATGGCATACTCCGGTAGCTGTTTTGTTCGTTGGTTTGTCATGTCTCATCGTATCTGTGTTTCATGTTGTACCTGGGTCAGTTAGTTAGGGCTTACGTCAGGATCTGTCACGTCTACAGATCCATACGGGCTGAGGTTTCATTTTTAATTGATTGTTGTCCACAATCTTCTCGCCCGTATACCATACGTCATACGATGCATGTTCATTCACCACACTCATACGACTACCCACCACGGTCCGTGGGTACACCAGCCTGAGTTTTCAGTCAATTAC
Source organism: Lithobates sylvaticus (assembly GCA_028564925.1). NCBI lineage: Eukaryota > Metazoa > Chordata > Amphibia > Anura > Ranidae > Lithobates > Lithobates sylvaticus. The sequence goes on along the minus strand of CM053027.1, from coordinate 457,376,574 downwards.
CTGTGTCTGCGCTGCAGGTTACTGAGGCTCACTTACCACTCACACGAGGGTGGGGTTTCTGTCGTTAGGGTCATCACGCGCGGTGGTCTTGACATTTCTGCTCATGTTCTCATTCTTAGGTAGGCACAGAGGGGCGGGCGTTGTTGTTTCTCATGTCTGGTTGTCTGTCATTTCTAGTTTGTGTTCCCAGGTTGGGGCTGTCTTGGCATCCATACCTCCTTCCTCGGTTCAGGATTCAGACTCAGTAGTTGGGTCTCTGGCTGAAGCACGTCCCGATCTTATCAGGTAGGACCAGAATCCTGTGTCTGGCATGGTTCTCCATGTTGATGATGCTTATTGCCATTGCGCATGGGCCTTATCTACTTCATCACTTTCATCAGGTATCCAGCATTTCACACTCCTACCAGTGGTCCTTTTTTTGCCCTCACCCTCTCACTTCCCCATAGGATTTGATCGTCCCGGCTCATTCGCAGGGGTTCCTCGGGCCAGGCCTTGCTCCCTTCCCCCACGTATCCTCTCATTCGCAAGCAGTTATTCTCATGTCTAAGTTGTCTCGGGCATCAGGCCCAATCCAATCTTGCACGGGACGTTCTGTTGGTTCTGGGTAGCTTGCAGGTTCCATAGGGGGTTCCTTTCTCATTACCAAGTCAGGTGTCGGTGGGTTTCTCCTGTCACCGCGGATACTCACTGTTGCCTTGGATCATTACCCTCTCTTCTTCACCTAAACTTGCATCTTTTTGCCCTCTTCTCAGGCATACCGACCAGCCAGGCCAAGGCACACCTCAGGCCTTGGTTCTTAGGAATATCGCATTTCCCACTTGAAGACTCTGACTACAAATATATATTATTTACTGTGTAGGAACACTTATGTGTGTGTATACATTTATATGTATTTATTATGTTATTTATTACATGTTATTTACTGTCCCACATGCATTCATGTGCACTCCAAAGACATGCTGGTAGGTTAATTGTCTTCTGTCCAAAATTGGCCTTAGTGTATGAATGTGAATTGGGGACCTTGGATTGTGGGGGTAGGGACTGATGTGAGGGTGTGATGTGTGTGTGGAGTGCTGCGTAAATTGACAGCCCTATATGGGTACCTTAAAACGAAATAATAATATAATAGATGAGCATCCTAATGAGACACAATGTACAGGGATAGAGACAATTGTAGACACTCGCTCAGGTTGAACTGGATGGACTGGTGTCTTTATTCAACCTTACTAACTATGTAACTATGTAATTAAATAGTATCTACTAATTGATTAATTTTGTTTTGCTGTTGTGCTTCAAATAAAGTCCCACCATTCCCCTTTACCCTCTTTTTTTTATAAGGTAAAAATCTGCAATTCCCTTCTCCCTCCCCCTCTTTATTCTCTATCTTTCTCTCTCTAACCTCCTCTTTCCCTTTTCTAGATGCACTGCTTTGAAGTATACCAGGAGTCTTCCCCTATAGGATTCCCTTTGGGATATTACTTTACTTTATTAATCCAACCTTAGAGAGATGGGATTTACATCATATTTACCTCCTAATGTATAAAAAGATTCCCAGTAGCTTGTACACTTATATGTCAATGTCCCTTGCTCTATAGCACTTTGCTGATATGGGTCTACTGTTGGACCACACACTGTACTTTGTTACGCACTAAGACTTTGTGAGCTACATGGGTGCTCTTTCTTGTCTCATTTTCTTTCTGGGGACACCATTTTTGTTTATATGAGCACTGATTTTGCATTTCTTATGTATACTATTATGTTTGCTTCAATAAAAAGATTATGGAAAAAGAAAAAAAAAAAGAATCTGCAATGACATTTGTTAAAAGTCCATGCAATGTATCTGGCTGATCTAAAGAGGTATTTTTGTAGCAGAGTTCCCCTTGAGTTGCCATGCTTAGATGCCTGTATCTGTTACAGCCTGTTACCTGGCTGTAGTTGGCATCAATATTTAAAGTCTCTGACCAGAAACAAGTACAAGATATGACTGAATTCTTGTCTTGGGTCAGTGACTCGGATCTCAAATCACTACAACACATTAAACGCTACAAAAATTCTAGCCATATCTAATTCAACTGGAAACACCAGATTATATCATGTTATTTTAACTACCTATCTAAATCCAAAAAAATAAAATTAGAGATTCTATCTTACCAGTCCGTAGATGTGGTTGCTGCAAAAGTTTTTTTTTTTTTTTTTACCTCACCCCTCCCATAAAAGTTTTTGCTTTCACCTCTGACACAGTGTTGTAACTTTGTTTACAGCTGCAGATCACTTATAACATTGAATGCAAAGGTAGCTGCTACATGAGCTAATCATGAATGTGTTAAAGACAGCACCGTTTAGGGAACTAAGGACAGATTACACCTGCTCTGAGTTTTTGAAAGACATTTAGCTGATCTTCACACACACAGTCTGCAAGGGAACATGCCATGCTGTTCCAGCATGCAACATCAAACACACTCATCAACATAGTTATTAGTGTTATTGAATATGAATCACTTACCTGAAATAGAAGACGGTGTTCCAAGTGGTTGTGTAATGTGTTAGATAATGAGCTTATGTGAAATCTCCATCAATTGATGTTAATAATATTATAATTAGAAATATATTTCAGTTAGAGGGAAATACAGTATATTTAAAGTATTGGGTGTCTTTTATTGTAATTAGTTCCACTTCAAAGGTTGGCCCTTTGTTTTAACTTATCGCATAGGTGGTAAACAGCAGCCTTCTTTAAATTCTCCAATCAGGCTTTGCCCAATATACATTTGCAAGGTACAGCGACCAATTAGGGAGCCTTATATTAGCCACAGTACAGACAGGAGGGGGGAAGAAAATGCTTTATCACCAAACTGTGGGCTCTCTTTGTGTTGAGGCACACAACAATCACCATGACCAGACCTGAAGTTGAAAGGTAAACTCATTTTATACTTACATCATACATTGGGGGTTATTTACGAAAGGCAAATCCACTTTGCACTACAAGTGCAAACTACAAGTGCAAAGTGCACTTGAAATTGCACTGAAAGTACAATTGGAAGTGCAGTCGCTGTAAATCTAAGGGGTAGACCTGAAATGAGGGGAAGCTCTGCTAATTCTATCATCCAATCATGTGCAGGTTAAAATGCTGTTTTTATTTCCCTTGCATGTCCCCCTCGGATCTACAGCGACTGCACTTCCAAGTGCACTTTCAGTGCAATTTCAAGTGCACTCTGCACTTGTAGTTTGCATTGTAGTGCAAAGTGGATTTGCCTTTCGTAAATAACCCCCATTGTATTGTAAATATGTTTTTTGTGGGTAATTTGTAAATATCATATAGGTCAGAGGACTTATAGTGTACATTAATGTACTTCCAGATGACTTTCAGTTATTTCACTGAAACAATGTTAATGGCAAACGGATGAAGCAATTAAAACATGGGGGCAAAGCCTGGCCATGGAGCAGTATGGCCACTTGCACTAGTAGCTCTGGCAGGGAAAAGCAACATACACAGTGGAGTCTCCTCCACAAACACCCGGACCCAACAGCCTTCAACCCTGTGATACCTGCGGATGTCTGTGAGCTCCTCTGCACACCGATCCTCATATCCGTGGCGGCTCACAGACTATTTTCATGGGCTCAACAACATGGCGACTTCAGCAGATGGAGGAAAGAGCGAGATGGAGTCAGCCCCCTCCTCACAGAACAGCGCTCCAGGCACACAGATCCACGCTGCTGCTATGGATACAGCCACACAAAAGGTGGACTAAAACTCCCAGAAAAGATGCCACCATTGCCTGCAGCCGCTCCTCTATCCAAATGGGCTGTGAGTAAGAAGCAACTGGCTGCTGACGAGTATAATCTTACCATGACACACACATCCCCTCAGGCACAATAGCTAGCTGCATTCCCAGCTTCTGATCAGCCTGCCTCAGAATTCATCATAATGGAAATGTTATGCTATTATCCCTTAAAAATAATCTGCAGGCAGGCCTAAATAGAAACCTGGCCTCTTTACAGTCACACATAGAGCACATGGAGGAAAGAGTTGATACAGTGGAAAGATCACTAGGTGAACATGCAGATGCCTATAATAGCCCATCAGCAGAATTCCAGGGACATGACACTGACATACAGTGGCTGAAAGCCAAAGTCACAGACCTTGAGGACCGCTCCCGACTGAATAACATGAAATTCCGGGGCATCTCTGAATTCACATCACAAACCCAGAACTAACTCTATACCTACAACAACTCCTTAAGGTCATGCTCCCTATGAAAAGCCCTAAAGATTTTGTCATCAACAGGGCCCACAGGCTGGAAAAACACGCTTCACTTACTGACACTGTCCCCAGAGACCTGATAGTCAGGATACATTTCTTTCACATTAAAGAAAGGGCTGTTGCAGCTGCACGGAAAATGGAAAAAACACCTTTTTCCAAATTTCAGATCTTCGCCGATTTCTCATCGATAACCATGCAACAATGCAACTAATTTTCCCCCATAACTATTCAACATAAAATCACCTATCAGTGGGGCTACTCCACCATACTAACCGTGACACATCAAGGCCACACATATATCCTAAAATCAACAGAAGAAGCCAAAAATCTTCCTCACAGTGGGGAATCCCCCTGGAAAATAGTAGCAAACCTCCACGCACCAGACCACCCCAACGCATCTCAGGAGGCTGGTCAGTGGTTGGAAACACCTGACAGTTCTATCTCAGTAAGTAATGCCTTATTAGCCATCATAAATAATTACAAACACTTACTGCTCTCATTAGACGCTCATCTTATCACCTTGGATTTCCCTTAACGCTGGGCTACCTGAAGTTTCCACACCCCCAACTTGTAAGTAGAGCAAGTTCATTGCACAACTGTATCCTGCACATTGTCAGTGCAAGTTCAACATTTGATCTTTATTCTTTTTCACACTGTTTTCCATTTAGAGTTTTAACTATTACACTATACCTTGCTATCGGTTACTCTTTAACTCTGGGGACCCTATAAATGAGTGCTATGCAATCAACTTTTTTATACTTTTGACTACCTCTGATACCCTTTTTCTCTTCTTGCTGTTTGTCCGAATGTGTATTTTGACTTTAGCTGAGTTAACCATGAAGTGCTACCCCATGCATCCTTCGCTCAATGTCAACGGCCTCAACAGCCAGAGGTCCATGATGTGGAAAGAGGCTGTCTCCCAAAAATGTGACATATTTTGCACCCAAGAAATGCATTTGAAAGCAGATTCACCACCTGAAATTTCCCATCCTAACTTCACCCATTGCTTCTTTGCAAATGCAGACAAAGCACGGGGAGTCTGGATCGTGTTCAAAAACTCAGACAGCTTCACCTGGAAATTTGTAGAAACATACCCAAATGGTCAGTTTAATATCTTAGGGGCACTCCTTAACCACTTCAGCCCGGACCAATTGGCAGCCAAAGGACCAGGCCCCTTTTTGCGATTCGGCACTGCGTCGATTTAACTGACAATTGCGCGGTCGTGCAACGTGGCTCCAAAACAAAATTGGCGTCCTTTTTTTCCCACAAATAGAGATTTCTTTTGGTGGTATTTGATCGCCCCTGCGGTTTATATTTATTGCGCTATAAACAAAAATAGAGCGACAATTTCGAAAAAAATGCAATATTTCTTGCTTTTTGCTATAATAAATATCCCCAAAAAATATATAAAAAAAAACATTTTTTTTTCCTCAGTTTAGGCTGATACGTATTCTTCTACATATTTTTGGTAAAAAAAATTGCAATTAGCGATTATTGATTGGTTTGCTCAACAGTTATAGCGTTTACAAAATAGGGGATAGTTTTATAGCATTTTTATTAATATTTTTTTTTTACTAGTAATGGCGGCAATCAGCGATTTTTATTGTGACTGCGACAATATGGCGGACACATCAGACATTTTTGACACATTTTTGGGACCATTGTCATTTATACAGCAATCAATGCTATTTAAATGCATTGATTCCTGTATAAATGACAGTTGTAGTGAAAGAGTTAACCACTAGGGGGGAGGGGAGGGGTTATGGGCTCTGACGTATGTGTGTTTTTTTACATTAGGGGCGGGGCTGACATCTGACGTAATTTATCGGCTTTCCCGATGACCGGGAACAGCCAATCAATGACAGGCAGAGTAGGAAGCGCGGGGAGAGGTTTGTTTACACAAACCTCTCCCCGTTCTTCAGCTCTGTAACCCGATCGCGGGACACCAGCGGCGATCGGGTCCGCTGGTCCCGCGGCCGGGGTCACGGAGCTCCCGACCGGGTCGCGAGCACGCCGATGGCGGCGTGCGGGCGACCCACGGGCAGGCATTTAAAGGGCCACGTACAGGTACGTGGTTTTGCCTGCCCGTGCCATTCTGTAGACGTATATCGGGAAGTCGTCGGGAAGTGGTTAATAGGGATGAGCCGAACACCCCCCGGTTCAGTTCGCAGCAGAACATGTCAACAGGCAAAAAATATGTTCGAACATGCGACCACCGTTAAAGTCTATGGAACATGAAAGTGAAAAATCAAAAATGCTAATTTTAAGGGTTAATATGCAAGTTATTTTCATAAAAAGTGTTTGGGGACTTGGGTCCTGCCCCAGGGGACATGTATCAATGCAAAAAAAGTTTTAAAAACGTCCGTTTTTTGGGGAGCAGTGATTTTACTAATGCTTAAAGTGAAACAATATTTCTTTAAATTTCATGCCTGGGGGTGTCTATAGTATGCCTGTAAAGTGGTGCATTTTTCCCGTGTTTAGAACAATCCCTGCACAAAATTAAATTTCTAAAGGAAAAAGTAATTTAAAACTACTCTCGGCTATAATGAATTGTCTATGGAAGAAATCAAAAGCGCTAATTTTAAAGGTTTATATGCATGGTATTGTCATAAAAAGTGCTTGAGGACCTGGGTCCTGCCCCAGGGGAAAGTTTTAAAAGTTTTAAAAAGGGCATTTTTTTTGGGTGTTCCTGCACAAAATGACATTTCTAAAGGAAAAATATAATTAAAACTACTCGCGGCTATAATTAATTGTCAGGTCTCGGCAATATAGATAAAAGTAATTGAAAAAAAACAGCATGGGGTCCCCCCAAAAATCCATACCAGGCCTTTTGGGTCTGGTATGACTATTAAGGGGAACCCCAAACCAAAATTTTAAAAACAATTGCATGGATATTAAGGGGAAGCCTGCACCAATTTTTTTTTTTTTAATGGCGTGGGTATGTATATTAAGGGGTATGTATTTTAAGGGGAACCCTGCGGCAAAATAAAAAAAATGGCTTGGGGTCCCCCCAAAAATCCATACCAGACCCTTATCCGAGCACGCAACCTGGCAGGCCACAGGAAAAGAGGGGGGACGAGAGAGTGCCCGCCTCCTGAACGGTAACAGGCCACATGCCCTCAACATGGGGAGGGTACTTTGGGGTAGCCCTCCAAAGCACCTTGCCCCCATGTTGATGGGGACAAGGGCCTCATACCCACAACCCTTGCCCGGTGGTTGTGGGGGTCTGGGTACATTGTACTACCATTTCACAAAAAAAGTGTCAAAATGTTTAAAAAAACTTACCTGAATGACCCCGCCCCCTCTGACGCATGGGGATTTCCCAATGGCTTCCCTGTGGCGTCAGAGGGGGCGGGGCCACCCGGGTACATAAACAGGTGGTCCCGCCCCCTCTGATTCCACAGAGAAGCCATTGGGAAGTCCCTGTGCGTCAGAGGGGGTCGGGGTCACCCGGAGACGTGACCGCGTTGCCCCGCCCTCAGATATAAAAGAACTGTCATTGTGCTGAAGAATCATATGGCGGGTACCTCCCATGGAGATGGATATTTTTTTTTCTGGTCCATCAGCAGAGCGCGAGAAGAAGATGAATGGACTTCGTGGGACATTTTTATTTTTCAATAAAAGACTTGTCCCAAGATGTGTCTTGTAATTTTTTAACATTTTGACACTTTTTTTGTAACTTTTATCTGTATAAAGACACGACAACTCATTATAGCCGCGAGTAGTTTTAAATGACTTTTTTTCCTTTAGAAATGTCATTTTGTGCAGGGACTGATCTAAACACGGGAAAAATGCACCCCTTTACAGGCATACTATAGACACCCCCAGGTACAAAATTTAAAGGAATATTTCACTTTTATTGTTATACTTTAGGCATTATTAAAATAACTGCTCCTGAAAAAATTGCCATTTTTAAAACTTTTTTTGCATTGATACATGTCCCCTGGGCAGGACCCAGGTCCCCAAACACTTTTTATGACAATACCAAGCATATAAGCCTTTAAAATTAGCACTTTTGATTTCTGCCGCAAACACCCTAAATTGTTCGCTATTCGGCAAACACCCGATGTTCGAGTCGAACTTACGTTTGACTTGAACATCGGGCTCATGCCTACTCCTTAACCACTGCCCCTATACCATTGTCACACTTTATACCCCTAACACCAAACAAAAGGCCTTCCTCAACAAAGTAATTAATAAAATATGGGTGCTTTGTATAGGTCGTCTCATTGTATGTGGCGACTTTAATGAAGTGCCCTATTCTGTGCTAGACTCTACAAGCCACAACAGGCGCCCCTCACATTTTCTTCCTATGATTGAGCCGGCTTCACTCTGGAGAAAATCAGCCTTTTGTGAAAGTGTATATATCCATTGACTATCCACCCAGCAATATCTAATTGATTGGATTTACTACATATTTTCAAGTACTTTTATTTTTATATTTATTCAACTTGCGCTTGAACATTAGCACTTTGGAGATCCCCACGTCATTGTTAATCATATATGTACCTCTATTTATTTTGACTTTATTTAAGTGATTTTCATTGGTTTACTGAGCGCCATTGTCCTTTGATATATCCTAATCACATGATCAGACCATGCCCCTATCTCCCTAACTTGCCAAATATCGAATTCACCAGTTCCAAATGGAGTATGAAGGCTTAACACATCATTTCTACATAACCCCCGCTACCAGGAGCAGATCAGTAGGGAACTAAACATTTTTTTCAATCTAATGTTGGGTTGGTTGACAATATTTAATCCTTGTGGTTCGCCCACAAAGCATATATGAGAGGAGTTTTTATTAAGTTGGGCACACAAGAGAAGCTTAACAGGATGCAGAAAATAACAGAGATAACGGAGACCATACACTCCCTAGAATCCCTAAACAAAACCCAAACCTCCCCTGGTAGGAACAAGCAACTCAGGGACCTTTGTCATCAACTTTTCCAACTTTTCATTGCCCAATAGGACTACAGCTGGTAATAAAGTTGGCTCATACCTTGCAAGACAAATAAAAAAAAAATCTGCCAAAAAACACATAGCATACCTTCTTGACTCCAAAAACAACCAAATTATTAACCCGGCGCATATCGCTGAGAAATTTGCTGAGTTCTACTCTAACCTCTATAATATAAATATAGATAGCCCATCAAAATTCCCTACTGATGCACAGATCCAAAACTTTCTTGCATCCCTTAAACTCCCTAAGGTATCTAAGGCACATCTCGATAGCCTCTCTGTACCCTTCACCATAACTGAGATCCAACAAGCCATACGAAAACTACCCCTGCAGAAATCCCCAGGCCCAGACGGATTTGGGAACGAATACTACAAATCCTTATCACACCTCCTGTCCCCATATCTACAACAGCTATATGACCAAGCTGCCACCCAAGCGTCCTTCCATAGAGAAAGACTTGAAGCATTAATAGTAACTTTGCTAACACCAGACAAATCACCAACCTCCCAGCCAATTACAGACCAATCTCTCTATTGAATTTTGATATTAAAATATACACAAAATTAATTAACTCAAGACTGGACAACATTCTCTCCCTTTTTATCCACCCAGACCAAGTAGGCTTTGTAAAAGGTCACCAAACATTGGATGGCACGAGACGCACATTGAACCTTCTTCAATGGGCAGAGCAGATTAAAACGCCTTCTCTGCCCCCTTTTCTGGATGCAGAGAAGGAGTTTGACTGGGTACATTGGCACTATGTGTATGCAGTGTTGGACACCTTTGGACTGTTGGGATACATAAATGACGCCATTAGAGCTCTATACTCTAATCCATCGGCCAGGGTACTTACCTCAGCAGTCCTTTTTAATCCATTCTCCATAACGCATGGCACGAGGCAGGGGTTCCCCTTTCCCCAATAATATTTGTGCTAGTCATGGAACCCCTTGCCCATACCATTCGCTCCCACCCCAACAGACGGGGATTCCAAATTGGGCATAATGAGTACAAAATTGGACTGTATGCTGACGACGTAGTCCTTTCCCTTTAAGACCTTTTAACATCTCTTTCAAAACCACATATGATACCCATAGCACTGAATGAAAACCTTAAAAAAACAATTTATGTGTCCTCTGGCTTCTCCTGGGCCCCCACTCTATAATCAAATATCTGGGCATCAAGCTCACCTCACCAAGCTCCTCCATACACCGAATAAATTATGACGCAGCAATCTTATCACTGAAACAACAAATTAGCGAACTACAGACAACCCATCTATCATGGGCCGGTAGAGTAGCTGTGGTCAAAATGTCTACTTCCCACAATATTATACCTCTTCAGGACCCTTCCGATCCCACTCTCATCATCTTACCTCCAAAAACTTCAATCCACTGTTAACCACTTTATTTGGAATGGGAAAAAACCTAGATTCAAATCCTCAATCATCTACAGACCTAAACTAAACGCAGGAATGAGAGTCCCTAACCTGAAAAGTTACCACCAAACGGCTGTTCTTGACCAACTAAAACTCTGGTGGTCCCCATCACTGGACCATGTATGGTGTCCCATTGAACACTCATTACTTGGGTCATCCCTACAAGGTACATTAGGAGCAATACTTCTAGGTTTCACTCCCCAAGCATCTCCTTACCTAACCATCAGAACTGCTCTATCCACCTGGAAGAACCCGCGCCTCCAGCTTTGAATTTGCACTCATCAAACTTAGTGATCATGCCTCTTGTCTCCCTAGAACCTTTGTCACCAGACCTATCACTTTCAAATAGGATGACTGCTGGAATGTCAACTCTGAGCTGCTTAATGGATTCTAACTCACCATGCACCTTCCAAAGCCTGCAACAATCTTATGGACTGCCTAAATCAGACTTCTACATATACCTCCAAACTCAATCTATCCTCACAACTATCAACAAAGGAACTCATTACATACCAACAGATATAATATCCTTCTTTACTGATGCATCTCCAAAAAACAAAGGCATCGAATTCCTCTACCAGATGATCAACCACAACCTTTTCTTAAACAAAACACCCTCTATGGAATTATGGGAAGCTGAACTCTCACAACAATTCAATACACACCAATGACGAAAGACCTCTCAACTACTTACCATATACTCAAAATGTACCACCCATTGGGAATCATCCCTAATGATTCTTCACAGATGGTACTGCTATCCTACTAAATTGGCTAAGATCTTCCTATCCCAGTCACCGCTGTGCTGGAGGGAATACGGAAAACAAGGATCCCTACTACACATATAGTGGGATTGTCCTGTAATAAAGCGATTCTGGAATTATGTCTTCAACTTTATATCCTCTGTATCAACAGTCCATATGGAAGGCAACCCTGAAACAGCACTCCTCCTACTACACCACAAATCTTGGGCCTCGACACAAACCCTTTTCCTTGTACATGGCATCATAGCAGCCAAGAGAACGATAGCTGTTGCCTGGAAATTAACTGAGCCTCCGGATCACTCTCTGTTTCTTCAACACCTGAACACTAGCACACAATTCGAACTGATGTTTGCAGTTAAAAATGGCAAACGTGCACCCTTCTGGAAGCATTGGCATAAATGACTGAATCACTCAGACTGCACAGCAAGCATGTAATAGTATAGATTATCCTGGCCTTTTTTAAGGCAGGATACAGCCCATACTAGGTATCCTGTAGAGACCTTTTTTTCTTCATTCAAAGTCTTTGTCGTCTGCAAATTACCATGTTGTTAATAGCACCACTCACAGGTTCTCCTCTCCTGTACCCCTTAATCTCTCTTTGCACATGTACAATAATGCTGAAATGTTTTAGTATTGTATAAGCTCTGTAATTTCCAACTTTGGCACCATTTGGTGCCGTATGTGTTACCTTTCTTCTGCGTAAATCCTTAATAAAAACTAAAGATTAAAAAATAAACAATTAAAACACATTTGGATTTTGTGTAGGTTAGCAAAATATATCTAGGCATGTAAACTGCAACTATTTCATTTAAAAAATGTTTGACTAAACAATAGTACATTTAAAGATATAAAACATTTAGCAGACACATTCATTTCTTTCAGTGCTTTCCTGCTTCACACATATTCTCTCCAGATTTAAATCAAACTAGCTCACTTGACACAATGTATCAACAGGGTCAGAGAATAACCTATTACTTGAATGGTAACATTTGTAAGAAAGAAAATGAACACTGATTGGTCCCAGGGGAACTGTATAATTTTTAGGGAGGAGACAGGTACATTTGCTCCTTTCCATAAACTGCTGCTGACCTGTCTATCTGGTATCATTTCAGATACACAAAATGGAAGAACATTACACATGACAAATTAAGTAATTATTCAGGAAATCCAATGGCTAATTGCACACAGGAACCTTTGGGAAATGTGTGACAAATCTGCATCGGAGTCTAAAAGGCAGAAAAGCAGCTGAAGTTAATAACCTCTCAAATGCTGACAGGTTTGAGAGTACCTGAAATGCATCATTTCTCCAGACATTTTTCCTTGCTTAAGCAAAATGAAAAATTCTAAGTGTACCCGTCTGTCCTGCAATAACTTTAATGACTGCAGAGTCAATGAAGCCACACAGCATCACCCGCATCACCTTGATAACTGAATCCTGAAATGACGCTGAGGTGACTAAAAAATTGTACATACTTTTGGCTGACTGTGAGCTTTTTCTTTTCTCCCCCCATAATTAATGAGCTGATCATAATGTTAAAGGCAAAGTTAACTTTTGGGTGCATTTGATTAATGAATCCGCTTCTTAAAATTAAATTCTAATTGCCAGTTAAGACTGCATGATTTAGAATGAACATAACTGTTACCTTGTGTGATTTGAAATCTAGTTAAACATGAAAATAGTTTATTAAAGAACTGTGTAATTGCTTCTATATGCAGAAGGTTTTCACACATGAATGTTTTAGAGAATATACTCTATTTAAACATTTATCTCCCTCTCTCTCTCTCTCTCTCTCTCTCTCTCTCTCGCTCTATATATATATATATATAATATATATATATATATATATATATATAAATATGGACATATATACAATATATATATATATATATACAGAGAGATCAATCAATTTCATATCAATTTGTCTTAAAGGTTAAGTGCACTTTAAAACAAAGTATTCAGATCCTTTCCCCCCCACTCCTACTACTATAACTACCTCCCAATCCCCCTAACCTGATGCACCCAGATCCCCCCCCCCCCAGTTTGTTATCTAAAAATCTCGTCATGTCTCATTCTATTGAATGTGCATGGTAGCCAATCAGTTTCTTCTTCTTCCAACTTCAGCTTGTTCAATAAAACTTTCACATAAAAACCTGGTTGGGTTCTATGCAGATATGAACCAAATTTTGCACTCTATAGCTTTAGTAAATCTCAGACAGTGCTTGCATATGAACAAATTTACTATATAAACCAATTCAAAAATGTTTGTTGAGTCTAGGTTCAAGATTACAATCAAAATATATTTCGCTTTTATTTTTCAGGTTGAATCATTTTATCAATATTAGTGTGAGAAGCATAGTAGTGTCCAACCCTATGCAGCTTTAGCTATACAGCTTGATGCACACAGTTTCATTTAGGTTTGAACTGTAATAATTTTTTTATTTTCCGAAGTTTATAAAAGTGTGTACTACTTCCCAGAGATTTCCACCTGATTTTAGGCATAAGGTTGTGAGTGTCCACTATGCCACCACCATCATCCTGCCTGGAACACAAATACCTTTTACCATTAATTTAGGAGGTGTCCCCTAAAGAAAAAGATTCCATTCTCAAAGAATGTAGCTAACACTATTGGTATTGGGATCTTAGGCACCCCTTTGTGCAAGTAAGATGTAAATAAAATCTTTATCCATGTCAGCTCATCATATACATTGTAGTTTAACCACTGCCATACCGGGCCTATTCTGGCACTCCTCTCCTACATGTAAAAATCAGAACCCCCAAACATTTATATATATTTTATTTAGCAATTACCCTAGGGAATAAAATGGCAGTCATTGCAACTTTTTATCTTTTTATCTCGCAGGAACATCATCTCTTCAGGAACCACACCGTCGCCACATCTCGCAGGACCTTCGTCAGTCACATCTCGCAGGACCATCATCTCCTCAGCAACTACATCTCGCAGGACCATCCTCACCGCAGCCACCACACCGTCGCTACATCGACAGCCACATCTCGCAGGACCATCATCTACTCAGCATCCACATCGTCGCCACATCGACAGCGGCAGCTCGGAGGACCATCGTCAGCCACATCTCGCAGGACCATCATCTCCTCAGCAACGACATCGTCGCCACATCTCGCAGGACCATCATCCCCTCAGAAACCACATCGTCGCCACATCTCGCAGGAACATCATCTCCTCAGGAACCACACCGTCGCCACATCTCGCAGGACCTTCGTCAGTCACATCTCGCAGGACCATCATCTCCTCAGCAACTACATCTCGCAGGACCTTCATCAGCCACATCCCGCAGGACCATCATCACCGCAGCCACCACACCGTCGCTACATCGACAGCCACATCTCGCAGGACCATCATCTCCTCAGCTTCCACATCGTCGCCACACTGACAGCCGCATCTCGGAGGACCATCGTCAGCCGCATCTCGGAGGACCATCATCTCCTAAGCAACCACATCATCGCCACATCTCGCAGGACCATCATCTCCTTAGCATTCACACCGTCGTCACATCTCGCAGGACCCTCGTCAGTCACATCTCGCAGGACCATCATCTCCTCAGCAACTACATCTCGCAGGACCCTCATCAGCCACATCTCGCAGGACCATCATCTCCTCAGCAACTACATCTTGCAGGACCTTCATCAGCCACATCCCTCAGGACTATCATCTCCTCAGCATCCACATCGTCGCCACATCAACAGCCGCATCTTGAAGGATCATCGGCAGTCACATCTCGCAGGACCATCATCCCCTCAGCAACCACATCGTCGCCACATCTCGCAGGACCATCATCTCCTCAGCAACCACATCGTCGCCAAATCAATATCACCATCATCATACTTCTATTTTTTTGCTCTCTCAGCATGTGCATCTACAAATACTCAGCGGAAACCCTTCGCAGGCTAAGAAACATCACCTCAACATTGCCAACGCCCATTCAAAAAATACTACAAAAAGAGCAATTACTAAAGATCAACCCTCAATCAACCACCAATCAAAGGAATACCCCAACTCAGCCGCAACACTTAACATGCGCCTTGATTAACACCAGATCGGCAGTCAAGCACAGACAAGAAGTCCACGACTTCATCACCCAAAACAACTTGGATTGTCTCTTCATCACAGAAAGCTGGCTAACACCCGACTGCAACACCATCCTAAACGAATTGGTCCCTGAAAAATACAGGATCCTAACGGAGCATAGAATAGGAAAAAAAGGAGGAGGCCTAGCAGTGATCTTCAAATCTCACCTTACGCTCGGCAAACCCACGCTACAGCACCCAGTGCCTTTTATGGAGACACTTTCTTTACAGCTGCAAACAACACCCCAAGACAGCATTCATATACTGCTATGCTACAGACCACCAGGACCAAAGACAAATCTCCTGATACCCTTCACCGAATTTATTTCAATGCACACCCTGAAAACCAAAAATGTTCTGGTACTCGGAGATTTCAATCTCTGGGCAAACAACAGCAAAGACCCCATCGCCTCTGGACCTCATCTTCGAACAAAATATCAGCATCAACATACTCAACAACTCGCCGCTACCATGGACTGACCATCACGCCATCAAATTCGAAATCACCACCAACAACACCATCCAGAAACCGAACCACTCAACGACATACTGGACCAGATCTCAGAAGAAACTACACTCGGAACTCTTCAAAACTACACTATCCAACAAAATAACAACTTTAAATTTAAACCACTCGACGGAAAAAACACTCAACTCCCTAAACAAAGCGTTACTACAAACAGCAGACGCAATCGCTCCAAAACGCAGAACACTCATCCGCAATAAAAACTCTGGATGGTTTAATGGAACTCTTACTCTACTGAAGCAGGAATGCAGAAGAGCTGAAAGAGCCTGGAGAAGAAACTCTTCTAAAGAAAACCACACAAACTACAATACTCTCACAATGAAATATCACAAAGCTATCTTCAAAGCAAAAAAAGAACACTTCTCAAACACCATCACAAAAGCCCTAAACCGCCCTCGTGAACTATTCAAACTAGTCGCCCAGACTATGAACCCTACCTGCCTAGAGCCCCCTACCAACGAAACTCAAAAATTTTGCAATGAGTTATCGGATTTTTTTATCGACAAAATCGACAGCATTCGGGAAAATATCCAACAGAAAAATACAATCAACTGCATCCAAAAAGAGGAAGCCGATTCAAACATCGCACAACCACCGAAGTTTTCGCTGACCCCGATCGCCATAGATACCACAAGAAACATCATCAGAAGCCTCCGAGACAGCACTTCACCCAACGATATCATCCCTACAAAACTTCTGAAAGAATGCTCTGACATCCTGGCACCCACTATAACGCTACTCATTAATCAGTCATTCAAAGAAGGAATTGTTCCTAACTCCCTCAAGCAAGGCATAGTCAAACCCCTCCTAAAGAAACCCAACTTGGATCCAAGAAACCCCAACCACCGAAGACCGATAACTAGCTTGAACACCATCTCCAAGATTATGGAGAAAGCAGTGGTACAGCAGCTACAACTCCATCTGGACACACACAATCTCCTGGACCCTCTGCAATCAGGCTTCCGCCCAGGCCATGGCACAGAAACAGCTCTCCTCAAAATATGGGATGATGCCTTGGAAGCTGCAGATGATGGAGAATCATGTCTCCTGGTACTCCTGGACCTTAGTGCAGCATTTGATACATTGGATCACAACACTCTACTCACCCGCCTCAAAGAAGTAGCAGGAGTCACAGATTCAGACTTACCATGGTTCACTTCCTTCTTAGGAAATCGGTCACAGACAGTGAAACTTGGAGCCTTCACCTCTGAATCCCGTGCAGTCTCCTATGGAGTCCCTCAAGGATCACCTTTATCACCCGTGCTCTTAAACATTTACATCCGCCCACTCCTAAAAATCATCAGCAAATCAGACCTATGCTTCCATTCATACGCAGATGATACTCAACTCTACCTTCGGATCCCCGGACAAAAAGACCAATATCAGGAATTAGAAAAATGCCTCACATCGATAGACGACTGGATGTCCACAAGCTCACTCAAACTTAACGGAACCAAAAATGCAAACCGGAAAACTGAATCTACGATACCATGGACTCCGCCCACCATCCTTGGACAGACCATCCCCCTAAGCATAAAAGCCAAAAGTCTCGGAGTCATCTTCAATTCAGAAATGTCAATGAATGCACAAATAGGATCAGTAGTCAGCGGATCCTACCACTTTCTACGCCTGCTACGTAGACTCCTCCCCTTCATTCCAGAAAAGGACAAAGCCATAGTGGTAGGAACAATCATCAACTCTCGACTCGACTACGCAAACTCCCGCTACATAGGACTACCTAAATTCCAGATTGCACGACTACAAGTCGTTCAAAACACGGCAGCAAGATTAGTCACAGGAAAAAAACCATGGGAATCCATCTCCCCATCCCTGAGGACCCTCCATTGGCTAACCGTAAAGAATCGGATCACATTCAAGACCCTCTGCTTGACCCACAAATGCACACAAGGAGATGCTCCTCAATACTTATGCGAAAAAATACAACACTACACCCCCAATCGCAACCTCCGATCTAACAACCAAAACCTCCTCCTCGTCCCCAAATCTCGGTACAAGTCAAGGGGAGAACGAAGATTTGCAGTCCAAGGACCACGGCTATGGAACGCTCTACCTACGAACATCCACTTGGAAAAAGACCATCGGGCCTTCAGGAAAAAACTCAAGACCTACCTCTTCTAAGAAGGAATCAACGCAGGTTGGATCAAGCGCCTCGAGGCGATTCAGTTCGCAGTTGCAGCGCTATACAAATCATTCATTCATTCATTTATCTCACACGGTATTTGCGCAACAATTTTTCAAACGTGTTTTTTTGGGGAAAAAAATGGTTTCATGATTTAAAAAATAACAAAACAGTAAAGTTAGCCAAATTTTTTATATAATGTGAAAGATGATGTTACGCCGAGTAAATAGATACCCAACATGTCACGCTTTAAGATTTCGCACACTCATGGAATGACGGCAAACTTCAGTACTTAATAATCTCCATAGGCGACGCTTTAAATTTGTTTACAGGTTACATGTTTGGAGTTACAGAGGAGGTCTAGTGCTAAAATTGTTGCTCACACTCTAATGCCACGTACACACGAGCTGACTTTCCGACGGACTAGGTCCGACGGTCTTTCCGGCGGAATTTCAAAGGAGTTCCGACAAACTTTTCGAATGAACGGACTTGGCCACACACAATCACACTAAATTCTGCTGGATTCGAACATGATGCCGTATGACCAGACTAGAATAAGGAAGTTCGTAGCCAGTAGCCAATAGCTGCCCTAGCGTCGTTGTTTGTCCGTCGGACTAGCACACAGACGAGCGGATTTTTCAATAGGAACTGGGTCCAGCGGAGTTCCGATGGGAAAATTTAAGACATGTTCTCTTTCTAAAGTCTGTCGGATTTTTCGACTCCAAAAGTCCGATGGAGCCCACACACGATCGAATTGTCCGACGGATTCGTTCCGTCGGACATTTGCTGTCAAAAAGTCCGCTCGTGTGTACGCGGCATAACGCATGCAGCAATATCTCACATGTGTGGTTTCAACGGCGTTTACATATGTGGGTGGGACTAACGTGTGCATTCACTTCTGAGCGTGAGCTACCGGGGACAGGGGCTTTTAAATATTTTTTTTACATTTTTTTTTATTTTACTTTATTTTTTTATTTTTACTTTCTTTTACAACATTGTTTTGATCACTTTTTTTCCTATTACAAGGAATGTAAACATCCTTATAATAAAAAAAACATGGACCGCCCCACGCAGATATAATGCGGCAGGCAAGCCCCCCTGCGTGAAATCCCATACCTGTGCACAGGGTCTGGGGCGTGTGTGCGTGCCACTGACAACCCACTCCTGCTGTGCTTGGACACAGCGGGAGCCAATCAGCCCGTCTGGCTAACGCAATGTCCACTGGGACATGCTGACTGTTTTCAGGCAGATCGCTGTTCTGTGAGTGGGGGAAATGGAGATCTTGTGTTTCTGTTAAGCAGGAACACAGATCTCCGTCTTCCTCAGTCAAAGCATCTCCCCCCACAGTTAGCAAGCACTCCATAGGAGAACATTTAACCCTTTGATTGTCCCTGATGTTAACCCCTTCCCTGCCAGTGTCATTAGTACAGTGACAGTTCATTATTTTTAGCACTGATCCCTGTATTAGTGTCACTTGCCCCTAAAAAGTGTCACTTGGTGTCAGATTTGTCTGCCGCAGTACTGCTAAAAATAGCTGATCTCTGGTATTACTAGTAAAAAGCTAAAAAAATAAATACAAATTCAGTAAATATATCCCATAGTTGTAGACGCTACAACTTTTGTGCAAACCAATCAATATACGCTTATTGGGATTTTTTTTTACCTAAAATATGTAGAGGAATACATATTGGCCTAAATTGATGAAGACATTAGATTATTTTAAAATTTGTGTTGGGTATGTTTTATAGCATAAATTAAAAAATATTGTTTTTTTTTTTCAAATTGTTGGTCTTTTTTGTTTCTAGCGCAAAAAATAAAAACCACAAAGGTGATCAAACACCACTAAAAGAAAGCTCTATTTGTGGGAACGACCATGCAATTTTCAGTTAAAGTGCCATATCGCAAAAAATAGCCTATAAAGGGGCTGAAGTGGTTAAAGATGCCCACCCATCAAGTTATGCAACCAAAAAAAAAATTACATTTATATAGCAGCACTTACCCTTTAAACAATTCAATATACACTTGTGTTATCACATTTATAAATTACATCACCTGTCCCCTAACTTCGCTGTGCGCACCAGGGCCACAGCCATCAGCTGGAAAACAGCTTGCTTATAGGAATGAATAAGCCACTGTGAAGATGAGCGTGTTTGGGACATTTTCACTAATACGTTTTGTAGCACTGGCCAGCTATCTGAGAGATAGCCATTAGTGCTGATCCCACTCTATTATATCAGGCAAATAGTTTTCTTCACTATGTATTGCTTATAAATTTAAAGGGCGGTAATTCATAAAATATAAATTGATTTATTGCACAGGTTTTGCATGTATTAGATATTTGTGTGTGTCTGAACATTACAGTTTCCCATAGCACCAAATTCGTCCTTTAACCACTTCATCCCCGGAAGGATTTGCCCCCTTCCTGACCAGAGCACTTTTTGCGATTCAGCACTGCGTCGCTTTAACTGACAATTGCGCGGTCATGCGACATGGCTCCCAAACAAAATTGGCGTCCTTTTTTTCCCACAAATAGAGCGTTCTTTTGGTGGTATTTGATCACCCTGCGGTTTTTATTTTTGTGCTATAAACAAAAAAATAGCGTAAATTTTTTTTAAAAAACGCATTATTTTTTACTTTTTGCTATAATAAATATGCCCCAAAAATATATAAAAAAATTGTTTTTTCCTCAGTTTAGGCTGATACGTATTCTTTTACACATTTTTTGTAAAAAAAAAATTGTAATAAGCGTTTATTGATTGGTTTGTGAAAAAGTTACAGCGCCTACAATATAGGGGATAGTTTTATGGCATTTTTATTAATATTTTTTTTATACTAGTAATGGCGGTGATCAGCTATTTTTATCATGACTGTGACATTATGGCAGACACATCGGATAATTTTGACACATTTTTGGTACCATTGGCATTAATACAGCGATCGATGCTATAAAATTGCATTGTTTACTGTAAAAATGTCACTGGCAGTGAAAGGGTTAACCACTAGGGGGCGGGGAGGGGTTAAGTATGTTCTAGGGGAGTGTTTATAACTGTCTGGGGATGGGCTTGTGTGACGTGGACACTGATCGCTGCTCCCGATGACAGGGAGCAGACAACCAGTGTCCTGCCGAGATGCTGTTTATATCAGCATCTCCCCGCGACGATCGAGTCTGCGGGTCCTGTGGTCACGGAGCTTGCGGCAGGTGCGCGCACGCTGCGGGAATTTCAAAAGTAACAGCGACAGCGGCCGGCAAGTGGTTAATATTGCTAATGAAGGTTACAAATGCAATTTGCTATTACTAAACACATACAGCTTATTGCAGTAAAAGCAGCGCTCAACACCTCTAAAAAGTGTGATTTCAACTACTCAAGTGGACAATAAACAATGTTTTATTGACTTTTTTAATGAGAACTTTATAATTTCTTTTGCTTGAGGAGCACATCAGGGGCGCATAGTAATTATTTGATCATATGATTTACTTGTCCTTGCAATATTGGACAATCATTCAGAATTTTCTTTTAGTAAATCAGGACCATTATCAAATTGTAAAGGATGGCCACCAATTTTTAGACTTCTTGATGCATTCAAAAGGTACACAGCTGTTTACAAAAAGTGGGGCTCCAGCTACCTGTATGAAATTTAAAATGTTATCTTAGCATGATTATATTATTGAGCTGTTCATTGAAGTCACTGACGTAGTGTGCAATGCAATGAAGC
Source organism: Lithobates sylvaticus (assembly GCA_028564925.1). NCBI lineage: Eukaryota > Metazoa > Chordata > Amphibia > Anura > Ranidae > Lithobates > Lithobates sylvaticus. The sequence continues at coordinate 457,354,669 of CM053027.1, read as the reverse complement.
CTATTAAGGATAGCATTACATTGACATCTGCCTGTTCTGTTGTCATGTAATGTCACAAGTAATGTCAGTTGCCAATACATGCTTAATAATCACAAACGGAATGTGCGTTTTTTTAATGCAGCACATCACAAGGCATAGTATGTGCATTGTTATTTTTTGTGGGTGTCCATTGGCACCTACTTTACTGTAAATTGGAATGACAGTCAAAATAAATACAAATACACTACGCTATTCAGTATGCTGTGTGTTGTGGTAACACACACTGGCATGCAGAGCCCTCTCCATCCTGTACAAGGTGTATCTCGTCCACACCGCACACCTGCCTCATGGAACTTCATTTCCTACAGGACTCTGGGGCCAGGAGTGACATATCCAGGGTGGGCATGGATAAGACAAAGCGGTGCTGCCGGGTTTGATGCCGCATCTCTTGCGGGCTGTCTCGCACAACAGAGTGGCTGTGGACCAAACCGTCTCCTCCTGCTTGGCTATGTATACCTACACAGCCTGAAGTAAGGATACCCGCGCTGTTCTGAAGTCTGTACTACATTTATTTTATTGTAGATGGATACAGGAGGGGGACATAGTGAACAGGAGGGTGTCGGTACTGAGGGACAGGCGTATGTACTGAGGGACAGCATCTGTACTGAGAGAGGGGGTCTGTACTAGGGGACAGGGGTCTGTACTGAGAGGGGGTCTGTAATGAGGGACAGGGGTCTGTACTGAGGGGCACAGGTCTCTACTAAGGGACAGGGGTCTGTACCGAAGGACAGGGGTCTGTACTGAGGGACAGGGGTCTGTAATGAGGGATAGGGGTCTGTACTGAGGGAGGGGGGCTGTACTGAGGGAGGGGGTCTGTACTAAGGGACAGGGGTCTGTACTGAGGGAGGGGGTCTGTACTAAGGGACAGGGGTCTGTACTGAGGAAGAGGGGTCTGTAATGAGGGCCAGGGGTCTGTACTGAGGGCCAGGGATCTGTACTGAGGGTGAGGGATCTGTACTGAGTGGAGAGGGAGGTCTGTACAGTGGGAGGGGGGTCTGTAGTGACTTATACATAAACTGTATTCCTAGATATACAGAGGTTGTGTCTCCAGCATAAAAAAGTGTCTCCAGAATAGCAGGCTCTGGGCACTCGGGGAGGTTTTGTGTTGCAGTTTGGGCACTCGGGTTCAAAAAGCTTTACCATCACTGCCTTAGACTATTGTTAGGAATCACTGGTATGTCAAACTAAATGTTTGCAACGTCTTTTACTTCTTGCACAATACTCTACCAGATCACATACCATGTGCAAAAGTCTTATGCTTTTGTTCTCTTTACCAGTTTTAATCTGTTTTCCTAATAATCCTTCTGGTTGTTTCAAGTAGCAACCCGATCATGGGATTTAAATTGGGGCACCAAATGATCATTTTTTTTCACTTGAAGGTTAGTATTTAACCATTTATCCAATCAATTGGAAGCATAATGGTATAGTCACCCATAGTGTCATGTGCTGAATCAAATGATATGTGCTATGGATTCTAGGGTGATGTGAGTACTAATGCCCCGTACACACGATTGGACATTTCAACAACAAATTTGATGGGAGCTTGTTGTTGGAAATTTCGACTGTGGACATTTTTTGTCGGAATTTCTGACAACAAAAATTTGAGACCTGGTTCTCAAATTTTCCAATAACAAAATCCGTTCGTAAATTCTGAGCGTGTGTACACAATTCCGTCACACAAAATTCCACGCATGCTCTGAATCAAGTACAAGATGGAAGCGCTCGGTCTGGTAAAACTAGCGTTCATAATGGAGATAGCACATTCGTCATGCTGCAAATTTTTAAATCTTTCAATGCAGCGCATTCTCTTCTTCTTTATAATGCTAGAATTATGAAGTTGTTTTGCTGCTGATATTCACACAGTTTTGACAAACTGATTTTGTTATTATTTATTGTGATCTCATGAATAATATTAAAAAAAAATTTGCCAGATCTCCAGAATAATGTTTATAATTTTTGTTTATAGTTATCTCATTTTTTTTTAAAATCAAGATCTTCTGTTTTTTTTTTTCTTCTAGTGATCTCCATAATATTTTTTCTTGTTTTGTGTGTCGAGTTACCGCAACACCATTATTATCTTGTATTTTTTAACCTCAAAGAGATTGGTTGGTGTTGGTGTCCCTTGTAAATTTGACATTTTATTTTTAAAATGTACCTGCCTACTCACAAACAAACTGTCCTTTTTTAATTATAACACATAGCCAATGATTTAAGAAAAAATATATACATTTATTAGGGGTCATAACAAAATAAAGAGGAAGGCAACGCTGGATAAACTGGTGAAATTATGGAAGCCTTTGTACCCCAGGGCACACATCAACTATTTGACAGGCAAAATTGGGATCCTGAGGAGTCCATTTAATAGGGAGCACAATCCGATCAAAGACTCTGAGAGATCAGGCACAGCAGCAGGTGACATATATGTCCCCAGGCTGTGGGCTTACAACAGCCTGCGTCTTTTGCCAGACCAGACCGAACCCAGGCCACCACTCTCTTGTCTTCCTTACATGATTGATTCCACGCTTGCTTCCAGGCTGTGGCTCTGGTGTTGGAGTTGTGGCAGGAGGTGGAGGAGGATGGTTTGCCCCTCAACCTTTTATTTAGGGCCATATATATCACTTTCTCACAAAAGAGGCACTGGCCCACCTCCATTTCCTGCATTTTGTTGGCAGCCATGCAGGCACAGGCCTCAAGAAGACTGGGGGTGGTTCTGAGGGCTGCAGAAGCCTGCCAAATTAATCCAAGTGCTGACTCCTCCACGCTCCTCCCCTTCCTGGGCCTTTTTTGTTGAAGGCGGAGGGAAGGGACCTGTGATTCGGTCAGGCTACTGGTCCTGGCCACCTCCTGGCCATGTCCTGGCTGCCACTTACCCCCACCATCTCATGGCTGCCCCTTTCCCCTGCCACCTCCTGGCTGTCACTTTCTACAGCCACCTCCTGGCTGAGGATTTCCTGTGTATGAAAAGGGGACGTCGTTTTAGTATATTGTTCATCAATCACACACAATTTGGAGAAATATGTTAAACAATGCTATACCTGACTCAAGCTGGGCTCCTCCACATCTTCTTCTTTATTATGATATCTTATTATAACTTTTCTAAAAAATGTTGAAAGGCAAATTTTGAAGATGCACACAGTGTGTCAACATGTGCTATCTGCTATCACGGGATATCAAGGTATGCATTTTGTGGGTGCAACCCTTTCCTCACAACTAAAGTAGGTGAGAGGAAGGGGTTGCACCCCTGAAACACGTCCATTGATCCCCCATGATGGGAGCTAGCACATGTTGACATTAGGTATGGGATCAGGAGGGAAATCCCCATTTTGACTCCCAATTTGTGTGCATCTTCAAAGTTTGGCTTTCACAGGAATGAGATCACCCCATCTGATGAAGGCAAGATCAACACAGTTTGGACATACTAATGTCTGATATTGCCTTCAATTTATCAAAGTTGAACTTTGTAAGTTCCTGAGTTGTGTATTGTTTTATGTTTTTAAAAACATGCCTGTTTACCACAAAAAATGATATTTCTACTGTCCAAAAAAAAATGTAATTCAAAAAAATATGTTTTGTTTGTTCAAAAACCCTTTTCTAAACACACATGTGAATGTGCACAGAGTACATTTTTTTCTGCTCAATAATGTGTGGCTTCTTCTTTCAATGCTCAATAGCAGTTTTTGGCTTAAGTTGGTGTTTACAGTGACAATGGGTGTTATTTACTAAAGGAAAATCTACTTTGCACTTTCAGTGCACTTGCAGTGCAAAGTGGATTTTTCTTTAGTAAATAACACCCACAGTGCATTATAATTTGCATCAATCAGGCCATTTTTTGTCACAAAATTTCAGGGTGCTGAAAATGATGAATATTTTTATCATTAATGCATTACATACATTAACAACAAAAACAATGTGTATGTGTATTAGAACTACAACATAATAGTTAGCTGAAGAAGAGATTGTTACCTCATATATCCAAGAAATTATGTTTGCATTGTTGAATAAAATGGCCAAAAAAAAAGCCCATTGGAGAACCTAGGAGACAGCTAAAAGCAGTAAATCAAAGGAAATATTTTTCAGTTTAAAATACAAATTTATTTAAAAAATAAATTTCTTTAAATACATATAATGTGATGTTAAAGGATAAAAGTTACCCTGATATAGTCCTTCTGCAGGACCTGAATAATGGCAGAACAGGTCTCTGGAATAATGATCCCAGAGCCTGGGGGGAGATGCCTGTTGAGAACTTGATGTCCTGCAGACTTCTCCCCATCGCCAAGTACTGCAAGGTGGCAATTAGCCTCTGTGCCGGAGTGATGGCTTGCCGCATGCAGGTGTCCTGCTTTGTAATATAAGGGGACAACAAAGCCAACAGATGGTGAAAAACCGGGTCCGTCATCCGGAGATAATTCCTGAAATCATCAGGATTATTCTCACCGATCTCCCACAATAAAGACATGTGCGAGAATTGGTCACACTGGAGCAACCAATTCTTCGTTCATGGACTGGGACTGGGTCAAAGTAAGAACCCCAACACCAAACCCCTGCACAGCACAAACTCTACGATGAGTACGTACCCACAACATGGCTTAAAAACGATCAGCTGGTCAGAACGAACTAACAGAACGCACTGAAAATCAGAAAGGCCTTAAAAGAGCGATCTGAAATTCAAAAACGAGCGGACAAGAACGCACTGAAAATCAAATACGTAATATAAGAATACGCACTAAAAAACAGATACGAACTGACTACATGCACTGAAAACCAGATACGAACCCACAAGCACAAACTGAAGAGCAGTAACCAACTGAAAAGCACAAGGCTGAAAATCGTGAGTCGTCTTTCACCAAACTTCTACTAACACAAGATAAACACAAGATTAGCAGAAGGAGCCCAAAGGGTGGCGCACTGGCTATTGAACTTCCTCTTTATAGTGCCGTTGTCCGTGTTGTACATCAGCGCATTCTTGATGATCGGAATTTCTGACAACATTTGTATGACTGTGTGTATGCAAGACAAGCTTGAGCCAACATCCGTTGGAAATAAATCCCAGGATTTCATTGTTGAAATGTTCGATCATGTGTACGCGGCATAAGAGTGTTATGCATACATACAGCACATGCCATGGTTATTAGGTAAAAAAAAAAATAGTGCTTGTACTAACTTAACAAACTGGCTAAATATTTCCAGCTTGGAAAATAGTCACTTTTAATAAAGTCCAAAAGCAAAATTAGTTTGTATGTGTTCATTTTCTCTTCCAATCATTTTATGTCTCTATTTTTCATGTTATTGATGTTAACATAGGGACAGGTTTAGTAACATAACTTAAGTGGCCAAAATGTTAAATTATTGACATTAATTTTGTAATATTACAACAGAAATGTGAGTAGTAGTAGAAAGGAACAGTTGGTATATTAGAAAGAGTTGTAAATACTGTAAATTAGGACTACAACATTTTTCCCAGGGAATAATTTTTTAAAAGATAAAAAAAATAAAGAAATTGTACAAAAAGGAATGACAATAACTTCAAAAGCAGAGTTACGCAAACCTTAATTATCACTTTTCGTTTTACAATATGCAAATTTGACATTGGTCCTGTGTTATCCCATTGTTACAAGTATTGTTTTATAGTTTTCCTGACAATATTTAATTGAGTCTGTTCCTAAATGTAGCTACTGTATGTTGATCTACTAGACTTTTACTATTAGGAGAGCACACTTGGTCCATTTCTAATGTTTAGATGCCAGCTGATCCAGCATCGTAACCCATTTCTGATAGACAGGACATACGCAGTTTTCTTGGCCTAACCATTAACAGCTAGATGTTCAGTACAATTGCTAAGTTTCCAGGTTGTGCCAAGACAGAAGGCCATACCAACCTTTCCAAAAACATCACCAAATGCCCACCTTACACACTGGGTGTTTACATCCAGCCTAGTTGATTTTGAATGGCTATCCATCATCTGTGGTATTTGGTTTCTTTGAAACATTGTGTGTAACCTTCCAGGTAATCATTCACTTATTTTCTGTGATTTCTCAACATTAAACTGTGGTTAAATTGTAGAAAGTAATCTGTACCTCAAAATATATTTCACCCAAGCAAGCTTCCTTATATACCTAATCATGTGCACTTGTATGCAATTATGGGACCTAACATGGTACGCTTATCTTGGAGTATCTGTCACAGAGTACATTGTTTGCAAAGACAACAGTTGATACAAAAGCTAAATTGGTTTAAAGCTGGCCATAGAAAGTTCAAATCTTGTCTGGTTCAGCAGAGACTGGCCAAGATTCAAACCATGTATGGGCAGGGTAAATGTACCTAAGCTGATCGATCGATCAACTTGGGTACAACCAGTCTGATGGATTTTACATGTGATTATTGCTAACAGCTAACAGTAATCACTGTGTTCTCCTGGTGGGGATGCCCCCCCCCCCCCCCACTGCTGGGAGAACACAATGGTCAGTGTTGATGGGGGAATCTATAAATGTTCTTTCCTGCAACCACAGAAAATCGCTTCATCTATGGCTGGCTTAAAGTGATTGTATACAATCACCTTGTAACACAACCCATTCAGTTTAAAATAGAAATACAAGGCAAAACAAGTTTGTATAGATATAAAATAACAGTATAAATACCCCTTTTTATAAGTGACACATATCCTCTGCTTTCAGCTACATAAGAGCTGGGGGAAGAGAAGCAGAAACACACTGAGCTTCCCTGTGAATGTCTGTGCAATGGGGGCATGTCAGGACAAGTCTGATCATTGGAGGAGAGTACACTGACTTTTCATCATAGCTAGAGGACTGAGCAATGGGGGCATGTCAGGACAAGTCTGATCATTGGAGGAGAGTACACTGACTTTTCATCATAGCTAGAGGACTGAGCAATGGGGGCATGTCAGGACAAGTCTGATCATTGGAGGAGAGTACACTGACTTTTCATCATAGCTAGAGGACTGACCACGTTGTGATCCCCTGCTTAGTGTGGTCAGTTTTTAATAGGAAAGCAAGTGGACTAGCAGGAACACCAGGGATTTCACATAAAGGAAGCAATACAAAGAGGACAGGATACTTTCTGATACAAGTACATGGTACAGCAGGCACATATTTGGAATATGAAGCGTTAGGGTAACAAACACTTTAAGTGCTCAATAAGATAGTCAGAGTAATAACATACAGTAGCAAAGTCAGCAGGCAAGGTTACCAGGAGAAGTTCAAACAAATAGAATACAGGTTATGGGCAAGCAGACTGAGCACAGACCGCCAGTAGCGGGGTAATACGTGGATGATAATGCAACGGTTTACAGGGAAATTCAAGGCATAACAGTAGTTAAAACAGTTCCATTTAACCACTTCAGGACCGCCGCATGCCAATATACATCCTAAGTTTGAAGAGGAATATTGTTGTTATGGCAGCAGCTATCTGCCATTGCCATTGCCATAACCCCGGTATCCACTTTTTCGGCTGGTGGTCTGGTTTCTGCAGAAGCGAACGCATATGTGAGTAGCACCCACATATGAAAACGGTGTTCAAACAAAACATGTGAAGTATTGCCGCGATTGGTAGAACTCCCCTGTAGCGAAAAACATGCAACCTGTAGAATTTTTTATTTTAACCGCTTCCCGACCGCCTCACGCCGATATACGTCGGCAGAATGGCACAGCTAGGAAAAACCATGTATAGGTATGTGGTCCTTTAAGAGGCCAGCCGTGGGTCGCTCTCGCGACCTGGTTGGGAGCTCCGTGACCACGGCCACAGGACCAGTGGACCCGATTGCCGCTGGTGTCCCACGATCGGGTCACAGAGCTGAAGAACGGGGAGAGGTCTTTGTAAACACTATAACTTTTGCGCAAACCAATCAATAATCGCTAATTGTGATTTTTTTTACTAAAAATATGTAGAAAAATACGTATCGGCCTAAACTGAGGAAAAAAAAAAATTTTTTATATATTTTTTGGGGATATTTATTATAGCAAAAAGCAAAAAATAAAAAATATAGCATTTTTTTCAAAAATTGTCGCTCTATTTTTGTTCTCTATTATAGCGCAAAAAATAAAAACCGCAGGGGCGATTAAATACCACCAAAAGAAAGCTCTATTTGTGAAGAAAAAAGGACGCAAATTTTGTTTGGGAGCCACGTAGCACGACAGCGCAATTGTCAGTTAAATCAACGCAGTGCCGAATCGCAAAAAGGGGCCTGGTCCTTTGGCTGCAAATTGGTCTGGGGCTGAAGTGGTTAATTAATTTTAATTAATTTGGAGATTTTTAGGGGTAAAAGCTTATCGCCATTCCACGAGCGGGCGCAATTTACTCGGCGTAACATTATCTTTCACAATATAAAAAAATTGGGCTAACTTTACTGTTTTACTGTCTTATTTTTTATTCCAAAAAAGTGTATTTTTTTCAAAAAAAAAGTGCGCTTATAAGACTGCTGCGCAAATACAGTGTGACAGAAAGTATTGCAATGATCGCCATTTTATGCTCTATGGTGTTAAAAAAAATTATAATGTTTGGGGGTTCTAAGTAATTTTCTAGCAAAAGAAACAGTTTTTAGCTTGTAAACAACAAATCTCAAAAAGAGGCTCGGTCCTTGAGTGGTTGAATGTAGTTTAGGAGGGTCGTGTGCATAGCAAATGCCTAAACTATATTTCTGATTCTAAACTAGCAGATGGTTCAAGGATGATAATTACTGGATCAACAGACAAAATATTATAATAGTTTTTTTTACCCAAACAATGGTCATTGAGGTTTGTAGGTTGGCATAGGCAACCTAGTTGTCGTCTGATCACAGGTGTTTTTGCAGAAAAGGATAGCCTTCATTCTTATTCCAATTATAATTGCATATGGATTTCTTTTTTGATGTATTTTTAGTATTTCTTTTTTGTTTAAAAATTTGAAATCAAGAACTATCAGTGGTTTAGACATGCTTTCACATGCTGCACTGTGCAGTTTTATTAACGGCATGCATCTCATCATATCTTCATAAATATCTTCATCTCTGGAAGGTACAGATATACCCCATATTTTTTAAATTGTCAAACTAGGGTTAACAATGACATTGACTGTGCTTTTTCATTCATCTGTAGGAGATTGTCCTCATCTTTAAAGGTGTTTCACAGTCTCATGCCTGTCACTACACTGTCCTGCTGTGAACAACACACTTAAAATGGCTCATTTTGCCACTAACTGATCAATTTAATGAGTTAAGTTCAAATAGCTAAATATTTGAAACATACTATTATAACCCTTTCAAAATGAAAGATGATTCCAAGTAATAAAGTCTCTTGTGCATTCTTCCTAATATATGGTTAATCTTTTAGAAAACAAGTGATTGATTGGTCTATATAATCATAAAAAAACATTATTATTGTTATATTCACTCTTTTACAGTGCTATTTTGAATAAAACAGCCATTTCTATGCACTCTGTTGCAATAATTCACACAGGAATGCTTGAATGAGAATATTCAACCTAAAATAATAGTTGTATTTAGTTTGTTTTATTTTACAAACAACTCTGGGTCATTAAGCATGGTACGGCATGTATGCAAGAAATAACCCACTAAAATTAAGACTTTTTTTTGAAGAGCAGTTATAATAAAATGATCACTACAATAATGGTACTTGCAGAATTACCATGGCATTTGTTTATGTACCAAAAAGCACTTTGGTCACAAGGTAATTATTATTAGGACATGTTACTTTCTTGCATTACATGGCACTTATGAACTTAGAGAGTATTGATGAATTGAAAGTGCCTGGGATCGGTTTAGGGCAATTTTGAAAACCATTATTAAAAGTTCAGATGGCAAATCCAAACCCCATTGAAGTGTATGAGACTTAGCTTTGTACATTCTTTAGGCTAATATTGTATGAATTGTCAAAAAATGCCGGAGGAAAGTGTGTGTGTGTGTGTGTGTGTGTGTGTGTGTGGGGGGGGGGGGGTTGAGGTCATTGCCCTCGGAAACATATACCAAAGCAAAATTAGTTTTTCAAAAATCGGTTTCATGGGAAGTAGCTATTATAGTAATGCTGAAAGTGAACATTAAAAATGTCATATTGCAATACATAGCATGCCTGGGAGATTCTATTATCCTGCCCATGATGTAGTGAATCTGTATGATGTATAAAATCTTACAGTAAAATGTATATTTCCAAATAAAAATGTGTGTTTAAACTTCTGTCAAAATAACAGTTCCCAAACTCTTATGCCACGTACACACGACCGGTTTTGCCATCAAAATTAAGTCCGTAGTTTTTTTCGACGGAATTCAGCTCAAACTGTCTTGCATACACACAGTCACACCAAATTCTGATGGTCAATAATGCAGAGTCGTACATCATGTACGACGGCACTATAAAAAGGAAGTTTAATGCTTCTGAGCATGCGTCAAATTGTTTCCGAGCATACGTCTGAATTTTCCTCGTTGTAATTGCATCCACACAAACGGAATTTCCAATAGAAACTTTTTTCCGTCAGAAAAATTAAGAACATGCTCTCAATCTTTTGCTGGCTGAAATTCCGCCAGCAAAAGTCCGATGGAACCTACACACAGTCGCATTTTCCGATGAAAAGCTCTCATCTGTCTTTTGCTGGCCGAAATTCCGATCGTGTGTATGCGGTATTAGTTCTGTTTGTAAACACAGTAACTGAGGATTCAATTCATCTATACCTGACCCTTATGAAGGTCTGGTAGAGATCTCAATAGGGGACCCTCACATACAAAAATAGGCTCTGGATTCCTCCCTAAATCTTGCCAGTTCCATTCAGGCATGGTATTAATTTTAAGGGGGCATCACACAAAAAAAGGCATGAGGTCACCTTAAGTTCTTTACCAGACCCTTTTAAAAGGGGCTTCAAGATTTCAACCAACCTCCTGCAGACCAGCAAAACTTTTGTGCCAGGGTGGTGGAGGAAGGCTTTTGTCGTCAACAGCTTGGGTACTTCCCAGGTTGATATATTAACTACTAAGTGCAAGAATAATAAAAAAGATTTGAAAAAATGTAAGGCTATATTCACACCTCTGCATAAAAAAATGTAGTGCATTCTAGGTGCAGTGAGTTTTTTTTTACTTTTTTTGGTATGTTTGTTTTAACAATTATACCTTGTTTGTCCATTTTTAAGGCAAGCACACAAAAAAACACAGCAAGCTGTGTTTCTTTTTTTTATGTACTGCATCAAAATGCAGATGTGCAAGTGTATTGTTATAAACAGTTTTCACTGTATTATTATTAAATATACACCTACTATAACCTCTTGTGATGCAGCAGGAATCAAAATAAATAATATGACCAGGAAGCACAGATAATGCAATGTACAAAGACTTGTTCATACAGTTTTTTAGCAATAGCGAACAAAAGAGGAGACAGCCCTGTTCACACCAGTTTATAATCAGAAAAAATAAAGAAAGGAAACAAAATGAGTAAGGGAAATGAGAAAGCTACATAAAAGGTGGCATTATGTGACTTAACAGAAGGTGAAGGAGGAAGCAGTGCTTGATTGGTAACTGAAGATAATGGGAATGCAGATTGCAGTTTCTCTCTTATTTACAGTCTAACTTAACAAACACCATTGAGTGGCAAAATTATGGCTGCGGCACATTTATTCATTTTAAACAACATTTTCAATGAATAACAACTTCATATAAATATATTATTTATTAATACATTTCCTTGAACTTTATTAATCTGCTCCTGTATAAATTAGCCCTAGGATGTGTATGTATGAATGTGAGTTGGGGGACCTCAGATTGTAAGCTCCTTGAGGGTTAGGGACTGTTGTGAATGTACAATATATATGTGATGTGCTGCGTAAATTGTTGGCGATATATAAGTACCTGCAATAAATAAATAAATAAAAATATAACTTTGCTTAGCCATAAAATGACTTGAGCATAAATCTCATGAATCATAAACACCAGTCCCCCCTTTCCATAAAAGGGTGATGAACCACATAAACGTGCCTTGCGACAAAGGGGGGGTTGGGGAGCTCCTTCAGCTGTGACAGAACCACTGGTGGTTTACCTCAGAGCGAGGTCCTATTTATAATAAGCCCCACTTTTCCAATGGCATCACGTGACCTTCTGTGAATTTCCCAGAGGTCACATGATGCATATCCCAGTCTCCTTGTTCCAGTTTTCCACCTGTTTCTATTTTGCATATTTAAAGTGGTATTACCCTATAATATGTGAATATATATATATATATATTTTTTTTTTTTTTTTTATATTAAGAAAGGGAGGGGAAAGCACATGCCCATGTTGTTGTGCCCATATGCTTGTGCCCTTCCTTCTCAATCTTGACTCAAATCATATGCTTGTCTGAAGAGGTGAATTTTAAAGCCCAGCTGAATCTTCAGGAAAAAAAAACTGCTAAATACATTGTTGGTGCATTAAAACAAAAGGTGTCCACAGTCTTAAGCCTCTTTCACACGAGAGGCTGTTCTGCCGCTGTTAAAATAATGTTTTGTTATTTTGAAATTCGAATACTCCAGGCACATCGATCTCTTGCATTTGTACATTGCGATTAGCTGTGTTTACTTGCGTTTACATGTGGCTGCATTTAGCTACGGTGGAACATTCTTGCCATTTCTGATGTGCTTCCTGTTGTTTTTCTTTCCTTGCTGCAATCTCTAAGTGAAATAGTACACTGCGATTCCCTGCAGTTTTGTGCAGATAGCTGCAATAAATCGGTCCTGGACACAGTTAAATTTATTTTTTCTAACCGCACCAAACCCCATGTAACCAAACCGTTGCTAAATGCAGTGTGTGAATGGGACCATAGGAAAGCATTGTCTGAGTTTAGCTGCGGTAGATAACTTTATCAATCCGCAGCTAAAAGTTGAATTCTATCCGCCCATGTGAAAGGGGCCTTACAGTTAATATTCCTTTTATAAACAACCATAGATCTCCAATCAGTGGGGAGCATGACAACTGCATTTGTAAAGCTATAGATCTAATTTAGGAGGGGGCAGGTTGGGCCTCTGCAATGAGACCACTGCTTTTTATTTCAATCTGTTTATTGGTTTTCTTGGCATACTTAACATACTATTAATGAGGCACATAAAGAGAGAAAACATATTAGTGATATGAAACAAACAGGGTCAAATTGCACATTGAAATGACCAATGATGAGGGATATCTCTACATGAGGCATGCATGTATACATACAAATTATATTAAGAATTCACAAACAGGCCAGTTTTTTTATCTGGGTGGTACTGTAAGTGAATCATTATAAAAGACAGGCTCTGTGTAATATATTTAATCTTCTTCAAGCGGCCACAAACCAAATACAGTAATTAAAGTTCTCAAAAACTGGTCAATACAGAATGTAAACCAGAAGAAAAGAGGAAAAAAGAGAAGTGGGGGAGGGAAAGTAAGGGCAGTCAGGGCCACATAATCCCAGACCTCATGTACCTGTAGACAAAAGTCCCATTCTGCAGCTGTTGGAAAAAAGCTGGCTTTTTATACTTAGGCTGTTGATGCTTTAGAAATTAAACTAACTGTAGGACACTGGAGACTTTTTTTTTAGAGACCAAAAGGTATTTAGTGTATTTAAACTGAAGAATAAATTGGGCTTTATGACTGCACTTTAAGGTTTCAGTGGTTGGAGAGTGTTAACTTACATTCTAGGGCACTTTATAGGTTAGATTTAAACGTTTAGATTAATTGACAGCCAGTAGAAAGGCTTACAAAAAAGGGCTGCATTTAAAAACCAATTAGTGAGGTGGAATAATCAAGTAGCAAAGTTAATGATAGACTGGAATGGTACCAGGTTTGTCAGTAGAACATAGATATGTGCATTACAGCAGTCAATCTGAAATACGATGAAGGCTTGAACTAGCATTTAAGTGATAACATTATTGAGAAAGGAAGGGATACAGAAATGTTTGCAAACAAGAAAAAGAAGAAGTTTGAAAAGTTGGGTATATTGAAGTTTTAGCCACCATAATTGTAATCTTAGGCAGATAATAGCAGAAGATGGTGGAGCAATTACAACTGTTCAATCTAGATATATGATACCTTTTCAACTAGTAGCTGCCATGTACAGCTGGTATCACTGCTGACATAGGTGGGTTCAAACTGAATAAAGGTCATTTGGTATCTTTACTAGACTCCATTGACAAACATTCTATCAAAGATTATGAACCAAGGAATTGTAGAAAACAAAATAAATGTAAATCGCAGTAGTACTGTGTCATGCATCTATGGTTTATACAATACTATTATGAAATTGTCAGTAACACTTTATACAGTTTTTAAAACCTTTATCTTTAAAGCGGGAATATAACACATAGAGGTGTATGATTCATCATTAGCAGGATTCCTCTTGTTCTTCACACTAAGTGCCACTACCTCAAGGGAATAGCTAATGACTCCTACAACCTGCTTTTCTTATAACAGAACACATTTGTTCCATAGTGAATATATACATCAGTGCTTAAGTCAAAATGTTCATAATTGCCATATTGTACAATATCATTGCCACAGAAAATGTCACCACGAGGGTTTTACCATACGTCTATTGATGACACAATGTAAATATCCAATAAGGTGATGTTGTTATATTCACTCTTAATGCACCTATTAATGTCATAGTGAGAATTTCCACCATGCCAATAGTGAAATTACTATCAATGTTTTTTTTTTTTTTTTTTAAATTGTATTTTTATTGAAAATTTCAAAATTACAGAAAATGCAATGTCATAAACGGCATATTCAAATTCAAATAACAAAGAAACGTGCAGTTCACACATGTGAACCGCCAAAGAACAACAAAGAAGAACACATGTACGGGTTGAATAGAAGTACGTACAACTTACATCGTATGGGAATAAGGCAAACACAATACAAGTCAGTATACAATTCAGGGAAGCATATAAAATATTGGGAATTCACTGAGGTGTTATATCAGGTGGAGATGAATGGATAATTAGGCCAGTCAAAGTGAGGTATCGGGTAGAGGAGTGCCATATTCAGACAGGTCCCAAAGATCCCATATTTTATTAAATTGGGGAATAAAATCGTGAACAGAGGCTGTCAAGTATTCCATCCTGCGGATATCTGTTATGAGTTGGAGTAGTCTAGATTTGGGAGGGGTAGATGTGGAAAGCCAGCAAAGGGGGATTAGTCGCCTGTAGTGATGTAAGTCCGGACAGCAGGCCGGGGGTCACACACAAGTATAATGCCAGTCCGTGGAAGCAAGCAGGGAGTGAAACACAGGATCAGGCAGCAAAGTCCGTTGAGCAAGCAGGGGGTCAAACACAGGATCAGGCAGCAAGTCCGTTGAGCAAGCAGGGGGTCAAACACAGGATCAGGCAGCAAAGTCCGTTGAGCAAGCAGGGGGTCAAACACAGGATCAGGCAGCGAAGTCCGTTGAGCAAGCAGGGGGTCAAACACAGGATCAGGCAGCAAAGTCCGTTGAGCAAGCAGGGGGTCAAACACAGGAGAGAGCAGCAAACGTCCGTTTAAACAAGCCAAGGGGTCAGGATACAGGATCAGATCTGGTAAACACAGGAGACACACAGGCACTGAGCTGGAAAGACAGACCAGCAAAGTGCCTGTGCGTCAGGCAGCTTTTATAGGCGCCCAGTGGACGCTAATTGTGCGCCATGGCGCACAAACGGGCGCCAGTGCGCATGCGCGAGCGCCGGACCGCCGAGCCGCGAGTGCGCATGCGCCGGAGAGCGGGGCCGCCGCGCATGCGCACCGGAGAGCGGGCCGCTCGTCCTGCGCTGGGTCCCTGACAGTATGGGAATAAGGTAAACACAATACAAGTCAGTATACAATTCAGGGAAGCATATAAAATATTGGGAATTCACTGAGGTGTTATATCAGGTGGAGAGGAATGGATAATTAGGCCAGTCAAAGTGAGGTATCGGGTAGAGGAGTGCCATATTCAGACAGGTCCCAAAGATCCCATATTTTATTGAATTGGGGAATACAATCGTGAACAGAGGCTGTCAAGTATTCCATCCTGCGGATATCTGTTATGAGTTGGAGTAGTCTAGATTTGAATGAATGAATGAATGAATGATTTGTATAGCGCTGCAACTGCGAACTGAATCGCCTCGAGGCGCTTGATCCGACCTGCGTTGATTCCTTCTTAGAAGAGGTAGGTCTTGAGTTTTTTCCTGAAGGCCCGATGGTCTTTTTCCAAGCGGATGTTCGTAGGTAGAGCGTTCCATAGCCGTGGTCCTTGGACTGCAAATCTTCGTTCTCCCCTTGACTTGTACCGGGATTTGGGGACAAGGAGGAGATTTTGGTCGTTAGATCGGAGGTTGCGATTGGGGGTGTAGTGTTGTATTTTTTCGCATAAGTATTGAGGAGCATCTCCTTGTGTGCATTTGTGGGTCAGGCAGAGGGTCTTGAATGTGATCCTATCCTTTACGGTTAACCAATGGAGGGTCCTCAGGGATGGGGAGATGGATTCCCAGGGTTTTTTTCCTGTGACTAGTCTTGCTGCCGTGTTTTGAACGACTTGTAGTCGTGCAATCTGGAATTTAGGTAGTCCTATGTAGAGGGAGTTTGCGTAGTCGAGTCGAGAGTTGATGATTGTTCCTACCACTACGGCTTTGTCCTTTTCTGGAATGAAGGGGATGAGTCTACGTAGCAGGCGTAGAAGGTGGTAGGATCCGCTGACTACTGATCCTATTTGTGCATTCATTGACATTTCTGAATCGAAGATGACACCGAGACTTTTGGCTTTTATGCTCAGGGGGATGGTCTGTCCAAGGATGGTGGGCGGAGTCCATGGTGTCGTAGATTTAGTTTTCCGGTTTGCATTTAGGAGAAGGAGTTCTGTTTTGGTTCCGTTAAGTTTGAGGGAGTTTGTGGACATCCAGTCGTCTATTGATGCGAGGCATTTTTCTAATTCCTGATATTGGTCTTTTTGTCCGGGGATCCGAAGGTAGAGTTGAGTATCATCTGCGTATGAGTGGAAGCATAGATCAGATTTGCTGATGATTTTTAGGAGTGGACGGATGTAAATGTTGAAGAGCACGGGTGACAAAGGTGATCCTTGAGGGACTCCATAGGAGACTGCGCGAGATTCAGAGGTGAAGGCTCCAAGTTTCACTGTCTGTGACCGATTTCCTAAGAAGGAAGTGAACCATGGTAAGTCTGAAACTGTGACTCCTGCTACTTCTTTGAGGCGGGTGAGTAAAGTGTTGTGATCCAGTGTGTCAAATGCTGCACTAAGGTCCAGGAGTACCAGGAGACATGATTCTCCATCATCTGCTGCTTCCAAGGCATCATCCCATATTTTGAGGAGAGCTGTTTCTGTGCCATGGCCCGGGCGGAAGCCTGATTGCAGAGGGTCCAGGAGATTGTGTGTGTCCAGATGGAGTTGTAGCTGTTGTACCATTTGGGAGGGGTAGATGTGGAAAGCCAGCAAAGGGGGATTAGTCGCCTGGCAGCCAACATAAAGTAGGTCACCAAGCGATTGCCCTGTTTTGTGATACCTGGGAAAGGGAGACCTAGCAAATAATGAATGGGATCAAGCGGCAGAGATACATCTAGTACCTTCTGTATTAGATCCATTACTTCCTGCCAAAGAGGTTGAATCAGGGGGCATTGCCAAAAAATATGATATAAGGAACCAACTGAGAGTCCACAGCGCCAACAATGGGCCGGGGTCGAGGGGTCATATTTATGTATAACTTCAGGGGTTTTGTACCAGAACATAAGAATTTTTATAGATGTTTCCCTCTGAGTGACACATTTGGATGATTTAAAAATAGAGGACCAGATTCTATCCCATTTTTGAAGGCTGATAGGTCTATCCAGTAAGTTTGCCCATTTTTTCATGTATAGGTGAGTAGTTTCGGACATAGGAACTGACTCTTGGAGGATAAGATGAATGGAGGAGACTAGATGGAGTTGATGGGGACCTTGGGCGCAGAGCGATTCAAAGGGGGTGGGAATATCTAGAGTTAGGGCAGGAGAATAGGTTTGGAAAAGATGTCTAATTTGCAGGTAGAAATAAAACATTTTGGGGGGGATTGCGAATTTCTCTTGCAAGATATCAAATGTGTGCAGATGTCTAGATACAGGATTGACTAAATTACGCAATTGGAAGACAGAAGCATTAACCCAGGGGAGGGTATGTCCCAGAGATAAACTGTCTGGAATGGATGGATTAAATAAAACATTCAAAAGGGGTGGGCACGGGGATGAGAGGGGATAGGACTTGCGACATTTTTGCCATATAGACAGGGAGAAGTTCATAGGGGCGGTACATTGGCGTTTAAAAATAGGGTTAGTTTGTAGCAGGTCTGACCAGATTAGGGAACATGGATGGACCGGGTACAGAACACCTTTCTCTATGTCTGACCAATGGTTAGGAGCCTGTAAGCTGGACCAGGAAACAACGGTCCTAAGGTGAGTGGCGTAGTAGTATTTAATAACATCCGGTGCACCCCGCCCTCCACGGGATTTGCAAGAGAATACTACCGAGGCCGCTATACGGTGAGCCTTGTTGTTCCAAATGAACTTTAGGAAGGCCCTCTGCACAGCTTTGAGTTGGGAGAGGGGGATGGCTACAGGGAGGGTTTCAAAATGGTACAGCAGTCTAGGCAGGACAGACATTTTGAGAAAATTCACTCTGCCTAGAAGGGAAATAGGATATTTGGACCATGTTTGTAATGTTTTATTAATATCCGCAATCAGGGGGGGAACATTTTCAGAGTATAGTGTGGAATATGTTGATGTAAGACGTATCCCCAAGTATTTAAGGGATGTAGGGCACCATCTATAGGGGAAAGAGGACGTTAGTTGGGAGAGAAGAGGTGGAGGGATATGGATAGGGAGGGCTTCAGTTTTCGAGGTATTGACCTTATAGCCTGAGATAGCACCAAAGGAAGAGAGAAGGCTGTGTAAGGAGGGTAAGGAAATTAGAGGTTGCGTGACGGTGACCAAAATGTCATCTGCAAATAAAGATAATTTATATTCCCTCTGTCGCATCACCACCCCATGAACACTGGGTTGTAAGCGAATAGATTCGGCCAGGGGTTCCAGGCATAGTATGAACAGTAATGGAGAGAGGGGGCATCCCTGCCTCGTGCCATTATGCATGGGGAAGCAAGGCGACAGAAAGGAGGACATTTGAACCTGTGCAGATACTTGTGAATACAGAGCTTTTAGTGCACTTATAAAAGGGCCTCTGAGGCCAAACCTATCGAGGGTAGCGAACATAGATTGGCCAACTCAACCTATCAAAGGCTTTCTGTGCATCAAGACTCAGGACCAGGGCTGGGAGAGAATTTCTGTCTAATAGGTCAATAAGATCTATGGTGCGTCGAGTGTTGTCCCCCGCATGCCTGGATGGGACAAACCCCACCTGATCCCTGTTGATGAGTTTTGGAATAAATTTGGACAATCTGGATGCTAGAATTTTAGTAAATATTTTGTAGTCTGAATTTAACAGAGCAATGGGTCTATAATTATCTGGGAGGGAGGGATCTTTCCCAGGTTTGGGGATCACAGAAATATAGGAATGGGTGAACTGCAAATGAGGGGGTTGGCCTTTAAGGAGGGAGCTATAGAGGGATAGAAGGTGGGGGGATAATATGTCTATAAAGGTTTTGTAGTAGGAGTAAGGAAGGCCGTCAGGGCCGGGGGATTTATGCAAAGGGAGGCCTTTAATGATGTTGTAAAGTTCCTCAGTAGAGATAGGGGCATTAAGATCAATGAGGTCTGTAGAAGAGAGAGTCGGGAGCCTAAGATCAGCAAAAAAAGTTTCAAAGTTATCTTGTGAAAAATTAAAGTGGTTTTCGGGTGACAAGCAGTTGTAGAGTTTTTTGTAGAAGTCGCCAAAAGTTTTAGACATTTCACGGGGACAGTAGGTTTTAGTGCCGTCTGTTTTAATAAGGAAATCAGGGAAGGAGTTAGAGGGCCGAGGGCGGAGCTTATTAACCAACATTCTATGGGGCTTATTCGAGAATTCGTAGAATTTCTGTCTAGACCATAGTAGGGCTTTCGCTGTTTTGTTAAAATGTATAGTTTTAATTTGTTCCCTCAATAGTACTACTGTGCGAAGCCTCGACACTGTGGGATTTCTCAACAACTGTGTCTCCGCAGACACCAAGTCAGATGTCAGCGTCTGCAGAAGCCGAGATCTGTCTTTTTTCAGGCGAGAACCTTCTGCAATACATACCCCACGAAAGACCGCCTTATGGGCTTCCCACAGTGTCGAGGGTTCAGGGACAGAGCCTTTGTTTAGCAAAAAATATTCCTGCAGACTAGAAGCCAAGGAGATGCGCGTGGGTTCCGATCGCAGGAGATGGTCATTGAGGCGCCAGTGACATGTCCTAGAATGAGGATGGGATAGTAAGACATCTAGGGTTATAGGTGCATGATCAGACCACGTGATGGGAGCTATATCAGAGTTGACAGTGTAGGGAATGAGGGGAGCTGAAATAAGAAAGTGATCTAATCTAGAGTACATTTTATGGGCCGTAGAGTAGAAGGTAAATTGTTTGGTCGTTGGGTGTTTGATCCTCCAAGAGTCAAATAATTTATGCGATCTAGTGCATTTGCGGAAGGCGTTGGCTTGGGAGGCAGATTTCTGGGAGAGATTGGCACCTGAGACACTTTGTCTATCTCTTGTAGGGGACATGACCAAATTGAAATCACCGCCCACTATAGTGAAAGGCTGTGGACGATATTGAGGGGAATCGAGAACTTCGTTCAGGAAGGCTATCTGCCCACTGTTGGGGGCGTAAACATTGACCAAAGTAAAGGAAGAGGTCATATAGTCACAGTCCAGGATAATGTATCTACCGTGTGGATCTGTAAATGAACTTTTAACCCTTATTGGGCAGGATTTCTTGATTAAGATAGCTACTCCTGCCTTGCCTGAAGAGTCCGAGGCAAGATAGGATGTAGGGTAAAGTTTAGATGCAAATTTTAACGATCCGCCAGTGCGGAAGTGGGTCTCCTGGACCATGACTATATCTGCCCCTGAGGATTTGAATTCCTTAAGGGCAATCCAACGTTTCCGAATGGAATTCAGACCCTTAACATTATATGATAAGAGCTTTAAAGCCATGAGTACTGTGGACAATAAGGCACATGGTGTTTAAGACCTATAGAACTACATACATTGTTTCCGACTCTATGAGTAAGTTGCATAAGATAGGCATAAAAATTCCAGGGGCAATAAGAACCAAAAAGCTTAATCAGGAAATGGTTTGCCTTATAGGCTGATAAAGACCTGTGATAAAGGGGGAGAAAAAGGTAGGTAGACCTCGAAGGGCTATATTGACTTGTAACCCAAAAATTTGAACATTTCAACCACTTGCTTGTGGTTTCAGAAAAAACAGAAAAATAAATGAAGAACAGGAACAAAAAAGAAAAAAACATTAGTATAAAGCCTGGGACATATTCATGTCTCAGGAGGCCCGAGACAACGTCACGGGCCAAGAGGGGACGCATGACGACCACTAACCAGGGGTACTGGAGAGAGAGCAGGAAAACCGACCGTTCTCCTTACAGCAAAATAAAAAAAAAGTGCAAACATTTGGATTGATAACGGTGCAAAAGATCAAGATGCAAAACATGTTTCACCACATGGGGATGTGAAAACAAATGACTCACCCATAGAGAGGCAGGGGGAATGATACAAAAATAAATTCCATTGCCTCAGGGTGAGACATGTAAAATACCTGAAGTCCAGGGCACAATGAAAGCGTTCATCATGGACTTTTAGAAGGTGGGGAAGAAGCTGGACATCTTACGGGATACGTGTCATCATGGAGGTTGCTTGGAGAACCGAGGACGTTGGGGGGTAGAAAGGTGCTTTTTGGATTGGTTTCGGACCGGGGTCCAGATGCGACTTGGCGTAGTAGGGAAAGGGCGAGTTGGCACTTGAGTAGGTTGAGGGTCCTCATCAGGTAGTGGAGGAAGTGCAAGACTTTTAATGAAGGCATCCCCTTCCTGGAGATCTCGCATGCTGTGTTGGACACCATCCTTGGAGACGACAAGGCGAAAAGGGAAGCCCCAGTAGTATGGTACCCGGTGTTGTTGAAGGTGGGCTGTGATCGGGCGCAGATTTCTTCTCTTGGCTAGGGTTATGGGTGAAAGGTCACTAAAAATCTGCAGTTTAGCACCCTTGTAGGATATTTGCGATTTGTTGCGTGCAGCCGAGCTCAGGGCTTCCTTGCTGTCGTAGTAATGGAAACGTACGATGACATCCCTGGGCCTAGCTCCAGCCGGAGGTTTTGGACCCAGGGAACGGTGGGCCCTATCAAGGCGCCAGTCCACATCCACAACTGCAGGGGCAAGGGTATTAAAGAGACCCAGGAGATGGGAACGTAATGAAGAGTCACCAACCATTTCAGGGATACCACGGAGCCTAAGGTTCTGGCGTCTTTCGCGGTTCTCAAGGTCTTCTTGCTGTAGTTGCAATTGGGTCATGGATTGCTTAAGATGGTGGTTCTCTTCTTCTATAGCTTGCACATAGTTGACCATATCGTCAAATTTAAACTCTAAAGCATCAGTGCGCTCACCTATCTGATCAATTTCCCCCCTCAGTTCTGTAGATATCTTGCTCACCTCTGCCACAATGTTCCTGGTGATCTGCTGGAGCAGGATTTGCAGCTTAGCATCCAGTTTGGCATCCAGGATGTCTGGGGTTAACAACCCTTGTGAAGCAGGCAGGGGGTGATCCGGGGTAGGATCAGGGGAGTTACTGTGTTCCTCGGTCCCCATGAGAGGATCCATCGTGGCGAACGGGTCGGCGGCGGTACTCGAGGCCTGCGGATTGCGGCCTAGTAATGAAGCGATCCATGCTTGATCCCGCCCGCGGGCCAAACAGAGGATTGTATGAGTGTTGCTGCTGGCCAACCTTTCCCATGTGGCGCTGGGGTATCAGGGTAGTGTGAGTGGCTTACCCCCGGAGCTTTTGAAGCGAAATGAGCGGTGCGAGGGCCTCGGAGAACGGACGGGTCCCGGAGCTCACTCAGCAGACGTCCGCCATGTCAGGAAGCCGCGCATGCGCCCCGAAATTACTATCAATGTTAATAAAGCAATGGAAGTAATTCGCTTGTAAGCCACTTTATAAAACCCCGTTTTGTAATAACTCTACACTTAAGCCCCATACACACGGTCGGATTTTCCGATGGATTCTGTCCTATCGGACAATGTTGTCGGAAATTCCGACCGTGTGTAGGCACCATCGGACATTTTCCATCGGATTGTCCGACGGACAAAGTCCTATCTCCTGCTGGATAGTTTTCTTGACAACAAAGTCCGATCACACCAAATCCGATCGTGTGTAGCGAATTCCGACGGACAAAGTGCTACGCATGCTCAGATCACATTACAAGACCAAAGCTATTGGCTACTAGCCTCTACGTAGTCCCGTCGTACGCAACAAACGTCACCACGTTCAGAATGATCGGATTTTCCGACAACGTTGTCCGACCGTGTGTACGCAAAACCAACATCGGACAAAGTACGACGGACATGATCCGACGGACCTGGTCCTCGGATAATCCGAGCGTGTGTATGGGGCTTAATTGTGTTCATTTTGTTACATGAGCTGTATACATAAACACTTAAAGTAGAACTTTAGTCAGAAAATTAAGATTGATAGATCACTCCAGGCTGGCTTTTTTTGCACGTAAAGCTATGTAACACATTAAAAATAAGTGCCTATACTGTTTAAAATCCAGGAATGCACTGTCTCACCCTGCTCTGAGCATGCTCAATATCTCTCTATTCTTGACTCTGTGCATACAATTAGAGTAACTAGTGGTCAGTGGCCTGACAGCTTTACTATTTACTGTTGCTGAAGGTGGAAGAAAGCAACAGAAAGGACACAGACTGTGCTGAGGGAGCAGAGGTTAGGGAAAGAGAAAAGAAAAGCAGGTGATGTGACTGGAAAACTCTGCTGCCCGGTAGACATAAAAGAGTTAAAGTGGTTGTAAAGGCAGAAGGTTTTTATATCTTAATGCATTCTATACATTAATATAAACAAATGTCTATGTGTAGCTCCCCCGCTCTGCCCCCTAATACTTACCTGAGCCCCATCTCTATTCAGTGATGGGCATTAATGTCCTGTCTGTTTGGGACTTTCCTGATTGGCTGAGAAACAACAGCAGTGCTATTGGCTCCTGTTGCTGTCAATCAA
The DNA here is from genome assembly GCA_028564925.1 of Lithobates sylvaticus. Taxonomy (NCBI): domain Eukaryota; kingdom Metazoa; phylum Chordata; class Amphibia; order Anura; family Ranidae; genus Lithobates; species Lithobates sylvaticus. The sequence continues at coordinate 457,330,496 of CM053027.1, read as the reverse complement.
AGTCAGTTAGCCAATCAGGAAAGATAGGGGTGGAGGCAGGGCCGAACCACAAAAAAAACAAGACTTTAGTATCACTTTAAACTTACAAGGATAGCGTCTTATCTCATCTCCCTGATATTCAATCCTTTCTCCCTCATCAGCAGCTTGTAAACAATAGCACTGTAAAGCCTCTGTCAGCCTTCCTCTATAACTTTGCCAAGACATACAATCAAGGCTGAAAATGCATATATTTTAATTGAAGAAAGTGACACACAATTTTTGAGACTAAGGATATGGGGATAGATTCCAATAAGCAAATGACTGCTTGGGGCTTCAACAAAATGGTGGCCTCCAGCAAGAAGAAACAGGAGCAATGCTGGAGGCAATTCACATCACATACTATTTTATTCATTTTTTTAATGTGGAATGTATGTTCTTTCGTTATAGGACAGTCATTTTTATCAAACCTATTATGGGTCAAAGTTCGCTTTAATGAAGTTCCCATTAAAAAAAAAAAAAGACAAACCTTTTAATAATTAATTTGCTGTGCATGTGTGAGTTGTTAAATTGAAATGCTTTAGCACCACCCTGCATACGTTTCACCAGTAAAAATTCTGTAATAAGTTAAATAAATAAAAACTCACATCAACTGTATGTGAGATTAAAAATGCATTTGCAAGGGAAAGCAATTATTGCAAACTTTTGATCTCTAAAGCCTGTGGAGGGCACTACATCCTTGTGAAATATGGCATTGTGAGTTGATAAATTAAAGCAAAGTCGAGCAAAATTAAAAATGATGCAACTTGTCAATTTGCTACTCTTGATAAATAGGCCCCAAAGGTCCTCTAACTCACATCATTAGCTCTCGTCTCTTGAAAAATTTCTAAAGATTATATTCTACAGTCGTGGAAAAACCTACAATCCTGATTTTTTTCTAGTTCAGGAAGATTTGACCTTAAACTGACTGTGAAATTTAAAATAGCTTACTTATTTCTTTTGACTTATTAGAAAGTATAAGATAAGTTACTATCCGGAACATGCAATTAAAATGACATACGTGTCTTTCTAAGTACATGTATTTCACTTTGGTCATTAAATTGTATCTTTATTCCATTTATCCAGTTTGTTTAATAACCATTATTACTGGGAACAAAAATAATATGCAATACAAATAACAGAAAATAGCTAAAGAGTCATTCCCTTCTAAAGTTAAAAAGGAAGAAAAGGTTAACATTATCTAATCTTAAAAATGTCCCTGTTCCCCATAAAGTTATCCTGCCTATCCTGTATAAAAAAAAAAAGATGTGTGTACTTACCTATTTTAAACCACTTGTCCTCCGGAAGATTTACTCCCTTCATGACCAGGACATTTTTTGTGATACAACACTGCGTTACTTTAATTAACAATTGCTCGGTCATGTGACACTGTATCCAAATGAACTAGTAATGGCGGCGATCAGTGACTTATAATGGTACTGTGATATTGCGACAGACAATCGGACACTGACACTTTTGACACTTTGCGGGAACCAGTGACACTAAGACAGTAATCAAGGCTAAAAATCTGTACTGTCACTGTACTAATGGCTCTGGCTGGGAAGAGGTTAAACATCTAGGGCGATCAAATGATTACCTGTGCTGATTTTACTAGGGGAAGAGATGGATTTGAGTCCCTGCTTTGCAGGAACACAGAATCCATCCCTCCCCCCGTCAGAACGGCAATCTGCCTTGTTTACATAGGCAAATCCCTGTTCTTTGTAGATTACTACTTATAGGCCAGGGAACATTGAGTGCACACATATCAGCTTCAGTAGAAGCTGCCTGTCATGTGCACCCCCACAGGCAGTAATGCAAGATCACATTTATATACATGATCCTGCGCAGAGCCGCCACCCTGTAGCAGAAAAACTGCTATAGGGTGGTCATCAAGTGATTAATCAGCTCTTGTCCAGGCATGTGATCCTGCAGCCCTGAGTTAGTGAACGGCTGCTGCAGAGGATAAGAGGGTACGCTGACAATGGCTGGGCCATGGGAACCAATGTGTGATATGAAGGCTTCCCGCATTCCCAGTCATTGTCAAGCACTCCCTGTGCTGGAGCTACAGGATCATGTGACTGTACCGGAGTGGGTTAAAAATAGTAGGTACATTTTCAGATCTTTTTCATACAGGTTAGGCAGGAGGAGGGGCATGGAACATTTTTAAGACTAGTTAGACTTAGGCTTTTGATTTTTTTTTTTTTGCATCCAGCCAAATCCCAAATGGGAGAGTGGGAACCTTTCATTATGGCACAGCAGGTGTGCAGCTATTTTACCAAAATAGTCATCAAGAAATCTATTTCTGTTAAGAATTTGTCAGGTTTCATTAAAGCTTCTCCTGAAATTAAAATAGCAGTTTTGAGACTATTTAACCACTTCATACCCAACCTATAGCAAAATGACATATGGACCTGACAGCGTGGGGTTTTACACACACTCCCGGTGGTGGCAGCCACCAAAGTTTGTGTGTGTAAATCTGAAAAGCAGACAGATTGCTTCCACCCCAGTAACAAGCATCCCCCCGGCGCATGCCCAAACCATGTATTCCAGGCTACTCTTGCCCATCTGCAGGCCTGGGACTAGAATAGCAGGTGCTGTTGAGTAGGGGGGAGAGAGCTGAGCAGACACATGTCTGCTCTCCTCTCCTTCTTCTTGTTGACCCAGAAGTGACATGTTTGATGTCACTTCCGGGCACCCCAGCCAGTATGAGTGGACAACGAACTTAATGTCAAAATGTTCAGTTGCAGTTTATCAGGAGAATCCTGCTGTGTGTACCCAAAAGGGGAGAATAGGACCAAATTCCCCAGTGTCTCTTTAGGGCATGTGTTACATGTGAGGGAGCTGAGATTGCTGGGCTGACTAAAGAGTCAATGAGCCCAGCTGAAGCAGGTCTGGCTGCTCTAGGATCTATAGGTTTATGGATGATGCTCTACCACTGAAAACTATTAAATAATGTATTTAATCCTAAGTACCTTGATGCACAGTTTAATGATGCAGTTGACAGTGTGTGCCACAAAGTGTGACAGTCATAAATCATCTTCTTTGCCTAAAGTTTTTGAATAAACTGTATATGGTGAAATGGGAGGGGAATTTGGACGAGGACCTAGATTTGGCACAATCAGCAGAATAGCACAACCCAGATCAAAAGGTCTCCAAATCTTTTATAAATTTCTCCACGATTCAAGCAAACTATAAAGTGCTGTTATATTGGTAGATGGTTAGAATAATTTGAATAATGTCATTGGCTCCTCCCCAAGTGCTTTAGGGGATGCGGACAGGATAGCACAGCCCCCCAAATTTGGTGAACATGCCCACAGGTCAGGATATTTTCAAGTCCCTATGGCAAGCCCTCCTAGGCCAACCATTGGAAGATGTCCCGAAACACTCCAATAAACTAATCTTCTTTATATTTTTGTCTGACAGGGTAGTGATAGCTAAGTCATTGAGGTCCCTGTCCATCCCATTCCCAATGATACATTCAAAGTTATCATGGATAAAGATACATAAGAAAATGTTGGCCACTTTACAAGATAATATACCCCTATTTAAAAAAAATAAAACACGGGGCCCTTGGATATGGACATTTCAGGAGAACAATAACTGACATACCTAAAGAACTTGCAGGGCAGTGAGAAAGATGGGGATCATATCCTCAATTACATTTTCATAGCCTCTTTTCTTTTTCTCTTATCCCCTCATTTCCTCCCTACATCTATGGTATTTGCTCATATGGGCTATAGTTTTCATTGGCACTGTAAAAGTAATCACACCAGGGTTCCCTTTATTGTTACACTTTTACTCACTTTACCATTCCACCTTCCCTCGGGTACATGAGCAGGGGCATGGCCTGCTATGGAGCTGGGTGGCAGCTTGATCCAGAGGCTCCTGCTAACACAGGGATACAGCGGCACATAACAACCCTCCGGGACACATTTACACCTGCTTTTCCAGGCAATCCAACCCCAGGTCACCCTGAGATAACGATCAGAAAGAGGAAAGAGCAAAGGAAGCCGCAGCGTTTGATGGACTTCTTCATACAGAGGCAGCATGGCGGTAGGCAAGATGGTGGCGGCCCGGTATCTACACCGACAGCCCGAGCCCAATCCAATGCACATTTAGGGGCATCATCACAAAATAGTGATTCCCCGGATATCGCCCAGTCCTACGACAGCTCGGCCAAAGCTAAATTCCTAGCCCTATCATGGACTCAGGGGATGACACAAGGGAGCTGCCTGATTCTATTGAATCCTTCCCTACCAAACATCAGCCTGTGATAGATACTGTTCTCAAAGACATGCTCCTCTCACTCAGATGCTCCTTATATACAGATATGATGAAATGCATGCACAAATTTAACACTGATATCCAGGCTGTAGAATCCAGAGTGGAGCATATAGAACACAAAATGGGAGAATATGCTTCCGCCATTAATGATCTGGTGGATTACACAGAGGATAAAGAGGAATGAAGGCTAAAATAGCAGATATCGAGGACAGGTCTAGAAGAAATAACATGAAAATAAGAGGGATCCCCAAATCTGTCCAGCAATCTGACCTACGCACCTTTGTGTCCTCACTATTTCAATCCCTCATCCCTGACCTTACCGACATGGATGTCACCATAGACAGAATCCACCGTTTACCCAAACCTGTATATTTACCTGAACAGGTGCCCAGGGATGTAATACTCTGTCTCCACTTTTATCATGCTAAAGAGCAACTTATGATGGTGATGCACCAAATAGATCAAATCCCTACGCAATACCAAAATTTTCAATTTTACGCTGACTTGTCCCAATACACACTGCAAAAGAGGAAAAATCTAAATACCATCACCAAGACACTCAGAAACCACAAAATAATCTATAGATGGGGATACCCCACTAAGCTCACCATCCTGAAGGAGGGTAACCCACGTGTAGTGGAATCTCTGGAGAAGGGCCTCTCTCTACTGAAAAAATGGAAAATCCTCCCTGAACAAACAGAGGACAGTACCCCCGCAAGACCTGCATAGCAGGTGGATCCAGAATGGAAAAAATGTCACAAACAAAAATGCTAAATCACATTCCAAACCTGGAGGGAACAAATTTCCTACCTTAATCCCTGGGATGTTATCCAGGGGAGCCTATAGGCTTGAACTTAACCCTCATTTAAATTTGAGCAGCGCAGTGCTGCATACGGGTATTTTTCTTACCTACTAAGGTTAAGGGGACAACCCTTACTAATAAAGTTATCTCACCAGTTATACGGTTACTGTGAACCTTTATTTCAATGTTTCTATGTTTTGTCTCTCCTTCTCTCCTCTGCTATCACAGTCATTACCCACAGGAAATCTGCAGATTGGCCAACCTCATACAGTAGAAGAATCTCTGGAAGAATCTCCATCTGGCTGCACATACAACTCCACAGGTCTCTGCAACTCTACAATGACAGTGAGTACGTTTTGAACTTCTATGCTTTGCAAGTTACATACAACTTGCCTTCTCCACCTTGGCCACAAGAGGGAACCCATCTCCTAATAATGAATTTACCTCAGTCACACAATATGAGCATAAGTTTTCCTCCAATATGGGAATTACATTCCTCTCTACAAACTCGAAAGGCCTCAATCACCCAGTGAAGAGGAAGTCCCTGTGGAAGGAAGCACTCCTGTGCACGCAGGAAACACATTTTTTGCAGCCTTTCTTCACCCCCTGCTCTCCATCGCCAATGCAGAAACAAAAACAAAAGGTGTTCTAACAGCCATCAGAGCCTGTGGCGTTCACCCTACATGAGGAAATCAAGGACCCTCTAGGCCGTTTCTTGATCTTGGTGTGTGACTTCAACTCGACCACCTATACGATTGTTAATCTGTACAAGCACCAAATATGCTCTTTTCATAAATGAATGAAGAAGATACGCTGTCACCAGAAAGGACTATTCATGCTATGTGGTGATTTCAACACAACCCAAGACCCTTCTATAGATTGCTCTTCTGGTGCAAGATGCATGTGCCCCTCTCTACTAACAGCCATACATTAACAGGATCTATTTGACGCATGGAGATGCCTACATGCAGGGGAAAGAGATTACACATTCCCCCCCCCTCACAGGGCTTACTCACAGATTGACCTCTTCCTTGTGGACCAACGGATGCTTGCCAAGATGACGTCTTCCTTAATAAATAACATTACCTGGTCAGACTATGCCTCCAGTGTGGAAAGGTTGATTCACATCTTTTGCAACAAACAGAATCTAAATAACACCTAGAAATACACTTGAAGGGATTTTTTTCAACTAATGATTCCTTGGTGAAGGATCACTTTGTTTTATGGAATGCTCATAAAGCATATATAAGAGGGCTACTTATACAACTGGGGGCAAGGCCTAAGAGGCAGCAGCAAAAGCATGTAAAAGAACTTACAAATGCAATTTTTAACATAGAAACAAACAATAAACAAAACCCCTCCCCACAATTATCCCCAAAATTAACTCAAATAAGGCACGACCTCAGAATTATCCTACTGGAAATCTTTGAGACAATATCCCGAAAATGTAAAATATCATACTACACCACAGGAAACAGAGCAGGGAAATTATTGGCACACAAATCGAAAGGCCATCAATATAAAACCAACATTCCATACTTAATTCGTCCAAACACCAACAATAAGATACACCATCCCCAAGATATAGTAGATGCATTTAGCCACTACTATAGTACCTTATACAATTTAAAATATGACACTAAGACTTAACAACCTACTCCTGACTTAATAAACCACTTTTTACTAACGATCTTCCTCCCTAAATTATCCAAAGAACAACTAAACCTCTTAAACCTACCCTTTAATGCAACAGAGATATATAAGGTAATTGAATCTCTCCCAGAGAATAAATCTCCAGGTCCAGATAGATTTTATGGAGAATACTACAAGTCCTTTAAAACCTTACTCACTCCTTCTCTGGAACGTACCTTTAACGTTGCTGCTGCCTCTTCCGCCTTCCCACCTGAAATGCTAACAGCACTCATAGTGACCCTACCGATCCAGGGGAAGACCCAACCTCATCTCTACATTTTAGACCCATCTTCCTACTCAATATGGATGTGAAATTATATGCTAAAATTATTGCTACACGACTGCTTCATATAATCCCCCTTCTTATCCATCCGGATCAGACAGGCTTCACCAAGGGCAGACAGACTTCCAATGCCACATGCAGGTTGACAAACATTTTTCACCTAGCAGGACTCCATCAAAGGCCTTCTCTGCTGTTAGCATTGGACACAGAGAAGGCCTTTGACCGGATCCACTAGCAATACCTTACTCAAGTGCTGAGAGAGTTTGGATTCTCTGGCACTATTTTGTCTGAAATTCTGGCCCTATATTCAAAACCATCTTCTCAGGTGTACACATCGGGAGTACTGTCCAAACCCTTCAGTATTTCAAATGGGACCAGACAAGGGTGCCCACTTCCCCCCTTGATATTCAACCTATTAATGGAGCCCTTAGCCACATATATCTGTAATCACCCTGATATCAAGAGGTTTCCAATACAAAATTCCACTCACACCATAAGCCTCTTTGCGGATGACATTATCATGGCGCTCACAGAGGTGGAAGCTTCCTTGGCTTCAGTACATTCTGCACTGGAATTTTTTAACCGAGTTTCATACTACAAGGTCAATGAGAGCAAATCATACATTGTAGGGCTGGGTATCAATCCAAATGTACAAAGAAAACTCAGAGCACAATTTCCATATACCTGGAAAGATGATGGGATAAATTACCTGGGTATAACCTTGACAGCTTCCACTGAACACTTAGTCAAAGCCAACTACACTGTGTTCCTTAGTGTACTGAGTAAAAAGCTCCAAGATATAGGTACATGAGCAAAGGTTTGTTGACATCTTTCGGTAGCCGAGTATGGGAATCCCCAACCCGCTGTGTCCACCCTAACCTGGAACAGGCTGGATCACATACTGTACATGTACATGATCCAGCCTGCCCGTGCTGGACACCCACAGGAAATGCACAGTGGGCAGTCAGCAAGTGGTTAATGGGACTTTCATGGTACCAACTAAATCAAAATACAATCTTTATATCCTATTAAAAAGTTAATATTTAAAACATAAAAGTGAATGATTTGAAACCTCCATTGTATTCAAAATAAGAAAACAAATTTGTGTATGAGATCACACACAGACATCATCAGTGCATAGACAACAGGTCACAAGAGTTCAAACTATGGGGTGTCTCTATGGACTATTATATAATCAATAGTCAAGCACATGCAGGAATGGCTCTCAATCTTGAATCTGCTGCTTGCTGCTGCTCCTCTAGAGATAAGTGATGTCTCCAAGAAAATAATAAAGAAACAAAAAACAGGGAAGGTAGAGCTAAGTGCAGTATTATCTACGGTCTGATTTTTTGGGAGGGCTGAATACAATGGATAAAATCAAACAGAAAAGACACAGCTAAGTGCAGTATTATCATCATTGTCATGGTCACACCATAATAAAAAAATACCCAAAATATCATTCTGTAATTAACAGGTCTATCAGTATGTAAAATTAGTTTTTTTGTTTTGCTAATCATCTTGTAAACTTTGGGTTCAAACAAAAAAAAGTATTAGATTAGTCCAATAGGACTGAGAAGGTCATAAAAAGTATACAATAGTTGTGGTATATGTATGAGACAAACGGCTCTATTTAATCAAGAACGTAGAGCTTTATATAACAAATTAGAAACAATCTTTAACACTTGCTACATGGCATTTCAATCCAATCCTTCCCCTTTGTTACAATTGCAATTGGATAAGGCTAAACTTAAATTTGACCTGTGTCTCACAGAATCAGCAGATAAAACTATCAATCGATCACGCCACAATTTTTACATGAAAGCTAATAAACCAGAAACTCTATTAGCCCGCACGCTCAAATCTCACAACTCTCCCACTAAACCTATTTGCCTTAAAATATCTAAAGATGTATACAGTACTCCAATAACCCAAAGAAAATACTTTTGAAACATTATCACCCACCTTAACTGATGCCTTCAACTCTATACTATCAGGTCACTCATTTAGACAAGAAACATTAACAGCAATTATTTGTATGCTTCCCAAACCAAACTGGCACGATAACATCTGTTCAAACTATCGTCCTATCTCTTTACTAAATGTAGATATTAAAACATTAGCCAAAATCCTTGCTACTAGACTTAATACGTTCATTGGTAAAATTTTACATAAAGACCAAGCAGGATTTATCCTTATCCGACAAGCAAGTGATAATATCAGACATGCCACCCTTCTATCACATGCTGTGAAATTACTCTTAGTAAATGGGGATTCGGCCCCCATTACTTACAATGGATCTCAGCACTTTACTGCAAACCTAAAGCGTACATTTAATAAGCAGGTTACAAATCTGAAACATTCAACATAGAAAGGGGCACACGTCAAGGATGCCCACTCTCACCTTTATTATTTGCTTTGCTTATTGAGCCTTTAGCACAAAGTATAAGAATAGAACCTTCTATAACAGGCATAGAAATGGGAGGTTGGCACCACAAGATATGTTTATTTGTGGATGACATCCTTCTATTTTTATCTTCACCTCAAATTTCAGCTCCTAACCTTATGAATATACTGAAAAACAATTTGATCATCTCAAGCCTTACGGGTAATACTCAAAAATCTACAGCACTGAACATCTCGTTAACCACTGCAGAAAAATGTATTTACAAGAATCATTACCCTTTAAATGGGCTACAAATAGCATTCCTTATTTGGGTATCCAGCTCACTGCCAGCCACTTGGATTTGTTTCCCATCAACTATCCTTTACTAAAATCAACTACAAACTTGTTTTTAAAATGGTCATCCATAACGACTTCATGGGTTGGGAAAATATAATAAAGATGGCCATACTTCCTAAATTCCTGTACCTTTTCAGAGTTCTTCCAATACACATCCCGGCCTATTTCCTTAGAATACTACATCACTACTTGGGGGAAACTCAAACCACAAATATCTAGAGAAACCTTATTTCTTCCCAAAATCCATGGTGGCCTAGGATTTCCAAACATTTCATTATATTATAAAGCCGCTCAACTATCACAATCCATAAAATATCACTCTAAAACTGAGATTCCCCTGTGGGTTACCATCGGAGCAATAGATTGTGACCCTCTCTTCATACACAATATTTTATGGTTATGTCCCATAGATCGTAAAACTTTAAAAAACCCAATCACTAAACATTCTCTAGCTATCTGGTATAGATTCAAATACTCTTATGGTCTGCAATCCAAACATAATCCACTTCTATCTTTTCTCTAAAACACAGCTTTCTATCCAGCATGGACTTATCCCAGATCTTTTCTGGCTTGTTCCAAAGCAGGTATAACATGTTTACATCACATGATCCTAAATACAACAATCCGTCCCTTCCCAGACTTATGCAAGTCTTTTGGGCTCCCCCAATCAGAAATATGTTGTTACCTTCAAATTAAGAACTTTTGTATTCCTTTCCTAAGCATTGATGACTCTGTAGATGATTTTACTAAGTTTAAAAATATATGCATGAAAGACCCTCATGCCAGAGGTCTCAAATGAAAAATATACTCTACATTGCTAGTTAAATCAGATGTTAAATTACCATCTTATGTGGTGAAATGGGAAACAGATCTTGATCGAACTATAGATAAAACAGAATGGTCTGTAATCTGGTCCAATATCAAATCTTTTTCTCCTAATGTGACAGATATTGAAACCACCTACAAGGTACTCTCACACTGGTATTTTGTTAGTGCTACAATAGCTAAATTTGCACCTGATTACTCAAGTCTCTGCTTCCGCGGCTGTTCAAAACAAGGAACATATATACACATGTGGTGGAATTGTTCTATTATAAAAAAATTCTGGAAAAGGTTTTTTTTACTCGCTTCAGAAATGTTTGAAATAACAATAATACCAGATCCAGAAATTGCACTTTTAAATATAAAACCTGATTACATAACTCATAAAAAATTCAAGCTATTCATACAACTTATGATGGCCACATAACAGACAATAACTAAAGCATGGAAAACTCCCTTACTAAACATAGCAGAAACCAAGCACAGAATGAATCGGTCATTGTTGCATGCAAAAATGGAGGCCCTAGATAAAGAAAATCTAAAAAGGATATGAAGGTCTATGGAAACCATGGATCACACATTGTTTACCTATAAACTTTGACCACCAGGTACTCCAGCCATGGTAACTAACATTTTTATATGCAACAATGATAAAACTATAAGAATAGATTATGCCTCCGGAACACCCCATGCCCTCTGTCCCCCCTACCTTTCCTTACCCTTATTTTCTGTCTTTCTTTTTTCTTCTCTTCTCTTCCTTATTTCTCTTTTATTATCATTTCATAAGGTACCTAATAGCAACAGGTGATATCGAATATATTTAAAATATCACTCAGTAGTTTGATACATATACTTTAATCAAATGTTTAACACACATAAGAACTCAGACACAAATAGACCTAATTTTCTTTCATTAACTGATAATGATCCTCTAAATATTAATGTAAGCTAATATTGAAACAGTCTGAAAACTCTATCATTTTGATAAAAAGGGAACTTATCTAACATTAATTTTACCATCTGCGTGTTATATTAATACAATGCTGTAACTTGCTTCTTTAATTTACATGTAACTGCTAAAATACATTTACTTGATACATTATACTTGTTAACATATGTTGATCTTTCAATTAAAACCTTTAAACGAGAAAAAAAAAAAGTATACAATCTTTTAGTTCATATGTTGGTATACATCCATAAAGTCCAATACCGCCAATTGTGAAAAAAAAATAATAATAATTAAAAAATGTAAATAAAATATATATAAATAAGCTGTGGCATAATTATCTTTGTGAGATGCCGTGCTAGCTCAAAAGTGAACTATAAACATACACGTGCAACTGATAATTATCACAAATTACATAAAAATGAAAAAAGTTCATAAACAAATAACATGAAGGGTGAAAAGTTCATATGTCAAATAGAATAAATGAATATAAAGTTTGTGCAATCAAAAAATGTCCAACACCAAATGATATAATTAAGGATGAATTCCAGAATACAGCAATACAGATAATCATATGTGGATCCCAACTCTTCATTCCAAGGAAAGGAAAAGCACCACATGTCTTCCATACACCCATGTGTGAATATGCTTATCAAAGCCAATGTGACTCTCTTTATACAGAAGTCAGGAAGCACTTGCGTGAGTGAATCCTTACTAGGTTAGGCAGGATACTCCGGTCGATCTCCACAGACAAGTGTTCCTCCATTTCAAAGTCCCCAAAGTAGAAAGAAGCATCATGCCAAAGAGTGAACTATGAATCTGACAATGCAATGCGGGAAGACGCCTGCGCAGTGACTACACAACTTCTGGTTCTGCCCTACATACGTTTCGCCAACAATTATGTCATCAGGAGCCCAGAAGAAGCCATGACCCATCACTACTAGGTTTAAATACAATTATACAATGGGGAGGAGCACAGGAAGCAACATCCACAATAATATAAAAAGCCATATATACATTTGTGACATCTTGTTGTGAAAGGCCAATTGGAAGAAAACACCCATATTAATGTAATGGGCATGTGCAATATTGCACCATATAGTGGCTAAAAAGAAAATTATACCTCTAAATACCTCTAAATACCTTATCTCCAATCTGTTCTGACTGGTCACTGACCTCCTGTTGCTCTCCTCCTCTGATCTAAGGGCTACAGCAGGAGGTCACTTGTGTCCGCTCAGCCCCTCCCGATGTAGCCTTTAGATGGGGGCGGACAGTGGCCGGAGGTCCCATGACCGGCCAGCACTGTTCTTCATTGTTTTTCACTAACACTTAAGCCCCATACACACGCGCGGATTATCCGAGGACCAGGTCTGTCGGATCATTTCTGTCATACTTTGTCCGATGTTGGTTTTGCGTACACACGGTCGGACAAAGTTGTCGGAAAATCCGATCATTCTGAAGGTGGTGACATTTGTTGCCTACGACGGGACTACGTAGAGGCTAGTAGCCAATAGCTTTGGTCTTGTAATGTGATCTGAGCATGCGTAGCACTTTGTCCGTCGGACTACCATACACACGATCGGATTTGGTGTGATCGGACCTTGTTGTCCAAAAATCTATCCAGCAGGAGATAGGACTTTGTCCGTCGGACAATCCGACGTACACTGTCCGATGGTGCATACACACGGTCGGATTTTTCGACAACATTGTCCGATCGGACAGAATCCATGCGAAAATCCGACCGTGTGTATGGGGCTTTACACAGTGTAAGATGGCTGTATAAAAGAGAGGGGCTGGCAGTGATATTTATTTAAGTTTACTTTACTAATAATAGCGGCAGGAGGAGAGGGGAGGGTTGACTCTCACATACACAGGAGCTGACAGGCATGGAGGGAGGGGGAGGGGGAGAGAGGAGAGCAGCGGAATGATGGAGGCATGTAAAATGACCATGGTAATCAGGGTTTAGCAGCCATGTTTACTGTGGTCAGCAAACCAAGAGGGATACAGAAACGGGCAGGATCAACTAGGTTTTTTACAGCTTAGAGGGGGACAGGTTAGACAGCACAAGCACTGTGCTGTTTTACCTGCTATAAAGGAACAGGATCTCTTTTTTTAGGGTTATAACCACTTTATTGTTGGGAACGTGCTCCCCTAACTGTATATATAAGGCCCTCATGGACCGGCCCACATAATGCAGGCCACAGGGGCACTGCGATAAGTACACTACAGTATGGTAGGAGCAATTAATAAAGGAATAGATAGAATAAGACCTCAACATAGCATTAGATTGAAATTAGGAAATCTTCCTACAACTCAAATGATTGATGCTGCAAATATTAAACTTCTTGAAGGGGTGAAATCCCTTCATATCACGAAAAAAAAACTTGTTCTTAAGTTGGGAGCTAAAACATTGAGGGCTAATTTATGTCTCAAAGAGGGGACTACTTTAAATATAACCCGAGGACGATTGGGGAGAAAAGGACCCAAAACACTGCCATTTTTAAGGACAGGCCAATGTTTCTTTTGAATTGCAAAATGTTGAACTGAATATGAGTTGGTCATGGAAAAAAAAATTATTACCAGGATTGAACAAATCATGTTCTCTATTAACTAGAAAATCATCTTTATCAATAAACTGTATCTGAGCAATGGTATCATTCAAAGAGACTTCATTATAGCCTTTCTCAATAAAACAAGACTTAAGAATTCCAGCCTGTAGATCGAAATGCTCCCAACAAGAACAATTCCTCCTGAGGTGAAGGAACTGGCCTCAAGGGACAGATGTCAACAAAGACCTATGGTGGCAACTTTCTAAAGGAATAAACAAATTCCTATCTGTGATCTTAAAGAAGGTGGCTGGTGATGAGGTGCCCCCTGTCCACTTTGATAGAAAGAACCAGGAAGTTAACCTGATGGTCATTAGCCTTGAAATTCTTCCAAATGCCCCTATCATTGGCATTAAGCTCATTTAATTCAAGGGATGATAGGTCTCTGTCCCAAAGCAGATAGACATGTCTATGTACCTCCTCCACAAGACAGAATTATCCTCCCACTTGTCCATAAACAAATTTTCAAAGCCGGGGGTCAAATTTGCCCCCCAATAGCAACCCCTTACTTTGCAGATAATACCGCAAAAGATAATACAGTGCATCCGGAAAGTATTCACAACGCTTCACGTTTTCCACATTTTGTTATGTTTCAGCCTTATTTCAAAATATATTAAATTCATTATTTTCCTCAAAATTCTACAAACAATACCCCATAATGACAATGTGAAAGGAGTTTTTTTTATACTTTGCAAACTTAATAAAAAATAAAAATCAAAAAATCAATGTACATAAGCTTTCACAGCTTTTGGTATAGAGAAAAGGAGGGAGGTGCACCTAAGTGTAGTATTACAAACTTATTTAATAGTGCAAAAGTAATGCACTTACAAAAGAGAAGACATTGAAGGCATATATTTCATATGGGAGGTCCTCCTCGAGGGGTTCCAGCAATCCGGTTTCCCAGCATTCGGCAGTGTTTGTGCCTGTACAGAATGCTGATTCCAAAGCAGGAAGTGAAGGAGATCCTGGCTGCCTGTCATGGACCACACAGAGGGAAATGACGTCACCCGGTGGGCGTACCTCGGTGTAGAATGGACAGGAAACTAAGCTACATGCTCAAAACATACAGCTCCTTCTACAGGCCAGTAGAGGGAGCTGTATGCTTTGAGCATGTAGCCTACTTTCAGGACAATACTAACTTTATATATATAAAGCTGGATCACTATACGGGCTTTCTCGTTGTTATGTGCTGGGTAACCCTTTCTCTCCACAGCCTTTGCCATGACACTCAAAAATTGAGCCCAGGTGCATCCTGTTTCCACAGATCACCCTTGAGATGTTTCTAAAACTTGATTGGAGTCTACCTGTAGTAAATTCAGTTGATTGGACATAATTTGCAAAGGCACACACCTGTCTACATAAGGTCCCACAGTTAACAGTGCATATTATAGCACAATCCAAGCCATGAAGTCCAACAAGGATTTGTCTGTAGACCTCCAAGAAAGGATTGTATCAAGGCACAGATCTAGGGAAGGGTACAGAAAAATGTCTGCGGTCCCAATGAGCCCAGTGGCCTCCATCATCCACAAATGGAAGAAGTTTGGAACCCACAGGACTCTTCCTAGAGCAGGCTGCCTGACCAAACGGAGCGGTCGAGGGAGAAGGGCCTTAGTCAGGGAGGTGACCAAGAACCCGATGGTCACTCTGGCAGAGCTCCAGCATTTCTCTGGGGAGAGAAGATAGCCTTCCAGAAGAACAACCATCTCTGCAGCACTCCACCAATCAGACCTGTATGGTAGAGTGGCCAGACGGAAGCCACTCCTCAGTAAAAGGCACATGACAGTCTGCCTGGAGTTTGCCAAAAGGCACCCGAAAGACTCTCAGACAATGAGAAACAAAAGTCTCTGGTCTGATGAAACAAAGATTGAACTCTTTGACCTGAATGGCAAGCGTCATATCTGGAGGAAACAAGGCACTGCTGATCACCTGGCCAATACCATCCCTACAGTGAAGAATAGTGTTGGCAGAATCATGCTGTGGGGATGTTTTTCACCGGTAGGAACTCGAACACTAATCAGGATCAAGGGAAAGATTAATGCAGCAATGTCTTGAACAAACATTCCTTTTTGTTCAAGACGACCATATTGTACTGTAGCCCTTAGTAATCAGATTAGTCAAATCTTTTTATATTTAGATGTAAGATTACTTCTTAAGGGGATATATGTGTCTGAATCCGACAGAATCATATTCATCTCCATCATATCATCAGGGCGAATTACCAAATTTCTGTGTTCACACAATCGTTTGACACCATTCTCAAGTCTATGATCCATCTTAGGTTTAATGACGGGCAATCTATCCAAATCTTTCAAAAGCAAATTGCAAAATACACTGATAGAAGGGGAACATACCCCTGGAGGGATGGAAGGATGCATTAGTTAGAAGAGAAGTATGGGAATCAGGGTTATTGCAGACTTAAAGTATACTTACCTAGGTGGATGCAGACTTAAAGTATACTTACCCAATGCTGCATCTGTCCCCTCGCGCCTCTACACTGAGAACCGAGTGATTAAACACCATTGATCACGCAGTTCTCAGAGCTCCCCGAGCAGAAAGCTGCTGACTGTCAGTCACAGCTGTCTGCTGTGCCCTCTTCTTGCTCACTGGAGTGCTGAGCTGTGGAGGGGGCGGGAGCATCCGTCTCAGGCTCTCAGCGGCTTGCTGAGAGCCTGAGCCAGGTGTAGGTCCAGGGATCTAGGCAGATCCCGACTTCATGGTCGTGATGATGCAGCACCTGGACCAACGTTGTGATGTCAGCAGAGAGTGGACTCCAGCCCGCTCTGCTGAAAATGGGTCACAGGAGTGCAGAACGAACGGCACTCCTGTGATCCACAGTAGAAGTACAGCCAAACTTGCTTTTTCTGTACCTCCCCTTTAAGTTAAAATTTTAACTGTATTGATACCAGTTAATCTATTTACCTTTAAAGGATTAGTTATAGGTATCTTTTGACACTAAGCTTTCAAATATATTAATGAGTATCCATAAAAGTCTGTAATTTATCCAATCTTTTTGGAGTTGCACATTTATGTTTATGGTTCACTTTTGAGCTAGCATGGCATCTCACAAAGAATAATCTTATTTGAAGACCACCAGATCTAATAGAAGGATCAATTTGTAAGAGTTGACATATTCTGTGGCGATATCTTTTAGTCTGAGCCAAAAGCGCCAAACGTGTTGCTCTTAAAAGCAGGTGGGAAAGCTAGGTTGTCATAGGGCCAAGATATTATGAAATCCTCAGATTTTGAACAGTCTGGTCTCACAGACAAAGAGTTTGTTTTGTAATGTTAGGAATATATTCTATAGTAGTTCAAAGAGAACAAGAGATCCAGAGTAAAGCTAGGAGGTCAGTAGGTTTTCAAGCTGAACCTACTGCTTTGTGGGAGTGTGCCAAAACCATACAATAATTCTAAAAATAACCACTGCTTTCTGATAAAGTCAGGAGCATCCTGTCCTCCCTGCTTCTTCGGCAGTGCAAGCAATTTATAATCGGGGTATAGGGTGTTTGCTATGCCAAAGAAAAGCAGATTACATCTGCTGCAGCTTTCATGAATAGGAATGATGAACTTTAATTGGTATTGTTTGAAATAGGTAATGAAATCTCAGGATAATGTCCATTTTAAGAATGTTTTTATGGACTATCCAGGATAAGTGTTTAGTAGAATAAGAGTTCAAATCTGGGTCAAAATGTTCAAAAGTGGTATATAATTTAACAAGAACAATCAAGCAAGATTTGAAGAGAGATGTGTTCCTAAATAGATTAATGATAAGGGGCATATTTTTCATTGATATTTTCCCCTCATCTGTTGTAGTTGAGGCACAGAAAGGACCACATTTGGATTTCTGCTTTTGTGAAATTTTATTTAAAGTTTCTGTATTGACTAAATCACTGAAGCTGTTGGGTCATTGATGGCATATGTACATTTGGACAAGCTACATATAAGAATAGGTAATCTGCAAATAAAGCCAGTTTTGAATGTAGGGAAGAAGTGGGATTCCAAAGATATTATGGTTTTGATGTAATGCCACTGCTAGGTGTTCCATGATTATAACATATAGTAAAGGTGATGAAGTTTTTAATTGTTTCCGTGATCTGGCAGCAGCATTCTTCACCTGTCATCACAGAATCATTAGGATATCAAGTTCACTCATGCTTAGGCAAATGGGGTGCCCCCAGAGTCTGGAAAACTGGGGAGTAGGGATGTGCCGAACACCCTCCTGTTCGGTTCGCAGCCGAACAAAAAATTTGGCAGAACACACGAACACTGTCAAAGTCTATGGAACACGAACATGAATAATCAAAAGTGCTCATTTTAAAGGCTTATATGCAAGTTATGGTCATAAAAAGCGTTGGGGACCTGGATCCTGCCCCAGGGGACATGTATCAATGCACATTTTTTTTTTTGAAAAGGAACGTTTTTTCAGGAGCAGTGATTTTTAATGCTTAAAGTGAAACAATAAAAATGAAATATTCCTTTAAATATTGTTCCTGGGGGGGTGTCTATAGTATGCCTGCAAAGTGGCACATTTTTCCTATGTTTAGAACAGTACCACAGCAGAATGAAATTTCTAAAGGAAAAATTGTCATGTAAAACTGATTGCGGCTGTAATGCGGCTGATGGTGGCTGTTGATGGGGACAAGGGCCTTATCCCCCACAACCCTTGCCCGGTGGTTGTGGGGGTCTGTGGGCGGGGGCTTATCAGAATCTGCAAGCCCCCTTTAACAAGGGAACCCCCAGATCCCTGCCTCTCCCAGTAATAAAGGACTTGTCCCAAGCTGCATCTTGTCTTTTTTACCATTTTGACACTTTTTTGTGAAATGGTAGGGGTACTTGTACCCCGTTACCAATTCACACAGGGAGGGAGGCTGGGATCTGGGGTCCCCTTGTTAAAGGGGGCTTCCAGATTCGGATAAGCCCCCCACCCGCACACTACCACAACCACTGGAAAAGGGTTGTGCAGATGAGGCCCTTGTCCCCATCAACATGGGGAGAAGGGGCTTTGGGGGGCTACCCCAAAGCACCATCCCCATGTTGAGGGCATGTGGCCTGGTAAGATTAAGGAGGGGGGACTCTTTCGTCCCCCCCTTTTTTCCTGTGGCCCGTCAGGTTGCATGCTCAGATAAGGGTCTGGTATGGATTTTGTGGGGGACCCCCCACCATTTTTTTTTTACCATTTTTTTTTTATTTGGCACAGAGTTCCCCTTAACAGTTTTAAATGACAATTTTTCCTTTAGAAATGTAATTTTGCTGTGGTACTGTTCTAAACACAGGAAACATGCGCCACTTTACAGGCATACTATAGACACCCCCAGGCACAATATTTTAAGGAATATTTCATTTGTATTATCTCACTTTAATAATTAAAAAAAAGCACTGCTCCCGAAAAAAACTGACATTTTAAAAAAAACAATTGCATTGATACATGTTCCCTGGGGCAGGACCCAGGTCCCCAAACACTTTTTATGTCAATAACTTGCATATAAGCCTTTAAAATTAGCACTTTTGATTTTTCATGTTATTGTCCCATAGACTTTAACAGTGTTTCGGCAGTTTTTGAATTTGCCGCGAACACCGCATATTGTTCGCTGTTCGGATGAACAGGCGAACATCGGCCTCATTCCTACTGGGGAGTGGTCTGACCATATCAAAGTGTCAATATCACAGGTCGGCAAGCTTTCTAAAAAGCTAAGGTCTATAAAAACTGTAATCAAGATAGCTATAAGATCAGTGGGTTGAGGAGAAGTAGTAGTTCCTAGCTTGTGGATGGAGTATCCTTCAAATATCAATCAATTACTTATTATGTAGATTATTTTTATATAGTTTCAATTTAGAGTAAGAGACAGAGAAGCTTGCAGTGGCAAAATCTAGATAAGGTTTGAGTTTAAGCTTAAACTGTCCTACTAGAATAAGTTTACTTTATTTAAATTGTGTTAGAATCTGTAAGTAACAAATGGCCTCATAAGTCTCATAGGGAGATAACAATTTGCCACAGTAAACTTCATATCCCAAAGAGAAAATTGTATCCAGTGGCTCAGACTCGTGAGCTACAGTATCTGGGGTACTAGTAAAGTTCCATCAAAAGTGAAACCCCTTTGGATTTTTGTATCAGGTTGGTACTATGGCACTACCCAGTAGAACATTTGACAGATTGGGACAGAATTGGAGCAGCAATTAGTTTGCAGTAACAATATAATATTTTCTCCATTTTTGTGGATCTGATAAAGTATTTGTCCTCTTTTAGAAGCAATGCTCAGACTCTTTTTTTTTTTTTTCACAATCAAAAAGGTTTTTATTTAGATGAAATTGCAAACAGTAAAATTAACAAGTAACAGTATAGAGGCAGATTACATTCAAGTTAAGAGACATTCAATTGTCTCTACAAGAGGCAGAGCAGTACTTATATTTTGCATTGTACACTGTAAAATTAACATTGGAGAGTTCACTGAACATTTAATGTTAACATGGGGATGTGGGGGCGGGGTGGGGGGGGTCTGTGAGGGGAACATAAAAAAAAAAAAAAAAAAGGGGGGGGGGAGAGGGGGGGGGGTGTATATTTGGCGATTTGATCAGGGGCTGGTCTTCTTGTTAACTGGTATTACGTGGTTTACAGTTGTTGTTATTCGTGACATGTCGGTTCGGGGGTTTAGGAGGATAAATTAGTGTATTCCGTTGATAGTGTGAAGACTAACCAGGGTTGCCATAGTGATGAAAAGTTAGAGCAATCTTCTTTTTTCATTGCAAGAATTTCTTCCATTCTATATATGTAGTTGGTCCTGTCCAACCAGTCCTTGACTGTGGGGGTGCGAGTGGTTTTCCAATGCAAAGGTATTAGGCTTTTGGCTGCTGTAAGGAGGTGCCTGGTTAAGGACCTTTTGTATTTTCTGATTGAGAACGCGTTAATATGCAATAGACATGCAGCTGCATCTAGGATGATTTTTGTGTCTGTAATGTGCTTAATCCACCTAATAATTTGGTTCCAGTAGTCAAGGACTGGGGGACATTCCCACCAGAGATGCAAGAAGGTACCTGTGTCGTTGTTACATCGCCAGCACACATCTGAGGACTGGGGTGACCACTTTTTGGTCTTGACTGGTGTTATGTACCATTGTGTGAGGAGTTTGTATGAAATTTCTTGGTATTTCGTGCTGAGTGAACATTTATGTGCAAAAATACATGCTTTATCCCACTGTGCTCTGGCGATTATGACCCCAAGTTCATTCTCCCATCTTTCCCTATGTCTATTCCTACTTTGTTTTGGTGAGTTGGATAGCCATTTATAGGCAAGAGAAGTTGTGTTGGTTGTTTGCAAGCCTTTGAGGCATATATCTTCTAGGGGTGTGAGTCTCTGGGAGTATGAGGACCGATGTTTGCTATTTAGGAGGAAGTCCTTCACTTGTATATAGAACCAGAAGTTCGAGAAAAAGTCTCCATATTCCATTTTAAGTGTATCCAGGGATTTGACCATGTTGCCGGTCATGCAGTGTATGGCCAAGAGTTTGGGAAGTTGTCCTGTGGATGGGAGTGAGGAGTATACCCGGCCTGTTGGGAAGTCTGGATTGTTGGTTAACGGAGTCAGCGGGCCTGGGATGGTCGCTAGTTCATGTTTTGTGGCAATTGTGTGCCAGATTTTGACAGTGTTTGCAACTAGTGGGTGGGTGATATCTTTGCTGTGTCTGGAATGTGTAGTCCATGGGTAGAAATGTAGATGTATTTTGTTTTGAGGTAGTTCAAGGTTTACCCAATCTTTTGTGTGGCTATGGCAGTGCCAATCAATAACCCTGGAAATGTGTGAGGCCTGATAATATTTTTTGAAGTCGGGGAGACCTATGCCTCCTTGATCTTTGGGTCTGGTTAAGGTACCAAAATCAGTCCTGGGTTTCTTATTGGACCATAGGAAGCTTCTTTGGATGGAGAGTAATTTTGAGAAAAAGGTGTTGGGTATGTTTATGGGTAGTGCGTTAAAGAAATATAGTAGTCTGGGGAGGATTGTCATCTTTAGAATTGATGCTCTTCCAAACCATGAAAACTGTTTCGGGGACCATCTTTGCAGATCTTTGGATATGTCATTCAGTAGGGCAGTGAAGTTGGTCTTATATAGGCCGTCAATTTGAGGAGTCAGCTTAATTCCTAGGTATTTAAGGGAGACGTGTTCCCATTTAAATTTGAAATTCCCTTTGAGTGGGTTGAGCTTGTCTAGCGGTATATTTAGATTTAAAGCCTCAGATTTTGATTGGTTTACCTTAAAGTTGGAGATGTATCCATATGTTGCGAATATGTCTATAAGGATTGGGAGTGAAGTATGCGGTTGTGTGATGAAAAAAAGGAGGTCGTCTGCATATGCGGCTGTCTTGTATTCTCTCTTGTGTATGTTAAAGCCCTTTATGTCTGGTGACTGATTTATCGTTCTGATGAGTGGTTCTAGTGAGAGGATGAAGAGTAGGGGGAGAGGGGGCAGCCTTGTCTCGTACCATTATGTATATGAATTGGGTCAGATAGGGTGTTATTAATTTTGACTCTGGCTTGTGGTTTTTGATAAAGGACTTTAATCCAGTTCATCATATTGCCGTGGAGACCTATATGTGTGCAGGTCGCAAACATGTACTCCCATGAAACCCTATCGAAGGCCTTCTCCGCGTCTGTTGAGACTAGAAGGCCTTCGAGCTTTTGTTGGTGTGCGTAGTGTATCAGGTTCAGGGTCTTTGTGATATTATCCCTCGCTTCTCTGCCCGGCATAAAGCCTACCTGTTCAGGGCCGATGATTTGGGATAGTAGGGGTTTTAGTCTGTTAGCTAGGATTTTTGCTAATAATTTAACGTCTATATTGAGGAGTGATATCGGTCTGAAATTTGCACAGTCGGTATGGTCCTTGTCAGGTTTGGGAATGATTGCTATGTGGGCCATAAGTAGGGAGTCTGAGTCATTTTTGTGAGAGGCTAAATAGTTGAAGGCAGTGAGTAATGGTTTGGAGAGTAAGGGTAAGAACGTCTTGTAGTATTGGGAGGTTAGTCCGTCTGGTCCTGGGCTCTTCCCTGTTTTTAACTGTCTGATCGCGTCTTGAATTTCAGCTAGAGTTATGGGGGTGTTCAAGGTGTCTGTATCTAAGGTGGGTAGGGTGGGTAGATTGCTGTTTTCCAAAAAGGCTTTAATCAAGTCTTCCTTGTTGAGATGTACATGAGCTGGTTTATGTTGTGTGGGTAGGTTATAAAGTTTAGAGTAGAATTCATGAAATAATTTTGCTATTTTTTCAGAGTTATGTTCTAGGGTGCCTGTCTTGTTACGGATAGCGTGTATGTGATTGGCCATTGTGGCATCCCTCAGAGCTCTAGCCAACTGTTTACCACTTTTGTCTCCTTGTTCATAGAAAACTTTTTTTCGGAAGAACAGAGCTTTTTGTGTTTGGAGTTGTAAGATTTGCAGTAACTCCTTTCTGCATTGGGTAAGTTCCGCAGCTGTTAAGGCTGTGAGGGATTGTTTGTGTAGTGTTTCCAGATGAGCTATCCTATTTGTTAGATCTGAGATAATTTTAGTCTTTTCTTTTTTCTTTCTGGCTCCCCATTTGATGAACTCCCCCCTAATAACGCTCTTGTGTGCCTCCCAGTTATTGAGGGGGTTTGTATCTGAGTCGACGTTGGTTCTAAAGTAAGTGATGATTGATTCATGTATGTCGTCATGGATGCTTTGGTCAGTGAGCAGAGAGGCATTTAGTCTCCAGTTAAAAGAGGGGCGTTTGGTCTGGTTAGTTTTTAGGGTGATGGCTGTGGGTGCATGGTCTGATATCGTGATAATGCCTATGTCTGCCCTTACAATGCTGGCCAGGTCACGTTGGGTTACAAAAATCAGGTCGATTCTCGAATAACGTTTATGAGGGGGTGAATAATAGGAGAAGTCTTTGTCAGCGGGATGTGTTGTCCTCCATGAGTCTACTAGAGTGAGTGAGTGTAATATAAGTTTGATACGTTTCAGGATTTTGTAGGATACATGGGTGTGTCCGGTTGAGGTGTCTTGGAGTGGTGATAGTGGTATATTGAAATCTCCACCTAGGACAATACAACCTTCAGCGAACCATTTAAGTTCATTGATTATCGTGTTACAGAAGGTGATATGGGCCTTGTTTGGGAAATACACGTTCGCTAGAGTTATGGGGGAGCCTTCTCAATAACCTTTTAAAAAAATGTACCGACCTTCTGGGTCTATGAGTTGACTTGTCAGTTCAAAGGGGGCATTTTTATTTATGAGAATTGATACGCCTTTTGTTTTAGCTTGTGGGTTTGTTGCATGGTATGCTTTGGTGTATAGGTTATTGGTGATTCTGGGTATATTTTGTCCCTTGAAGTGTGTTTCTTGTAGGTATACCAGTAGTGGGTTCGCTACCTTGAGTTCCTTGAGGAGTTTAGATCTCTTTTCTGGTATGTTGAGACCATTGATATTGTGTGATACCAGTGTTGGGTTTTTCCCTAGGAATGAGTAAGACATTGTCGTGCGGTCAAACAAGAACAGAAAGGGGGAAAAAAAAAAAGAAAAAGGGAGAGGGGGGTAGGGGGGTGGTGCAGAGGTGGTGTGTTAAGTCAGGGGGTTTACTTCTTTTATTCTGGGTGGGGGTTGGGTTGGAGGGGATGGGTATTAGGGGAATAGGATGAGTTTGTGGTGAGTCCTGATTCAGTCAAGCAGATTGCTTGGTTCTGAATCGAAGGTGGCGTTATTAGGTAACGCCGATTGACTCTGGGGGGTTAGTGGGAGGCGTACCCGTGGGTGTAATAAAGGTGGGTCTGTTTGTAGGAGTTCCTTTGAGTTCTGGGCATATCGGGGAGGCCCAGTTGAGAGGCCTAGTGAGAAGTGTCTTAGGCCTAGTGATAAGTAGAACAGTTAGTTTAGGGTCCGGAATTCGGATATACAAAAACATAAACATCAGTATAACCAGGTGTATCCTTATAGTTAACTTTGGGGAGGGGATTTGT
Source organism: Lithobates sylvaticus (assembly GCA_028564925.1). Taxonomy (NCBI): domain Eukaryota; kingdom Metazoa; phylum Chordata; class Amphibia; order Anura; family Ranidae; genus Lithobates; species Lithobates sylvaticus. The sequence goes on along the minus strand of CM053027.1, from coordinate 457,305,351 downwards.
GATTAAGCAGTCTAGAGCTTTTATAACATATGGTAAGCCTTTGGCTACATGTCCTAACGGAGGACCTGCCAATCGCCAGGCTCAGCAGTGTGGCACTTTGCAGCGATCATGCTGGTTTGTCTGACCAGGGATGCTGAGAGTATGACTTTGATCCCAACAGAAGAGAATTATAGAAAGACACTATATAGCCTTGTATAAACCATCAACCATTTTATAATAATTATATATGCAACATGTTACAGCTATAAAGTTATCCCTTAGTGTGTCCCTGAGTCACATCCTGGTGGGTATAGTCACCGCTCTTATCACAAGGGTGGCTGTGATGTACTTGAGCAATTGAAAGCAAATTATCATGCGATAGGATCCTTGCTTCATGTCACAGCGAGGGGTCTGCCACTCATCTGACCCAGCGGTGTGACAATTCGCAGTGATCTCAAATGACCAGCTGACCAGGGATACCAAAGGCATGGCTTTAACCACAAAGGAAGAAGAGTATACATGTAAACTAAACAGCTTTATATGAGCCAGTAACTATCTTATATTGGGTATAGCAGACTTAATGCAGTTCCATTCTGTGTTGGGATAGGACTTACTGTCCATCCGCCTGCTTACTCAACCTGGCTGGGGTTAAACAATTAGTTAAGCACATCATTGTTCATCAGTGTGATATGTGTGTTAAGAGAGATGAGCGACAAACAGAAAAAAGGGTCGGACATCATATAGTCACATGAAAAAAGAAAAAGTTGAGGAGTGTCTCTGACTTTCTGCTTAATAGTTTCAGACAGTTGTCCATTGCCGGGTATAGAGGGGTCCTGTTTAAAGGTTACTGCAGAATGTGTGTCCTGGTTGAGACTTTGAGGATGGGAGACCGGAAAAAATAGGTGTAATAATGTGGGATATTCTGTAGTTTCATCCTCTGTAGATGTGACTGCAGGATAAGGCTCTTGCAGGTCTCGTAAGTCATTGCCTCAAGAATGTGTGTTCCATATCTAGGTGAGGTCTAAATGTATATGGTAGGATATTGTACTGACCTGCGTTCCAGTGGACCATACTCACAGGTGGGCGCCCTCCGGCTATTGGCTGTGTGGAGTTGAGGCAGAGGTTAACTAGCGCGTCACGGCTATAAGGCAAGATGAGGAAGAAAATAAGCAGAAAAGAATATCACATTTTATGTAGCCTGAGCTTGGACTACAGTTAGGACCCTTGTGGTGAATCCTCTGGGTTGTAGAGGTCACCTAACCAACAGAAGTGCGTGTTCCTCAGTGTGTAATCAAAACAGCCAAAAAAAAAAACATTTTAGTTTTCAGAGTCTTCTTTTGTCCGTCGGCATCACTGTTCGCTATCTTTACTTGTTGTGCTGTTAAAGTTTCAGGCTAAGCTGTTCACTTTTAGGTATATTCTATTTTATTGGGTGTTCCTTCCCTTGGTTGTTGTCCCTGGCTGGTTCTGCGCGGTGTGGGTTGCATTTTTAAGGGGTTTAGAGCAATCTTGGTCTGTGGTCACTGAAGATCTGCTGCTCTTTCCATTCCAAGTGCTCTACTGCCATCTAGTGGGCGTAAGTGTAAATTGCAGGGAGTTGTCGTTTCTAGAAGCCTTCTATGTTTGAGGCTTAGATGGTCAAATAAAGATCTTCTGTTAAGTAATAACCCTTCGGGTGTAATGTAAAGGATATCGGGTGAGGAGAAAGTACAAAGCTATCGCCTTAACCTGGGATGTGGGTTTTGGTTCCGGTGGGTTTTCCAGAGGTTAGACAGGTTTGAAAAGTCATTCCGTCTATCCTTGAGTGTCATGTCGGGCTAAAAGGTTAATCACATCCTGGCTCCCTTGCCAAAGGGAGAACTGTGATTATGTTTTCTGGTGTTTCCCCTGATCTTTCCCTGATGATAAGGGGATTTTGCAGGTGAGGGTCCTGAAGAGGAGGGCATGTTGTTTACATACGGTGGTAATTTGTATTCTGCATACCACTCATGTAGGTCGATTGGAGCAATCTGCAAGCTTTCACAAAATTTCTGCAAGTCGTCCGGGACTCTGAGCATGTATTGTTTACCATTGTGGGCAGCCTGGAGAGCGAAGGGAAATTTCCACCTGTAGGGAATTCTTTTTTCTTTCAATACTTCCAAGAGTGGTCTCAGTGCTCTCCTATTTTTTAACGTAATTGGGGAGAGATCTTGGAAAAGTTGAACATCTATACCGTTAAATGTCACTTGATTATTCAGTCTTGCCTTTTGGAGGATTTCCTCTTTTAGGGGGTAGTTTGGCAGACAGCAAATAATGTCTCTCGGTGGGTTATCGTCAGGTGCTTTGGGTTTGAGGGCCCTGTGCGCTCTATCATATTCAATGGGGGAGTCTGCAGGCCGTTCTAGGAGACCGTTAAAAATGGAGGACAGGGTAGGTTTGATCTGCTCAGGGGTGATCGATTCAGGGATCCCCCTCACCCTGATATTATGGCGCCTCCCCCTATTATCCAAATCTTCTATTTGGCGGTTCATCTCTAGCATGTGTAGTGAGTGGGTGTCGGTGATATCATCCAGTCTCACTAAGGCCCTGTCTCTCCTTTTCCCTGCTCGCTCGTTTACCGCCATCTGCTCAGTGAGTCTGAGGAGTTCAGTTTTCAGGTCAGTGATGGCTGCAGAGAACGAATTTTTAATGTCTGCTGCTATTTCTGTCATTATTGAGTATGTTAGAGGCATGTCATGTGCAGCATTACCTCTGGAGGAGTCCTCAGATGCAGGTAGGGAGATCTCATCGTCTTCTTTGTCCTCTCCTCCTCGTGTCCCGTACGGCGGCGCCATCTTGGATGTGTTATGCTCGCCGCTGTAGCGGAATTTGCTGAGACTCGCTGCTGATAATTTCCCCTTTGGTGTCCCAGAAGATCTGAGGGAACGATTTTGTATCCCCTTCTTATTGTATGTGGGCATATTCAACCCGGAGAACGGCCGTATTTCAGCTGTGGGCCTCCTGATCTGCCGGAGCTCTCCTAGTCAGCGTCCATGCACGCTGCGCGCCAAGCCACGCCCCCCCAGACTCTTTACACTGTATGAGAAAAATGTGTTTTATGGAAGCTGGTGTTGGTTTCAAGGGCTCATGGTATGTGGGTGGGCCTTAGACATCCTCAAATACAATGCAGGCTGCTGGTTTACATGTGGCTTACAGAAATGTTTTTTGAACTAAAGATCATTATGCTTTGCTAGTTATCATAGCCTAGCTTAGTCTCTTTAAAAGATCTAATTTTTGCACATATTCAGTCAATGATCTTTTTTTTTCGATTTACATGTTGGTAAAAACACAAAAAAGATTTTCCAAAACAAGATCCAATCAAAAATGATTGCATCATAACAACAAACTGTGTGCATAGAAAGCTTAAGAATCAAGGTTTGACAACTACCTTTGTGGTTGAACTATTACTTTAGTGACTCACACTAAGTAAATTTGTAATATCATTTTTTTCTGATTTCAATATGATTTGAGTAATCAACACATATATATATATATCAAAAAGTAAAACCTTAAAAAAAATCATAGGCAATCTAAAACAGTGTACAAAAAACAATGTACGGTGATTAGGCAAGGGCTGTCCATCAGCAATTCTGACACCTGCCAAGAAAGCTGGTATATTTGATAGTATTCCTGGTTGGTGTGTATGATGCTTATTTTAGCTTATACAGATTTAAATATGTGTTCAACACAGACTTGGTTATGGTAAAAGTACAATCTGATATAGTCCAAATACTTTGTGTTATCCATACATTTTAAATGATCCAAAGTCCATTTTGCAGGCCAGGTAACACTTTCATAACATTTAACAGCTGTTTCTGTTTAAGGCTTGCCTTCAAAGTTGCAGGTTTGATACAACTGGCACATGGACTGGTTTGGGTATGGGGGTACGCTGATAGGTTTATATCAGTCTCTATACCTTTCAGCACTGGGCAAATGTTTCAAGAGAATGGCCCAAAGTAAACCTTAGCCTCCAACACATTTACATCGGCAGAATGGCACGGTTGGGCACATCAACGTACAGGTATGTTGTCCTTTAAGAGCCCAGCCGTGGGTCGTGAGCGCGCCACTCGCGCCCCGGTCCTGAGCTCTGTTACCGTGGCTGCGGGACCTGTGGACCTGATCACCGATGGTGTCCCGCGATCGGGTCACAGAGCTGAAAAGTAAACAAACCTCTCCCTGTGCTTCCTAGTGAGACTGACACTGATCATCTGTTTCCTGTCATCGGAAAAGATGATCAGTGATGTTAAACTCCAAGCCACGCCCCCTACAGTAAAAAAACACACACGTCACACTTAGCCCCTCCCCGCCCCCTAGTGGTTAACTCCCTCACTGCCAGTGTCATTTACACAGGAATCAGTGCATTTAAATAGCACCAATTGCTGTATAGATGACAATTGTCCCAAAAATGTGTTAAAAATGTCCGATGTGTCCAGCATAATGTCGCAGTCACAATAAAAATCGGTGATCGCCGCCATTACTTGTAAAAAAAAATATTAATAAAAATGCTATAAAACTATCCCCTATTTTGTAAACGCTATAACTTTTGCGAAAACCAATCAATAATCGCTAATTGCGATTTTTTTATACCGAAAATATGTAGAAGAACATGTATCGGCCTAAACTGAGGAAAAAAACATTTTTTTATATATTTTTTGAGGATATTTATTATAGCAAAAAGTAAAAAATATAGATTTTTTTTCAAAATTGTCGCTCTATTTTTGTTTAAAGCGCAAAAAATAAAAACTGCAGAGGTGATCAAATACCACCAAATGAAAGCTCTATTTGTGGGAAAAAAAAGGACACCAATTTTGTTTGGGAGCCACGTCGCACGACCGCAAAATTGTCAGTTAAAGCGACGCAGTGCCGAATCACAAAAAGGGGCCTAGACCTTTGGCTGCAAATTGGTCCGGGGCTTAAGTGGTTGAGGTTGTTTTCACATTGTTGAGCTGCATTAGTAAACACTTATTATCATGCAGTAAGTCACCATTTGAAGTGCAATGCATTAAGGTAGCAATTGGTTGCCTAATGCCCCAAAGTGCACCAAAAATGTAATTGTTTTTTGAAATGCAGCACTAAAATACATACAGTAGTTTGTTAGTATGCTTTCTGGTGGATTGCAATGCACATCCATCAGTAAGGTGCATTGAGGTATCAAACAGAATGAATGGCACTAGATTGTACCAACATCTGTAACTTTGTGACATGGTGATGCAGGTTAACACAGTGGGATGATGTGAACAGACCCAGCAATTCTACAACTCATGATTTTCATGTACTATACACTTTAGATGTCTCAGTAAATTAGTAAAAAAAAGTCCCACTTTTATTACAATTAGATTTAAGAGCTAAAAGCAGAGCAGTATTTACTATTTTAACCAGTTCCATTTTTGGCCTGTAGCAATTTGATGGATGGACATCATATGATCTGTCACTGACTGTAGCCTATGGACAAAGCTGATGACTGATCGATGTACTGGCCCACTGCCGATACCATGTGATCAATCACATCAGATTACATGACAGTTGTAAACAATGAACGACTTCCTTTCATGCCATTCATTGTTACAATTGTGTTGTTAGCTATGAGTGATCACATGGTACAGACATGGCCAATCATAGCCTAGCTGTACCATGTGATTAGTTGTGTCTAATCATAGCTAATCACAACAAAATAAACTGAATGAATCGATTTTATTCAGTAAAATGTTTGCTTAGAGCAATAAAATCCCCTGCTATAATCAATCAATATGTGTAAACCAATTCTGATCATTTCCCTAGAGTACTACAATGTTTCTATTGATAAATCATTAAAAAAAAATCGTAAAAAATAAAATAAAATAAATATATATTAAAATATTATTATTATTATTTTTTGTACTATCACAGGTCAATGTCTTTGATCACCGACACACCAGTTATATGATGATGCTGTACTGCACTGGTTACAGTATGTAAAAGAAATGGTGACCTTTTTTTTAATTCTTTATTTTCAAAAAAATATATGACAAAAAATACAACTTCAAAAAACTCACCATGCCTCTTGCTAAATACCTTGGACTGTCCAAGTTCCAAAAAGGGTCATTTGGGGAATATCTGCACTGTCCTGACATGTTTGGGCCTCAAGAAAGGAGCTAGGCCATCAGTACATGATTTTCAGATATATACCATAGTTTGTGTACTCTATAACTTTCCTACAGACTAAATAATATACATTGATTTGGATTATTTTCACCAACGAAATGTAGCAGGATACATTTGGTCTCAAATGTATAAAGAATAATTGTTTATTTGCAAAATCTTATAACAGAAACGTGAGCAGAAAAGAACAGGACACAAAAGAAAAACATGCCTATCAGTGCCCATCAGTGCTGCCTAACAGTGCCCAACATTCCCATCTATCAGTGTCCATCAGTGCCCATTATCAGTACAGTCTCATCGGTGCCTTCCCATCAGTGCCCACCAGTGCTACCTATCAGTGCCAATCATTGACCCCTCATGAGTGCCACTTCACCAGTGCCCATAAGCGTGTATCAGTGAAGCCTATCAGTGTCCCTCAGTGCAACTTCATCAGCGCACATCCGTGAAGGAGAAAAATTACCTGTTTGCAAAATTTTATAATACACTATAACAAAATTGTTTTTTTTTTTTTTCAAAATTTTTGGTCTATTTTTATTTGTTTAGCAAAAAAAAAAAAATAAAAGTGGTGATTAAATACCTCAAAAAGAAAGCTAATATGTGTGAACATAATGGTAAAAATGTATTTTGGCTACAGTGTTGCATGACCGTGCAATTGTCATTCGAGATGCAAAATTGTCAGCAAGAGTGCTGAAAGCTGAAAATTGGTCTGGGCAGTAAGGGGGGAAAACTGCCCAGCATTGAAGTGGTTAAATCTTAACTGTAAAGCTCAGTACACACTTTCAGATCTGGCAATTTCTTGGAGTTAACAGGAGCCAAAATCTACCATAAAGGCCAGAGTCCTGCTTTGGTTATACATTTTCCTGTTTCCATACACATTGTTATCCATGGTTTAAAATAAAATATTCAAACCACAAATATTTGAACACATCCCAAAAGTTTTTAAATGTATTTATTTATTTCAATATTACCAAATCTTTTATTATTTACAATATTATATGTACAGTACATAACACAGTAACATTTCAACTGTAAAACCTTTAAGAATTGCATGCTTCCCAACTACTTAATTGCTAGCCCATAATGGGAAATAAAATCAAATTATTTAAATTCTAACATTGGATAAATAATTAAATTATTATTACAGTATTATTCCTCAATTACTATATTCTGCTGGATGAAATGACCATCTGGGAGTTTGTATTTAATATTTCTAGGATAATGTCATTGACATGTTCTTATTTTTTTATTTAAAATTATTTAGATATTGTTATTTTCAGTGCTATTTAAATTAAAGAGAAACTGAAGAAGATGAATTCAAAAGTTACACTTGTCTCCATGACATATTTCACAAGATACTGTGGTTTGAAAGCTAAGATGCTATTCTATACTTTAGCAGTCTTGCCCTTTATTCTCACACTTTATTTGTAGACCCCTTTGGGAGAGGTATTAAAGTGAAAATAAGGATATTTTCATGAAAATGCCACAATGCATACAATACACAATCTTCACCTCTACCATGATGTGCTGCTCAGCACTCTGGAAGTGGGACCCAGTTCATGCTCCTCAACAAGGAAGTAAATGGGTAAATGGTGCAAAGACGCTATTTAGCAGTTAATTAAGTAGATCAATTCATGTGACAGAATCAATTAGTGATCAATAGAGAACTGCATACTATTGATAGCGGCTCATGTCCATCCTAAGCACACTCCATCTCCACACCGGTGGCCATGGCTGGGAAATGAGTCTATTTTCCTCCTCTATTCCTCCAGGTACAGAGCAGCCATCTTCCCACAAGTGCTTCTAGTGCTAATATGCTTCCTCTAATCTACTTCCGCTAATCCCACCATAACACAGAAAATTGTTTATTAGGAGTTTTTACTTAATTACAGGTCACTTCTATCCTTATGGCTAGTCTATAGATCTTTGTAGTGTGGGCCTTTGTAGTGAAAGAAAAACTTCCCCAAATCACCCCCTTGCCCAACATCTTTATGGAAACTTGGCAGCACAGTTGACTTTACAGCTGCTCCCATTTCAGCTCCTATGGCCTGTGGAAGATGTCCAGATACCCCATCATACCCCTCAGGGAGAGTTAGCTATCAATAAGTTTGCAGACTATTATTGGTCCTTAAAATGATTATTGGCATAAAGACCTGCGAATACAGGCAGAGCACAAAACAGAATGTACTCCAGCACTGCAGTTCAAAGAACTTAAACAAAGTTTGTCAAAGTAGATGTAAACTGAATCATTAAAATTTCATATACACTTTAAAATAATAATATCGCTTGGAAAGTCTTTTTATGCATTACAGATTTTTACATTATGAAAAAAACAGCTGGTGATAATCATAGAAAGGTCCTTGTTTGGATATGTTGTGGTATTGAGTGATAACACTCTGCCCCTGTCTCTCATAATCTCCTCTCTGTAAATCACTATATCACTGGCTCTCTTAAAGGAAACCATAAGCTTTATGCACTTTTCTCAGACAGGCTTCACTGTTGTCATAATGTGAAAAACAAGCCTGTGCAATAAAACAATAGCAGCCAGAAACACTGAGCTAATATGTTATGTGGAAAAAACACATGCAGCTTGTTACCATTGCAGTGCGTGTGGACAGGGGCAGGCTGTAATGAGCATCAGCAGCTTTAAGATGTAACAAAGGATGAAACATGGTAAAAACCCTTACCTCTCCCCACCCTCAAATTCTGAAAGATATGCTGCTTTTGGCTGCCTACAGAACATTTAGTAAGGGTTTAGATCTACTTTAATGGACCAACTAGTGCCTACAAGCAAACACTCAAATCTCTCCCTATAATTCTCTGCAGCTTTTCCCATGCTTTTCCTATCACAGCTAAAGTAAAATGTCAATATTCAGGGAACCTACCCTTTGATAGTGAGGGGACTGGATTATCCAAAAGCCCCTTTATTGGCACTTCTAAATCAATGGACCTAAGTTAAAAGGCCAGGCATTATGGATGTTTCCAATTTAGTGTTATGGGTCCACAAACTGTGGGCATGCATAGTTTGCCTTAAAGCTATAGTGGACCTGGACTCGAAGCTCATCCCTGCCTATCAGTGATAGTGATATATACCAGGTGCAAGGCAGTGTTATTTTGTAGCAGAAATACTGTATATAAAGGCCATCAGGCTTATTCTCAGTAAAGGTGTGCAAGTAGCAAAGAACAAGCAGCCAAATCTACACAGATCATCATCTACCTGTGTGTACTTTGTCGTGAGTGCAGGAAATATAAATAAAATGTGTGTTCTGCCTACAGAATTGTTTGTATTCCTTAATACCACCTAGTAGTAAAAGTATTTTATCTAAGCAAATGTTATTTCAGTATTTTTTTGCTGATTTTAAAATCATACATGCTCCAAAATGCCACTTTAAAATATATTAATTAAAGGTAATCTTTGGCATTGTTATTATACTACACAAAAGATTAAGAGAGGAGATAATGGATTGTAAGACACATAATTATATTGGAATTTGAAAAGGTCAGATAATTGAAATTAAACACACATAATATTGGAAAGCACAGAAAGGCAAACAAAACATAATAAAAATCAATGTGTCAGTGAGTTGATTTTATTGAAATTAATCAGTAGAAATATCCCACTGAAACCTGCCTATGTGTGCTTTTCCTAATGAGTAGGATAGAACTCATCATGTACAACCAAGGATACTTAATGATAATTTTTCTTCCCTTAATTTATGAATGTAATGACATATGAAAAGTCAGACAGCTTGGACAAAGTCCAAATTACTTTTTAGTTAGAAGAAAAAAACTGACAACATAAATATGCAAATTTGAGCTACCAGATTTTAAATAATGCTTACTATTATTTTATTTATGCATGAAATATAGCAGTAACTCTTTCCACCTTTTGGCAACAAAGATGCTCCTGCCTGCCAGTAGCTCTTTATAAGCTGCTCTGAGTGAGGCCTACAACAAATGAAAGTTTTATGTTTCTTGTTGGCCAGAAAAATATTATACTGTATACCAGCCCTCAAAATTTTCACTCGCCTGCTCGCATTTTGCGAGTGAAAATTTGCTTGGGGGGCACTGAGAGCATTTGAGTGACAGTGTCCAACTGCCTGAACAATAGGAGTGATGCTGCCATCACTCCTATCATTCCGAGCACCACACAGTGCAGGCTCCGGTGGCTGCTGGAGAGAGGATTTTGCTGGCCCCTCCCTCCAGCTCCGAGACTGTCAGTTTCAGGCTCTGGTAGCTTGTTGTGTGGGCAGAATGGGAATGAAGCAATCTTCTGAGATCCCACCCACCTGCCGGAATCATCCACCTGCTGACCTGCCCACTCGCCTGTCCATCTGTCTAAACAGCCCGCCTGCTCACCCGCTCACCTGCCTGCCTGCACTCCTGAAAGAAGTTATCAGGAGCAAGTGTGTGCTGAGGTAAGCTCAGCTAACTACTTGTTTCTTTGTTCCGGCTTCCTGTCCAGCACCATAGCGTTAGGGCAATGGGACTGGAAATGGCTGAAAATGAGGAAGGGGTTAGCATTGCTATGTCCACCAATGCAGGTGGGGGGGGAGGTCAGTGGTAGTGAAAGTTAACCACCCCACATGCATTATGGCAGTGTATGTTAATCTCCTCATCCCCCACCCTACCTTGCATCAGTCCTCATGGCAGTGAAATTTTAACCCACCACGCCTTCTGCATTTGTGGTAATGTCAGTGAAAGTTAACCCCCTCCCCCAACATTGGGGGTCCTGGGAGGGGTTACATTTCAATGCCACTAACCACCAATGTAGGAGAGGGGGATATTAACAGCTTCAACCCCGGAAGATTTTACCCCCTTCCTGACCAGAGCACTTTTTGCGATTTGTCACAGCGCCGCTTTATCTGACAATTGCACAGTCGTGCAACGTTTCACCCAAACAAATTTGACGTCCCACAAATAGAGCTTGCTTTTGGTGGTATTTGATCACCTCTGCGGTTTTATTTTTTGCGCTATTAACAAAAAAAGAGCGACCTTAACCAGTTAACAACCGGCCCATAGCCGAAAAACGGCTACAGGGTGGTTGCTTAACTCTGGGAGGCCGTTAATTAACGGCCTCACAGAATTCTGCTCTTGCGCGCCCCCTGGTGCACGCACTCGAGAGCATCCATGATCGCCGGGTCCAGAGGACCCGGCGGATCATGGATCACGGTAAACGGCCACTCATCGCGGCCGTTTACCACGTGATCGCTCCGTCAAATGACGGAGTGATCACATGTAAGCAAACCGGCGTCATTTGATGACGCCGGTTCCTCTCTCCTCCTCTCTCTGTACCGATCGGTACAGTATGAGAGGAGAGGGGGAGGGATCGGTGGCAGCAGTGCTGTGGGCGGTATCTGTAGTGCCCACAGCCTGCTCTGCCACCACCGATCCATCCATCCATGCTCAGCCATCCCTCCATACCCTGCAATACACAGCAATAGCCTGCAGTGTATTGCTGGGTATTGCAGGGTATGGAGGGATGGCTGAGCATGGATGGATGGATTCTCTGCCATCCCCCCCAATACTGTGCCATACCCCCAATACTGTGCCATACCCCCCAATACTCTGCCATACCCCGCAATACTCTGCCATACCCCGCAATACTCTGCCATACCCCGCAATACTCTGCCATACCCCGCAATACCCTGCGATACTCTGCCATACCCTGCGATGCCCTGCCATACCCTGCGATGCCCTGCCATACCCTGCGATGCTCTGCCATACCCTGCGATGCTCTGCCATACCCTGCGATGCTCTGCCATACCCTACGATGCTCTGCCATACCCTGCGATACCCTGCGATACTCTGCCATACCCTGCAATACTCTGCCATACCCTGCGATACTCTGCCATACCCTGCGATACTCTGGCATACCCTGCGATACTCTGGCATACCCTGCGATACCCTGCAATACCCTGCGATACTCTGCGATGCTCTGCCATACCCTGCCATACCCTGCCATACCCTGCCATACCCGGCGATACCCGGCGATACCCGGCGATACTCTGCAATACCCAGCGATACTCTGCAATACCCGGCGATACTCTGCAATACCCGGCGATACTCTGCGATACTCTGCAATACCCGGCGATACTCTGCAATACCCTGCGATACTCTGCCATACCCTGCAATACCCAACAATACCCTGCGATACTCGCTACGATCAAAGCCAGGATCGTTTTTTTTTTTTTTATTTCAGGCTTTCCAGCCTAGAGGTGAGATGTGGGGTCTTATTGACCCCATATCTCACTGTAAAGAGGACCTGTAATGCCATATTCCTATTACAAGGGATGTTTACATTCCTTGTAATAGGAATAAAAGTGATAAAAATTTTTTGGGGGGATAAAAAAAATAAAATAAATTTTAAAATATATATATTTTTTTAAAGCGTCCCTGTCCCCGGGGGCTCGCACGCAGAAGCGAACGCATACGTAAGTCCCGCCCACATATGAAAATGGTGTTTAAACCACACATGTGAGGTATCGCTGCGAACGTTAGAGCGAGAACAATAATTTTGGTCCTAGATCTCCTCTGTAACTCAAAACATGTAACCAGTAAACAAAATTAAAGCCTATGGGGATTTTTAAGTAGCGAAGTTTGGCGCCATTTCACGAGTGTGTGCAATTTTGAAGCGTGACATGTTGGGTATCTATTTACTCGGCGTAACTTCATCTTTCACATTATGCAAAAACATTGGGCTAAATTTACAGTTTTGTTTTTTGTAAAGCACAAAACATTTTTTTTCCAAATAAAACACGTTCGAAAAATTGCTGCGCAAGTACCGTGCTAGATAAAAAGTTGCAACGACCGCCATTGTATTCTCTAGGGTCTTTGCTAAAAAAAAACATATATAATATTTTGGGGTTCTATGTAATTTTCTAGCAAATAAATGATGATTTTTACATGTAGGAGAGAAATGTCAGAATTGTCCTGGGTGCTCCAGAACACCTGATGGTGCTCCCTGCATGTTGGGCCTCTGTATGTGGCCACGCTGTGTAAAAGTCTCACACATGTGGTATCGCCGTACTCAGGAGTAATAGCAGAATGTGTTTTGGGGTGTAATTTGTGGTATGCATATGCTGTGTGTGAGAAATAACCTGCTAATATGACAATTTTGTGAAAAAAAATAAAAAAATAAAAAAAAATCTTGATATTGCAAAGAATTGTGGGAAAAAATGACAACTTCAAAAAACTCACCATGCCTCTTTCCAAATACCTTGGAATGTCTTCTTTCCAAAAAGGGGTCATTTGGGGGGTATTTGTACTTTTATGGCATGTTAGGGTCTCAAGAAATGAGATAGGCCGTCAGTACTTCAGGTGTGATCAATTTTCAGATATTGGCACCATAGCTTGTGGACTCTATAACTTTCACAAAGACCAAATAATATACCCCAATTTGTACTTATTTTTACCAAAGATATGTAGCAGTATAAATTTTGGCCAAAATTTATCAAGAAAAATTACAAATTTGCTAAATTTTATACAAAAACGAAGAAAAATTCATTTTTTTTACTGAATTTTCAGTCATTTTTCTTTTATAGCGCAAAAAAATAAAAAACCCAGAGGTGATTAAATACCACCAAAAGAAAGCTCTATTTGTGTGAAAAAAAGGACAAAAATTTCATATGGGGTACAGTGTTGTATGAATGAGTAATTGTCATTCAAAGTGTGAGAGCACCGAAAGCTGAAAATTGGTCTGGTTATTAAGGGTGTTTAAGTGCCCAGTGGTCAAGTGGTTAATGAAAAAAACACAATATTTTTAACTTTTTGCTATAATAAATACCCCCCAAAAATTTAAAAAAAAACATTTTTTTTCCTCAGTTTTGGCCGATATGTATTCTTCTACATACTTTGGGTAAAAAAAAAATTACAATAAGCGTTTATTGATTGGTTTGCGCAAAAGTTATAAAGTCTACAAAATAGGTGATAGTTTTATGTCATTTTTATTATTTATTTTTTTTTACTAGTAGTGGCAGCGATCAGCGATTTTTTTTTTTAATATCGGGACTGTGACATTATGGCGGACACATCAGACAATGTTGACACATTTTTGGGATTAATACAGCAATTAGTGCTATAAAATGCATTGATTACTGTAAAAGTCACTGGCAGGGAAGGGGTTGACACTAGTGGGCAGTCAAGGTGTTAATTGTGTTCCCTGTTTGTGTTTGTAACTGAAGGGGGGATAGGACTGTGTAGGGGAAGAGATAGATTGCTGTTCATACTCTGACACAGATCCCGGTTCTCTGTGTGTCAGCGGCGATCGCGACTGCCGAGCACTCGCATCGGCTCAGTGGGGCATGCAGCTGGCGCGTGCCCCTAGTGGCCACAGAGCGAAGCAACGTAACATAACGTCACTTCGCCCAGCCGTGCAATTCTGCCGCAGTACAACTGCGGCAGCTGGTCGGCAAGTGGTAATACTGACACCTGTGTTAGCGGTTATTAATGAATCCAATGACTTCAATGCTGGGAGTTACTAATGCGTCTTCTGATACCTGCGTTTGGGGTTATTATGGCATCTGGCACCAGTGCTGGGGTTTTTAATGCATCTGCTGACATCAATGCATGCTAAGGTATTACCACAGCCAGATACCTGTTTTGGAGGTTATTATAAAGTCCACTGACACCAATGCTGGGGGGTTATAATTACATTGTAATTTAATTCGAGTTTATCGGCGGGCAGGGTAGGGGTTGGGTGGGGTAACTGGTGGTGAGTAACTCTTAAGGCCTGGCTAGTAGCTCAGGACTTGACATTTTGAGCCCTGCTGTATACAGTATGTTAATGTGAAAGTTTTCACTTTTAACAGAAGATCATAAAATATTTTATGGTTCAGAAGATAGCAGTAGAAAAAAATGGAGAACGTGAAAAGATAAAAAAAACTATTTCACCACCTCAATACTGGATGCTGTCACCCTCTTCCTACCAAGGCCACAGGTCACACTTTGAATTCTCAGTCATGCAACACTGTCCCCAAATTACATTTCATCTTTTTTTTTTTGAGCCAGACAGAGTTTTCGTTTGGTGGTATTTATTTACCACAGTGTTTTTTTTGCTAAATAAACTAAAATGTCCTACAATTTTAAACAAAATTAGTTTTTTTGTTTCTGTTATACAATGCTGCAAATAAATAATCTTTATTTATAAATTTAGGCCAAACTATATACTGCTACACTTCTTTGGTAAAAATAACCCAAATTGGTGTATATTATTTAGTCTGTAGAAAGTCCTTAAACTATAGTACATATATACTTGAAAATTGATCAGTCCTGACTGATGTAATGACTGCCTATCTTATTGCTTGAGGCCCTAAAATGCGGGGACAGTACAAATAACCCCCAAATGACACATTTTTGGAAAGTAGACAATCCATGTTATATAGTAAGAGGCATGGTATGTTTTTTGAAGTTGTACATTTTTTGAAAATTAAGAAATGTAAAAACTTTTTTTTTTTCACAAATTAGATTTTTCTATACTCAGTGCAGTTTACTTTTACTTACTTTACTTACAGTGACTGGACAGAGAAATAAAAAGCAAAACACTAGTGATATCATGTCTCTGTCACTCTCCCCTCTCCTCCTATCTGTATGCTTCTTTCACTCCAAAGCACCTTATTGCTCCTTGTGCTGCTCCTGTTCGAAATTCTGCCGCACAGGGACTGAAGGATTCTGATCCAAGTTAAATTTAGCACTTAAAAAGCTTGCATCAAAAAATACATGTAAACACTTCACCTCTATGCTGGAGAAATTGCGGCCACAAAGGACATCTTCTCCACTTAATCTGGGAGTGCCCCAGCATAACTAGCTTTTGGAACCAAATATTTAAACTTATCTCATCCCTTACGGGAATACTTACACCACCAAACCCAACACTGGCTATACTACTAATTGGGCTGGAGAAATTTCTGTACACCATGAGACATGTGGTATCTCACATCATATTAGCCGCTAGATCACTGATACTTCAACACTGGAAAACTATTCCAACAGTTAACATTACTGATGTTACCAGGAAAGTTCAACAAAATTACACGTTTGAGCGACTTTTAGCAATTAACTTGCCTAAATGTGCTAAGTTTGACAAAAGGTGGGCTATATGGACTGACATATACAATATTGAATAACTATCTGAAGAATCTCTCACAATTATGGAAATATAAATCTGATTGCTCTGGTTATGTGCTTCCTTCTGTTCATTATCTTTGTTTATATCTTATACTTGTATTATTTCCCTGTATTGTATTGAAAAATCAATAAAAATCTTTTCAATTAAAAAAATAAATAAGAAAATATGTGTACAGATTGAAAACAAATAATACAAAGCTTCATTGATCTGGGTATTTTGCATCTGCCTGAAATACAGCTTTAAAGTATTATAAGTATTCTTCCTTAAAAAGTAAAATTCACACATTAGTGTTCCTACAGTGTGAACTATCAAACGCATATCACTTTACTATGCTCAGCTATCACACTACAAGTCCTATTAATGAGATATGTTAGGGATAAGGAATAAATTAGGTGAGAACACCAACATGATAGATGTGAGCAGAGCTTTGCAAAGATGGTACATACCATTAAAGATTAATAGTATGCCCCCCTTTTCTTAAATTGATTCTCTGTTGTTATTATTTTATTTAGAATGTGAAATATATGAAATAGGAACAACCAGAGACGTCTACAGCATTATAAAAGAGATGAAAACATGATATGGGAAGAAATCTCTCCAAAATGATGGACATTCTCTCTAAGGTTAGGTTTACACTTGTGCAGGTAGTTGCTGCTGCAGGACTGCACCGATTCCTGCACCGGCAACCACCCGCAGGCAAAAATGTGATGCAGTTCAGGAGATGCATGGGGTGCCGATTGATCCTAAAACCGCAATGAGGTTTTCCCTGGGAACTGCACTGTATTTGTGGTTTCCGTGTTGCCCGCATTTTCAGAAAAGGTGCAGGTGACAGAACCACAGAAGTGTTAATCTAGGCTTAGACTGTTGTTACTGCCAAAAGTGTTGCTTGCAAAGTGCAGCTTTCATTGCAATAGGAACAACTTATTTGCCTTTAGTAAATCGATCTCTATGGTTACCAGAACAAAAAAGAGCATTAAGCTTCCCATCAAAGACAGAGACAGCATTACAAACTTGGCAGGGACACTAACCCCTGCCATTTCAATCCAAATCTAAAAATATATATAACTTTAGATGCACTTTATCTTTTCTCTGCTATCCCTATTTGCCTGGAAATCAACTTTGTAGAGATAAAGTTGTCTCTTCTCATGTAATAAAGTGAACCAGGAAAAGTAGCAGGTTTATTATACGAGAAGGACTTTCAGACAAGAGGTTCAGATGAGCACACAAACTGGCCAAATATCCACCAAACTGAAAACAGGCTGAGTTTGGGTCAAATTTATGTTTAACACAAATTAAAAGCTTTATCATAGACCTGAATCCTATCCTTATGTGTAATAAACTAAGCTCAACAAGAATAAAACTAAACTATTTTGCAAAGTAGTAATATAGTCTACAAGCTATGGTGCCAATCACTGAAAATTGATCACACCTGATGTACTGACGACCTATTTCAATGCTTAAGACGCTAACAAGCCAGGACAGTACAAATACACCCCAAATGACCCATTTTTGGAAAGAAGACATTCCAAGGTATTTAGTAAGAGGCATGGTGAATTTTTTTAAGTTGTAATTTTTTCCCACAATTATTTGCAAAATTAGACTTTTATACAGCATGGTCACATACAGAGGCCCACCATGCAGGGATCACCCTCAGGCATTCTAGGAACATAAAATACACATTTAATTTCTTGACTACCTCTTGCGCTTTTGAAGGCCCTGGAGCACCAGGACAATAGAAATTTCCAAAAAATTACCCAATTTTGGAAAGAAAACACTCCAATGTATAATCTATGAGGCATAATGAGTCTTTTGACTATGTAATTTTTTTCCACAAGTTTTTGGAAAATGTGGAAAGAAAATTACATTTTTTTTCCCCACAAATTTGTCCATTTATACAATATTTATAACACATAGCATTTACACACCAAAAATGACACCCCAAAATAGATTTTCCTACTCCTCTCCTTTCCTACTCCTACTCCTCTCCTTAGTATGGTGATACCACATGTGTGAGACATTTCCACAGCCTGGCCACATACAGAGGCCCAACATGTGGGGAGAACATCAGGTGTTCTAGGGGCATAGATTTCAAATCTAATTTGACTACCTATTACACTTTTGAGAGATACTGTAGTGGCACTGATGGGCACTGCAGTGGCGTGGATGTGGTATAGATGAGAACTGATGTGGCATGGATGAGCATGAATGAGGCATAAATGATCCATGAATGGGGATGGATGAGCCATGGATGGGGATGGCTGAGCATGGATGGGGATGGTTGAGCCATGAATTTGGATGAATGAGCCATGGATGGGGATGGATGAGCTGTGGCTAGGGATGGATGAGCATGTATGAGCCATGGATGGGGATGGATGAGCCATGGATGGGGATGGATAAACTATGGATGGGGATGGATGAGACATGAATGGGTACGGATGAGTATGGCTGAGTATGGATGGGGATGACTGAGCATGAATCAGGATGGCTGAGTATGGCTGGGGATGACTGAGCACGAATGAGTATGGCTGAGTATGGATGGGGATGACTGAGCATTAATGAGGATGGCTAAGTATGGATGGGGATGACTGAGCCTGAATGAGTATGGCTGGGGATGGATGGGATGGCTGAGCATGAATGAGTATGGCTGAGTATGAATGAGTATGGTTGGGGATAGATTGGATGGCTGGGCATGAATCAGGATGGCTGTGTATGGATGGGGATTACTGAGCATGGCTGACTATGGGTGGGGATGACTGAGCATGAATGAGTATGGCTAGGGATGGATGGGATGGCTGAGCATGAATTTAGATGGCTGAGTATGGATGGGGATGACTGAGCATGGCTGAGTATGGATGGGGATGACTGAGCATGAATGAGCATGGATGGGATGGCTGATAATGAATGAGTATGTCTGGGGAAGGATGAGGTGGCTGAGCATGAATGAGTATGGATGGGATGGCTGAGTATGGATGGATAGATGAGTGCAGGAATGGGCACAGAGCAGCACTGTGGGCACTACAGATCGAGCCCACAGCACTGCTGCAACCAATCTCTCCCCCTCTCTTCTCACACTGTACTGATTGGTAGGGCGAGCATGTGCCGGCTTGTTTACAAGTGACTGTTTTGTCATTTGATGGAGCGATCACGTGGTAAAGAGTGACTGTCACCGGCCCTTTTCCGTGATCCATGATGCGTCAGGTCCCGAGGTCACAGATATTCCTGGGTGCACACTCCAGGGGTCGTGCGGGAGCAAGTTTCTGGTAGGACGTCATAGTACTCCCTCCCAGAGTTATCAAGCAACGCTGTAGCCATCATTCGGCTATGGCGCAGTTGTTAGGTGGTTAATGAAAGAGATTTCAAGAATGACCCATTCAGCAGAGCTTTTTCCTAGTCATTCACAAAGGATATGGGTAAATATTACTCAAGATTCGCCCTTTTTTGACAAATATTATACTGGATGTCATATTTTACACTGGTCCATTAGACTGTTTTTTATTTTATTTACATCAAATCATATAAATCAAGAAATATGTTTGCTAACTCTAATTTGATAACTGAGAAAAATGTCCGTATTAATCTTATGAGTTTTTATGGCAATACATGGAATGTGTTATTAATAAAAGTTTTGTTTTATTACTGGTGCCTGTAAAGTCCATAATTCTTCTCAAATGTATATATTCTAAGTACTAGAATGTGGCACCCTGTACCACCACTCATACAACCCCAGCACCATCCTGTGGTGGTGTAACTCGCTAATCTATCTGAGAAAAATGAAGGTTTACAAGTTAGGCGTGAAGCTTATACCTTTCAGCAAATTCTTGCATGGGCTACCTTATCTACATATATGTTTATAGCAAATACTGAAGGTGTATTGTTTGCATGACTGACCAAGTCAGTAAGAAATCTTGTTTGGTTTAAAGCAGTTACTTTGGATAATGTGCATTCTCTGTTAGATTTTAGTACTTTGTATAGGAAATGTTGCAGAAAGCTATGTATATTTTCTTTCTAGTGTCAGTGCTGTATCACAAATGCTCTTTACAAAGACAGGCATGGAAATGAATTTGTTACTCATACTCATTAGAGTCCCCCTTTGGATCGTAAGGGAGAAAGGTGCACTTAAAGTTTTCCATCATAATGACAAGTGAACAGACAATGCCAATGTTCTATGGCTGTTTTCATTAAATTAGCTTGCTCGCTTTGCCCTTCTTTCTTTTTTCCATCTTCTTCAAAGAAATAAAGGATTGCAAATACATAAAGTGGTAAAACGAAAAAAAAAATGCATATGTTTTCCTGATCTGCCACTTAAAATAAACTTGTTGTGTTTTAAAATAACATATATTTCAACAGGAATATCGGATCAAAGGATAACACACTTCTTATTTTCAATCTTTTGTCTTTGAAAAGTAAGTGTTCTGACAGATTTTCCCCAAATATAACGGTAGACATGTCAGCAGGATTCTTAACAATTTGCATTGTTAGTTTAAGCAGACTGTGATAGCTATAGAAAGGTGCGTATAACATCTGATGGTTCCCGTTGTTCTACAAATTGCTAGAATATTTTGGATAGAGCAGTAATGAGCAGAAGCTTTCAAGCTGAACGCACAAATAGAAATGAGTGATATTTCATATGAAATGCTCATGCATGGAGCCTATGAATATGAAAACTTGAGTGACTTTTGCTATAAAACTGTGCATTAAATGTTTTACTTTTTATTAGTGTGATTTTGGAAGAATGTATTTTATGGGTAACTGTTTGAATAGTAGACATCAATTCCAACTACTTTTAATCCTCCTGCTATAACGAACATACCTAAAAATAGGAGTAGACCAGAGACTATAATGCATGCAAAATAGTCCTCCCACCACTATAAAAGTAACAATATTACAGGATACTAATGAAGTTAGTGGTTTCAAGCTGTGCTTTTTCTGCAAATATGGATTGTCAGCATATGTAGTATAGAAGGAAAACTATTCTTTATAATTTACAAGTTTTTATTTTTACAAAAGAAGGCATGCAATATTGGTTTAATAAAATATTAAGCAAGGCAAACTTGGAATGTGGTATCCAAACTGAAGAGACTGTCTTCAATTTATGGCCTAAGGCGATTTCCATTGAAGATTCCTCATGAAGGTGGAATTGATATACAGTAGATTATTCTGGTACATGATGTTTGATTCTTTCCATTATGAAACATGAACATAGAAACAGGACTTTCATTGGATACGGCTGCCTTTTCTGGTATGCACGTAGCTCTGCCATATCCTTGGAACACTTATTTGAGTCTTATCATAATTCCTGCAGTTCAAAAAAGTTTCTAGGATTTTGGAGAGATTGGTGCTCACCAGGAAAGAAAGGGAAGGACTCACAGTTGTGATCATAGTAACTCTTGCTTCTACATTCATATTTCATAATGGAAACTATTCAACATCAAGGGAACCTAGAGTTAGACACTACACTTGTAAAAAGATTGTTGTGCTATGCACACCAGCGGTAAATAAAATTATAACCTTTTGGTAAAAATAACTTTACAGCAAATATAATTTTAGCATTTTAGGATACTGATTTTTACAAAGTATTCCACAACAATTAAATGTCAAGGTTATTATTTTTTGATATCTGTTAACCAAAATATGACTTTTTATGTACAGTAAAATAAAACTTGTCTTACTAAATGTAGTATACTTCCAAGAAAAAAATATATAATTTTGAAATGTCTTAGAAAGAGTTTTAGACATTTCTAAAGCAGAAATAATTAGTAATTAGAACAGGATCATATTATTTCAGTAGCTACATTTTCCATAAAAGACAAGGAACCTGAAACATCTGCTCTGTAATCAAAGTCTTGCACTTATGAAAGCCTTCATGCTTATTTTATGTTATGTGATTCCAAAAGCACAATCAAAAGCGGATAAATGCTTACATTAATTGTGCTGTATAAAAGAAAGTTCAATGTATTAAATAATTTGGTTTTCTCATAAGCACAAGTTATATCTTTGCCTAAAAGAGCAACAATAAAAGGAATAGAGGACTCCCTTTGGGAAGACCAGTAACTAGAGTGTGCATTAAATATGTAAGAGCACATTAGGAATGATTAAAGATTAATTCCGTGTCACTGATCTTGCTCAAGATCACTGCAGGTCATGAAAATGTCCTAATGATTTTGTTTATTGTTTTTATTTCATTAGTGACTTTCAAACTACCAATTTGGGGATGATATCTGAGCTCTGAATCATGAATAATAATATAACCATTCAATGTTCATTATCCATAGGGAAATATCATGAATATTTTCACCCACAGCTTGCATGCATGTGTACATATAAGCATTCATTTTTTGTAACCTTGTACATTAAAGCTACACTCTTCTGTCTTAGTTGTAAAATTATGTGATTGTTGTACATCCTTTATCTTTCCATTATGTTTTCAATTATTTACAAACATTATAGGAAAACTGCATATTTTTTGCCTTAACAGGATCAGCTTAATCCTGCTGGACCTTTGTGGTTCTAGAGTTACTTTGCAGTAATGATCATCAGTAAGCTGTCTCTTGAGATCTTGCTGCAGCATTGCACTGCTCTTTGAGAATAAATAAGGCAGTGAAATTATTAGTACTTATGAAAGCTGACTTTTGTGTAGCATGCACTTAAAGTCAAATCACTGGAAGCCCTCTAATAGTATTTATTAAATTGGCATATGTAGCAACTAACTGATGACTGATATATCATACACATCATGTCCCTTTGTGAATTCTCTTTTCCAACAGGTAAAAACAAATTACATTTTTAAAAATATTGAGGCTCTCCTGTAAGCAATACTATTTCTTGCATATATATATGTAGCAATATATGATAGACTTATATAATGATCTAGATATTTACATTTATTGCCATGCAAGTTTACATATTTGTTTTAACATCCCTGGCGGTATTTCCGAGTCTCGCTCGGGGTTAGATTTCAGTACCAAAAGCGGTATTCCCAAGCCAGACTCAGGATCGCATCACAGGACCCATGTAGAGGTTTACTTACCTTGTCCCTTGGATCCTGCAATGTCTCCCTGCTGTGATCTGTGAGCCACCATGTCTCGCTCGATCTGTCACAGTGCCGAGCTCCATTCCCTGCGAGAGTTGCAACGCACGGGGACGGAGTTCAGCGCCAAATTCAAAAAGTAAAAAACACAGTATAGATACAGTATACTGTAATATTACAGATTACAGTACTGTATCAAATAATTACACATCCCTTTGTCCCTAGTGGTTTATCCAGTGTCCTGCATGCGGTTTTATATTATAAATACTATTATTTATGCCAGGAAACTGGAGATTGTCCATAGCAACCAAAAAATGTTTGTTTATGTCAAAACTGCTTTTAGACCAGCTATAAAACAGCGATGATAAATTAGAATCACTTGCAGATATGAGCGATAGTGATTTGTGGGGAAATTCGTCATCAAACACTAAAAGTAATGACATAGACAATTCTGCAACTTAGCAAATTTCAGTGTTTTTGATTTGATTACATTATTGAATAATAATAATTATTTTTATTATTATTATTATATTATTAATAATATTTATAATTAATTTATATATATATATATATATATATATATATATATATATATATATATATATATATATATATATATATATATATATATATATATATATATATATATATATATATATATATATATATATATATATATATATTATATTATGATTTATGATTTCGTATTTCAAACTTTATCATACCCGGGAATGTCTATTAGACTCTTGTTTGGACAGATTTAAGTGAATTATTTCTAAGAATTACAGGCCTACAATATAAAACGCCAAATTTCCATGCAAAATAATGGTACCACATTCAGCACCTAAAATCTGAAATAATCATACCGCCAGGGAGGTTAATAGTTTAACTTAAATGACTGAAACATCCTCTCTAACCTTTGGTTTCTATTCATACTTAATTTTCAGCCCTTGTCACTTCATTTTTAGCTGACCTAGAGAACTGGAAAATGTAGCCGTTTAAAGGTTTAGCAGATTTAAAATCCTTAAGATGAACATTATGCCATGTTTGCTATACCTTTTACAAGTGCTTCCAGTCAATATTCCACAAACATACTTTTGGACTGTTAGGGCAATGTTTGTTAAATACGTTTGACAACGTAAATCATATTAGGAGAACCCTTTTGCAGCAACCTAAACTTAAGTTCTGAGTGGGCCTACCTGACCCAGCCTCTTACTACATTGCTTTACATATGACCAGGGTAATTGACTAGTGCAGACATGCTTCTCACAAATTATGGATCTCTCTAGAATAAACCACTATTCCATTTCCTCTGGTCGGCCTTCCCTGGTCTGGCCCTCATCACTTATCACTCTTCTGTTCTCATGCTTTGATAGGACCAACTCTGCCCTGGACAAATATTACAAACTGGAAGCAACTTCAAGTTTCCCATCACCACTGATGAAAATTCTAGGCCACCCAGAGTTTGCTTTGCTCTGGGGTTCATAGACAAGGCCTTCTGGCTTCAAATGGCTTTTCTACTTATGGTTGGGCCAACTATCCAAACTATTCTATTTCCCCCTGAGTCTTCCTTAAACAGGTGGAGACAGCTTCAACTCACCAACTTTTTACATTCCTTACCCAAACCTGCATGATTTCATAGATGCCTCATTTCTTTTTAGGACCTCTGTCTCTCTCCTCCCATTACCACACACTACTAGACTTAATCTCCCAACAAGATATCCTATTTCTAAATGGGAGAGAGACCATAACATTACATTTTCCAAAGCTCAAAAGAACAGTATACTTTTCTCCGCTCATATATCTTCAACCTGTAGCAAATACCAAAAAACAACATATACAATTCTGATACGCTGGTTTAGGACACCTTTAGGCTTGATATCTCTATTTCCCCTGTTCTGTAAACCACCTATTCTGAAGATGCAGGACCCAAACTGGTATGCCAATTCACATTTTTGGAAATGCCCTGTCATTTGCCCTTTCTGGCAACAGGTTCTTCATCTTATCTACCAGTTTACAGATTCTTTTCCTCTTTGACAATCTGGCAGCAATTCTATTAAACCTGATGCCAATGTCCAGTAAAATATATTGCAAAGTATCTACTGAAAAACCTGTTGAAAGCAACCAGGACTGCATCAGTGCATGTTGAAGCAACACCCCCCACCCACTATACCCAACTGGATTGTGAGAGTAAAGAATATTCAAAGAATGGAACATTTGTCCTCAAAGACAAAACAGAGGAACACAATGCCCATTGGTTCCACTGGGACATGTTCCATTTTTCTAATGACTACTTGCAGGTTCAGGTCTGATAGCATAGTCTGCTGACCTAACTGCTCCACCTCCCCAGACGTGGTTCCCTCCTCCCTTCCCTTCCCCATCTCTCTCCCATCTCCTAAAATGTGGCTCTTTCTTTCTTTCTTGAATACACTAATCAGTGGCAGATCGAATGCTGGTTTTCCAGGAGGACCGTTCAACAGAAGCTGGCCCAATGATCTGCTTATTTTGAACATAGAGGGTTACACAGAGATCAAAATTAAGCTGGTTCCTGCTGAACTGGACACAGTTAAATACATGGGTGCCCAGCTTAAGTGTGAGCTGCATCATAATAATGGATAACTGTATGTTTATATACTAGTCCAAACCTTCATGGGAGAAAAACATGTGGATCTAAACTACATTTTTTTGCATATTGGGAGACCACCTATTACCACTTATACAATTTATCTCATGAGGAGTGAGGGTGTCTTACCTCCCCAGTATTAGAGTCTATAACTTATTTAATCAAATATGACATGGACTGGTTATACCATTAATCAAAATATTCTAATTTGGATATTGATTTGGGAAATGTTCCTCCTTGGCATTTATTAGCTATACTGCATAGCAAGCTGAGCAGTTTGCCTTAAAAAAAAAAAAAATAGTATACTATACCACACATTTTTCCAAATAATTGTTCACAGCAATCCTTCATCTACACAGAGAAGAAAATATGCAGCATTTATTCTATGGCATCACAAAGGACTTACAAAGGTCATACAAGTTTTTCACAGCAGCTCCAAAGTCCTTTAACATGGTTTATCTTGAATTTATCATTCCTCCGCTTTCTCTGTTCGCTATTTACAAATCTACCTTCTTGGATCAGTTACTGCTAGACTGCACTTGCTCTATATAACCATTATACCAGCCACTGAAAAATGCATTCTCCAAGTCAGTTAACATAAATCTGAATAGTTGGTACACAGATATCCCCATTGATGATTTGATGCATAAATTGATGAAGGGCTAAAACACATCATGAAGGATGGTCATAAATAAACTTTACAACCACTCATTTTAAAATAATTCATAGAGCATACATTCCTTTCACTGCAAACTCCTCCTCTCCTGAGGCTTTGCCCTGCCTAAACTGTAAACACCATTGTTCCACCCTTTTCAAACTGTTATTAATACATGTATTTAGAAAACCATTATAATGCTCCTACTTAGCTATTAGACACTAACCCCTTCACCAAACAGCACAAAACCACCCCACAGTGGACTCATGTATGCCTTTTAACAGCACAGGGAGACAGCGGACATTGGATCACAAATGTCACCCCAATGGTGGCTGAGATAAAACTGTACATAAAACAACTTCTTTATAAAGAAAGGTGGAATGCGGAACTGCACAAGTCCATGTGCACCAACAATGTATTTAGAGGGGGGAAGTGTACTAGACTGGAAGGAAATTTACCAATTGATGCTTACTTTTATATGAAGTGGAATTTCAAAGCCAACCAATAATAATCTGAGAAAATCCAAAATCAGTGAATAATAGGCCTACATATTTTACAAGTCTAAACAGACCCCTATGGACTGACTTTCAATTCAGTTCCTTACATAATTGTCTTCTAGTTTGTGTTTATTTATTTTTGTTTATTGACATTATGCTTGGTTAATATCTGCATTCTTAAGACAGGTTGAGTGAAGCAAATAAGATGCCCATACACAATTCTTCAACTCCTGCAATGGGTATTGTTTGCTTGTTAGTCACTTACGGTATTTTTTAATGATGAATTTCCTCTCAATACTCTCACCTAATAACATGTAACATATGTTTGAAAAAAATGAAATAAGCTGTACCTTGTCATATCATCTAACATTTTGTGTGTCTTCCAAAAGTATCATGACTTTTGTAGCACTCATAAAACTCTTTTTTGTTGGATTTAGGGCATAATAAGTGAAGCTTGGCAAGATAGAACTCTTACTTTAGCAAAGGTTTTACCCAACAACCAAAACGTAAATCTTGTTTTTTCTAGTGGATCAAGGACTAAGATAAACACTTCACACTCAAAAATATATTACGCTCAGATCTCTTGGTAAGTCCCTAGGTACGTGGGCACAGAGAAAATTACACTAAAAATACAATATACTTTTAATTATGCAATGGGGTTGATTTACTAAAGGCAAATCTACTCTGCACTGCAAGTGCACTTGGAAGTCCAGTCACTTTAGATCTGAGGGGAAGATCTGAAATGAGGGGAAGCTCTGCTGATTTTATCATCCAATCATGTACAAGCAAAAATGCTGTTTTTTATTTTTCTTGCATGTCCCCCTCAGATCTACAGCGATTGCACTTCCAAGTGCATTTGTAGTGCAAAGTGGATTTGAATTTAGTAAATAAACCCCATTGTGTCACTGGAAACAGTGAGAGCAAATATGTTATATCATGTAGATAAATAGAAATAATAACTAGCAAAAAAATTTAATTAGCAAAGTAAAAGGCTATATGTACTATAAAGATGAGAGCAAGACAAGGGTAAGATACGTTTAGTGCCTGTATAAAAGTCTGGAGGTCTGCTGAATGTAATAGTTTATGATGGCATAATTTTCTAATAGCATCACTGAAACTGACCTCAATGCCAGTATTTATTGCACTGTTCCTCAGATTTCAAAGCATCTCATACATATTAATAAAATGTATTTTTCATTTTAATACTCTTAAATACTTATTAATGCTTTTACTGTATTTTTAATCCATATTTCAGACGTTAAAATCTTGAAATCATAGAAGGTCGTGAAAAATTAATTATATCATTTTGCATGGAACACATTAATGTAACTCTGCAATTTCATTTAATTGGAGTTATCTCTTTGATAAAGAAGGTCACAGTTCAAAAAAGGCACACAGTGCATACAAGATGTATCTAGTGAGATATGCAATTTGGGTAATTAATATAAAAAACACAAACTGCAAATGTTACCAGTGCATATAAATTAGGATTCAAGCTTACATGTGCACAATGCTTTTGTAATCAATTATTTCATTACATTGTCTTAGTAAATTATACACTGCAGTGCGTGTAAGGTATACATGAGTGATAACTATAATGTAATGGAAAAAAATTGAATAAAAAAAGAAAATACATGAAAAACTTTTGAAGACATGGCATCTATAATCTCTACAGATACACTGCAGGACAAATGTGCAGAATTTCATTTTAAGACATTTAATTATTTAACATTCTGTAAAAATATCACATTTGTGTTTTGTGCATATTAATGAAAGTAAATTATGAACAGTCTAATAAAATAGAATTAGGTCAACTTTCAAAATAAAAGAACACAGTGGAACAATTTACAATCAGTATTAAAGAGACTTTACACAATTTTTGTTTTTCTAAGGACATAAAAAGTAGGCACAACAGGCATGTTACATACATAGACTCAAATAAAAAACACGAAAAAAGACTATGCTTTGGAGAGTTCCTGAAAACGATATTGCACCATAAACAAGAAATGACACATTTAAAGTTTGCTATTTATTGAAACTTGTCTTTTCCTTTTGTAGTTTCTTTGTTGAGACTCCAGTGATGTCATCATTGGTTGACTAAATGTGAAAATTGTGGTATTTGTGGAAGACCTTTGTGCTCTTAGACAATAAATTCCATCAGTGAGCTTCACTAAAAACAGCTAACTGGAAAGCTATGCATCCACTGCACAAAATGCATATTATAAATCAATAATAAGAACCCTTCTAGTTTGTGAGTCTTTTTTTGTAGGTGGAGCTGACATTAAAATTCAAGGTGCCACTGTATCATATCCTCCTACCCCTAGGTAAAAACACAACGCTTGACCTAAAAATGAATAAGGAGAAATGGCATCACACAGTCTCATTGCAGATCCTAGATAAGCTGAGGACACAACCGTTTGCATTTCAGCCAGGTGCAAATAGGGGGCTGGGTGAGGGCAGAATCATCTTTTTTTAGGCTTAAATTATCTTTTTCTTTTTTACATAGGGGCTAGGTAATAGCAGAATCTTGTATTTTTATTCAAGGTCCGCTTTAAATAATTAAGTTCTTTTTAAAAGTGACTTTCGCTTAAGAAAAAGAAAAAGCTTCTAGAAAATATAAAGTGTAGAGGCCTTGACAAATCAGGTCTTATTCACCTCTGGGGTTTAACTCACTAAGGACAGCAGCTGTAAAATATTTAGTAACCTGCTAAAACGGATGGAGCTATTAAATAAAGGTGGTAAAACCCAATTTTCCTATATGGCAGGTACATTTAAAAGCATAGTTTTGTTAAATAGTATTTAGATAAATATGCATAAAGCACACAGTTAAATGCTATGAAAAGAAGGATCAAAACAAAAAATAATATGTAACATTTACTAACAAAGTAGTACATAGACATGTAAAAGAGTTGTTGATATAAACCAGGTCAAGTGCTGACATGTATACAAAGCACTAGAAAGTGTTTCTAAATCTCAAGAACCGCTATCAGCACTTGCATTATTTCCTTGCATTTATTTCAATAATAAGTGTTAAAGAGTTTTCCAAATATATATTACATACATCTATGAATCTTTTAGGAGCAGATGTGCTTGGTAATATATCTGTTATCATAATTAAACGTTTTTAAATGTTTTGTCTACATTTTTTTTTCTACAGTGAGCCAAAATGGCAGACCCCCATCTAACTGAAACATGTTGTATTATAAAAACAAGAACAAACACAGCAACATTTCATTATAATCCAAAATCTTTAAACCTCTCTTCTTTAAGTGAAAGGAAATGTAAGGGATTAATTGCCATAGCTTATACTTTACTGAAATGTCTAAAAATATTAAAAGAAATATGAGTGCAATAAACCAAACAAAGAATAATAATAACATTCAGCATGTTTTATTATAATCTAAGCCCCAATCCTTTAAACAGTGCTTGCCAGAAGCTAACAATGTTGCTGCTAAAAAAGAATATCTGAAAGTGTTGTCTGATTTTAAAACTCCAAAAAAATAGCTCAGCACGAGTGATGTTTGAAGGCCTTCAGAGCCAATATCTCAGTAGTCTATCCAAATTAAAACCCTTGAAGGAAAAACACAGAACACAACAAAATTGGTAGAAAATATTTTACCCAGTGGTCCTTTAACTTTCACTGTAATAAAGTAGCAGTTTAAGAACATCAGAGCCTTTGTTTCCTCAAAGGAACTATGAAGAAGCCTCAAGCAAATGGAAAAAAAAGACACAGGAAACAAAAAAAGCTTAAAGAGGTTACATAAAAAACTCACTTCAAACGAACAACAGTAGTCCCATTGTGGTCCTGTTTTTTTAATCACCTAAAGTGTCTTTTGTTATAGTGGGGGGGGGGGGTGATGAAGTCATATAGGGTTTAGATCTGTAAAATGATCAAACAGGGTTTTTTTTTAATAGGTTATTAATGTCTAAGGTATATTTTAGAGTTTCATACATTGTATCCACTTGAAATGCAACATGCTATCACAGTAATGTATTTACCAAAAGGCAGTAGCGGGCCAGGACAAGATAAGACACACATTATTAACTTATTTTTGTGTTCCCTGTTCACTGCTGTGTTTGTTTTAAGTAAAGCTGATTCTGCTAACTGAATTTAATGAGGTACAAATAAATATGCTGCAATCTCAGTCACAAGGATCTCAGAAGTTCAGGAAATCTGTAACTATCTCTTTTTTTATAGATTTTAAACTTGCAGTAAGTGTAGTTTAAATATGCTTTTTAAATGATTTTTAAATATTGCAGTTAAGACAATCATAATATTTGGATTTTGGAAACTTGCAGAACTAAGCATTTATGTTAATTATAGACTATATTGATAAATGTGGTTATTTATGTATAGGGGATCCAGAAAGCACTTTTACTTACCTGGTGTCCTGCTCCCACAGGCTTCTAACAGGCTGATAGACCAGTCCCCCAAAGTCTAATATCCTATAGCTCTGCATTGGACAAAAGGATGCCAAGCAACAGTCCAATGCTGAAGTGTATGGTAGTCTTAGGTGCCGAGAGAGCTAGCATCTGGTACATACAAATGCTTTTATAAGTACCCTAAATGGGCATTTAACCTTTGAAGTGGGGGAGGGGGGGCTCTACTGCAAGGGATTATTTTAACTTTCCTCAAGCTCTAAGAATCAACTTGGTTTATGCATGAATGGCTCCTCAAATCTTAATAGTGTCACCCATCATGATATTAAATAAAATTAGCCCCATTTAATAAACAGTGGCAAGTAATTATCTTTGTCACATCGGTACATGAGCAAACCATTAAAATACTGTGATGGTGTGTGAACTTCTATTATTAGTAACTAATGGAACCTCCTTTATTGGCAGGAACTTTATACATTTTACAGTGAAGAATATTTTTCCTAAAACTGCTCGTATTCTTATTCACTCCCTGTTCTAATTAACAGTAAGGCACATGTTCTGTAACAATGTTGTCAAGTTTGACAAACTAGAAATTCTATTTTAACGTCTTGACACAATGACAGTAGAATGAGTGAAAAAAAGTATCAACATTTGTCTGAAAAGAATAATATAAATTATAATGTGCTTCATAACTTTTTGTGGCATATACAGTATAAATAAGGCATCTTAGTAAAATAATGTATGGAAATATATATTGCACTGAATAATGACATGGAATTCAGTCAAACTCTATATTGTATAATCAGGCAGATATAAAAATAGAACATGAGGGGGCTTTATTTAATATACAAATAACCACATTTACTTAGATAATGCTGAATACATTACTTATGTTGAAACATTTGAATTTCTTGGTGAAATTGTAGTTGTTAGTATTAGAACACTATACATAGAACACCTAACTATTCATGGCATTTACTGTCCTAGTAGAAACTACAACTTAATATACATATCAGTGACAGATACTCAAATACTAAGGCCAGATTAGGTAACAGCCTTTGATTCTATCATATTTTTTTTCAGGTCTTGGCTATTTGTGCTTTAACAGTATGCTTACCCAGAAGAGTCACAAACAAAAGGTAACTATAAAAAGGAGAAACAGTTTGTTTTACCCCCGTGTCTTTGATAGTTTGTTAGATATCAGTAACATGTTGTAATATGTTAGCTATAATAGCAGATTTTTTTTGCATGCAATCAGTAATACTCAGTCAGGTTATTTTTGCAGTATTTGTCTATTATCATAGAGTTCTGTAATGTT
Source organism: Lithobates sylvaticus (assembly GCA_028564925.1). Lineage (NCBI taxonomy): Eukaryota > Metazoa > Chordata > Amphibia > Anura > Ranidae > Lithobates > Lithobates sylvaticus. Next base: position 457,272,593 of record CM053027.1, on the reverse strand, counting down.
ACCAGAGGCTACTGCTATGTTTCAAATAAAAAACATCAAATTACAATATTAAAACCACCTTATGAATGGTGCAGTGGTTTTGCAAACTCAGGATAAGCAATCCCCATGGCTGTGGCATGTATCATTTTTAATTCCATAAAGGGGAAGTCTCACTTTCATAAATGTGTTCTGTTTCCCAGAGAAAAAGGTACATTCGGTACATTTTCCAATCTTCCCATGTGCTGTCTAATGCCACGTACACACGAGTGGACTTTTCGATGGACTAGGTCCGACGGAACAAATCCGCCATTTGATCGTGTGTGGGCTTCATCTGACTTTTGCTGTCTAAAAATCAGTCAAACTTTAGATTTAAAACATGTTTCAAATCTTGCCGATGGACTCGAGTCCGGTCAAAATATCTGTTCGTCTGTATGCTAGTTCGACTGACGAAAACCAATGCTAGGGCAGCTATTGGCTACTGACTAGGAACTTCCTTATTCTAGTCCAGTCATACGTCATCACGTTAAAATCTGTCAGACTTTGATGTGCTTGTGTGTGGCCAAGTCCATTTGTTCAGAAAGTCCGTCAGAACTCTGCCGAAAGTCCATTGGGAAGACCGTCGGACCTAGTTTGTCGAAAAGTCCGCTCGTGTGTATGCGGCATAAGGTTGGTTATGAAGTCAGACAAGGCACCTCCCCTCTCTCCATGACCATTGAATTTCTCAGCTAGAAAGGACATGGCTGCTTTGAAACATGGCACTTTCCTCTATCTCCAAGCACTTGGCTTGTTTGGAACATTTTAGCTAACAATACCTTCTTCCCCTGCATGTCTCATCAGATGCATGTCTCCATGCTAGCTGCTTTGGAAGGAGGAGAGGTGCTCTGTTCAACATCACAGCTTGCCTTAGACAGCACAAAGGGAGATGGCAACTACATATAATTTTTTTCCCCTGGGGCCAGGAAACCCACTGCCAGCAGTTCCTATGTCTAATAGAACAAAATAAGTCACAGTCTGTAGAAAACATGAATATATTGTTCCCAAACACCTTATTTTCTCCAGTATATACTATGGTAACATCAAATTATTTTACGTACACGGATTCTATTAGACATAGGAACTAGTGGCAGTGGGTTTTCTGGCCCCAGGGGACAAACTATATGTAGTTAGTTGCCCCATCTCCCTGAGTATCCGACACTGCACTGAGAGATTAGTGGGCAGAAAAAGCAAGGAACCTGCTCTGAAGATAATTTCCTTTATTTTCCATCAACTGCACAATGCTGTCATGGTCACCTGGGTTGATATAAAATAAAAAAATTCAGCTTTTATTGAAAAAGGACTTACACAAGTGCTAAGCTTTTATTCATTATGTAAAACAATTGTAATAAAATGCAATAAACCCAATGGGGTTGGTGGAGGTTTTTCTGATTGACAGCTCCTGTCACACGTATGACCCAGTATACAATTTGATGCTCTTTATCATGTGGCAGTATTGAGGGAAAAATATATCAATGAGCCAATATCAATCAAAATGCTGGAGCCGCCCTGCAAGCTGATAAAAACAGTCATAAGGGGCAACTGTCACAAGAGAAAGGAAGAAGTAAATGGTTTCTATACAGGGAACTAGAAAATCAGCTGCTATAGTATTGCCATTAAAGTGACACTAGCCACTTAGAGACCGCCCTATACCAGTTTTACTGCTACAGGGTGGCCACTGTGTGCAGGATCAAATACATATACAGTATATAAGGGATAATGGGGTCAAGGGTACAGTTGCTGCTACCCTATCTCTGAGACACCAAACCCACAAGGAATAGTTGGGAGGTAGGACTATCTCGATACTGATCAGAGCAAGACAACGTAATTTAGAAAAAGAATACAAACATTTTTAATAAAAAAGATTTTGACATACAGCACAAGAAATATGTACATATAAACAACTTTTGGATTGTTGAGAAATCTGGTTAACCGCTCCACAACTAATGTAACAACACCGTTTGTGTTGGGTTTGGCCCATACGGTTGGTTTGAACAAACGTTGGGGGCGGTTCCTCAACATGTTTTGCGGTCAAAGCCACTTCATCAGGAGTAAAATCTGAAAAATATAATTACTTATATAAATATATTATACATACAGCAAATAAAGTAGTATAGAGTTTATACAATTAACAAGAGAATAGAGAAGAAACTGGCTCACCAATACAAGCGAAGTCAGGGATGCATGGAACCCACATTAAGTTCCCCCTGTGGCAGATGTGGGGGATTGTGCAGGAAGGCATTAGTATTTTGTAAATAAGTATAAATTAAAAATTGGTAATAGGTACATTTCATGTGATATCAGCTAAAGGTGTATTTTGCAGCACAAAGATAAAGGGGGAGGACAAGGAAGGAAAATGAGGTGGGGCCGGGGAGGGGGGGAGACCCGGGAAGGAGAGGGAGAGGAAAAGCCAGGGCTGGAAGAAATCAGCAAGGGGACATGGGGGGAGAGGGGGGAGGGAAGGACAGGGAGGAACAAGGGGGAGGGGAGGAAGGATGTGACTGGGAGAGGGGGCAGGGAAGGTAGGGGGGAAAGGGAGGGGAAAGGGGGGGGAGTGGGGAAGGAGGATGGGGGATAGGAGGAGGAAAGAGGAAGAAATAGGGGAAGGGAAAGGGGTAAAGGAGGAAAGGAAATAGGAAAGGGGGCTTTGATAAGAGGGGAGGGGGGAAGAAAGGGGGGGAGAGGCAAGGAGGAGAAGAGGGGGGACCAGGGGTGGTCCCAAGTGATGAACAACACCATAGCTCTTAGAACACCAGATAGGGGGGTATCTAAGGTAGAGGCAGGGGTCACCGAGAACTGTGAAGACCACTACCAACACCAGCAACATGCACAGTTAATCCAAGGTATCACTCACCAAGTAGAAATCAGAGCCGAATATGGTACCGGGATTAGGGGGCAAAATGACAGGTAGCAATGCCAGATAATGCGAAGGTATGTATATTTTGGTCCTAATTGAAGTAGTCACCTAAGTCTGGCTGGGCCAGGGGGCTTAGTCCATGAAAGGCCCATCTACAACAAGACATAAGAATAGTAGATGTGATATACAATGCCATACCAAGTATGGTAGACAGATAGTTGTAATGTGCAGTGCATCAAGGTAGTTGCGTACCTGAATCAGATTGTCCCTCGAGAAGCCTGGTGACCTCCTCACACATGCTCAATGGCGGTGTGATACACACCGCCATTTAAGCTCCCCAACCCCACCGCATCAGTGTACGCCACCATAAGGCGGTGTCTGACGTCACGGGGTCAGCCCGCCACAAGGCCGGAATGGGCAGGGAGCACGCAAGCACGCGCCCGCACTGCCCCTCGTCCTCACTGGACGTATCAACAGCCGGAGAGCTGGATCCGGCCAGGATGATCACGCACATGCGCGGATGAAAAATTGCGCATGCACGAGAAGTCATAGCGGGAGGGGGACATAGGGCGCACCCAGCGCAGGCGCACAACCCACATCCAAACCGCCATGCACCCATTGCAGCCAACTAGTGTGCATGGCGGTTTGGACGTAAGTTTGTGCGCCTGCGCTGCATGCGCCCTACGCCTTACGGCGGCGTACACTGACGCCGCGGGGTTGGGGAGCTTAAATGGCGGTGTGTATCACACCGCCATTGAGCATGTGTGAGGAGGTCACCGGGCTTCTCGAGGAACAATTTGATTCAGGTACGCAACTACCTTGATGCACTGCACATTACAACTATCTGCCTACCATACTTGGTATGGCATTGTATATCACTATCACATCTACTATTCTTATGTTTTGTTGTAGACGGGCCTTCATAGACTAAGCCCCCAGGCCCAGCCAGACTTAGGTGCCTACTTCAATTAGGACCAAAATATACATACCTTTGCATTATCTGCGGTTGCTACCTGTCATTTTGCCCCCTAATCCCAGTACCATATCTGGCTCTGATTTCTACTTGGTGAGTGATACCTTGGATTAACTGTGCATGTTGCTGATGTTAGTAGTGGTCTTCACGGTTCTCGGTGACCCCTGCCCATTCCTTAGATACCCCCCATCTGGTGTTCTAAGAGCTATGGTGTTGTTCATCACTTGGGACCACCCCTGGTCCCCCCTCTTCTCCTCCTTGCCTCTTTCCTCCCCCCCTTCTCCTCTCCCCCCTCCCCTCTTATCAAACCCCCCCTTTCCCTTTTCCTTTTCTCCTTTACCCCTTTCCCTTCCCCTATTTCTTCCTCTTTCCTCCTCCTATCCCCCATCCTATTTCCCCCCTCCCCCCTTTTCCCTCCCTTTCCCCCCTACCTTCCCTGTCCCCTCCCCCAGTCATGTCCTTCCTCCCCTCCCCCTTGTTCCTCCCTGTCTTTCCCTCCCCCCCCATGTCCCCTTGCTGATTTCTTCCAGCCCTGGCTTTTCCTCTCCCTCTCCTTCCCGGGTCTCCCCCCCTCCCCGGCCCCACCTCCTTTTCCTTCCTTGTCCTCCCCCTTTATCTTTGTGCTGCCCTATACACCTTTAGCTGATATCACATGAAATTTACCTATTACCAATTTTTAATTTATACTTATTTACAAAATACTAGAGCCTTCCTGCACAATTCCCCACATCTTCCGCAGGGGGAACTTAATGTGGGTTCCATGCATCCCTGACTTCGCTTGTATTGGTGAGCCAGTTTCTTTATTCTCTATTCGCTTGTTAATTGTATAAACTCTATACTACTTTATTTGCTGTATGTATAATATATTCATATAAGTAATGATATTTTTCAGATTTTACTCCTGACGAAGCGTCTTTGACCGCAAAACCAGTTGAGGAACCGCCCCCAACGTTTGTTCAAACCAACTGTATGGGCCAAACCCAACACAAACGGTGTTGTTACATTAGTTGTGGAGCGGTTAACCAGATTTCTCAACAATCCATAAGTTGTTTATATGTACATATTTCTTGTGCTGTATGTCAAAATCTTTTTTATTAAAAAAATTTGTATTCTTTTTCTAAATTACATTGTCCTACTCTGATCAGTACCGAGATAGTCCTACCTCCGAACTATTTCTTGTGGGTTTGGTGTCTCAGAGATACAGTAGCAGCAACTGTACCCTTGACCCCATTACCCCCTGTTTTTAAAAACTATAATATGGATGATGGTACTTGGCACTTGATGTTTATTATCTTTATGACCTGAGACCATACTCACCTCACAGTTATATAGAGTATATATATATATATATATAATCCTGTACTTCCAGGTAGTGGATGCAAATAATCACAGCAAGAGCCGATGGGCAGGTACTGCAGACTCAATGTCTGCCAGCACCCAAGAATTAGTCAGTAAACAGGAAGAACAGCCTTCTGCCTATGTAAACAAGGCATATTGCTGTTCTGTCAGGAGGGAAGACATGGATCCTGTGTTCCTGCAAAGCCATGAAATGGGTTCATGTATTTCCTTATTACAAGCATGTCCCCCACAGTTAGAAAACACCAGATAGGCACACATTTAACCCTTTGATTACACTTGACGCTTAACCCTTCCCAGCCAGTGTTAATAGTACAGCGGCAGTGCATATTTTTAGCACTGATCACTGTATTAGTGTCACTGGTTCCCAAAAAAGTGTCAGTTAGTGTCTGATCAGCAGATGCAATATCACAGTCCCGCTATAAGTCACTGATCACCACCCTTACTAGTAAATAAATAAATAAATAAATGAAAATATCCCATAGTTTGTAGATACTATAAATTTTGAGAAAACCAATCAATATATGCTTATTGGGTTTTTATTACCAAAAATATGTAGCAAAATACACTTTGGCCTAAACTGATGAAGAAATTCGATTTTTTTTTTAATTTTATTGGATATGTTTTACAGCAGAAAATAAAAACATTTGTTTTTTATTTTCAAAATTTTAGGTCTTTTTTTTTTGTTTATATCACAAAAAATAAAAACCGCAGGGTGATCAAATACCACCAAAAGAAGGCTTTATTTGTTGGAAAAAAAGACACATGCTATACTTACCAGCTCTGTGTAGTGGTTTTGCACAGGGCAGCTCCAATCCTACTTTTTTGGGTCCCCCGCCGAAGCTCCTGGCTCCTCCTCTTTAGCCAGTGTCCCCAATAGCAAGCCACTGGTGTGTGTGCACTCCTGAGCCACTCTCTATAAGTCCAAAAGACACACAGAGCTGTGGCTTGGCCCCACCCCCGGGGGCGAAACAAAACATGTAGACACAACACAGGGACAGACCCCCACCCCCTGATGCACTGCATGCCACAGCTACTTGTTGGAGACATGGTATGCTTTATGCGACTGGCTGTCTTTGTACCCCATGAGCACGGCCTTAGCACGGTCATACAGTGCCATCCGGCACCTGCATTGGACACTTGCCTGCACCAGTATGCTGTATGACATATAAAATCCTAGACCTGATAGCACTACCTGTGAGGTTATCAAGATTTGGGATGCCTGACGACCGCTGCAGACCAGAGAGGTTGTAAGATTGAATTGGGGCAGTGAGTAACTCTACTATCTTCAGATTTGCCACATCGGCAGTTATACATGGGTACCCAGAGTGCTGGGACCTAGTACTAGTACTGGCCAGACCAAATGCAGTTATGGGATACAATTTATGTTTAAACTGTCTTTCACCTGCTGTGAATCATGATTGATGCCATCTCATTGTTTTCATCACATGACCATACACAGATGTGGAGCAATCAGTGGAATTATCAGCCTCTGGTGCGGTCACCCATACACACTGCCATAGCAGATTGATTGTCATATTGCCATTAATCTCTCCAATGAGCTACTTCAGGCACTTACCATTACCTGTCATGATGGAACTGGCACTTTGATCATATTTGTTCCATTATTGTTGTCAGTGGGACATCATGTCATTAGCTTGGCTGACTTCAAGGATTACCTGGAATGGTGGGTTGCACTGCATTCGCCCATTGTGGCTTAATGGTGCAGAGCCACTCCATCCAGGACCTTGGGATATCACTGGATCATTTACAATCCTGGATTTTGATCTTAGCCTTTGCTGCAGGTGCATATATTAGAGGTAACATTTAGTGGGGCTGTCAGTTTTAGTTGCGCTGTCCAAGCTCCACAGGGGAGATCTTTTGGAGCCCCATATCAGTAGTTCAGGGGTCAAGGGGGGTTGATGGGGTATGGATTGGGGGATCCCCACGCTGTTTTTTGTGGATCAAATTTGTATTCAAAACTGATCTGATGTGTGATCCAGATGCATTCCCATTGAGGGCAATGAGCCTGGAACTTGCATCTGAACCACACCGCAGTGCTCAAAAGAAGCACATGGCTCTTTTTAAAGGCTGCCAGTTCACATGTCATGCAAATCAGATGTGGTTCAAAACACATCCAATTTGCATATATGTGAATGTCTTACACGTGTCCTTGCTAATTTTTATATACCATCTAAAATACAAATTCCATTCTTTCTGATCATATATTATTTCCCATTATTGCAAGTTCTTCACATTACCATGGCAATGATGAGCCTCTCTTAAGCCCCATACACACGGTCGGATTATCCGTGGACCAGGTCGGTCGGATCCTGTCCGTCGTACTTTGTCCGATGTTGGTGTTGCGTACACACGGTCGGACTACGTTGTCGGAATATCCGGTCTGCAAGAACGTCGTGACGTAAGTCGTCTTCCACGAGATTAGAAAAGGGAAGTTCAGCACCACGTCAGGCACCCGTTGGGCTCCTTCTGCTGATCCCGTGTTTATCGCGAGTTAGTCGAAGTTTGGTGACTTAAGATTCGCGCTTCTCAGTTTTCTGACTCAGATCGTTACTGCTCTTCAGTTTGTGCTTGTCGTGCGTATCAGTTTATTAGTGCATGTAGTCAGTTCGCATTTGTTGGTCATTGCGGCCTATATCTTGATATAGGACGCTTTGATTTGCACTGCTTATTGTCTGCTCGTTTCTGGTATTCATTTCGTTCTTTCAGGCCTTGCTGTTTATCGGTGCTTTCTGTTTGTCCGTTCTGACCAGCCGACCTTTTGTGACCTTGTGAGCGATGTTTCCCGTGCGTACTCGTCGCCGAGTTCGTGCTGTACGCGGAATTGGTGTTGGGCTTTTAGCTTTGACCCAAGACCCGTCCATGAACAGAGTGACGAGGAGGATGTGGACCAAGAATTGGTTGCTTCAGCGTGACCAATTCTCGCACATGCCTTTGCTTCGTGAGATCCAGGAGAATAATCCTGATGATTTCAGGAACTTTCTCCGGATGACGGACCCCGATTTTCACCGTCTTTTGGCTTTGCTGACCCCCTTTATCAGCCGGCAGGATACCTGCATGAGACAAGCCATTACTCCGGAGCAGAGGCTTGTTGCCACGTTGAGGTACTTGGCGACAGGGAGAAGTCTTCAGGATTTGAAGTTCTCTTCAGGTATCTCTCCCCAGGCCCTGGGAATCATTATTCCAGAGACCTGTTCTGCCATCATCGAGGTCCTGCAGGAGGACTATATTAAGGTAACATTTCTACTTTACTATTCCCTTCTATGTATGCTCTGTTTGCTAATGTCTTCTATTTTTGACCTCCTTCCCTAATTACCATGATTGCAATATGCTCTAATATGCTGTGCCCCTTTTCTCCTTCATGCATTTTTGCCTTCACTTACCTCCCCAGCATGCTCTTCTGCCCCAATAGACACCTATGGCCTAGTCACTTAAGCAATGTCTTTTGTCTGCTGCATAGTATTGTTTGCCCCCAAACACCCCCTAAAATATGCACAAATGTTTGCTGTGTGGTTTACTTCATGTAGAGCCCCTTTTTTTTTTTTTTTTTTTTTTTTGTGGGGGGGGGGGGGGCAAACTCATTAGGAACCCCCTCCCCCAACTGCTCTGTCAGATGGTACCAATCCTCTATCTGCTGGCTTTCCAAAGGTCAATAGACACTATATACCTACCTCTTTATAGTGGGCATCTTTAGGGATGAATTCAGCAAAGCATGTAGTGCAAGGGGCTGCCTCCATATGTTCCATTTCCTAATTTTTGGTGTTCTTTCCCTCCTATTACCTTGCTTGGTAATTTCAGAATGTCACAATGTGCTTTCCTTTTTTTTTTGGGGGGGGGGGGGGTTGAAATGTTATTTTATCTTTCCTGTGGGCTGCCAATAGTGTTAAGTAAGGAGGGTCTGGCCAAACTAGCACACATTATTGAGCCATTTGGCAATCAATGAAGTGCAGAGGGTTACCTGTCCAACCCCCCCCCCCCAAAACCCTAGTTATTGGCAATGGCCCATCAGAAGTGGGGGTATTGATGGGGGGTGATTAATCTGTGAAGGGGAGCCTCTACTTTTCTGTGCAAATACTTTCCAGCCTCCAATTTTAAACAATGCTCTTGTTCCAAGATGTTGATTGTCTAATCTGCTTGCAATGTTTATGTGCAAAGTGACAAATTTTTTTTTTCTTGTTTCACTCCACAGTTCCCTTCCACGCCACAGGAATGGCAGACTGTGGCCTCCCACTTTGCCAGCCGTTGGGACTTTCCTAACTGCGGAGGGGCAATTGATGGGAAACACGTCCGCATCGTCCCACCGCCCAACTCGGGGTCCTACTATTATAATTATAAAGGGTTTAATAGTGTAGTGATGTTGGCGGTGGTGTCGGCGACATATGAATTTATGTATGTGGACGTGGGGATGAACGGCCGGATCTCGGATGGTGGTGCCATTGCGCACACGGAGTTCTACTGGCGTCTCCAAAGTGGCAGTCTGTGCTTGCCACCTCCAGAGGAGAATGCAGAAGGACTCCCCTTCGTCTTTGTCGCAGATGAAGCGTTTGCGTTGACTCCCCATCTGATGAGGCCGTTCCCGATGAGGTCCCTCACCCCAGACCAGAGTACAGGCTGTCCAGAGCCCGAAGAGTTGTTGAGAACACTTTTGGCATCCTGGCCAGCCGCTTCCGCCTGTTCTTGACGGCTATTAACTTGGCGGAATACAAACTCAACCACATAGTTCTTGCCTGTTGCATATTGCACAACTTCCTCAAAAGACATAACAGGAACTATGTGGTGCCCGTTGGCCCAGATGTGGAGGGCCCTCCAAATGCTGACCTCACAGCCCTTCAAGTGGCACGTCCAGGCTTGCCCCCTCTAAATGCCTGCGCGGTCCGTGAGCAATATATGGACTACTTTGTGGGTAGGGGGGCCATTGCTCTGCCTGACGATGTGTGAGAGGCATTTTTTAGTAAATCTTATTTTTCAACCAACCTATGATTTCTCGTCATTTCCGTATTCTTTTTAGCTTATTTTACCTTGAATTTTTTTCCCTTTGCCTTCAACAGTGGGAATGCACTTTCTGGGCAAAAGGAGGTAACAGTCTCTTCTTCCCAAAAAGATTATTCTCATGTTGTGTGTTTGATACCTAATCTTTGGTCTAGAGAAGGTTTGTAGTGCATAACTGACACCCAAAATACTCCTTTTCAGCACCAGGTCTGACATGTGTGTATTCTCAAAAATGCTGTGCTCCGTGTTTTCGTACAAAGCACTGTGGGTGTCATTTACATAAGTCAAATCGACTATGCTCTACAAGTGCAGTGAAAAAGTGTCCTGGAAAAGAAACTTGCAGTGCAAAGTGGACTTGCCTTTAGTAAATAACACCCATTGCCCCCCATATCCTTTACATTTGACATACATAATGCATTGTGTTTTTGAAATAAGGAAGCCACACATTTAGAAAAGTAAAAAAGTTTACTTGGAAAACATTCACAAGTGCGTTTACAATCTTCTTGCCCAAACTGACAACATCTTGGTTAGTTACAACATTGTTTACAAACATTCCGCAATTGGTAAAACCAGGCATGGAGCAAAACAGAACCTAGGAACTAGGAAAGTTCAACTTTGTAAAGTGAAGACAAGATCAGACATGACTATATGTTCAAAGTGTGTTTGATCTTGCCTTCATCACATGGGGGGTCACCCCTGGAAAGTTGAAATTTAGAACATGCACACAATTTGGGTCTGAAAATGGTCATTAGATGGTAAAACACATGCCTAGAAGCTTCAAAAGTGCCATTTTCCATCATGGGGATGAATGGACGTTTTTTGGGGGTGCAACCCCTTCACCACAACCACTTTCGTAGTTCGTAAAGTGGTTGCACCCCCAAAAAAACGTTGTCATTCATCCACCATGATGGGAGCTAGCACATGTGGACACAATGTGTGCATGTTCCAAATTTCACACAGTTCTTAAGTTGCAAATGTGTTCAGAAGCAGGCACAAATGTGTGTTAATTACTTGGTGCGCTTTCATATTTTTCCTAAAACATCAATGATGTTCTTCAATTTTTGTTGAACATCATTGATGTTTTGCTTTATGTAATCTAGATCTCTATTGCAGACCATTATCTCCCCGATGAGTACGTGGGCACTCTCTGTGGTAAAGTGCGATTTTTCTTCCACAACATCCACGTCACCTAAAAACCACAAACAAACAAAAATCGGGTGTTGGAAATGAGGCAGCCATACATTGATTAGCTTACCAGTAGCTGTGTTCTCCCACACTCACCTGTTGTGGTGACAAGTTCTCCAAGTTCGATGATCTCTCCTTCCTCCTCCTCCTCCTCTGCTTCTGCTCTTTCCCCTTTTTTGGGAGGTGTTGGTTTTGGGGTTTCCTCAGACGGCCCAAGTTATCGCTCCCCTATGAGAATGTACAAAAGGAAGATTTAGCAACACAATCTATTGAGGGCAGAAATAGGAAATGACAAACATTGGTTGAAAGTGACGGACACAATTTTTGTTTGGCCAGTTACAAATGCCAACAACATGAATGTAGTCACTTTGTAAAGGTGCTAAACTTACTAGCTTTTTGGTAGAAGTTTGTCTGATGGAGACCCCCCCTCTAGTATCCACTGGAGCACATGTGTGGAAAAGCATAATAAAAAGGGGGTTTGGGTGTCCCAGCACTAGTGCTCTAGAGTCCAGATGGCTAAACAGCTACTGAGTGACCTCTCCTTTACATTGACTAAATTTGGTTTACGCTCTTGATGACATCTCTAGTGAGAACAAACTTCCTTTCAATAAAAACGTCACCAAACCTCGTATTATAAGTGGCCGAACGATCGAGGTTGCGTACGATCGAATGGACACACACGATCATGACAGTGGCAGAAAGATCGAGGTTGAGTACGATCGAATTCACAGACGAACCTGAAAGTGGCCATTTTGTAATGTACAACTTTGTAAAAATCAAACCACATGGAGCAGTATGCAAGCAAGAAATCAAACACAAAACACAACTACTTACTTTTTTGAAGAATTCGCTTGATCTTTCTGTACTGATCGGCCTCCCTCAGTTTCAGGTCTGACCAGCGTTTCCTCAGTTGCTCCTTGGATCGTTGTACCCCAAAATGATTGTACAGCCTCCTCACAACTTTAGACATGATCTTGGCCTTGCGGACATTGGGGTTGAGGTAAGGCCCTTACTTCCCATCATAGTCGCTCCTCTTTAATATGTCCACCATCTCCAACATTTCTCCAAATGACATATTGGAGGCCTTGAATTTCAGGCTCCGGGATCGGGACGTTTCTGCCTCCGGACTTTCCTCGTCCTCCTCCTCGTTGGTGGGATATTTGGGGCGCACCTGCTGTGTCCCCGCCATGTGCTCTCCCCACTGCGCCGTAAAGAGAATGGGTGGGGAATAGACGAGAAAGATCGTCAGGGGCGGGCGGAGTTTGACGCATGTGCACTGGATATAAAACGTCACACGCCTGTGTCGTAGCCACGATCTGGGAGACGAGGGGAGAGAAAGCTCACGCACGAGACGATCGCTAGAAACTAAGGTACAATTTGACGTTGGTACATAACTAGCCTAGACTGATTCGAACTTGAGGCTTCTTTATGGAGAAGATTAGGAGAGTTTAGCCTGACATAATTTATAGTGTTTTGTGTGGTGTTGTGTCTTGCAGAGATTATGAAGGGATTCAACGACATGAGTTTTCTCCCCCTCTTCATTGACAAATACAGGGAATTTCCCATTTTATGGCAGGCTAAACACCCCCATTATAGCATCAAAGCAAAGAGGCACACAGCCCTGGAGGAACTTGTGGAATTTGTCAAGCCAAGGTTCCCCACGGCAACTGTTGATGATATAAGAAAGAGAATTGGCAGCTGAGGAGTGCGTATATCAGGGAGCGCAAGAAGGTCGTGAAGTCGGAAGAAACTGCAACTGCAGCAGATCAGGTCTATGCCCCCAAGCTCTGGTACTATCAGAGTCTACATTTTCTCAAAGACCAGGCTGATGTCACGGAGCCACTCTCGACTCCTCCTTCCACGCTTCCTTGTGCGCAGGCCACCCCTGATGAGGCTTCCGAGGAGCAACCTGGGCCTTCCAGTATGGAAGAGGTGGAGGAGCCCAGCTTGTTCCAGGTATAGTAGTTTTGTTACCATTTATGTGAATAATAAATTCAGGATCCCCAATTGCTTAGTTCCTAACGTGTTTGACATATCAACTGACAGTAGTGTTGGAGACAGTTGGGGCCACAATCTAAACTGCAGGGCTGAGAATTGTATGGTTTTCTATTTGTAAACATTTTGCACCAGTCACTAGATGAGAATTGTGTGTGTTTGATGAACAAATAACTGAAACTATGTCCTTTTTTCATACACAGGAAGACCTCAGCCAGGAGGAGGCTGTGGAATGTGGCAGTCAGGAGGAGGCAGGGGTTAGTGGCAGCCAAAAGGTGGGTAGTGGCAGCCAAGAGGGGGGTAGGCCTCGGAGCCTGACTGACTCCCAAATCCCTCCCCTCCGCCTTCCCTACAGAAGGGCGAGAAGGGGGGGTGAGGCGGGAGAGTCAGCGCTCCGGATGATCAGAGAGGCTTCAGCCTCCCTACATGCCACACCCACCGACGAGGAGACCTTTGGCTCCGTGGTTGTCACTAAAATGAAGGGTATGGAGGTGAGGCAACGCAACATGTGTGAGGGGCTCATCCTCCATGTCCTAAATAAGGGGATGGCTGGGGAGATGACTCCCCTCACACATGTTTGCCATAGTTACCATGCTCCTCCTCCTCCTCCTCCTTCTGCCAACCCACCAGCACGACAGCCACAGCGTGCAAGAAAGCGTGCAAGGAAGACCTGAGAGTGCCGACCTGGATTCAGTCTGGTCTGAGAGAAGATGGAGCCTCTCGTAGTACCAGAGCCTGGGGACCTAGATGGCATCTGCTGCAGTTCCGGATGTTTTGGACTTCAGGACCAGATTGCACTCCCCTTAATATACGTACTCCTCAGGCCCCCAATTTTCTACGCTTGAAAATTGATGGTTGCCGTGGGGGTCCAAGGCTTTACAAATTCCCCAAGTTTCACCATGGCTGCGTTCCTCTTTGGTTTGTTGCTGAGATCTAAATAAAGGTTTTTTGGATTTGAAATAATCATTGCATATTGTGTTTTACTTTTCTACAATGACAGTTTATTTGTGAGTAGGCAGGTACATTTCACTAATCATAAAGTATAATTAACAAGGTGCACCAACAACAAACAAACTCCTAGTAAATTTAAGCAACAAATACAAATGTTAATAATGTGGTTTTGCTAAGTTGAGACACACAACCCCCCTCCAAAAAAAAAAAAAAAATCTCCTTCAAATATGTATTCACAAAAATAAAAAATAAAAAAAGACAAATCATGCTAAAAATATAACAAAGATTCTTTTACGATCTGAGTAAAAATAAACATGTAGTGTATAAATCCTGAAAAGTAATAAAGAACTAAGTTTGTGAGAAGTGCGGGTGAATAGGAGCAGCTAAAACATGTCATTCTTCTTGCATTGTAAAGAAAAAGAGAATGCGCTTCATTAAAGACATTTTAACATTGCAGCGTGACGAATGTGCTGTGTCGACTAGGAAAGGTAGTTTTACCTGACCGAGCGCTTCCGTCACAGAATTTCTTCTGAGCATGCGTAGCACTTTGTCCGTCGGACAACCGTACACAGGATCGGATTTGGTGTGATCAGACCGTGTTGTCGGAAAATCTATCCAGCAGGAGATAGGACTTTGTCCGTCGGACAATCCGACGTACACTGTCCGATGGTGCATACACAAGGTCTGATTTTTCAACAACATTGTCCGATCGGACAGAATCCATGCAAAAATCCGACCGTGTGTATGGGGCTTTAGTCTTTTTGGATTCTTACATCCATACTATAAAATATTCCCCCTGAAATATTTATGTCCACTATTAAAGCTGAAATATAAACTGCTTCTATTTGCCTTCCCCCCCTCATCAACATTACATTTTTAGATATACCCTTTCTATTTTCATTATATATATATATAATTTAAACACAGACGCAGGATAGGTGTCTATCCTATATGCAATGCAGACCCATCATTGCCAGTGGATAGGGTTTGCAAGGTGCTATACATGCAAACTATCCCAGGACCCTGTCTCTGCCCTACTCTCAAGAGTCTTTAGCCTTGATGGAAGCAATGATTTGTCACTTGGGAGGGGTTAGGTAAATATAAAAATGCCTTGATAGGTGGATGTCAATCTGGAGGAGTGGGTGTTACGTGCAGACCACCCTAGGAAGCACCAATGTGCAATGCTGAGCTTCCATGTTTGAAAGAACTTAAATCCAATGAATAAAAGGGCGAGGCTAGGGACAGTAAAGATGGAAAAGAAAAGGGCTAGATGATGCTTAACTTCTAACAGACAGAAAATGATGCTGGCTTTGTCAACAAGAAGCTGACACTGCTGTGCAGGGAAATCAAAATAAACAATTTAAATATAGCAGAGCAACAATTGTTCAAGACTGAAAGAAAGATTGGAGTTTAGCTTTAAAGCTTGCCTCTTCAGGAAAACATCAAATCTGCTCACAGTTACTTTCTTAATTCACTGCTTCTCCTCCAGAAGCTTGTAAATCAAGCAGTTCATATACAGTCATATGCATATATGTATGGTTGCCTTACCTTTTGCCTCTGCACCTTATTCTCCATATTGTAATCTATCTATCTATCTTCTTCTTTCTTATATTACTACATTGCTGATATGTAGTTGTTTTATATGAACTCTAATCCTTGGTACTATTATTTGATATTATTATTGTTATTATTATTATTATTATTATTATTATTATTTATAACCTAGAGGAAAAATAGTATGGTCAGGGTAACAGGCTGGCAGTCATTTAGTTAATGACATTTAACTGTGTTTAGAGACATTTTAATTAACACTCATTTTGTATATAAAGTATGATCAAGGGGACATATGTATAGACCTATATGCTCTTTCAATTTTACATTTAATCTGATGAATTGTTTAGAAGTAACATTTTGGAATTACCAACATGTTAACCTTCACACTCCTGATTTTATTTGCGTTTGATTATATTGTACCATCTGCTTTGCAAAATGGCATTTCAGAAATGTAATCCTGCCATTCTATGTCTTTTTCATACAGCTTTATTTGTCTTATTGTTTTGGAGAAAGCAATATGTAGTGATTATTTTTATATGACAGTTCTATCCTTGGTAGCAAGTAAAAATATGCAAAGCCTACTATAAAGGAGCCACAATCAGATTATTATTAACAATGCTTTCTTTTGCTTTTCTGCAAACACTTGAACCACACTTCATTTCTTTCTTTACAATAGATGGGTGGATCATCATTTTTATCTACACAAGGCATGCTGATTGCAGTGCAGGACATTTTTGATGATTTCATTTTAATGGTCTTGTTTAAGTTGTTAACATTGTTACAATGCAAGTAGCTACAAGAAAATTATAGAAGTCAGGGTATCATCCTAAAAAAATTACTTGTCTGCGTCATACTTATATTAGACAAAATAAATACCAATACCATGTGTATGTACTGGTATTTACATACTGGCTCCCGCTGCTGTCACTCAAACTCAGTTAGCCAATCAGGAGAAAGAGAGGGATCAGGGCCTGGTGAACCCCATAGCAAGCTACTTTCTGTGGGGGCACTCAGCAGGAGGGAGGGGCTAGTAGCTAGAGAGGGACTGAGAAGAGGAGGATCTGTGCTGCTCTGTGCAATCCCACTGCACAGAGCAGGTAAGTATGACATGTTTGTTAATTTAAAGAAAAAGGAGACTTTAATATCACTTTAAAGAGGAAGTAATGCCTATTTAAAAAAAAAAAAAACGGAACCTGCAAGGCAAAGGCATAATGAGCTAGTATGCATAGCATACTAGCTCATTATGAATGACTTACCTGAGGACGAAGCCCCCGAAGCGTCCCTCATCCATGATCTTCTGCGCCGCCATCAAACCCGGAGTGACTTCCGGGTCTCGCCGCTCCAGCGCTGTCATTCGCAGGAGCGGCGATGATGTCACTCCCACACATGCGCACGAGAGCGGCATATCATCGTGATCTTGGCATGCTCAGTGCGCCTGTGCACCGCTGTCTACGGCACATGCGCCGTAGATAGCGGTGCCTGTTCTTTTCTAAATATCTCCTAAACCATGTAGGTTTAGGAGATATTTATTGGACCTACAGGTAAGCCTTAATCTAGGCTTACCTGTAGGTCAAAGTGGTTTGTAAGGGTTTACAACCACTTTAAGGCTGGGTTCACACCATTGTAAATTAGATGTGGGATCACTGCATCCAGTTCACAATAGCAGAAGATTTTGACCGGCTCCCTATGGAGCAGGTTCACATAACTCTGCAGCAGGTCTGGTGCATTTTTCAGAAAAAATTATGTGCGTCTTTTGGTGCGTTTCAGGTCCAAATTCAGCCCAAAATTTGGGATGAAATTGGACCTTAAACGGTGAACCAGCACACACCAGCCCCCTGCTGTGAACTGCCTGCGGCTCATATATGAACCAAGCCTAAAGAATTGTATCTTTCCAGGAGAAGATAGCGTTTATCGGTGCTCTAAATACCATTTTTACTTGTTCTAAACACCAGTCAAAGAGATTCTTTTCTTCACGTGTCACATGTGTCACATGTGTAATGTCATTACATACAGAAGAAAAAAAATATATATATATATATATATATTTTATTTATTTTTCAGTGGTGTGAAAATGAAAAGTGCCCCCACAGTTGTGACTGTGGTATCTTATGTGCCCCTCATATATAGTTCCTAGAGTTGCCACTGACTGACATCCAAGCGGTGATCCGTTGCTAGGACAACCCAGCATCTAGCAACCAACTAGGTGACTCTGTCATTCAGCGGAGAGCGGAACCCTGATGTAAGGTGGGTTCTCTGGGTCCCTGATATAATGGGGGTTCTCTGTGAACCCTGATGTGAGGAAGAGCTTTCTGGGGACCCTGATGTAAGTAAGGAAGCTCTCTGGGAACCCTGATGTAAGGGGGGATCTCTGTATATTATATACTCACACGTGGCGTTGGCGGCATATATCCAGACTTCCCCTGAGGTGAGCTGCTCTATTGACCAGTCTCTCCCTGGGGTCTCTGCACACCAGTCATATCCATCTGCTGGTGGTGCTTTGATGCAGCATTGGGGTAAGTTTCCTTTCTCCCTTTCCTTTTGGTTTACACCTTTCATTCCCTCCACTTTGGTGTTTGATCCTTTGAGCTCAACCCATTTTTTGCTCTGTTTCACCAGGTACTTCCCCTTTAGGTCCCTCACATTCTTTTAGATCTGTACCTGCCGAATATTTTAGACACAGGCACCTTATTATTATTACTTTGTGGCACCTTTTTCAATTTATTTTTCACTTAATTTTGAAGCCACACTTGGTTCACCCAATAATGATTATTACTATCACCCCCAACATTACTATTACAATATTACACTAAATTCATATTTTTGTTTCCAGATACACAACCAGCTTCACCAAGCTCACACCATATTCTTTGCTATATGGCGTCCTCTGCCACACTTTGCACACCCCCATACCATCCAGTGCTGCATCTCTGGACTATGCCGCCTCAGCTCCCTGGGTGGGGATATGTTTTCGGCCAACCCGACGCCGGCTACCCCGCACTGCATATGCTTTCTGGGATGGTGAGTGAGTCTTGTTAACCATTCATAGACACATTAAATATTTCTGAGAATTATTTTCTTCAGAATACGCTTTTTACATCTCACTATACCTATATATTTCATAGGAATGTCTGCCGCATCTGCTCCTGACGAGTGGGAAAACCCACGAAACGCGTAGAGCTTTACCCCGATGCTGCAGCTATACTTCAGACGGATCGATATCTACCCATCCCTTACTGATACACCCTATATATTTTATATATCTTATAATGTTGTTCAAATAACATTGGGTGGATGTACATATACCATGTGGATGCATGTGCCAACATTGGACATGTTGTTATTGGCAGGTGCATGCTAGTTTTAATTATTTCGATCATGTGCTGTCATGCATGCATTCTCCATCCAGCTTGCATGCATGCTCTTTCTGTATATATGTGAAATGAACTATACTATTAGATCAATGTCATTTAATAAACATTTTATACTGTAACTTATCTCCACTATTCAATTGCCTTATTTAAAGTCCCAACTCCCTTCCTGTTCTCATCCAATACCGGGATGGAGGCACCTTATGGTGCTTCATCTAAAGTCCCAACCCCCTTCTCTATGCATACAAATATCGGGATGGAGGCAATTGAATATTTGGGATTGGCAGTGTTCCCCTGCCTTCCCTGTGTGAGATTTGCCCTCACTTATAGGGTGCCTTTAGTGAAAGGCTTATATACTGACATTATCAATGTTTATTTGTGTTATTTTTTCTACATTTACACTTATGAGCCTTGTATATGATAACTCTCTATACGCAGCATTTCCTTATGCTGGTTTAGTGTACCCACATGGATTGTTCCCATCCAGATGTCCAACACATGTCATCGTCCAGGTCAGCTATGTGCTTTGTGTGGATTGATTGGCGTTTGGGTGCAGCTGAGGTCTCTCTTCACGATGGGAGCTGCGATGCGCTCAGTGGACCCTCCCCCTCTTCCCTCCCCCGGCACCCTGTGTGCCTGGGAGGATCGGGCGGGTGCCCCTTCGCGCATCGGCGCCACGTCCGTCACGTTGTTTATGTGACGGCACTCACGCCGCACGTATGACGTCAGCCATGACGTTAATGCGCCGGCGTTCAGTCATAACACTCTTGCGCCTGGATGGGGGAGTCTCCGTGCCGGCTACTGAGTGTTTACTCGATCCTGGTGCGGCTCTTTCTCCCCCATTGGCTCACACGTGGCGTTGGCGGCATATATCCAGACTTCCCCTGAGGTGAGCTGCTCTATTGACCAGTCTCTCCCTGGGGTCTCTGCACACCAGTCATATCCATCTGCTGGTGGTGCTTTGATGCAGCATTGGGGTAAGTTTCCTTTCTCCCTTTCCTTTTGGTTTACACCTTTCATTCCCTCCACTTTGGTGTTTGATCCTTTGAGCTCAACCCATTTTTTGCTCTGTTTCACCAGGTACTTCCCCTTTAGGTCCCTCACATTCTTTTAGATCTGTACCTGCCGAATATTTTAGACACAGGCACCTTATTATTATTACTTTGTGGCACCTTTTTCAATTTATTTTTCACTTAATTTTGAAGCCACACTTGGTTCACCCAATAATGATTATTACTATCACCCCCAACATTACTATTACAATATTACACTAAATTCATATTTTTGTTTCCAGATACACAACCAGCTTCACCAAGCTCACACCATATTCTTTGCTATATGGCGTCCTCTGCCACACTTTGCACACCCCCATACCATCCAGTGCTGCATCTCTGGACTATGCCGCCTCAGCTCCCTGGGTGGGGATATGTTTTCGGCCAACCCGACGCCGGCTACCCCGCACTGCATATGCTTTCTGGGATGGTGAGTGAGTCTTGTTAACCATTCATAGACACATTAAATATTTCTGAGAATTATTTTCTTCAGAATACGCTTTTTACATCTCACTATACCTATATATTTCATAGGAATGTCTGCCGCATCTGCTCCTGACGAGTGGGAAAACCCACGAAACGCGTAGAGCTTTACCCCGATGCTGCAGCTATACTTCAGACGGATCGATATCTACCCATCCCTTACTGATACACCCTATATATTTTATATATCTTATAATGTTGTTCAAATAACATTGGGTGGATGTACATATACCATGTGGATGCATGTGCCAACATTGGACATGTTGTTATTGGCAGGTGCATGCTAGTTTTAATTATTTCGATCATGTGCTGTCATGCATGCATTCTCCATCCAGCTTGCATGCATGCTCTTTCTGTATATATGTGAAATGAACTATACTATTAGATCAATGTCATTTAATAAACATTTTATACTGTAACTTATCTCCACTATTCAATTGCCTTATTTAAAGTCCCAACTCCCTTCCTGTTCTCATCCAATACCGGGATGGAGGCACCTTATGGTGCTTCATCTAAAGTCCCAACCCCCTTCTCTATGCATACAAATATCGGGATGGAGGCAATTGAATATTTGGGATTGGCAGTGTTCCCCTGCCTTCCCTGTGTGAGATTTGCCCTCACTTATAGGGTGCCTTTAGTGAAAGGCTTATATACTGACATTATCAATGTTTATTTGTGTTATTTTTTCTACATTTACACTTATGAGCCTTGTATATGATAACTCTCTATACGCAGCATTTCCTTATGCTGGTTTAGTGTACCCACATGGATTGTTCCCATCCAGATGTCCAACACATGTCATCGTCCAGGTCAGCTATGTGCTTTGTGTGGATTGATTGGCGTTTGGGTGCAGCTGAGGTCTCTCTTCACGATGGGAGCTGCGATGCGCTCAGTGGACCCTCCCCCTCTTCCCTCCCCCGGCACCCTGTGTGCCTGGGAGGATCGGGCGGGTGCCCCTTCGCGCATCGGCGCCACGTCCGTCACGTTGTTTATGTGACGGCACTCACGCCGCACGTATGACGTCAGCCATGACGTTAATGCGCCGGCATTCAGTCATAACACTCTTGCGCCTGGATGGGGGAGTCTCCGTGCCGGCTACTGAGTGTTTACTCGATCCTGGTGCGGCTCTTTCTCCCCCATTGGCTCACACGTGGCGTTGGCGGCATATATCCAGACTTCCCCTGAGGTGAGCTGCTCTATTGACCAGTCTCTCCCTGGGGTCTCTGCACACCAGTCATATCCATCTGCTGGTGGTGCTTTGATGCAGCATTGGGGTAAGTTTCCTTTCTCCCTTTCCTTTTGGTTTACACCTTTCATTCCCTCCACTTTGGTGTTTGATCCTTTGAGCTCAACCCATTTTTTGCTCTGTTTCACCAGGTACTTCCCCTTTAGGTCCCTCACATTCTTTTAGATCTGTACCTGCCGAATATTTTAGACACAGGCACCTTATTATTATTACTTTGTGGCACCTTTTTCAATTTATTTTTCACTTAATTTTGAAGCCACACTTGGTTCACCCAATAATGATTATTACTATCACCCCCAACATTACTATTACAATATTACACTAAATTCATATTTTTGTTTCCAGATACACAACCAGCTTCACCAAGCTCACACCATATTCTTTGCTATATGGCGTCCTCTGCCACACTTTGCACACCCCCATACCATCCAGTGCTGCATCTCTGGACTATGCCGCCTCAGCTCCCTGGGTGGGGATATGTTTTCGGCCAACCCGACGCCGGCTACCCCGCACTGCATATGCTTTCTGGGATGGTGAGTGAGTCTTGTTAACCATTCATAGACACATTAAATATTTCTGAGAATTATTTTCTTCAGAATACGCTTTTTACATCTCACTATACCTATATATTTCATAGGAATGTCTGCCGCATCTGCTCCTGACGAGTGGGAAAACCCACGAAACGCGTAGAGCTTTACCCCGATGCTGCAGCTATACTTCAGACGGATCGATATCTACCCATCCCTTACTGATACACCCTATATATTTTATATATCTTATAATGTTGTTCAAATAACATTGGGTGGATGTACATATACCATGTGGATGCATGTGCCAACATTGGACATGTTGTTATTGGCAGGTGCATGCTAGTTTTAATTATTTCGATCATGTGCTGTCATGCATGCATTCTCCATCCAGCTTGCATGCATGCTCTTTCTGTATATATGTGAAATGAACTATACTATTAGATCAATGTCATTTAATAAACATTTTATACTGTAACTTATCTCCACTATTCAATTGCCTTATTTAAAGTCCCAACTCCCTTCCTGTTCTCATCCAATACCGGGATGGAGGCACCTTATGGTGCTTCATCTAAAGTCCCAACCCCCTTCTCTATGCATACAAATATCGGGATGGAGGCAATTGAATATTTGGGATTGGCAGTGTTCCCCTGCCTTCCCTGTGTGAGATTTGCCCTCACTTATAGGGTGCCTTTAGTGAAAGGCTTATATACTGACATTATCAATGTTTATTTGTGTTATTTTTTCTACATTTACACTTATGAGCCTTGTATATGATAACTCTCTATACGCAGCATTTCCTTATGCTGGTTTAGTGTACCCACATGGATTGTTCCCATCCAGATGTCCAACACATGTCATCGTCCAGGTCAGCTATGTGCTTTGTGTGGATTGATTGGCGTTTGGGTGCAGCTGAGGTCTCTCTTCACGATGGGAGCTGCGATGCGCTCAGTGGACCCTCCCCCTCTTCCCTCCCCCGGCACCCTGTGTGCCTGGGAGGATCGGGCGGGTGCCCCTTCGCGCATCGGCGCCACGTCCGTCACGTTGTTTATGTGACGGCACTCACGCCGCACGTATGACGTCAGCCATGACGTTAATGCGCCGGCGTTCAGTCATAACACTCTTGCGCCTGGATGGGGGAGTCTCCGTGCCGGCTACTGAGTGTTTACTCGATCCTGGTGCGGCTCTTTCTCCCCCATTGGCTCACACGTGGCGTTGGCGGCATATATCCAGACTTCCCCTGAGGTGAGCTGCTCTATTGACCAGTCTCTCCCTGGGGTCTCTGCACACCAGTCATATCCATCTGCTGGTGGTGCTTTGATGCAGCATTGGGGTAAGTTTCCTTTCTCCCTTTCCTTTTGGTTTACACCTTTCATTCCCTCCACTTTGGTGTTTGATTCTTTGAGCTCAACCCATTTTTTGCTCTGTTTCACCAGGTACTTCCCCTTTAGGTCCCTCACATTCTTTTAGATCTGTACCTGCCGAATATTTTAGACACAGGCACCTTATTATTATTACTTTGTGGCACCTTTTTCAATTTATTTTTCACTTAATTTTGAAGCCACACTTGGTTCACCCAATAATGATTATTACTATCACCCCCAACATTACTATTACAATATTACACTAAATTCATATTTTTGTTTCCAGATACACAACCAGCTTCACCAAGCTCACACCATATTCTTTGCTATATGGCGTCCTCTGCCACACTTTGCACACCCCCATACCATCCAGTGCTGCATCTCTGGACTATGCCGCCTCAGCTCCCTGGGTGGGGATATGTTTTCGGCCAACCCGACGCCGGCTACCCCGCACTGCATATGCTTTCTGGGATGGTGAGTGAGTCTTGTTAACCATTCATAGACACATTAAATATTTCTGAGAATTATTTTCTTCAGAATACGCTTTTTACATCTCACTATACCTATATATTTCATAGGAATGTCTGCCGCATCTGCTCCTGACGAGTGGGAAAACCCACGAAACGCGTAGAGCTTTACCCCGATGCTGCAGCTATACTTCAGACGGATCGATATCTACCCATCCCTTACTGATACACCCTATATATTTTATATATCTTATAATGTTGTTCAAATAACATTGGGTGGATGTACATATACCATGTGGATGCATGTGCCAACATTGGACATGTTGTTATTGGCAGGTGCATGCTAGTTTTAATTATTTCGATCATGTGCTGTCATGCATGCATTCTCCATCCAGCTTGCATGCATGCTCTTTCTGTATATATGTGAAATGAACTATACTATTAGATCAATGTCATTTAATAAACATTTTATACTGTAACTTATCTCCACTATTCAATTGCCTTATTTAAAGTCCCAACTCCCTTCCTGTTCTCATTATATACATGTGTATGCCTGCCCAAGCGTATGAATTTCCTTAAGTTGCTGCTATGGGATCTAGCCCCAGATCTTTTGTAGACCTAGCAATGCCCCTGGGTAGATGTCAGAAAATTAAGCCAACAGTCAGCTTCTTATGACTAAATTCAATGAATAAATCAGCCCTAATATTTTGTAACATTAATAAATTAAGCCCATCTGTTTTACTGTGTAAAATATATCTAAAAAGTTTTTTTCACCTTTTTTTTCCACAACAGAGGAATTGAAAAACATATTTTTTTTAGTTCAAGGTACCCTAATGTAATGAAAAATTATGTTTTGATACAGACTGAAATATAAGGTAAACCACATACGAATGAACATACAATCTGTATAGAGATTTTGTCTGTTTATTTGTGCAATGCTAGTATTCTTGTGCAGTCAAATACTCTAGTACATGAATTAGATATGTAAAAGTCACATGATTTGTACTATTTTGTGGAGTATAATAACCCAGCTATAGCATTACTTGTATTCTTCTAGATGTAATGTCAGTAGAACATCCTAATATACATATCAAGTCTTCTCTAATTCCATTCAAACTATTAATTTTATAAGAAGTAAACATTTTGAAAAAAAAAAAAAACACTTGATATGGTTTACTATTACTGAACAAACAAATACCCTTACTAGTTATTGAACAAACATTTTATGTTTAGCAAAACATGCTTCCATTCTTCCAATGCAACTGAAGCACAGTAGTAGATAAGAACCCTTAAAAGCATTGAAAGGTTGAAAAAGGGACCAACTCTCTAATTGCACCATTCCCCTGTTCTTTATTATAGAAAATAATATCAATTTCCATGCAATCAGCTTATAAGAAGATATTTTCTTTCTAATGGATATTTTTGATAATGGTACTCATGGGGTTAGCTTGCCCACTTTTAGATGGCTTAGAAAATAAACTCAATTGATCAGCAATTGCTGCAACATTTCCAGAAGGGCTATTAAGATACACCATATAAAGTGCAACTAAAAACATCTCCTACTCCCATGCCTGTGCTGAGCTAACCATTCTTTTGTTGCAAAATGTCCCTCCAACTTTCCTTATGATTCTCATGGGTATGGTATAGTAGGTCTAGATTTGAAAAACTACTACAATTTCTAAAGTTATAAAGAATAAGGTAAAACTTTTTGCAAGGTACATGTACTACCTTTGAACTTGTCTTATTGGTAAGAAACAATTATTGTTTTACTTGAAAAATCTGAAAAAAAAAAAAAAAACAGAAGCATAAAAATGAGCAATAGATCATTGAATTATTTAGAAGAATACTCAAAGAAAGAAAAAATAATGATTAATAAGAAACAAGAACACTGACACAAAATATTTAAAGATTTTCCACACACTACTGTATCAAGTAGAAGCCAATTTTAACTTATTCCAATAATCCTAAATTAATTCAACCAAAATGTATCTAATTTTGATTGATTTATTAAAGGAAAATAGGCTGTTCACTTTACAAGGGAATTTGCACTGTGTTAGAGTTTTTTTTTTTGAAGAGGAAACGATGTTTCAGCAACTGGAACTTACTATGCTTATAGCACACCTGTACTCTCTCCTTCTCACTGACTTCAACCTCTGATTTCTTCAAACCAGCAGCCCACTCAGGCATCCCTGGGAATATGCCATGAGTCAGGCTAAATTCTTGTTGTAACTCATATGTCTGGAGAACATGAGCCACACTGGGTCAGACCTGCTGCCTGACTAGATACCATCTTCAGCTAGGTAAGGTCATGTATGAGAAAGGCACCAAACCGCTGCAAAGGCACTGCTTTTGCCTGGGAAAAATCACATGTACCTTGCTTCAACTTTTCGCTTTTGCTTTTTTGCTTTTTCTCAATTTAGTGATTCATCAGTTCATCACTAAGTACCCTGCCTTCCAGTTCCTTTGCCATGCCAGAAGTGTTTGTGGCCACATTGGTAGCCATGGCTCACCTACCAGAAATTTAGCACCAATATGAGATGCCTGTAAACTGCCTTATCTGTGAGGATGCCATGCACTGTGAGGATGATAATGCTGTAAAGGCTACATCAACAACAGCATGCTATCAATGAGTATGTTTAAGTTTATAGAGCTAGGGAAGAAGCCAGGGTTCTATTGATCAGGTCAATGCTCCATCATTAAAGTGATTGTAAAGGCAGACGTTTTTTTCATTCTATGCATTAAGATAAAAAGCATTCTGTGTGCAGCAGCCCCCTCAGCCCTTCTAATACTTACCTGAGGTCCATCTAGACCTAGCAATGTTGCAGGAGTGTCTCGGCTGCCCGGGACTCCCCTCCTCAATGGCTAAGACCGCAGTGTGGCGCCATTGTCTCCTGCTGCTGTCAGTCAGCCAATGAGGAGAGAAAGGGGGTGGGTCCGGGCTGTGGCTCCATGTCTGAATATACACAGGGAGCTGTGGCTTCAGCTACGATGCCCCCATAGCAAGCTGCTTGCTGTGGGGGCACTCAATAGGAGGGAGGGGCCACAAGCACAAAAGAGGGACCAGGAAAGAGGAGGATCTGTGCTGCTCTGTACAAAACTACTGCACAGAGCAGGTAAGTGTAACATGTTTGTTATTTTTAACAAAAAAAAAGAGACTTTACAATCACTTTAACCACCTCAATACAGGGCATTTTCACCCCCTTCCTGCCCAAGCCATTTTTCAGCTTTCAGCACTGTCACACTTTGAATGGCAATTGCGCGGTCATACAACAATGTACCCAGAGGAAATTGTTATCATTTTGTCCCCACAAACAGAGATTTCTTTTGGTGGTATTTGATTACCTCTGCGGATTTTATTTTGTGTGCTATAAACAAAAGAAGAGTGACAAGTTTAAAAAAAACTATATTTTTAACTTTTTGCTATACTAAATATCCCCAAAAAATATATAAAAAAATATTTTTTTTCCTCAGTTTAGGCTGATACGTACTGACCACTACTCCACTGACACCGACCACTGACGCCGACTACTGACACTGACACCAACCACTACCCCACTGACACTGACTCCGTCCACTGCCCCACTGATAGCGTCCACTGAACCACTGATACCAACCACCCCCTTTTCCAAAAGCACTGTGAAAAAAATATATTTAAAAAATAAAACCCCATTGTTAGAATAGTACAAAAATAAACATTAAAAAAAAATAATTAAAAAAATGTATAAAAATAAAAAAAATCCACTGGTCCCAAAAATCCTTTTGAAAAAATAAATAAATTGTAAAATAAAAAAATAATCTGACACTGTCCACTATCCTGACACCATCCTGCAAGTACTACCCACCACTGTACACTCCGCATTCCTGTTATTCGCACCGCATTGCTGTTCAGATCACATGCGATGTCTGTGCGATGCGATTTCAGCCATACAAACTGTATGGCTGAAATCGCATCATGTTCAGACCAAACTCGCACAGGACCCTTTTTTTGGTCCGCACCAGAATAGCATGGGTGTTCACTCCTATGCGATCCAATTCATGTCCTAACTGTCAGTTCGCAGTGCGATATGCGAGTTTCAAATGGGGGTGTTGTTAACATTGTATGACACTCCCCAGCAGTTCGCATATGGCAGTGTGAACTTTAAGGTATATTTGGAACCTTAATTGAAAATAATTGAGCTGCATTATTGCTCTCAGTTATTCATTAGTGGCTTATCTCAGTTGCTTCCCATTCTCCTTTAAAATTTATTCTGATCTGAATAAAATAAAAAATGTGAAAAAAAATGGCAACTATTATCTTTTTTATTTTACAGGGCCTGCTTTCCAAAAACATATAATGTTTTGGGTGTTTTAGGCACTTTTATGGCCACAAATGAAAATGTTTTTATAAAGTATGTGCAAAGAATGAAAGAAAGTACTATTGAGTAGAACTGGTTATTTCCTTTTGTAATGCACGAGAGGAATAGCTGGGAATCCTAGTGGGGACATTTTGCCATTTATTTTTCAATATTATTAAAATAGAAATTAGCACATAATTTAACTTGCCAGCAGAAACTGAAACAAAACTGAAATATAATATCTGAATGGTGTTGACCATTTATTATTAATTTTTTGCTAGAAGCGCAGGGAAAAAGATATCAAAGAGATGATAAAAAGTGGGTTTTAAATTTATTGGCGTATAACACGCACTTTTTTACCCTGAAAATAGAGGGTAAATCATGCCTGCGTGTTATACGCCGATATCACCAACAGGGGCGGGGATCGGGCGGTCCTATTGGGAGGGTGTCAGGCCGGCCGCCCCGCCTCTCCTGGCCGTGAAACAGCGCTGCCAGTAAACCCGTGCCAGCCACCTGTGAAACACCGCTCCCCCATGTAATGTAAAACTAAGCTGCGGCTGCTCACCTCCTCCCGCTCCGCCTCCTCCTCGTGTGCAGCATTTGATTGGAGGAGGAGAGCGGTCACCTGACCGTCAATGAGAGTAGAGCAGTCACATGACCGGGACCCCAGGACGGGAGAGAGCGGCGTTAATGGAGCTATGTGTGTCCCTGTATATACAGTGAAAAAAAGCCGCGCTAAAGTGATAATATGAATAAAATCACATGAAAACACTTAAATGAAAATTATTGAAATAAAAATATTGAAAAAAAATCTGTGTGAACAAATTATTCATACAATAAAGTCCAATTCAAACTAAAAGTGATGGTGACACAAAAAAAAGAGTTTATGGTGACATATAGTTTCCAAAAACGTGAATGTGAAAGGAACTCCACCAAGTGATCTTAATCCACCACCGCTCTAATGGTGTGCTTACCAGAAGGCAAGCTTTAATAAGCCTGTAACTCGAAAGCCGTCAGGGTATGACCAAACCACTAGGTATCGCCTCTAGAACTCGTGTTCGGCTGGTGATAGCGACCAGAAATCCTGGATCAGGCAAATCTTCCCTTATAGGGTGTAAATGGGATCGAACTCCTCCAAAAGTATCAAGCCAGGGAACCATGCACTCTTTTCTCTGGCAGATACTGCAAAACACCCATGCTTCCGGGAATGTAGGAAAGTTATGATGTTAGCACGTAGTTCCGCCCATACATGACATCTTCCAGGGCACGTACACCATGCTGCATCATCACCTTATATACTAAAAGGGCTGCAACCAAGCCTCGATCTGATAATGCTCAATCACAGGCAGAGGTCTCTTTAACTCCTTGTCCTACAACTCCTGGGGTTCCTAGATATGTCCAGGGAAAATAAATATCTCAACTTGCCTCCCTCAGGAGTTCAGAGAGGCCACACTGGATGAAGTAGGGATAACTGGGCAAGTGATCAACAGCCAGGGGAGTGGTCCTCCTCTGTCAGAACTTGAGTCAAGCCAGCTAGGTATATTTATACAGTATTCACTATTTGTCACATTTAGGGATGAGCGCGGTGTTAGCTTTTATTTTTTCCATGTGTGTCCCTGTTCCAGCGCTGGGAGTGCAGTCACATGACCGGGACCCCAGGAGAGAGATCGTTAATGGAGGTATGTGTCCCTGTCCCAGCGCTGGGAGTGCAGGGGGGGGCCTTTATAATGAAAGGGGGATGTGTATTGTACAGGGGCAGCTTGTGTTATACAGGGGCAGTTTGTTTTGTTCAGGGGCAGTTTGTTATGTACAGGGGCAGTTTGTGATGTACTGGGGCAGTTTGTGATGTACAGGGGCAGTTTGTGATGTACAGGGGCAGTTTGTGATGTACTGGGGCAGTTTGTGATGTACAGGGGCAGTTTGTGATGTACAGGGGCAGTTTGTGATGTACAGGGGCTGTGTACTATGCAGGGGGGCTGTGTAAAGTTTTTTTTCTAAAACTTCCCTCTTGAAGTTAAGGTGCGTGTTATACGCCGATAAATACGGTATATACGTATATTGTATACATATTGTTAGCATGGACAAGATGTTATGATATAACATGGTGTGGTTACACATTTTCTGTGAATGCCAATTAGCTATACAACACTCTCAAATCTAAAATAACAACTACTGCAACAGTTTTTTATTTTTATTTTTTTACAAGGACTGAAGGAGTAGAATTAGGTGTGTCACAACACAAGTACTTGCAGTACACCGACGTCCAATTGCAGCAGGCAAATTTCCCTGCCTCAAGCTGCTGGACCTAGAAAGAAGTAGCACTCCCAGCCATCCAACATGCACACGGTTGAATGCTAGCCTGGCCTAAATTGCTAGCACTTCAATGCTGCCTTTTCAGTTGGTTGACTCGGCACCCTTCCGTGAGAGTTGTGCAATGTGCGGTTTCTCTCAGTGGCAGGTTCCCAAATCGCCACTTTTTCTTTCTTACGCTCGAAGGCGATTCCGTCTCTCGTACCGGCATGTGGATGGGCACAATGTCCATGCCTCGTGGTAGGGCGGTCAGCGGTTAAGGTGCTTATTACCGCTGACTCATGGTCCAGCAGGTCATGGACAGGGACGGTACATTTGCTTTCACACGGCCCATGGGACACTCTATTTACTGGGAGGGTTGCGGGACAAGGTGCAAGTAGTTTGAGGTTGTTTTCCGCCACCACGCCTCCAAAAAGGACTACTGCTACTGGTTGTATGACACACCTCTCTCCTCCACCCCCTCCTATTATATCTCTCTCTCCAGTGCTTCTGTCCTTGGAACCAGCGGGCTCCAGTAGGCGTACAAGGGGATACGCAAGTACGCAGGCAAAAGATGCCATGCCGTGCTTGCGCTGGATGTGTTTGGGGGTCAGGATCTCACTGGGCCAGAGGATTCTGGCAGCTCTCGCTGGGGCAGGCCGGAGGTGGTTACCACGCACGTCAGCATTAAAGCCAGAATGGTCGTTTTCAGACAATGGCACAAACTCCTCTCTTCCGCCCTGCGACAGGGCAGCTCACCCATGTGCCCCCTGCATGGCTCACGTCCTCAAACTGGTGGTTTCTGCAGGGTTCTTGGGGCAGGTTCCCAGGCTTACAGGATGTCTCTGAGGCAGGCCAGGAAAGTCTGTGTGCATTTTCCGACATCTTATAATGCCAGCAGTGCTCACGCTGTCTGAGCTGCAAAAAGGAGCTGTACTGCTCCAAAACCGCCTAATATGTGGTCACAGCCCCACCAGGTGGAATACGCAACGTTTGGCTTGCTTGCAGAGACTGCACACGCGGCAGAGGCATCATCAATGAAATAGCAATGGGAGCAGAGGATAGGACATCTCAGGGAGGCTTGCAGGAACAGAAGGTACTGTGCCTTTATAATGAAAGGGGGATGTGTATTGTACAGGGCAGCTTGTGTTATACAGCCAGAGGGCAGTTTGTTTTGTTCAGGGGCAGTTTGTTATGTACAGGGGCAGTTTGTGATGTACTGGGGCAGTTTGTGAGTCTTGTACAGGGGCAGTTTGTGATGTACAGGGGCAGCAACAATTTTTTTGTGATGTACTGGGGCAGTTTGTGATGTACAGGGGCAGTTTGTGAGGGCCGTGTTGCAGTGTTGTAGCATGGACAAGATGTTATGATATAACATGGTGTGGTTACACATTTTCTGTGAATGCCAATTAGCTATACAACACTCTCAAATCTAAAATAACAACTACTGCAACAGTTTTTTATTTTTATTTTTTTACAAGGAAATAGCTAACAAAGAGTATTAATAAGAGGGGGGAGTTTAGCACTTTAAATGAGGCACACATAATGTACCTCCATCCCTGATTCAGGTGAATAAGAAAGGAGTGTGGGACTTTAAACAAGGCAATTGACTTGTGGAGGTAGAATGGTTGGTAAACATTGTTTATTTGTAACAATAGTATGAAACAAGTAAAAAAGTATTTTCATATATATATACACATGCACACATGGCATGCACATGATGGATACATATGTTTCAGCTTGACAACACATGAGAAGTATTGAATATTGATAAAAAGGTATAAATACAAATATGTAACACGTCATAGAGACGGAATTGGCACTAAGGTGAAAAATATCAATCTTGAGCATGATTAATTGTGGATATAATACAAGATATTTCCTATTAGCATGCATTGGTTCACCATATGCAACAGAGCTGCTGTAGAAACAAGAAAATACACACATACACATAGATAGTTACATAGTACTCAATTAATTATGAATGTATAAAAGGTATATAAGGGCCAGTAACTAGATCATGAGTCAAACTTGACTGAGCACCCCATGGAAACTCAACGCGTTTCATTATGTGTTTATGTTGCATATTTCAGTGACACATATACATTGATTTTTTTCTACCCTCATTGCCAAATGCAGAATTTTGGAAAAGGGATTCCAACCTTGAAAATTATTCAAACATTCATGTATACACTATATAGACACAATAGATTCAAAGCATATTTATATTACATACATTTGGCCTATAACTCTTTTCATATAAATTCTACTATCTAAAAAAAATCAGTTGACTTTTAAATGACATAATATATGGCTTGTCCTTTCACCTTGAGGCAAGTGCTTAATCAGTGACTAAATAACTTACACATGGACAGCACTGTCAGGTCACATATCCCCCCCCCCTTATTTCCCAAGTCAGCAGTATACAAATTGCTTAGATAGGTCAAACAACAGTATTTGAACCAAAAAATGAATGAAGGAGTGGTGTGTGCACCTGTGTTTTGTTTAAAGGATAACTACACTAATGTGCAATTAACCTCTATGCAACTCCCCAGCATAAGTTTTATATCCACCTGTCCATGCAACTGCTAGATTCCTGCTACTTGACACTCTCAGAGCTACACAGCCTCCATTGCAGTTTCCTGCCAACTGAAATGTCAAACTATGCTCTTGGTAAACTGAGGCATTCCGGGCCCTTGGACTAATTTCACTCTTAGATTTGATTCTGAACTACCCTGTATGTATGCAAAAAATATAGAATTTATATATTTTTGTACCCCCACAATATAACATACCAGAACCCTAGCTGTTTAAAACACACATTGGCATCAGTGCATTAATCTGTGATATAAATGCAGTATGCATTACAGTTCATTTTCTCTTAAGGGTGTCTAAATAATAACGATCCACTACATAACTGCATAAGTGATTTGTGTTACTGTATGTCAGAAACAGTCCTGACACATAGGCAAAGTTCAACAGAAAAACAATCTTATTTCTGTTGCATTCCTCATTTTAGAAATTCTGACACCTGTCTTTGTAGTTTTAATTTCTTTTTCTTTTTTTTTTTTATCACATCGGTGAAATCCACATGGAAATGAAACAAATTATGTATCAAGATGCAGTTAGTTCTCATTTTGCCATTCAGTGCATTGCATGTTCATTTTTCTGACTTTCTAGAACAACACAGCATGCTACATTTTTATTTTCTCTG
Organism: Lithobates sylvaticus; assembly: GCA_028564925.1. Lineage (NCBI taxonomy): Eukaryota > Metazoa > Chordata > Amphibia > Anura > Ranidae > Lithobates > Lithobates sylvaticus. The sequence goes on along the minus strand of CM053027.1, from coordinate 457,238,356 downwards.
TCTGTCAATCTATCTGGAGGAGTCCTACTGAATGTGGGAAAAATAGAACTAAAACATGTCTCTAGTTGAGCTAGTTCTGTTGATTTTCTTTAGGTTTGTATCTACATGCAAAATAACACAGAATTGTACATTTATAATTCATAATAATATTTGTATGGGACAGATCACCCCAAAAAGGATCTTAATTAATGAAGTGAAAACTTAAATTTGCGCAAGACAATTATTACCTGCCATGTATCACTTTAAATTGGGAATATACTGTAGCCAACACAAACTTGGAGATAATAATAACTCAAGAGTTTTTGGCATTATATTTTTGACCTTTGATAAACAGACCCTATAATTGAAAGAGCTGTCAAGCATATAATAGAAGTGAAAAAAAATCAGATAGTTTGAGTTGCCAGAAAAAGAATTTAAAGAATGCAATTATTATAAAATTGGAATTAAAGATATTAGTCTCAAATCTAAGTATCTTATTATCCTTTAAAATATACAGTATAGCTTATGAAGCAAATGAAATTCTGAAAAGGACAAAGTAAATATAGGCATTTTAGGAACCAGCACATTCTTATCGGTTTTAAACTAGTAGTCAAAATTAATATTGAAGAAAAATTCCAGGTATGGATACTTTTACATAGTTTTATTGCCTGTAGCTATGCAAATACCATACCAGGGGATCTCTCTAGAAGCTGGAAATCACTGTAGTAAGCATTGTTACTACTGTGATCTCCACTAGCTTCTGGTTCCTGTGTCGAGCAGTAGAGATGGGCCGAACAACCCCTTGTTCCTTTCGCAGCAGAACTTTCGAACATGGCAAATGTTCAGAACCGAATAATGAACCCCATTGAAGTCTAGGGGACCTGAACTGGAAAAATCTAAAGTGCCCATTTTGAAAGCTTATATGCAAGTAATTGGGCATACAATTGTCCGAGTAGTGCCCTGGGGAACATGTATCAATAAAAAAAAAAGTCTGTAAAAAACTTGAATGACAAATAACAATCAAAATGAAAAATTATTTTACATATAGTACCTGTGGGGTCCGATTAGTCTGCCTCTAATGTGGCACATATGTACTGTGTATAGAACATGCTGCAGCAATAATGACATTTATAAAGCCAAAAAGATTACATTTTCCATTCAAGCTTTCTTTATTTTATAAACAAAAAGCTTGGGGAGCCAGTCTGTATGATGAGGCCACAATTTTGTGCACTCGGAACAAGATTAGAGATTTTTTGGATAAATTATGGTGTCTCTTTCACAGACTTTGGATAGAAGTAACAAGTGTGGAAAAGTTGGGTGTTGGTGTGCCTCCACACCATAACCCTATAGAGGTACTCTTGGAGAAAGCAAGAAATGGCCTCACTGTCAATAATTTAAATGATATGCACCTGTCAAACAGGTGCAGTAAAATTGGTCTTTGGATGTTGTGGTGCCTTCACACAGTAAATCTATAGAGGTACTCTTGATAAAAGCAAGAAATGGCCTTGCTGTCAAAAATTGAAATTATATGCACCTGTCAAACAGGTGTGGAAAAAATGTTCCTTGGGTGTTATTTGTGCCCATAAAACATACACCAAAAATTTGCTTCCAGATGAAATCAACACTCACAAAGCTAGGCAGCCTAGACAGTCTTTCAGAGATTCCTGATCCAGAAAGCACTTAATCAGCAGCATCAACATTAGGGGCTTGATAGCTGCTGCTAATACAGATTACTGATTCATTTTGACTGATTCATTTTGATAAATGTCAGCCAGACTATGGAGTCTGTGGTCAGGTGCACACTCTTATCCGTCACAAAACCTTCGGCAGCACTGAATTCCCATTCAGAAAGCACACTGGATGCAGGGCAGCCCAGCAGCTCAATTGCATACTGGGAAAGTTCTGGCCAGTGGTCTATTCTCATGACCCAGAAACCCAGTGAATCGTCAACTGGAAAGCTCTTCTTGTCTGTTATTGCCCCTAAAAAATCTCCCACCATATGATGCAGATGCTGCCGATGGAATGTGGAAGCTGACAGCCCTGGGCACGAAGAACTGAAAAAAATTGAAATACATCACTGAAGCAGCCCCCTTCTCCACCACTCCTCTCTTAACCAACAGAAGCATCACAACTACGTTTTCCATCACACTGTAACCTACCAGAGTCAGAAAGGGTGTTACACAAACTCCTCTTTAAGGTATACTCAATATATTTCATCTTCTGCTCCCTCTGTGGGGGCGGAATGAGTTCTGAGACTTTCCCCTTGTAACGATAGTCAAGGAGAGATGCCAACCAATAATGATCCTTCTCCTTGATGCCAAGTATTCTCGGGTCATTTCACAGGCTTTGAAGAGTGAGGGAGGACATGCACCGCACATTTACAGAGGCATGAGAAGACACTTCGTGGTCACTGAGTATTACCATATCTGGAACTGCTTCATCCCAGCCATGTACTAATCCAAAGGGTTCTGGGGATGAAAAAACATCTGTTAGGAGTAAACATATGTCTTGCTCTGCTTCAATGCCTCCAAAACTGCAACAATCCTCCTCCTCTTCCCTCTCCTCTAGCATGGCAAGAATGGTGTCTGCATAAAGCAGCTCTTCCTCCCGCTACTCTGCCTTGAGATGCCCAGTCCATAATGCCACACAGAGTCTGCACCAGCAGAAAGACTACAGGGATTGTGTCACTTATGCATGCATTGTCACGGCTCACCATCCTTATGGCCTCCCTAAATGGGGACAGTACAGTGTATGCATCCTTTATCAGCAGCCATTGGCATGGGGGAAAAAATGCTGAGCCGTTGTGACATACTCACACAGGTACTCTTTGACAGCCCTCGGCTGCATGTGCAGCCACTGCAGCATTGCCAAAGTCAAGTTACAACTAGTGGGCATTTCAAAAATCAGGTGATTTATGGGCAGGTGGAATTCCCGCCTTATTTCAGCCAACCGAGCACTGGCTGTGTATGTCCATCTGAAATGGCTACAGACTATTCTGGCCTGCTTTAGCAGATCTTCCAACCCTGGGTACCTATTTAAAAAACTCTGCACCACCAAATTGAGGACATGTGTTTGTGCCATTATCACACACCACCATTCCTGTCTCCATCTGGTGTGGCATGAACCACCTCTGGGCCTGCCCCTGCAGAGTTGCAAGAATCTCTGGTCTGGTGTGGCTTCTGTACGTAGACAGACCAGCTGAATCACTTCATGGCACCTGTTAGCCTAACTCATTATATAGCTCCTTAAACGCTAAGGGTGCTTGTGGATTATAGGACAATTCAGCAGAGGGGGGCATGGAAATGGAGGGGGTGGAGCTAACAAATCTTTCATCATCACCACTAGCTTTATGGAGATGTGGCAGCACAACAAGCTGCAGTACTGAGCCCTGTCCTGCATCCTTCTGAGTTCCAAGCTGAGTTGCCCAGTGTGCTGTGAATAAAATATAGCATCCCTGACCATGCCTGCTGGACCACATGTCAGCAGTATTGTGGACCTTGTGGCTCACTACCTTGCCCAACGATACCACAACATTGCCCTCCATGTGATGGTAGAGAGCTGGAATGGCCTTACATGAAAATAAATAACAACTGGGAACCTGCAATTGTGGTACAGCACATCCTGCAAATTCACAGAAGGGGCATAATCAACCAGATGGAAAGGCAGTAGTTGTAAAACCAGAAGCTTTTACGAGCTTGCATTTAGATGCTGGGCATGTGGGTGGCAGTGACTGTATTTTATTTTTGCTGCAGCAGATGGGCCAGAGAAAGTTGCCTGCTATAATCTACAGCTGGTGGTGTGCTACTGGCAGATGTGCTGCAAGGACCTGGGACACCCTGCGCTATAGCATTGCGTCCCTTTTGTGTGGCTTTCAGGTGTTCTTGCCACTGGGCTGAGTGGTGGGAGGTTAAATGCCTTTTCAAGCATGGGATACCCAAATGGCTTGTGTTTTTGCCACGCCTGATGTGCTTGAGGCAATGTTTGCAAATTGCAACAGTGCGATTGGCTGCACATATGCTAAAAAAGGCCCAAACAGCTGATGTAAGTGGGTCGGAAGATAGCGTCACAATCTGGTGGAATAGGGTGGTTGCTCTCTACTCTTCCATGATGGTTGCGTCAGTGACCTCATCATCCCATCCATCCTTATTATCACTAGAGACAACTTGGCAATATGCTGCGGCTGGGGGAATATGACTGCCAATTTGTTGTTTACTAGTGTTCTCTGTAGGCTCATGTTCCTATCTTCCTCATCATCAGAACTATGGGCTCGATGTTTGAGTCAAACGTAAGTTTGACTCAAACATCAGGTATTCGTTTGTTTGTAGAACAAACTAACATATGGGATGTTCGCGGGACATTCGCCCACCGCAATGCACCCCATAATGCACTGCAAGATTGCAGTGCATTGAAAGGCTGCTGATTGGCCAAAGCATGCACCTGACTTGTATGCTTTGGCCAATCACAGTGTGATGTTCTGTGAGAGCCATGACTGGCCAAAGGCAGGGTGCCTTTGGCCAATCATGGCTCAGGGGCTAAGTCCATGCCCCACACTATATAGGGGTGCTTACACAGCGGTCGGGTATAGTGTTTATGAATGGTGAGAGATTGGGAAGGTTTAGTTAGTGGATTGAGCGTGCAGTTAGTGTAGTGTATATAATTATACAATGTAGAGTATATAGTGTAGTGTATATAATCATACAGTGTAGAGTATATAGTGCAGTCAGTGTAGTGTCTATAATGCAGTGCATAGTGTATTGTGCAGTCAGTGTAGCGTATATAGTGTAGTGCAGAATATAATACAGTATATTGAAGTGGTTAAGGGGAGCCCTATGACAGAATTAAGAAAAAAACAGCATGGGGTCCCCCTAAAATTCATACCGTGCCCTTTGGGTCTGATATAGACTTTAAGGGGACCTCCACGCCAAAATTTAAAAAAAAATTGTCAAAATCCATACCAGACCCTTTTTCAAGCAAGCAGCCAGCCAGGAAGGGGGGGGGGGTACAAGTGAGCACCCCTCCCCTCCTGAACGATACCATTCCACTTGCCCTCAACATGGTGGTTGTCAGGGTCTGTGGGAGGTGGGCTTATCTGAATCTGGAAGCCCCATTTAACAAGGTGGCCCCCAAATCCCGGCACTCCCTATGTGAATAGGTATTGGTCACTGTACCCCTATGCATTCACCCAACATTTTTTTGATAAATCCTTTATTAAAAACAAAATAAAAAACTAAAGTAAATCCACTGTCAATCCCGCTGCCCGACTGACCTGAAAAATAGCTAAAATGAAAACTCTCTGCCTCTATAGGAGGTCTCCTGCCAACTGCTCCCTCTTCGCTTTGAAAGCTCTTAAATAGACAAGGGTGGGGCCATCCAGTGATGTAACCAAGTGACCCCGCTCCTTCTGGCATCATGTGATTCAGGCACCGGGATTGACGATGGATTTACATCATGGGACACTTTTTTTGTTCTTTTTTAATAAAGGATTTTTCAAAAACTGTCTCTATTGGTTTTAACTTTTTGAAGACTTTTTTGGTGAATGGGTAGGGTTACGATGTGTAACCGATACTGATTCACATGGGGAAGGGTGGAATCTGGAGGCCCCATTGTTTAAGATGGCTTACAGATTTCAATAAGCCCCCTGCCGGCAGACCCTGATAACCAGCGGCCAGGGTTGTCGGGAAGAGGCCCTTGTCCCCATCAACATGACTGATTGTCATCCCTGGCCCACTTTTTAGGGCATGAGGGTGTTTGACCCTTTTACATTCCCATTTCTAATTGCCTTTTAATTGCTTCTCCCTGTTTTTCCAGTCTCGTTTTGTCACTACAGCCTCTCATCCAGTAACTATATCCATTTTATGTTGTTCAGTATTCTAATCTTTTAATTTACTGACCACTTCTACTTTGTGTTTATTATACATCTCCATATACATTATATGTATTTATCCCCATATGTTTACCCGTCTTCATCATACCTTTTCAGGTTTATTTATAGAATTTTTTGTCCAATTACCCTATTAGGTGGTATTACTACCATACCTGTATTAATTTTATCTACCTTCTATTTTTTTCAAAAAAAAAAATCTCTTTTTATCATCAGCAGGAATTTTAAAAAGTAATGCTGGTTTTACCATTTAATTAATTTTATTGATTTTTAAATATGCAGGCCCTTATGTGTGCACTTCTGAGGTGCTTCTTCCCATGTTCTAGATACTCATGATTGAATCACCCTCTTTTTTAATCATTCGTATTTATTTTAATATTGTATTACTGTATTTTCTATTGTCTGTATCAGGTTTGAAGTTGCCGCGCTGCACTTTATACTTATAGTCACTAGATGGTGGTGGGGTAGATTACCTAACTTGCTATCCCCGTGGGATGGGCTTTCTTCCTTCCTTCTTACATAGAGGGGCGTTCCCATTATCTAGTTTTCCTCCCCATTGGCTTGCACGGCTCCTCCACCCTCTTAAATAGATGTCTGGTGTACGCGTAAGGCGGTCTTTCTTGGTACGCGCGACGTCACTTCTGCATCCGCCGTCTTCCGGTTTTTCGCCCTGCTCGGCCGTGGAACGCACGCCGGCAGACCGGAACGAATGGCGTTCTGCACTGTTCATAGTGTATGGGCTTACTAGCTCTACACTTTACTTATATTGTTCTCTTTTTTAGATGATTTTTAAATTAAATAAATAGCCAATATTGATTCACACTATGAGGCTCATCCTTTCTTATGTATATGAATTTGCCGCTGCTGGTATCTTCTAAACTTTGCTGAGACCCACTAAGTGCCTGGAAATTGGACACCATCTGGAGAGAGGACATCATCCCATTTCCCTTTGAGAGGAACGCAGTCTTCTGGGACTTGTAGTACCACACATGTTACCCCTGCAGGGGTGAAGCACTCTGGTGAGTGCAGACACATAAGGGGAACTGATTGAAGAAGGGGAGCACAGGACACCTACTACTGTATTTTTGCACTGAAGCTGGGAATTTGTGTCACTTTGGATTGAACTCATGACATAATATTTTTTTTGTGTATTCATTATTTTAAACCATTTTTATTGGTCAGTACATATTATTATTGATTACTAAAAAAAAAAAAATTCACAGTTTTTGAAGGATTAACATATATATTTATTTTATATATTTTACTTATTTGTCTTCATATTGATTACATATTTTGTATCATTTATATTGCTTGTACATTACCTAAGCCATTTTGTATTTATATATTTTTATCTTATCCACTGATTGCCACTTATTTTGGATTGTCACATACTCTTTCCCTATTTATGGTTTACTTTTAGTCACTCGTCTTTATACATTTTACACCACACCGTAGGACGCACATATATACTTTATTGGTGTTAATACATGTATATTTATATTCATCTAATTATATTCACATCCAAATAGAACAGCGCCACCATCCCTTTTTTAGCTCACAAACATTCACAAATGCACTGCAATATATTGCTGTAAACATGTACCAATGCACTGAAATATACTGCGTTAAATGTGCACTAACGCACTGAAATATGCTGCACTTAATTTGCACTAATGCACTGAAATATACTGTGTTAAATTTGCAGTAATGCACTAAAATATACTGCGTTAAATGTGAAGTAACACACAGAAATATACTGCTACATGTACTAATGAACTGGTATACAATATTCCTTTATAAACCGTGGAACAAGTAGCGCTGGATGTAATGTAAATTCACATCAGTGATCATGTGGTACTAAATGATAACTCACTATTCACACAGTGAAATGAATATCCTTTGATTACAAAAAGTGTAATTAATTGTAACAAAATCAATTACCACAAAAAATGAAGTAAATTATAACCAAATAAATAGTAACAAAACACAAGAATAACAGTATCTAAAACAATCACCCTGTGAAACTTAGTGACTATCCAGCAAAAAAAAAAAAAAAAAAAAAAAAAGGGGGACTGGATAAAATATTTCAAATTATATCATCAGTGTCCATTTATTAAACAGAATAAAGTCCGTCACAGTGAAAATTCATATAAATTACTAAAAAATCCAAAGTTGCAAAAAGTCTGCAGATAATACTCCAAATGATGGATAAAAGAGGTGAATAAAAAGGATGATGGCCAGTGACTCTTGAATGAAATAAACTTGCAACCACGCTCCTCCACCACACCGTTGTAACGGTGACTCCACTCCCCTTATGTGATTGAACTCACCAGCTGTATATGCCTTACACTTTCGTGTTTGGTTGGAAACGTTTTTCCCTCTTTGCAGGGGTTTAGATGGGGTATCTCCAGATTACAGCTCAGATTATAGAGGTGATTCCTTTGGCTGTTCATACAAATGCGCTCATGCAATAGAGAAAAAACTGCCTCCAATAGCGTAATAAAGTTTAAAAACTTTTTAATCTCACATAAAATCGCATCACATTGCACTCACATAGGTAAATTGGTAATCACGCCAAAATGTAGAATCACACCACTGTAGATAACTGTTTACTGGAACATGGATGGTCACGGCTGACCCAGGATATGCGGGTATAACAGATGGTATCTCACCGCTCTTTATCTCTGCTGCCGCTCTGCACCGATCAGTGTAAGGTGCTCAGCGTCCTGTGTCTGCCTCACACGTTCGCCAAGTAGCCACGCCCCGACATGTTTCGTCACAATGCATCCCCTACCTCATTCAACTAGTTTTTAATTATGGTTCATTCATAATTAAACCATAATATTTAAAATTGTATATATACAAGTGGTGAATGCCAGCAGAGAAGCACCATAGAGTCGACTGCTCAACACACGCCAATCTACACCGGCATGTGTAGTGCCCGATCTCCGACCGTGATACATCCCCAGCCCCATTCAACTAATCTTTAGTTAAAATACACTCATATGTTACATTCATATAGGAAAGGGGTTCATTAAAACAACCATTGGATAAGTTGATATCAATTCCTCATCTGCATCCTTTCTAAGCACATGCCTGCAGCTCCGTGATACAGACAGGGAAAAAAGGGTAATTAATCTAAAAAAAGGATATATTTTAAGATTAATATATTCAAAATGACCCTCAATCTATGATCTACTATACCCTGTCCATCTAAAGATGATATAAATAAAAATATGCATGTGTATACAAATTATACACACACATGCATAATTATCAAAATTAAATAGTATTCTAATTAAAATAAAACTACACCTGTAATCAAATCAAAAAATAAAAATAAAACCATAAAGCTGGAATGAGTATGGCTCTAAAAAAAACAATAAAGATAGAGATACAGTATTATAAATGCATGACTCTGAACGATCAAAAATTGCTAATGAAGCAATTTAGATCCAGTTCAATATTCATCCCTCTTGGAGAGAGACACTTCATCAAAAATATCCACCAGGTCACCCGCTGGGATAAATCCCTGACCCGATTGGAACCTCTCCAAGAGGGATGAATACAATCAATTCCATAGAATTGAAGTAAACTTGGATCCTGCTGGTGATATTCCTTAAAATGCCTTCTCCTTGTCCCCAGTCACCCACTCTAGATAATTTTTTAAAGGAACGACATGTTCAAACCTGATGTTTTACCATTAATATATTTGAAGAATGTTTGGGGGGTTGTTCTACTATATTTTGCAATCTGTCGCTTGTTTTTTACATATTCTGTTATATTCTTTGAGACACATAGGTTTCATTTTTAGCGTTTTAAACTTGCCCATGAGAATATACTTTGCAGTGAGTTCACATACAGGTTTTTTTTTAAGAATTACCCTTTCTTTTTTTTTTTTTTTTTTTCAATAGATTTTATTGAAAACATTGCAAGTTACAAAGCCGAGAAAGTATACAATTTTTCAAAAGGGAAATGATATAGAAACAAAAGCCGTTGTCTAGGCTCTTACATACATAGGTACATAACGAATAACAAGTGTAGGGTAAAACATGTGTCACAGATACCTGTGCCATAACGAGGTAACTGGATGGATCAACACGTAGGGTCCCTAGAAAAACAGACTACAACGGTAGCTGTTCTGTGTTCATTGATGCCAATATTCCCTGCCCGTCTGAGTCTTGGATAGCAGCCCTCATCCTTGGAAAATTAGCTCTCTTAAAGTTAGTGTTTTTATGTGTCCAGTATGTGCTTATTGCTTATAGCTTACATTAAATTAAATCATGTTATGGTCACTGCTACCCATATGTTCTTTTATATGAACATTAGTAATAAGCTATGCATGGTCTGTGATTACCAGGTCCAGCAGAGCATCATTCTTAGTCGGGGCCTCAAAAAACTGGACTACAAAATTGTCTTGTAATAGGTTTATAATTGTTTGCCCTTTAACTGTTTCTGCAGTGCCATTACTCCAATCAATTTCCAGGTAGCTAAAATCCCCCATTATTATTATTATTATCCCAGTCCTTGCAGCCCTTTCTATCTGTGCAAGGAGCCATGAATGAAATAATAATAATAATAAATAAATGCATCTCTTTTAAATATACTGTACAATACATGCTTCAATATAAGATATTCATGTGAAAAAAATGTATTACTGCATAAAATAAATACAAGTTCAATAAAGTTTATTCATTTACACAAGGTTAAGAACTGTGGAAGGTTTTTTTAAATTTAACAATAAGGTGGTTATTTATTAATTTATTTTATTAGTAGTATAGATTGTTAGATTAAATGCTGCACCTTTTGCAAAAAATATTTAGTACCAATATTTTTCAACTTTGGGTTATAGAAAGGTGTGCAGCAACTGTTTGTAATTAAGCATATTCCCTCACCATGGGCACAGCGTTGTTTCTCGAATTTCTCCATAATACGTAGAATGCTTTGCATTTTCCCTGTAAAAAAGCATTCTCTGATTGAATGAGATGGAGAGGGTGACATCACCATAATCACACCTATCCATCTCAGATATTTTTTTAAATAAAAAATGTGAGTTAAGCATCACTTTTAAAAGGACATGTACTGTAGACCGAAAAAGGCAAGCAATGAGTGCACAAAGCAGTTAACAGTATTGCCTGGGGTATCCCTTCAGCTAACTTTTCCCCTTTATTGACTGACCAGGCCTTGTTCCACAACAAGTCTCTGTGAGTTAGGTAACCATTGACGTAGAAATGCAGGGCTTTTCTTTGCTCATATACTGCCAGACACAATGACTGGATAACTGATGCCTGGTAGGGAATTATTTAAGAAGCTTTAGGAAGCACACATTTGAGCTTCAATTTTCATGACGGACATCATAACTGTCTTACATTAAACCTCACTTTAAGGAATATTGTAAAGCACTGTGCAAACTGTTGGCACTATATAAATCCTGTATAATAATAATAATAATATAGGGAATAATTCACTGTTGCAATGCAACTACTGTACACATTATCTGCTATGTATTTTACATTAATACATTTTTTCTTGCCAGGCTTTAATCATTCTATCGGTACATTTGTCTTGAAATCTAGAAGCATATTTCTTTTAAATGCTTTCATAAAGTAAAAATGTATGATTGAACACTTACTAAAAAACTATCTCAAGGAATTTGTCTACAGCTTAATATCACAGTACAACTAGCCACAGTGGAGTTAGTTGACCTTAGTATTGTCCTACGTATGCAATTACTGTTTAGTGTCATTTCCAGTAACATGAAGCTCTCCAAGGAGGATTAACAAAGAGCAAGTGACATTGGTCTTTTGCATTTCTAAAAGAAAGGCTGACTGAACAGACATAAGGCACAGTGACTTTAAGACTGTTCCAAGTCACTTTCTCTCAAGAATCTTTGAAATAATACTAAATATCTTGCTTGAGGTTCAGGTACATAGACTGTCTTGAATGCAACATTTCAGAAATCATATTTGCACAAATTTTACAGTGTATTTCACTTGCTGACCCGAATGAATATTTTCAACAAAGCTTTACAATCTCATATGGACAAGCAGTATAGTAATATGTTCTATAGAATATCCTAATATATGAATGAACTAAATGGTCTGTTATTAATAAAGCTATGAATGTGTACTATGTAGTGTAATATTGTGGAGGCAGAGGAGAATTTTCTTCCCCAGGCCAGGTACAAATAATATATGTTGGACTAGAGACCTCGAGTGGAGAAATTCCTCTATTCAACCTCAGTCAGAGCAGTACTGTTGGGTATAATATAGCCATCTGTATCCCACTCAGACCAGCAATCTTTGCACCTGACAGAGAAAAAACTTCAATCACAGATTTGTGGATATGAGATGTTACATGACATGGCTAAGTGGTTAGCACTTGTGCCTCACAGCACTAGTGTAGTCAGTTCAAACGCCAACAATGGAACTACTAGCAGGGAGTTTGCATTCTCTCCCTGTGCCTGTGCGGGTTTCCTCCTGCTCTGTAAAGATTTGCTGGTAGGGTTAAATAGACCTAAATTGTCTAAATTGACCCTAGATTGCATGAATGTAAATTTGTAACCTTATATTGTAAGCTTTTTGAGAGCAGGGACTGATGTGAATGTACTATATATACTGTATATGTAAGGTGCTGTGTAAATTGTGCTATATAAAAACCTATAAAAATATCAAAATAAAGTGAACACTGCAGAGAGCTTCACATTAAGTAAATGCTGGAAGACTGCACAATTTCAAAATGTGCTCTTTAATTAAAGGAATTCAAATAATAAGTGTTACTTTTTATGAAGGCATTGCATTTTTAGTATTTAAATACGGTGAGTTTATTTCCTTTTCAAAGAGCAGCTGTTACTGTATATTGTCTAGGTCATTAGGTACATCTTCCTTTAGAAATATATACAGTATATATATATTTTCTATGCACTGTATATACTATATACAGTATATTATTAAACACTAAAAATATATTTTTTGCCAATATGTTTAACACAATAATATTAAATTAATAAAGCATAAATTAAACTGTAAAATCTCATTAGTCTAGTAATTTCCATTTATTAAAATATTCAAACAGATGTACAGAAAGCCCAGTTCTGATATAACAAAAAAGTCACTGCATAGGACATTTCAGCTCTACCTTTATTTTACGTATTTGTGTAAATATTTTGTTGGCTTTATTAAATATATTGCAAGTGGCTAGTAAAGAGAGAAACTCCAATTTGGTATTTAAGAATTCATCACCTTAAACCCCAAATCCCAGGAAATACTGAAAAGAGCCTCCAGCATTTTAGTTGGAGGCTAGGTTCCACATTTGTGGAGCCAACTTGCTTGCTTAAGGGCTTTTATAAATTAGTTAGGATCATTAGGGTATACATGTTGTGGATTTCTACTCTAATTATGTTAATCAGAATGTGATTGGTAATCTAGAGGGCTGGAAATACTTATTATGATTTCTGCCCTTTTATTTATAAAAATATATACTATTTGATTGTTTAACATGCAATCAGTAAATTAAAGAATAAAATATAAATTATTTAGGAAATATGGGCTATGCTTAGGAATGATGTAAGGGGTAAATAGCCAATATATTTGAAATAAAGCCAACTCCGACTCCTGTAATCATAGTAAAGAATAAATAACATGATCTGCACCCTGTAGTATTTGTATGGATATGGAAACTATATTGTAAATACCATAGGGAGAAAGGTGGCCAGATGTTACAGGTCACATTCGTTATATTCAATGGATCACAAAGTTGAACAGCTTAGTTCTCGAGCACTTAGTGTTCACTACACTAGAGATTCATGTATATAAAAATATCCACATTAATACATAATTTGGTGTTTAACAATTATTTTTGGGTATGAAAATGTACAAAGCATGCAAATAGTTCTTTAAAAACAGTAAGACAAGTGGTACAAAATGATATGCATATCTGCGATTTTGTATACCAAAATGATATGCATATCTGCGATTGGTGAGAGTGTAGAATTCCGACGCGTTTCCAAGAGGCTAAATTATGCCTTTCATGGGCGCCGGCGCCATAGACAGACTGTCTTTGGCTGAGCTTCCCACTCCGCGCATGCGCACATCGCACCACGCGATTGTGCTGTATGGGCAGAGACGTCTTATGACGCCGTGTGGCTGACGCCTAATGAGACGCAGTAGGCGGCACACACATTGTTAAACCGCCCATGTCAGCGGTTTTCCCCTTTTCCTACTTTCCATCAGGAAGAGGATCCAGCCTAATGGGCGGGATTGGAGGTGATGACGCGGGACGCCTTTGCGTCTGACGTCATCCCAACACACCCACAAGGGCGGGACAGAGTTCTATTCCACCTATTTAAGGACGCCAGAGACGGTATATGGCGTCATTCCGCCTCACAGCATTGAGCTGTGTGCATCACTCTCCACCTAGGACTCCTTGAGGATCCTTTCCTGGAACATTTCTTTCTGTTTGAACCCTTGGATCATGGACTCTTGGGTAAGCAACCTTTATATGAGAGAAACAATTTTTTCAATCTCATATCCAGGCTCTAAGATACTATTCCTCTTTCTCCATGGGTGGTTTTGTAGGTTTTTGCGCCATTAGATATATGGAACCTTTTTACCCTTACCGTCTTGTAGAGAGTATGGGAATGCGGCCATTACTTTCTGCCAACTCTTGGACGTCTCTTCTTCTCGGAAAGTGAATGGGAGGCAATGCTATATATGCAATATTTGACTATGTAAGTGCATGTTTCAAAATTTATTATGGATATATATTGAATATTTGTTCATATTTACATGCAATGTATGACTCTCCACCCCATGTCACACTGGGGTGGGGAACATTTTTTGCTTTGTTCTTGTACATAATTGACACGTTTTGATATTCTGTAGATGGTGACTATAATTCCCTGAGGAAGACAGGCATAATTTAGCCTCTTGGAAACGCGTCGGAATTCTACACTCTCACCAATCGCAGATATGCATATCATTTTGTACCACTTGTCTTACTGTTTTTAAAGAACTATTTCATTTTTTATGTCTTTGACTTTGATATTACAATCAAAAGTTCAGACAAGGGGGGAAATATCGTTATCATGAATAATGTCGATTATGAAAATATGGTCCTTAAAATACTCAACGACCTTAATTGTTATAAATCAATTTCCCCTTCATTGGTGGACAAATATAATCAAGATTTCTATGCATTGGTTGATGAGTCCTTTAGTGTGGGGACAATTACTCGAGAAATCTGGGAGTTCATCAGAACTAGATATCCCAGACTACCCACTCTATATGCCCTCCCCAAAGTGCATAAAAGTCTTCAAAATCCACCAGGAAGGCCCATAGTGTCAGGCAATGGATCCATCACGGAAGGAATCAGTCAGGTCATTGATGACCACCTGAGACCCCACGTCATGGATCTACCGTCCTACACTAAGGATACCATTCATCTTCTGCAGATCATCGAAGAGCTAACTATCCCCGAAACAGCGATCCTAGTGACCATTGATGTGGAATCGCTTTATAATAGCATTCCACACGACTTAGGTATCAAGGCAGTGGATAAGGTTTTAAAACAGAGAGCCACTACAGATTGGAAATTCAATTCCTTTATTGTTCAAATGTTGGATTTCATTCTCCGACACAACGTTTTTGTTTTCAAAAATTCCCACTACCTCCAGGTACAGGGAGTAGCTATGGGGACGTGTTGCGCGCCCTCATATGCGAATCTGTACCTGGGGGAGTGGGAAAAAGACTTTTTGACTAGTGAACACGCGTCGATGTACACCTGTCACATTTTGATGTGGCAGAGGTACATCGACGATGTTTTTATCATTTGGGACGGATCAGAGAGACAGCTAATAGAATGTTTGGAACTTATGAATAAAAATGCCTACAACTTGTTCTTCACTATGAGCTTTAATCACAATGAGACCCACTTTTTAGATATTTGTATCAAAAAAGCACCTAATGGAAATTTAACCAGTAGGTTGTTTCGGAAGGAAACTGCTGGCAACACCCTGCTTCACGCGGACAGTTTCCATCCATTGCCATTAAAACGATCTATTCCCTTCAGTCAATTCCTCCGGATTAAGAGGAATTGTACGAAGGAAGAGGACTTCCAAAGAGAAAGTGATGGACTCACCCTAAGATTATTAGATAGAGGCTATACCAAAACATGCCTCAAAAAGGCTTTTAATAGGGTTAAGGCTCTTACTAGGAGAGATCTTCTCTTTAAAAAGAAGAAAAAGAATGTTGATGAAAACACTCGTATTATACTGCGATTCTCAAATGAACATGAGAGGATTCGCAAAATTATCAACAAGAATTGGTCAATCCTTACAGATGATCCAGTTGTAGGTACCCTGGTCTCACCTCGCCCTCTGATTTCCTATAGAAAAACTGTTTCAATTGGTAATCTAGTCACACAAAGTGAATATAAGGGAATCTCTAGGAAGGATCCCTGTAGGAACTTTGGAACCTTTCCATGTGGAAACTGTGCTCAATGTTCAGTCATTGGCCAGAGAACCACACTGACGCTGCCAAATGGGGTAGACTTCTCCCTGAGACATTATGCCTCCTGCCAGACTCAGGGGGTGGTGTACCTCATGCAGTGTCAGTGTGGTTCTTTTTATGTAGGCAAAACTAGACAGAAATTCTGTAAGAGAGTTGAAAAGCATATGCATGATATGAAGATCTGCAATCTATATTTGCCTTTGGGGCGTCATATAGCCAAGAAACACAATTATAGAGTGCCGAAAATCAACTTCACAGTTCTTGACAGACTACACATTCCAATCAGAGGAGGAGATTGGAACAAAGTTCTTCTCCAACGAGAAATGCGTTGGATTAGAACTTTGAAGGCAACTACTCCACCTGGCTTAAATGAGGTGGAAAGTTTTAGACCATTCTTGGATGGCTATAGTTCAGGGAGGACTGACTAAATTGTCAGCCCTCCTTCACTTGGTCTTCGTACAATAATAATCTTACATTTATATGACCCCCTATCTTGTCTCGTTTTCTTCAATTGTAGGTCCCCCATCTATTGGGGGGTTCTCCCTCCATTCTCTTTGCTCTTTCTTGAAGTGGGTCACTAGGTTAAGTGAATAGTTCAGCTTTTTGGTTTTGTTTATTGGTCCATAAATGGACAATATTTGTATAAATATGTTTTTTTGATTCTTCAATTGTAAATAGCTTTGCCTCCAGGGGGTTTTTACTCACCGAGAAAATACTTTATTGATGTCCCATACCTGGCAGATCTTTAGTGCCCTCCCACTACTCTCTACCTGGCAGCCTAACCCCAATTGACCCATAGTCCCCCTACCCCGTGATGAGGGGCATCGCGGGATTTCCTTTTAGGGGGGTAGTTCCTTCATATTCCATCTACGATGGTCTGGAGGTCATTTTGGATCCTTTGGGGTATTATTTATTTGGGTAATTAGGAATTTATTTTCCGATTCCCAGATACATTTCTTGCCAGTGGTTTTAGTCCCCTATTGTTGCCTTGTTGTGGGGGATGGGGTATCTCCTCACATCCATGTACCTGGGCCTTGATTAGGCTCTGGGACAATGGAATTGTGGGGAGGTTTTCTTCCCCTCCCCAGCACCCTTCTATGCAACAATTAACTCCCTCCCAGTTTACATCCCCCAGCTTGGTACGGGATTCTTTCCGTATTTTGGGGGACACCTTTTCCCATTGGCTTGTTCCCCCAAGGCGCCACTCTCTATGTCCAGATTTGGGCATAGGGGATGGCGGTTCCATGTGTGGCCACTTGCGCTCTTGGCGCTATCCACAATTCTGTCCATGCAGATCACATTGCGCATGCGCAGTTCCATACTGGGCGCCGGCGCCATAGACAGACTGTCTTTGGCTGAGCTTCCCACTCCGCGCATGCGCACATCGCACCACGCGATTGTGCTGTATGGGCAGAGACGTCTTATGACGCCGTGTGGCTGACGCCTAATGAGACGCAGTAGGCGGCACACACATTGTTAAACCGCCCATGTCAGCGGTTTTCCCCTTTTCCTACTTTCCATCAGGAAGAGGATCCAGCCTAATGGGCGGGATTGGAGGTGATGACGCGGGACGCCTTTGCGTCTGACGTCATCCCAACACACCCACAAGGGCGGGACAGAGTTCTATTCCACCTATTTAAGGACGCCAGAGACGGTATATGGCGTCATTCCGCCTCACAGCATTGAGTTCAATCTATTTTCAGTAAAATGAATACCAAATGTATTCTTACATTTTTCTGAAAATTATATACATAATACTCAATTCATGAAGATTTACAGAAGTGTAAGGCTCTTTATTTAATCCATGCAACTTTTTATTATAGCTTTGTCAATTGAACCTAGAGAGCTTCATTTAAACACTGATTTGCTTATTTAAAATGTAATTCCTGAGAAATGTTTACTTTAACAATTGTGTATGTAGCACACTACTCCCTTGGGAGCTGCAAAGTTGTTTATTTTCCCACTGGCCATTCCAGACATTCGGGGCTACCCTTACCTCTGACACTTCGGGTTCCATTCTGGCAATAACACAAACTCACTGTCTTGAAGGTAAATATTAGATTAAGTTTACTGAAGAATATTTAAGCATAAACACAATAATTTCACTAGAACAGGTATAAACAATGATTACAATACTGCACTGCTACACAAACGTAATGCAGCAGTACAGTGGGTGTTCACAACAATTACAAAGTTTAAAGATTTCTTGGATAACCCTTGAGAATATGTCTCCAAGTGGGACTAATTCTCAGAGTGGCAATGTCTCTGATTCTGGGCACCTTCCCGCTTCCAGCACGCTGTATTAAACACAGTTATGCAAAACCATCAATCTTATACAATACAGCGCAATTTGTATCGGGAGCTCCCCCTGCTTTATAATGCAGTCCATTTTTATAGTAATTGAATGCAAGGCTTGCAATAAAGATGTCATCTTTAGTATTCTGTCTTCTGCTAGCTATTGTGTGGAAGTAATTGTAATCCAAAGGGTTCAACAAACAAAGAACAAGTGGCACACTTATAACTGCCTCCGGTGTAGTTATCTCCAAATTACTTAGTCAGTTCTCAGTGGAGTATAGGCTTGAGGCCTACTTAAACTCAGTCTAATAGTGTGAGACCTCTGCTGTGGGACTACAGGTCCCAGCAACACTGTGATATGAGTCTAGGCGTGTATAAGTGTGTTAATGACAGCGCCTTGAGGCGATTCAGTTCGCATTGTAGCGCTATACAAGTTATTCATCCATTCAATGACTATGGGCGGCAGCCATCTCACCAAACCAGGCCTGGAAGAATAAGAAACTTCTGCTCCGGTGTCTCAGTCCTGCTTCATGCCAGCCAGCGCCATCACACTGCTCCTCTCTGCAAGATGACCGGGACCCTCAGATGGCTCCGTCAGGTGTCTCTGGATCCTTCCCGATCCAGTCACACTGTCTCTCAAGCACACAGGTGTAGAGCAGAATCGCTGGTTGTTCCGCTCCGCAATTGCAGCCGGCCGCGCTCTCTGGAACACCTCCTCTATGATCCTTGTAGGCAGGCCACGCATCCAGAAGAGAAAGAAAATGGCCGCGTGTGTCCTTTTATAACCTACCCAGAATGCAGTTCAGTACTGAGTGTTCATGGGTAGGTTACTTAGCATTGTGGGTAGTTCGGCCCTTGCACAATGTAAACAATGAGTCACTGTAACATTTTCTCTATGTTATTTAATAGAAAATAGATGAAGTACCTTTCACATTTTGGCCACTAGATGGTGCCAAATACCAATTTATAACACTATCCATAGACTAACATTGCATAGCAGAAATGTCAGCGCTACATGTATATAGCGGGCAAGGTTAGAACTATGTTATTTATGACTCTGTCTTCATTGAGCAGATCATTTAAAAGTCCACTTTAATAATGTTCTGGAAAACACAGTGGTAAACGCATAATTCAATAAGAAGTAAGTAGATAAGTGTTTGTACTAAGTTGTTAAAAAAAATAAAAAATACACTAATCATTTTATTTTATTAATGAGCATGCTGCAAGACATATTTAGTTATATATTTATAATTCAATTGATTTATTTGCTGTGTTTTTTCTCTGCCTTCAATTCAAAAGAGAAAATCAACAAGAGACATTTTCTTACACTTTAATTATTCAAAGTGATTGCATCCTGACAGATGCAAGGCCATCCATGGTTCAGTTTGACTGGCTTGTGTTCTATATCACAATAACAAGTGTTGAAGAGTCGGTAAAACATGAATACAGTAATACTTGAGATCATAAGAAAATTATTTTTCACAAAGGAAGAAAATATAATAAAATGTAGACTGTATCGAAAGTAAAAGTAGATTTTTCTGAACCATCCATTCTAATGTTATACCTCCTTCTGAGCTGTGATGTATAGAGTGCACAGCAGGCTCTTCTAGCTGTAGAACTTAAACATAAGAAATCTTGTATGCTTAAAAAGTAGGTGCTCAACAAATAGCTTTGTGAGGGCAGTACATGAGAGCACTTTGTCCCCATGTTCTTTGTACAAAGGTTCCAGGTGAAATATATTAAGAACTGTTCATTGCCAGAGGAACTGGAAAATGTACTGTAGAACAATGCTTGCTGGTCTTTAACAGTTTTCAACAACCTAGCTGTTCAAGCTTAGAATCGGTATTCTTAACAGATTAAATCCACATGTGTCACAACCCATATCTTCTCATGTAAGCACAAAGAATACTCTTTTTCATGTCCCATAGCCATTTCTATTTCAGATATTTTACATAGCAGCACAGTGGTGTAGTGGTTAGCACTTTCACCTAGCAGTAATAGGGTCGCTGGTTCAAATCCAAACCACGACACCTTCTGCCTGGAGTTTGCATGTTCTCCCTGTGCCTGCGTGGGTTTCCTCCGGGTACTCCGGTTTCCTCCCACACTCCAAAGACATGCTGGTAGGTTAATTAGATCCTGTCGATAAAATTGGCCAAATATGTGTATGTGTTTGTACGCGTGTCGGGACCCCACAGGGCAAGGACCGCACTATACCACAGATGGACACCAGTGGCAAAAAGCGCCCTGAGGCGATTCAGTTCGCATAGGTTGCGCTATACAAGTCATTCATTCATTCATATCATCATCAAATACTTTTACAGATATTGTTATGTAACAGCACTATCACTAACCTATTTAATGTGCACAAGTGCAACAGATGCATATGTACTTCAAAAAATAATAAATATCCCCTCCAAAAATGTTATTAATCCCAAATAAATAAAATAATACACTCACAAATATGTAAAATAAATAAACATGTGATACAAAAAATCTCATACATAAGTATTTTTTTTTTCTTCTTTTTTTTTTTCATACATAAGAGTGTAAGTGTCCAGTGCTTCCAGTAAAGTGCAAAATGTTCAGAGAAATAAATCTTGTTCCAAAGTGCACACCTCACTACCTCACCAGAGGCATCAATCAGAAAGGTCTTATCTCACTCAAAGAAAACACTCCACAGGATGAGATCTCCTCCAAATGATTGCCTGTCAAGTTAAACCTTCCCATTAAATCTCAGGAAAATACCAGTGGAAAGCAAATAACAAAGGCTCAATAACGTAAAACCATTAAAGTGGAAGTAAACCCCCCTATCGTTTTCAGCCAAGGAAGCTGCCATCTTTGCCTCTGTTTAATCTTCAACTGCCACGGTGCTGCACATGTGATCCGTTATGACACCAGCCATTGGATGGTTTGACTGTTTGGTTGAGAGCACAGCCAATGTGCAGTTAGCATTCCCGGCATGCCTTTTTTTTAAACTGTTAAATCGATGGGTTTACTTCCGCTTTAATTTTTTATAAATATTAGGCAATAATACATCACGCTTACATAGACCAAGTGCATTTGATTAGTCAAATCTGAACCCTACCATTGATTTTTCGCTTGATTGATACCATAAAAAATCCCACTTGGATCTCTGTTATGTTTGTCCCTGAAGTGTCAGGAGATACTGTGGTTGATTTACTAAAAGTGCAAGCTCTGCATAAAAAACAAACATCTTCCAGGTTTTTCTGCTAAAGTTTAATTGAACAAGCAGAAGTTAGAAGCTGATTGGCTACCATGCACAGCTGCACTCGATTTTGAACTCTGCAGTTTTAGTAAATCAATCCCACTGTGTTTTTTAAAAACATTATTATATTATTTTATATTATTTATGTGTGCTCCATTTTTAATATTTAACTTTCTGGTTGTCCTTCCTATATACTGCAGCCCACATGGGAGAGGTTCAGAATTGACAAAGGACATTTTGGTGTCCGATGTTCAAAAACATCATGTGATCTTTATGTTTCTTTTTCTTTTGTTTACACACACAAATCCCATGCTGGCGCTTGTGCACACGATCGTGTGTGGCTGACAGCGATCATGCCCATTGGCCAAGCACATCGGTTCCCCCGCTTTTGGTGGGTCTTAAAGGGAAACCCGTATATATATATATACAGGATTTCACCCAGGAGAGCCATTGTGCCATACTCAGCCATTGTGAACAGTAAATCTGCATGAGCCAGTCGGTAACCGGTTAAAAAATACCTTACCTAAGTGTTTGCTTTTCAAAATGTGGTCATTTTATCAGTGTTCCCACTATCATGGTGCTCCAGGTCCTCCAAAAATGTGATAGGTAGTGAGGAAATTTGATGCAAATTTATGCCCCTAGATAGCTTGAAGATGCTCCTCTGAATTTGGGGCCCTCTATGTGGTTAAAAAAAATCACACATGTTGTATCCCTTTGCTCAGGAGTAGAAGAATGTGTTTTGGGGTGTAATTCCACGTATGCCTATGATGTGTGTTAGAAATATCTTATAAATTGACAAGTGTGTATAAAAAAAAAAATTCCATATTATTTCCTGCATTTTCAAAAACTTGTGGCAAAAATGTATGTATAAGTATGTCTACTCTGTGTGAGGCATTACTTATTAAAATGACAAATTTGTGAAAAAAAAACATCAAAAATCATCAACTTTAAAAAAAACCTGCCTCTTACTAAATATCTTGGACTGTCTTCTTTCAAAAATTTTATTTGGGGGGTATTTGTACTGTCATAGGCATTTTAGGGCCTTAAGAAATTAGATAAGCAGTTAGTACATCAGGACTGATCAATTTACATCAAGACAATTTAACAAAAAAAAAAAATATATATATATATATATATATACTAAGGTTTATTTTTACCAAAGAAATTTAGCACAATATATTTTGGCCTAAATTAATGAAGAACGATTATTTATTTGCAAAATTTTATAACAGAAACTAAAAATAAATGTTGATATTTTTTAATTTACATGGCAAACAATTTAAAAACTCAGTTATGATTAAAAACCATCAGAAGAAAGCTCTATCTGTCTCAAAAAATAATAAAAATGTAAGTTCGGTACAGTGTTGCATGAGTAATTGTGATTCAAAGTTTGATAGCACTGAAAGCTGAAAAATTGCCTGGGTAGGAAGGAGGTGAATTTGTGTGGTATTGAAGTGGTTACATTTAAAAAAAATACTTGGAGCTAAAAGAAAGCTGTGTTTTATACTTGTTTTATAATGGCAGAGTGATTGTTTTATTGTATGACAATGATGATAACGTCAATAATGTCCCAATCTCATAACAAGATAGATTATGTTCACAGCATGGGAACTTTTATACACCCTATTCCACATCCTTAGCTTTTTAGACTGAAAGAAAGCCAGCAAGTGAGATCTGCAAGTGCTGTTCTGTGGGTTCTCGCCCACCACAAGAATATAACTTTTGTTAAATTGCTTCAATTCTGGCATGGCCTTGAGGTTTTTATATATTAATAGAAGATGTGTATGTTAAAAGCAAATATTTGCAGGTTCTTTATGAAACCAAAAAAAAAGCATAAATGCTCTTTTATACATGCTATTCCTTTAGATTTTTCTCCTTCCGTACACTAATAAAAAAACGTCTGCTTGCAAACCCAAACCTACAGAAGGCACAAATCACAATGGTGGTGTGACATATTATTTAGCTAGGTCAATGCATCTGTGCAATGTGGTAAAGAAACTCCAATGAAATAGGATTGACAAACTGCAGGACAGGCTGTCAATATAACAAAGCTGGGAATGAATGGCACTGAGCACTATATCTGTTTCTACATGCTGTTTAGGTCTCTTTAGATTCGTGTTATATAACAGGACATTCTCTTAAAAAAAAAAAATCACTGCCCAGTTTTTGCCAATTTATCAAGTAAACATTACCTTTGTCTAAACGATGATTATACTGCAGGGACGTGCAGTCAGGGGAGGCAGGTGAGGCAGCCTCACCTGCCATGAACATATAAAAAAAGTTCAAAAAGAGCAAGCTTTGAGGGTCATAGCTTAGCGACCCGGGGGTAGGTAGCATAAGTCATATCCCACCACTGGTCAAAATTTGGGGCTCCTGGCACCTATGGTTCCAGAGATACGGGGCTTCTTGTGCAGCCTGTCAGAAGCTATATACAGAGCAGCCAGTTTAAATACAAGCTGGCACACTCTGTTTGCAGCAGACTGAGAGGATGAGCTCACAGTGCCTCTCCTCACTTCTTGTCAGAAGCACTGAACTTAATGGACAGCTTGGAGCCTTGGACCAATGGTAATGTACATTTGGCCCCAGCTGTCCAATAAAAATGCTGAAGTGGAGGCTCTCCTCTCATTGCAGTGTCATAGAAGGGGGCATGTGTCTAAAAGACACATGCTCCCTTCCAACCCAGCCCTCTTAAAGCAGACCTTCAGTAATTTTTTCATCTTTCCATCTATTAAATCGTATGCCCTTGTTGTTTAAATGTAAATACTAAAACATTTTTTTCTGCCAGTAAATACCTTATACAGCCCACTTCCTGTTTCTTGGCTTTTGACATCAATCACAGCTCTCTCTCACACTTGTGAGAGATTGCCAAGGAGGGAAGGGGTTAGTGATAAAAGGGTCAATGAGAGCTGAAGGGCTGGAGAGCTGGAGGTGTGCCTCTGTGTGTCTGTGTAAATTCAGGAAGTAAACAGGCAGCAGCTTCATATGAAAAAAGTGTCGAAAGACAGAAAAAATATATTATAGTTGCAGCAAACCACCAGCAGGGGTGTAAACCCCCCCCCCCCCCCCCCCCCAGGTAGGTAAAAAAGAAAATCAATATATGGTGGTGCGCTCCAAAATGAATAAAATGAAGATGTACTAAAAGGTGCTAAATATACACAATGTAATGTGTAACACACTGATAAATAAATAAACAAACACTAAAATTCAAAGAAATTGATTGCATGAATGAATAAAGTGCATACGTGCCATAAAAAAACACATTGCTGAACCAACTTGCTGAAAAAAAATCCACTAATCATAAAGTGCATAGGTGACACACATGTGAATAGATATTAATTATTAGGCCTCATGCACACGGACGTTTTTACAGCCGCTTTTTTGAGATTTTTTTGCAGCTTAAAAATGCCTGTCCATGTTAGTCTATGGCTTCATGCCCACCTAGGCGTTTTTGAGCTGCAAATGGCATAGGCGTTTTTAAGCTGTAAAAAAAATCCAGAACCAGTGCGTTCTGAGGCTCCAGCGTTAGAGCTGTAAAAACGTCAGACGCCGACAAAAGGTGTTAAATGGCAATTAACGAGGCTTAACGCTGTATTAAGTCTCGTCCGGTGTTTCTGTCTCTATTGAAAATCAATGGTTCCCTATGGGAGCCCATTGATTTGAATAGAAGTTGTACCAGAAGTCGGATCAAGATGATCCGACTTGCGGTGCGACTTGTGTGCTGAGGATCTTGAAGGGGAACCCCGCAAAAATGTAAAAAAAAATTAGCGTGAGGTTCCCCCCAAGGCAATACCAGGCCCTTCGGTCTGGTATGGATCTCAAGGGGAACCCCACACCGAAAAAATGGCGTGGGGTCCCCCCAAAGATCCATACCAAACTCTTATCTGAGCGCGCAGCCCGGGAGGTAAGGAAAGGGGCCGAACACCGCCCCCCTCCTGAACCTTACCAGACCACAAGCCCTCAACATGGGGGTGTTGGTGCTTTGGGGCAGGGGGGCCCTGCGCCCCCCACCCCAAAGCACCTTGTCCCCATGTTGATGAGGACAAGGGCTTCTTCCCGACAACCCTTGCCCGGTGGTTGTCGGGGTCTGCGGGCGGGGGGCTTATCGGAATCTGGGAGCCCCCTTCAATAAGGGGGCCCCCAGATCCCGGCACCCCACCCTATGTGAATGAGTAAGGGGTACATCGTACCCCTACCCATTCACCTGGGGGAAAATGTCAATAAAAAAACACACTACACAGGTTTTTAAAGTAATTTATTAGGCAGCTCCGGTGGTCTTCTTCTGACTTCGAGGGTCTCTTGCGACTTCTCCGGCCTCTTCTCCAGCTCTCTGGTGCCTTCTTCTGGGCTCCAACGCTATCTTCTTTCAGCTCTTTTACTAGCGGAGGAGCCCTGTCTTCTCCTCCGCCGCCGCCGCCATTCTCTTCTCTCTTCCGATGTTGACACAAAACTGTCTCCCGCTGTAATGCGGTGTACGCGGTGCGTTGTGATTTATATAGGCATGGGGGTGTGGTCACCGGATGAAGTCACCCATTGACCCCGCCCTCTTATGACGTCATAGCCAAGGGCATGATGGGACTCTGGCATCATAAGGGGGCAGGGGTCACCAGCTGACATCATCCAGTGACCCGCCCCATGCCTATATAAATTGCAATGCACAGCGTACACCGCATTACAGCGGGAGACAGCGTTGTGTCAACATCGGAAGAGAGAAGAGAACGGCAGCGGCAGAGGAGAAGACCGGGCTCCTCCGCTAGTAAAAGAGTTGAAAGAAGATAGCGTTGGAGCCCGGCAGAAGGCACCAGAGAGCGGGAGAAGAGGCCGGAGAATTCGCAAGAGAACCCCGAAGTCGGAAGAAGACCACCGGAGCTGCCTAATAAATTACTTTAAAAACCTGTGTAGTGTGTTTTTTTTATTGACTCTTTTCCCCCAGGTAAATGGGTAGGGTTACTCGTTCACATAGGGTGGGTTGCCGGAATCTGGGGACCCCCTTATTGAAGAGGTCTCCCAGATTTCGATAAGCCCCCCCCGCAGAACCCAACAGCCACCGGGCAAGGGTTGTCGGAAAGAGGCCCTTGTCCTCATCAACATGGGGTCAAGGTGCTTTGGGGTGGGGGGCACAGGGCCCCCATGCCCCAAAGCCCCAACCCCCCCATGTTGAGGGCGTGCGGCCTGGTACGGTTCGGAAGGGGGGCGGTGTTCGCCCCCTTTCCTTACCTACCATGCTGCATGCTTGGATAAGGGTTTTGTATGGATATTTGGGAGGACCCCACGCCATTTTTTCAGTGTGGGGTTCCCCTTAAGATCCATACCAGACCGAAGGGCCTGGTATCGTCTTGGGGGGGAAACTCAGCACAAAAGTCGCCCTGCAAGTCGGATCATCTTGATCCGACCTATGGTACGACTTCTATTCAAATCAATGGGCTCCCATAGGGAACCATTGGTTTTGAATAGAGACAGAGAAACGCGGCTGAAAGCTAGCGTGGATTAACGTGCATTAAATTCAATGCAAAACGCAGAAAAAAATTGCGTTTTTGAATGCTGATTTTTTCGTGGCGTCTGTACTAGCTTTACAGCCCGCTTTTTAAAACGTCCGTGTGCATGAGGCCTTAATGTCCAGCTGAGTAGGTATATCCACAGTGCCAATAAAGCAAATCGCATATATAAAATACACACAGTGCCACTATAAACTAAAAAATCTGTGAATCATATTAGACTGAGTGACTCAGTGAGTGACTGGGTGATCCTGCAGCTTCTCAGTGCATACAAACATCAGGTGACGTGGCTCCTTACCTTACTGCTGTAAGGTAAACAGCATAAATATGTCCTACATACTGTACTCTGTGGATAGTTTAGCTGGATCTGTGACTCTGCAAGCCTGCAGGTAAATTTCCACTAGATAGTCGGGCGATGTATCACAAAGTACCATATAGGGAATGAAAAAGGAGCCCCAATGGTGAAGTATGTAAAATATTTCCAAAATGTATTGAAAAGAACGGATCACAGGTACTCAGTAAAAACAGTAAAAAGCATGAAAAACAAAACGAGCGCCACGCTCGTGCTCGGGACGTCACTTCCGGTGTCCGAGTATTACTATGTATTCCTACGCGTATCGTCACTTGTCACATGACTTCATCAGGGAATCCAGTCACAGTATTTGCCCAGTAGTTCTTCTAACGCAATTTTACACACTAATGCATGAATACATTTTAATGAATTTCAATGCACACAGAGAAAATATAATACCCACATTTTTGGTAAAATATAAAATTTAGTGTCGTGCTGGGTTAACAGATACCAAACATGTCACACTTTAAAAGTGCCCATGCTTGTGAAATGGCCACAAACTCCGGTATTTAAAAATCTCCCTAGGCAATGCTTTATATGCCTTTATTGGTTACCAGTTTAGAGTTACACAGGAGTTCTGGTTCTTTCTCTTGCTCTAGCTATAACGCTTGCGGTGATACCTCACACTCACATGTGTGGTGCGATCGCCATTTGCATATGCATACAGGACCAACGTGTGCATTCACCTTTGCATGCAAGCAAAGGGGGGCGGGGCACTTTAATTTTTTTATTTATTTAGTGTTGGGACACTGGTACACGGATGCCCCGTACACACGGTCGGATATTCCGATGGAAAAAGTCCGATCGGATTATGTTGTCGGAAAATCCGATCGTGTGTGGGCTCTATCTGACATTTTTCGTTGGAAATTCTGACAGAAAAAAAATTTAGAGCAGAATCTCAAATTTTCCGAAAACAAAATCCGATCAGGCTTTTACGATCGTGTGTCGAGAATTCTGATGGACAAAGTGCCACGCATGCTCAGATCAAATTACGAGACCAAAGCTATTGGCTACTAGCCTCTACATAGTTCCGTCGTACGCAACGAACATCACCACGTTCAGAATGATCGGATTTTCCGACAACTTTGTCCGACCATGTGTATGCAACGCCGGTTTCGGCCAAAATCCGTCGGAAAAAATCAGACGGATTTTGTGGTCAGAATATCCGACCGTGTGTATGGAGGCTAACAGATGTTTTTGTGCACTTGTGTACTGACAGATGTTTTTGTGTACTTGTACACGTTGACAGATGTTGATCGTCTACCGGCGGACACTGACAAATGATGATTTTGTAATGGAACACTTTTGCACTATTGTAGATGTTTTTGTGCACTGCTACAGATGTGATGGGGCACTGTGAGCTTTGGTGTACATATATTCCATTAGGCAATGATTGTTCAGAATAGATATTAATTCTGAGTTTCCAAGTACTTGTGATGGCTAGGCGGGTAGCTAAGTGTGGTGCCTCTAAGGAGGTTTCTGATAGTCAAGATGTAGGCAGTAGCCCATTTAGAAAAGGTGATGTCAGGTGTGATAATTTGAAGGGTCGCTAGAGGTATTGTTGTGAGCAATCAATGTAGTAGCCTATTAAGGGGAAACATGTTGGAAGGAGATTGTAGCTGTGATGTGATGATCCATACTTGTTGATGATCTCTCTATTGCCTAAATGTATCCTAGTTGCTGTAAGTGTATTATTTTAGCTTTAATAAACCTTTTTGTAAAGGTTTTATGCGATGAGTCTTCCCTATATTTAAACCCCACACATACACCGAGTGGAGAGCATCAAGCAAGGCCAAGCTGGAGTGTGCAGGGCTGGGAAGCTAATTAGGAGGATTAGGACTGATCCTTTTGAGAAGGTTGGGTTACATACAGGAGGAATCCCCAGATCTGTTCACCTCATGCAATATATGATCTCTTTGGAGATCATTGGGATCTGGTAAGTGGCACATTTAATTATATTTGGAAAAACGGATTGAAAATATTTCACTGGAAATGGTTCACTAGATTTTATAGAAATATTTGAACATGGATTGAAATGAAAACACCAGGACACTTTATATGCATATTTTTTTGATGAAAAAATATAATTTTATTATTTTTTTGATGAACTTTTATTTTTTGATGAACAATTTTCTGATGAATTTGGTTTCACATTATGTTATTATGTTCACATGGTGGTATGTTTTGTGTTTGTTCACAAAACTTCACTTTATTGATTCATATGAGACAGCGCGTATCTTTTATATTTTGAGCACCATATCTTCACCTCTTCATATTCAAGGAGTAGTAAAAGTGCATACCTATATTTAGCGTTTTTTCTATACTATCAATTGATGTGGGATGCCTTTATTGCGTTAAATGATGGATTTCCATGTTTTAATGATGGCGTTGACAGTATTGAGGCATGTGCGTAGCCCTTGGTGATGTAGTAGGAGGGGTGTATGTATGTTTTATGTGATAGTGTTTGTGATTTGTTTTACTATTATATTCCTGTACTTATTCCCCCTGGGATAAGGTGGATATCTGGGAGAACCTTTATTTTAAAGTTTAACTTAAGGCAAAAACAGTACAGAAGGGTTATGACCCTATCAATTTTTTTTTCCATCTGTTTTCTCTATTGGTGAGATTTCCCTTCATTTCCTGTCCATAGCTAAAACAGGAAGTGATAAGAAATCCCTCAAAAGTGAGGAAATCTCAGTGTGTCATCAGGGTTACTAGAATGAGTGTCCCCATTGGAATATTTCCCCTTTATTAGTGTTCTGATGTCAGCCAAAAAATTGTATTTTCTTTTACTTTCACTTTTGATGATAATGGTAAACGAGGGCACAAACAGCAATAAAACTGTCAGGTGTTCTTATCCCTGACCACTCCATACCTCCATATTCTGCTTGGGGCATTGGATTTGAGGAATGGTTCTTGTTCCTAAACATTGGAACAAGAGTATTTTGCTAGGGGGTAGGTTTTCCTCCCCTCTTACACTGTACCCCCAATGTTGAAAGACATGTGGCCTGGACTAGTACAGAATAAGTAGTCACATGCTTACCACCCTTATTTTCTTAGTCACCCAAGCCACATTCCTGGATAAGGGGCTGGTTGTAATTTTAAGGGGGCTCAGTTTATTTTAAACATTTTTTTTTAAATAAATGTGTACTGTTGCTTTAAAAAAAGGAAAAAAATATCCCTTAATATTCAGTCAATCATGTTACCAGGTAATGTAAACAAAGCACCAGGGGTCTGTCATTTATGATGGGAGTAAGGGGGCTAAAATCATCAAGAATCCAGTTGTGTGTCGTCATTGACAATGGATTTGCATCACTGGACAATGTGATTGACATGGATTACATCAGTGAACATTGATAATCTTTTATTTTTTATTGAAAAGTAATTATGGATATTTTGAAGGTTTATTTTGTTTATTTACATTTAACTCTTTGAAATTAGGCAAGGGGTATTAGCTTACCACTGTACTCATTCCCCTTGGAGGGGGTGGATATTTTGGGCCTACCTATTATAAAGAGGCATCAAGATTTCTGTATAAGTCCTTTCATATTACCTCATTTCCTTCCTAGTGCATTGGAGGTGAGGAAGGGGCCATTGTCTTTCAACATTGGAGCTAGGAGAGCCTTGCAAGGACTTTGCACAACCATTAGCAAGGTAACTTTCTAATGTTTAAAGACATGTAGCCTGGTCTGGTACAGCAAAGAGAGGGACATATGCTTGCATGTCTCCCCTTTTCTGGTTGCTTGCCTGGATATGGGACTGGAATTTTAAGGGGAACCTTCCGCTGTTGTTCTAATCTTTTTTCAAATGTCTACTGTAACTTTAAAGTGGTTATAAAGGCTGAAGGTTTTTTTACCGTCATGCATTCTATGCATGATGGTAAAAAAAAAAACTTCTGTTTGTAGCGCCCCCCCCCCTCCCACACCCAGCCCCCTCCAAGCCTCATCTGAGCTCCCTCTGATCCAGCTATGTTCACGATAGCCTCGGCTGTTCTGGGACTCTCCCTCCTCATTGGCTGAGACAGCCAGTGAGCCAATAAGGACAGATTTTTTTTTTTTTTGCGGGGGGGGGTTGAGCCACAGCTCTGTGTGTCTAATACCAGTTGTAAAAGACAGAATTATACCGTTTGTAGCACCACATGCAGCTTAAAGGAATCCCCCGAGCATGTTACTTAAAGGATTTGTGTATTTTCAATGTTCCCCTTTCAGTCACATGAAAATACTCTCTCCTCATTCAATGGTATTTTAAAAACATTTTAGTATTTAAATGTATCCTTAATGACAATGGCAAGCATCCAATGAGCCTTTTAAAACAATAACCTGCTTATTAGCCTCGAAAATGGATAGAAAAGTAACATAATTTGCCTCCTATAGACTTCAATGGATTTCAGCACTAAGCTCAGGGTTCATGTATTTGTGCTGGGTTTAATAATCATGGCTCAAATTAAACCCAACCAGGTTTTCTCAACTCTAATGCCCAACAGTAGAGCCTTATTCCAGGATAGTGAAATGTTATTGTACATTTATTGAAGATGCAACACCACTGGCTATCCTATGACCAAACCAGTGGATGTGCAGAGGCAAGGGGGAGTACAGTCAAAGCATACAAAGAAAACTTACTCACTTAGGCTAGCACTTCCCCTGCACACCAGTCCTCGGTTCTGCTGTAAGCCCTTGCTCTCATAAGCAATAGTAACATACTTAATTCCTCTTAGTTAAAAGAATGTAGGATTCAATTAAAATTCTTTATATATGTAGCACTAACCCCTGAAGGAGCTGCTGGTGTAATTTGGGCTTACCGTTACCTTCTTGACCTTGTAGATGTCTAGGGGTTTCCCGAGGTAGATGGCCCAAAGAATTGCAGAAACTGACACTGGATTTGCTTTGGGATTTTTATTTGCAAAAGTTGGTGGATAAAACACAGTCTCTCAATAGGAATAGAGGGTATAGGTGGAAAGTTCAGGTACTCTTGGAACTGCTCAAATACCTGAAAGTCTTTATACATGTGAATCCAGAGAATAGCCACTCACGACTGGATTCCCACAGCTATCGGATAAATCTCCTCTCACTAGGCCTAGCAGCTGATAGAGTGCTCAGATAGAATAAAGTCTCTGCCACAGACTTGGTTGTAGAACTTGTGAATAAAAGTCTCTGCCACAGACTTGGTTGTAACTGAAGGGTAAATGAACTTAGAGAACCCTCATATGGTACCAGTATCTTGCAGCCGGACCGGCGATACTGTACGAGCGCGGATTCACTTGGTGTCTTTCAACAGGCTCTTACTGAGGAACCAGCCTTTTGCGTGGCCCTTTTCTGAAGAGTCCTCCCCTTGTTGCATTATCAGTTGCTGGGCCTCTCCACAGACGAGACGGCACTGGACCACCTTGGAATCCTCCTCCCAGTTACTTTGCCTCGGGCTAGCCAGCCCCGAGACTCGGAATTGGATGGATCCACACCCCAGGCCATGAGGGCCCCTGAGGGCTGGTCAGGAGGACCAGGACCAAACAGACAGAAGATCTTCTGGACCGGAACCCAGAAGCATGAGATCTCAGTACCTTAAGTACCCTCTCCCACACTGTACAGCAAGAAGACACACTCACTGATTGGCTCCGAGAGAGATTGGCACCCAATGCGTCCCGCTAAACTGCATTCCCATACTTGCCAGAGGTGACAATGACACCTATGGCCAAGCAGAACACAGTGCAATCCAGCCAGACTGGTTCTGAAACCATAATTTAGTGTAATTTACCCTAAAACCCAACTGTGGTTTTAAGAATGTTAAATTTACAAAACATTCCTCAGGAGCCCAGCGCTACATATACTTTTAATTTATAGTATTACAATGTGATCTGCATCTCTTTTAACACCTTTATAAACATTAGCTGGTCCTCTGCAGTTGGATTAAACACCAGACAGGTGCCCAGGTAAGAAACAAACGTTTTCCCTCTAGCTGGCAGGTATTATACTGACAATGAAAACAAAATAATCCTGTGCTTCTGAAAACCATCAATATTCTACCAAGAAATCTCACTTGAGCTGCCACCACTGTTTGGTGCAATAACAACACAAATGATATATATATATATGCTGTATACATATAAATTAAATATACAGTATATAATATCAGTTTTGTATGCTTTAGTGATTGTTTTTGCATGTCTGAACAATTTTTGGAGTGCTTCACTTCATGCTACATGTATGTATATATATATATATAAAATGAAGTAAAGCACTCTAAAATTGTTCAGACATGCAAAAATAATCACTAAAGCATATAAAACTGACGTGGCTTCAAAGAATATATAAAATGTACATATAGTACATTAACAAATATACAAATATCAATACAGAATTAAAGTGGTTGTAAAGGCTGAAGGTTTTTTTACCTTCAAGCATTCTATGCATGAAGGTAAAAAACCTTCAGTGTGCAGCTCCCCTCTCAGCCCCCTAATACTTACGTATTCCTGATCTAGAGCTAGTGATGTGCATGAGAGTCTCGGGTCTCATGCACGGGTCTCTGCCAACTAAGTGGCTGAAATGCAGCAGCAGCAGCCATTGGGTCTGGCTGCTATCAATCACAGACAGTGAGGCAGGGGTCTTATAGACACAGAGAACTGGCTCAGGAGTGAGCATGCACGAGTGCCCCCATAGCAAGCAGCTTGCTATGGGGGCACCTAGCGGGGGGAGGGGTGGCAGAGCACCAATGGTTGACATGAGAAAAGGGCTGCTCTGTGCGAAATCATTGCATAGAGCAGGTAAGTATAATATGTTTATTATAAAAAATTCCCTTTACAAATGCTTTAAGGACTGCAAATATGTAAATTCAGAAAAATCTCCAATAAAAGTGAATATTCAAAGTGTACGTGATTGATTCATAAATAATCCCAATAATAAAGTGTCCATATCAGAAACACAATTTCTTAATCTTCATCATGATCCACAAGATTTCTGCCACCACCATGCAAAAAAAATAGCAAATAAACATGCCACTGGCAATCAAATCCTCAATCTCTCAATGCAATCTTCCTTACATGGCTCTTACTTCATGAAGAACGTGAGGGTACACTCATTTTTTGGGTGTACCCTCTTGTGAAATCGTGTGGATCACAGTAAAGATTAGGAAATTGTGTTTATGATACAGAGACTTTATTATTGTGATTATTTCTGAATCAATCACATGTGCTCTGGATATTCATACTTTTATTGGAGCTGTTTATTCATTTATGCACTTGCACTCTTTAATGCTGTATTGATATGTGCACTTTTGTTATTGTTCTACATGTATATTTTTTTGGTCTCTAAAGCCCCATCCATTTTCATTTTTAATGCTTTATTGTTTTTGCATGTTTGCAAAATTTTATGGAGCGCTTCACTTTATGTTACATATGTGATGAATATACCTGCGGTAAATGTGTTCAAACCAAATGTGTATAATAAGCGAATTAACTAAATAATGATAACATATCAGCAGCTGCCTGTACCCAAGTGTAAAACTTGTGAAAAGTAAAAAAAAAAAAAACATATAAAAGGACACCACTACAAACACCATATATCACAAGTGAATAGATAACCCAATAGTGCTCTTATGTTCTTTCTTTCAAAAAGTTTATAAATAAAAATTGATCAATCCTTATTCATGTGACTCCACTGTACTGAATAAAGAAATGACCCCAAAAGTATCCAAAAGCCCTTCCACCACACCACCTCACCAGATGTATGGGACTTCTTGTTTACCCAAAAAAATCAATAAGCACTTTCTGGTATCATGTGTACTATTAGGGAACATGCGTTCTCCAGGGAAAAAAAGCTCCTTACACATGCTCTGCCCTATTTAAGGTCACTTCTCTTATCCAGCATATCAGAAGGGACAAATTAAATGCACCATGGCAAGATGAAACAAGGAAAACAAGGAACTCCTCATAGTGTGTACCATTTTTGTGGATAGACACTGGAGGTATAAACATGAAAAATATAGTGTCAAAAAATGAAAGACGTATATATAAAATATATAAGCTGTACACTTTGGCCCTGGATATTAATCTTTGTTCTACCTTAATCAATAGTTTTTAAGCTATCTTTTTGATGTATCTGTTTTCTCTATATAATGTATATATGGGTTTTTGATACTTGAAGTGGAGATATATATGTTTGTTTCATTGTAAAATTGCTTTGAATATGACATTTCCCCAATAGTATATATTTTTTGTAGCTATCCATAAGATGGCAATGACTTTTGGATCTTTCATCTGCAGTGCGTGTATACCAATGTATAGATGGGTTGCTACAGCTGATTTATTTGTGCTATCAAATTTTTTTTTCTATTAATTATTTTTTGCCATATTCTGTGTAAAGCTGTAAGTGTTTAACATTGGGGCTGCGTCATAAATGTAGTGGCATATTTTAATAATGCAAAATCCATCTGTGGGTGTAGTAGGGGGAGTTACAGTTTTATAAAACAAAGATAATGCGGGGCTCCCAACTCATGAAGACATTGCAAGCTAGTGATGACATGCTTAGAGAGGGACTTCCAGCAAGTCATTCCAGCTTCACCTGTAACACACACAGAGCACAAAATGGCATTCCATGGTTCTGGCATTGTGCTATGCTATATGCTTGCAATAATTTAATACATTGAGTGCATTTTATGAGAGCACAATTTTAAATAAATGGTGTGCACTAAAAGGGGTTCTTTGTTTTATCTTGTCATGAACCGTCTGATGCGTTAATCCCTTATCGTATGCTGGATGAGAGAAGGGACCTTAATGGGGCAGAGCGGTGTAAGGAAGATCTGGAAAGTTATTTTTTTTTCCTGGAGGAGAGTTGATGTTCCCTAATGGTACATGTGATACCAAGAAGCACTTATTGACTTTCTTGTGTAAACAAGGAGTCACATAGCATCTGGTGAGTGCATTTGAAGGGCTTTTGGATACACGGGGGAGTCACATGGATATGGATTGATCACTTTTTATTTATAAACTTTTTTGGTGAGAAGAACATTAAAGCACTATGGGATTATCTATTCACTTGTTGATTCACTTGTGATATATGGTGTTGATAGCACTGTCCTATCATATGCTTATTTTTACTTTTCATGTTACATATATGTATTATATTGAACATGCAAAGAAAATCCTAATGTATTGCACATTAATCTCTTTGTATAGTAGAGAACAGTAGCATAGTCTAATCAGATGAAATATTTTATATATGCATTTTATTAAGCTAACAGAAGTAAAAGACTTCATGCCTATTTAATGAGACAAAGTCACCTGACTTTAGTAAACTGATATGTGATTGGTTACAATAAGCTACTTCACATATCATCTCAGCATTACTTGCTGTAATGTTTAATTATTAAAGGATTTTTAATATAAATTAAAAAATTCTGTTTGTAAATATCAGGTCCTGCAGCTTTAGCCATCTGAAGTGATTTGATAGTGGATTTAACACCTTCCAGGGTGATAGGAGCATTTAGGGCCTCTAGCTGAGTCTGGGGGGAGCTTTGGCAGATGCACCCCCACCAGCAATTCAGGGGCACCTGCAGTATCAACTGGATCCTTTTAGTAGAGGGGCTTATAGAAGGCAGTAAGAAGTTCATTGACATTTGAAGGCATGGCAACAAGAGAACCAGTAGAGTTGATATACTGTATATGTGGGGTAATGAGGAACTGAACAGAGTTTTGCCAGTAGCTTACCTGCATTGTTGCCATATCTGTGGAATTCCAAGGTGGAGTAGGACAGCATTGTTTCCTCATGTTGCTCCGCCCAGTAGCCAAAAGTCCATTTGGTGACCTGTGAAGCCTGCCTGTTGGCCAGGGAGCGGTTCTGGGACAGAGCCACATGCACCAATAGGAGTGACTCACTGGCCTGCTGGGAGTGTTTCTTGAGTGATATATGAGATAATGCGACCTCTGAGAAAGGATTTACCCACTTCCCAGAAGAGGTTTGGATCAATCAAGTGAGCCCCATGTGTGGCAGCATATTCCGCCCAGGTGGAGTATAGGGTATATTTAAAATCATCATTAGGTGCCAGTCCTTCAAGCTGTGGACACTGTGGTCAGAAATTACCATGTCTCCTATGTTAGTGCTATGCAGAAAGGGGAGTAGTGCCGGTGAACTAAATAATTATCTATGAGCAAGAATCAGCCATTAGGGTGTGGAAAAAAGTATATTTTCGATCAGTTGGGTGAGTCAAATACCATACATCAATATATTATAACAAAGAGAAATACTAAGCTAGCATGGTAAAGCTAGGGGTCTGAGGATTCCACTGTTTAGGCCCCAGGGAGTGCTCACCAGTTCCATCTTCATATTCAGATGCATGACAGAATTGAAGTCCACACGGAGCAATTGACAAGGCTTGGAGATTTGGACCCTAGGTCCTGGAAAAAGAACAGCCCTGGGGGAGTTAACAGCATAAACATTTGCATGACAGAATTGAAGTCCGCGCCAAGCAAATGACAAGACTCAGGGACTTGCAGGACCCAAAACACTAGGTCCTGGAAAAAGGACAGTCCTGGGAGAGTTAACAGCATAACTATTGGATATGGCATTGTCACGAGAGGCAATTGTTAAATGTAAAGTTCATGTGTGGCCTTCGGAGTCCGCCTAAACGGAGCAAACAGTGTGACAGAGGTTTTCATGAAGCAATGTGGCCACCCCCACCTTACACCCTATGGCTGGGGAGCCATGAACTTCCCCCACCCACAATTTACAGTGACAAGGAAGATCATTTTCTGCCAGATGGGTCTCCTGGAGGTGCTTTTTAAAGTGCCTTAAAACCTGCATGTGTTTGTTAAGAGAACAAAGCCTCTTGACATTCCATGGTACTACCTTTAAGTAATACCCGCCACCCAGAGAAGCCATATATGCCAACATGAGAAATGGCAGAGTAACTCAGAGCAGAGCAATACAACATTAGGAATTGCGCTTTCAAATCTGAAATCACTGTTGCAAGGATAGAAGCTTAAAGAAATATAAAACCAAACAAACAAAACAGTAATAACAGGGAGGATAAACTTCCAAACAATCATTGTGGACTTCACTTTTTCCACACTGAGCTAGTCTCCATGAGGCTCCTGACAGTGACTAACTCCTCAACTAAGGTATTTTAATGCAGAGCCCTGGGGTGGGGAGTATAAGGATAGAGAGGAGGGGTTAAAGGGGGAGAAGAGGTGGAGGAAAGGATAGGGAGAGGTGGGGAAAGAAAGGGGGAGAGAAGGAAGGGAGGAAGGAAAGGGATGGAGATGTGGACCCATGCTTCCGTACAATTGTTGGGTTGGGAGGATGAGAAATCTGCAAAGGTGAGGAGCAATGATCTGGATACTGTGCAGTGAGTACAACAGGGCCCTAGAATGGACAGATTCAAGACCTTATAAAAGAGAAACTAACAAAAGGATACTTCTGTGCAATCTCTGGAGGGCATGGTCAATGCAAAACAAATGTATTTCAACAGTTTTCAGGTCCTCCATTCTGGTGACCGAGGCAGACCCTTTCCATGAAAATGTAGACAGTATTCTTGAGGGGGGAGAAGAGGGCAAGGGAAAAGGTCCATGTTGGCTGAGGTGTTGAGGTAGTGCCCCTCCTCAGAAGAACAGGTGAAGGATATGCAGTCTTCTGTAGAAGAATGATTATGCAACACAGCAGGATAGGCCAGGGTGAACTTGATGTGCTTTCAATAGAGAGTAGAACAGATAGAAGAGAAAGCCTTATGCTGACCCATCACCTCAATGGAGTAGTCAGCAAAAAACAGCAGCGGGTGGTTATCATCATTAAGGAGGCTATGTGTCAGCCGAAATCTTTGTAGCATGGCATGTTTGTCAGCATAATTGAGGTAGCGAACTATCACTGGCCAGGGTTTAGAGTGAGAGTCGGAATGTTGACCAATGCGATGTGCTCATTCTACCACACAAGATGAGTGAAGGACTAGCTGCTCTAAGTGGTGCTTGTGCAGAGATTGATGAGCATGGTAACCATGTAGGATTCTGGCAGGTCTACAATGCATAAGTTGTTTCACCTTGGGCAATTCTCAAGGTCATCCAGCTTCTCATGTAGCTCTCTCTGGGAGTGCTTGTGAGTAGCATACCTTTATAAAATACATTTTACATCAGAAATTGCGCAATGAGCGGTTGTGTTCCTTTTTCATATGCATGCTTGGTCAATAAACAGCTTACTGGCCACATTATTGGAGGATTCCTTGAGGATACACCTATCTCATGGGTCCTTTGAAGGAAGCTACCCTTAGTAAGGGGTTTTGCCTGTGAATGCGTGGCTAGACCTTGTAAGTGGGGTCTCTCTATCTGGTAAGTGTCCATTCATTACATAACGGGGAGCACTGACAAATGGTCACTTGGAGCACTGTTTGGACTGTAATAAGCACGGGTGCAGCACCTCTGTCTTTACTAGCATTGGAATTGGAAATAATTCTGTCTCTATATTCCATCATCTATCTATGCCACATTTGAAGATTTGGAAATTCCGAATTGAATATTGTTTTGGGCTATTTTGCTTTGCACAGAATAATTAGCACTTTATTTGGACATTATTTTATTACCTGGCATTTATGTGAATATAACCATTCCTATATGTTTATGCCGATACGTGTGTGCACATATATATATATATATATATATATATATATATATATATATACACACATGAATGAAAATTTTCTTCTGCACTTTAATGCACTTTATTCCTTATTAGTGTGTGAGCACTGCACAATTTGGAATATTAGAATATCTTTTACAACGTACCACTTTTTTTGATTGATATGGTTTAGTATTGGGATGTGCAATACAGAGAGTGCAGCTGTTCACTAATCACTTATTTTAAGCACTACTCTTAGCACAGAATATCGTTTTGTAACGTTATAGCATAGTCAGTGCCAAGTATTGTTTTTCCAGGAAAAGCATTTAGCTGGCTTTAGCTATGGTAAAAATGAATCCAAAAGTAATTCAATCATTATAAGTTTCATTTCTGCCTCAGTCTCAAGTTATTTAAAAGAGCACTGAGACTTGTTGTTCAGTATGTTTTACGATTGTTGCAATGACGAGAAAGTGACTTAATTAAGAAAACTTCCTTGCTTTTTAATGGCGTGTATAAAGAAATAAAAATATCACACAACATCTGCAGTTCTTCATGATTTAGTTTGCTTTGCTCTGTTTCCAGTTATATTGCCAAATAACATTTTAAATGGAGATTTAGTGAAAAGTTCAAAGCACTTGAACATACTCCCAGATGATAATTACAGTAGCACCAAGGTCTAAATATGGACATTTTCCTACTGTGAAGTATATTTCTGACATTTGCTGTACATCAACAACCATCTAAATGCAGTAAAACATAAGAAAAATGTCCCACGGCAAATAATTAAGACAGAAATATGCTGTGTAGGCCTTCAATACAGTTCTGAGTGTATCTCATGAAATAAAAATTGCATGCAATTCAGACTTTAAATGAAGTCCAGCCACGATATTTTATTTTATCTACTGCATGGATTTGATATATTGAACAATAAATAGTTTATATGATTCTATATCTTTATTTGTTGTCTTGGTTAGGAAAATTCTAGGTGAGAAGATTCATGTGCCAAGAGATCGGAAAGCATAAAATGTTCACAATGCACTTATCAAAAAATACGATTTTTTTTTTTGAAGAAACGCTAAACTCCAGACAGATATTAAATAAAAAAAGAAAAACACCAGTATGCAATTACATATTCAGTTAAAGGCTATTATATGCATTTCAAATGCAATTAGTATAAAAACCCAAATTTGACTATGTATTAGTATCTTGCAATCCTGCATACAGTGACATTTAGATTGAAGGGATGGGGGAGCAGCAATAGTAGCCAGTCAGGTGTGCTGCATGCTCATGTGTCGAAAAAGAATATACTGATTATAGGGGTGAGCAGAGTTCCTCAGTTTGCTACTCCTTTTTTTTTGCAAAGGATAGCTAGACTTTTTTGCAAGTGAATACTATTTCATTTTATTTCCATTACCCAATAAAAGGTTTTACACTATGTTGTTTTTCTTCTGTTAAGATGATCATAGATGAGCCTCACAAAAATTCTCATCAATTGTTAGGTCATGCGTTTTTCGCATCATTAGTTTATCAGCTGTGACATGCAATTTTCATTGAAAGTGCCTGATCCAACATGCTGGATTTCTTTTAGAAAAATATAACAAATGATAGCACAATCGTATGCACCATTTTTGTTTTTCGATTGACATAATGTTAGGTTTCAGCTTGTCTATGGCCGGCCTTAGTGTTTCTATTATTTAATTATGAATAACCACAATTGCTGGTATATTACTGTCACTGCTTATCATTATTGCGCAACATACTTGCTGGTTTAGTTATTTTTTTTTAAGTTTTTCCTTTCTTTTCACTGATTGCCTTTTCTCTGTTTTAGTAATTGAGCATTGCTTACCAAATCTAAAAGCATTCATAC
This sequence comes from Lithobates sylvaticus, assembly GCA_028564925.1. Lineage (NCBI taxonomy): Eukaryota > Metazoa > Chordata > Amphibia > Anura > Ranidae > Lithobates > Lithobates sylvaticus. Next base: position 457,196,169 of record CM053027.1, on the reverse strand, counting down.
ATGTTTACGGTATGTCTCTACCATCATTTGTTATGTAAATTAAACATATCAACATAAGGATACAATAATACATCTACAGAGGCACGTTCACAATCATGGATCCCCTGTGACTCACTGCCAATCAGCTAACATTATTTACTTTATGTATAGAATGGAGCATGTCATGTCAACAAATATCCAATGCTGACAAAAAATATTTCTGTATTTTAATGTACATGAGAAGCACATACTTAGCAGATCTGCAGCAACCCCCCCCCCCCCCCCCAATATTTTATCCTATTTTATTCTTGAGTAAAATGAGTCAGAGTGGGAGATCCATTGGCATGAACTGTCATTTTGGCTTTGTGGAATAAAGTTATTGATGCTTGTAACTTCCCCATTTGGCTGTGTATCCTTCTCATAGTGTATCCTAGGTGTGGATTGCTAACCTTCATTCTAGCAGCCCAATCTGTAGGTACAGCTTTGGAGCACACATAATTCGGCATCTTGAGATTCTCAATGTATTGAAGTTATGAAGTAGCAGCATCATCTCCCCATGGGGATCTTTTCTTATTTGGACCAAAAAAACCAACCCTTCTACAGAGGAGAATTGTACAGGGCTGATTACACTGCTTGAGATAACACTGCAAGATGCACAGGACATAGAAAAACACCATGAGAGAAGTTAGAGCTAGACATCCAATGTTATAATCTCCCACGTGTTTTTATTTACTTTTGTGTGCTTCTGCACACACTGGCAAACGTGCTGCTTGTTAGACCGGTGGCACAAATCTGAGGGAAGGACTCCATAACTGCTCCTTTTCTCCTGCCCCATGCACTTTGTGCTTTACATACTCCTGACCTTTCCACACCCGACCCCTGTGCTTTTTGCTTTACATACTGTTGACCCCTGCACTCTGTACCTTACATAATCCTTACCCCTGCATCATATGCATTTGTAGTGCTGCCTTATGTGTATTACATACTTCTGACCCTGACCTTTGAGCATTTTATACGGGAACCTTAACTCTTTATACTATGTTGCACAGTATATATACCTGACCAAAGTGTTCAGAGCCTCATCAGTTGCTAGTTGCTAAGTAGACCCTGTTTTAATTATTTCATTTTTTTAGGTTAGGCCTAGTAAAAGTTTTTGTCCATATTTTGCATGCAGAAAAACATACAATATCTCACAAAAGTGAGTACACCCCTCAAATTTTTGTAAATATTTTATTATATCTTTTCATGTGACAACACTGAAGAAATGACACTTTGCTACAATATAAAGTAGTGAGTGTACAGCTTGTATATCAGTATAAATTTGCTGTCTTCTCAAAATAACACAGCCATTAATGTCAAAACCGCTGGCAACAAAAGTGAGTACACCCCTAAGTTAAAATGTCCAAATTGGGCCCAATTAGCCATTTTCCCTCTCCGGTGTCATGTGACTCATTAGTGTTACAAGGTCTCAGGTGTGAATGGGGAGCAGGTGTGTTACATTTGGTGTTATAGCTCTCACACTCTCATACTGGTCACTGAAAGAGCATCATGGCACCTCATGGCAAAGAACTCTCTGAGGGTCTGAAAAAAAAAATTATTGTTGCTCTATATAAAGATGGCCTAGGCTATAAGAAGATTGCCAAGACCCGGAAACTGAGCTGCAGCATGGTGGCCAAGACCATACAGCGGCTTAACAGGACAGGTTCCACTCAGAACAGCCCTCGCCATGGTCGACCAAAGAAGTTGAGTGCACGTGCTCAGCGTCATATCCAGAGGTTGTCTTTGGGAAATAAACGTATTAGTGCTGCCAGCATTGCTGCAGAGGTTGAAGCGGTGGGGGATAGCCTGTGTTCAGACCATACGCCGCACACTGCATCAAATTGGTCTGCATGGCTGTCGTCCCAGAAGGAAGCCTCTTCTAAAGAGGATGCACAAGAAAGCCTGCATACAGTTTGCTGAAAACAAGCAGACTAAGGACATGGATTACTGGAACTGATGAGACCAAGATAAACTTTTTTGGTTTAGATGGTGTCAAGCATGTGTGGCAGCAACCTGTTGAGGAGTGGCTACATGAGTGCTGCCGGCACTGGGGAGCTACAGTTCACTGAGAGAACCATGAATGCCAACATGTACTGTGACATACTGAAGCAGAGCATGAGCCCCTCCCTTCGGAGACTGGGCCACAGTGATAACAACCCCAAACACACCTCCAAGAGGACCACTGCCTTGCTAAAGAAGCTGAGGGTAAAGGTCATGGACTGGCCAAGCACGTCTTCAGACCTAATTCCTATTGAGCATCTGTGGGGCATCCTCACACGGAAGGTGGAGGAACGTAAGGTCTCTAACATCCACCAGCTCCGTGATGTCATTATGGAGGAGTGGAAGAGGACTCCAGTAGCAACTTGTAAAGCTCTGGTGAACACCATTCCTAAGAGTGTTAGGGCAGTGCTGGAAAATGATGGTGGCCACATAAAATATTGACACATATATAATATTGGGCCCAATTTGGACATTTTCACTTAGGGGTGTACTCACTTTTGTTGCCAGCGGTTTAGACATTAATGGCTGTGTGTTATACAAGCTGTACACTCACTACCTTACATTGTAGCAAAGTGTAATTTCTTCAGTGTTGTCACATGAAAAGATATAATAACATATTTACAAAAATGTGAGGGGTGTACTCACGTTTGTGAAATACTGTATATAATAGAAAAGTTTTTTTTTCAAAAATAGTTGTGCTTAAGTTTATATACTGTATATTTGTGAGACTATCATGTTTGGCACATTATTTAAAGCATATTTTGTGAGTACAAGGGAGGTGTAAAATGTTTGCTGTGTATACAGGGATTAGGCTCAGGTATTATTTAACCATGCCTCTTTTAAGCCCCTCCCACTTGTAGTGTAATTTGGCCAGATCCATTTATCAGTAGAGTAATTATGCACATTCTGCATCAGTCCTCTACTCAAGATGCCCAAAGTTGCCCCAGTTCTGTCACAATCTAATCCCTGGTTAGTACTGACATTTTATTAGGAATACAACTAAACACTGTTAATACTATGTGTGTACTGTGCTCCTGAATGAAAATACATTTGTGCTGCTACTTCAACAAAGTAAACAAATGAAAGAGGTGAAACATATATCATTCTATAACACATACAAATAAAAGTTTCACAGTAGGGCACTAATACACCTCGTAAAAACAAAACAAGTGTCCATGAAAAAAAAATGAAAAAAAAATATATATATATATATATATATATATATATATATATGTCCATTGATGATGAGACAATATTGCAATAATGCAAAGTGCATAAAAGTCCAACAAAATGTGAGGAAGTAGGTGTAAAAAGCTGCCACTGAAACACCATATGTGCTCCACCAATGTGATTAGTGCCAATTCCACTCCCTTAAGAATAAAGATCAACAGATGTGTTAAATTGCAGCTCCTCTATAGTATGCAAACTTCACCCAGTTGATAACATCAATCTCCTAATGTGAAGATAAAAGCCGAGACAGAGGGGGCGTGGCTTGGCGCGCAACGGAGATGGCAGCTTACTAGAGGAGCTCCGGAGAAGCCACAGCCTAACACCCGCTCTTTGACACTTTCAACCCCTGATAATGAGCAAACTGGGTTACCGGACACCGCACACCAGGTCACAGAAGTCGGCAGCAGCCCTGAAAGGACGGAATATCTCCGACATCTTTAAAAGCCAGTCCCACTCCCTGTCTGGTAGTACAGGCTCCAAGATGGCGCCGACACGTGTATCGGAAGACTTCAGTGAGGACTCCCAGTCGGCAACGGAGGACAACGGTAGGGGACCCTCACACCCCAACCTCCCCCTGACATACTCTGACATGGCCATAATAGCAGCGGACATCAAATCGTCCTTTTCAGCGGCCATCACAGATCTCAAGTCTAGCTTCTTGGTGCTAAACGACCGCATGGTAGCCGCTGAATCTGCAGGGAAACAGAGGGAAAAGGCCATCCACAGATTAGACAGGGTTGCCTTCTCACATTCCAATCACTTCATAGAAATGAACAGGCACCTGGAAGATTTGGATAACAGGGGGAGGAGATGCAATATCAGGGTGAGGGGGATCCCTGAGACAGTTGAAGCCGACCAGATCAACCCAGCCGTCAGACGTGTATTTAACAGTTTATTGGAGAGGCCAGAGGACACAGATATAGAATTTGTATGGGCGCACAGGGCACTGAGGGCTCGTGGCCCTGACAATATGCCACCACGGGATGTAATCTGCTGCCTGCAGAGCTTTACATTGAAGGAGGAGATAATGCAAAAAGCACGCAGAAAAGAAAACAGATCATTTTCAATGGCGAGACCATAATGCTCTTTCATGATCTCTCCCAAATAACGCTGAGGAACAGGAGGGCCCTTCGCCCCCTGCTGGACAGACTACGCGAGAAAGACCTCAGATATACCTGGAGGTTCCCATTCGCCTTAATTGTAACACACAACGGCAGACAATACGCTTTGCGATCACCTGAGGATCTGGGCGAGTTTTGCTCCGCACTACACCTGGGCCGAGTGGAACTCCCTGAATGGTATCAGGAATTCCGTTTACCTCTCCCGGAACGTAGCCCTCCAAGCTCACCGCTAACTTCACCTGAGAAAAGGCACCTAAAAAAGAAGCTAAAGCAGAACCGTGCTAGCGGGTCAATGGCAGGCACACCGAACAACAGCAGAGCTCACGCTTCCAGGGCACAGGAGGATGAGACCTAATTCACCCAAAGTGACAGACGTTCCTACTGATGTCCATGTTCCTACTGCTGTCCATGTTTTCAGCATGGGATTTTAATTGCACAGACCTGTTTATCTGGTCCTGCTCCTATACTCTCCCCTCACGCTACCATCCAACAAGTGTATGCACTGTTCCTACTGCATACCCACAAGAGTCCACCACTGATTTCGTACCCATGGGTCACACAGCCCACTCATGCTTCCACCACAGGCACATCTATCAAGTGCTCATACTAATACAATTGGGCCGATTAAGCGTACATACACGCTGAAACGATTTTGATTGTATGCAAGCATCCGTGCCAAAAGCGGCCTAGACGTTTAGCCAGCATCACGTCACTTCTTGGAATATCTACCTGCCGGTCTATACTTACCATGTACAGCTATGCAGGAAACAACATTTAGGCATGTTCGTAATGACTTGTGCCCTATGGGTGAGATGTCACTGAAAATGATGGATACCTCACATGAGGAATATACGAGGAAATGCTACACTTCATGCCATGCTGCAAACAGCCGGGACTTAGATGGCAGAATTGCCTGGAGCAGAAGGACAGATCGGAGATGACAGTAAAAGCAGGACTCCCCCTACCCCCCTCCCTTTTTTTTTTTTTTTGGCCTGTTTTTTTTATGGCCACCAGGCTATTGGACATGTGCAGTGTTCCTCCAAAAGCTCTTTTCTTGCAATGTTCTGAAATGTTAACTGGTTTAAAAGTTTAATTGATTAGACTATAGAGCTTTAACGTGCTTGTGGCTGAAGAGCCGGTAATCCATAGTGCACCTTAGTGTCAAAGGGCACAACTAGCACCCTCTGATTAGAATTTCAGGCTGCGGTCTCCCTTCCTCTACATTTTGTTACCACTACTTACTCACTAGACGATCCGCCTGTCCTGCATTGCCAGAATAGGGTGCTGCCTCCCCCTCAAAAGTGTGCCCTGTCGAGGCCATTGTCGCGACAGGATACACAAGTCTACACCTACACAATAGTATACTATTGCTTAGGTCTGAACCTAATTACTCTCTCAACTGACCCCCTCACCTAACTATACCCCCAAAGTACCCACTACACGGGTTGGTGTTCACACAGGATAAGTATTTAACGAACATACTCAGTGTAATTGAATGTTGTTCTGTACTCTTATTTTAATTTTTTCTTCCCTGTTTAACACATTGCTTGTTAGTGTTGTCGGCAGGTCTCTTCTCTCTGGGTCTCTCCGGTCCGACACCATGGCTTACTCCACGATGGGCCCGCATGCCACAGTGATCTCCCACAATGTCCAAGGTTTGAACATTCCAGAAAAAAAGTCATCCTTGTTAAGGGAGCTTAAGAAAGGTAGGCCACACTTCGCTCTCTTACAGGAGACACACTTTAAATCCCCAAAAATACCCAGGCTCACTGATTCCTTTTTCATAGAGGTACATCATGCTACTAATGATCAGGCAAAGACAAAGGGAGTTTCGATACTGGTTAGTAGAGAGGCTTCCTTTGCCCTGAAAGACAAGCTGACAGATCCAGAAGGGAGGTACATACTCCTTAAAGGCCTTTATAATGGCAATCCCATAACACTGGCTAATGTTTACTTCCCCAACAGACTATATCTAACCTTTTGTAGGAAATTAATAAGAATAATAGAGGGATTCAGCGAGGGATGTATTATTTTGGGAGGTGATTTTAATCTCCCTTTGAACCCCTTGTGCGATACCTCCACGGGCAAATCACACATGACATATAGGGTGTTGAGATCGTTCAAGAAGCTTTTACATTCCTTGCATTTAATTGATTCTTGGCGCTTTCTCCACCCTGAAGGTAGAGATTACACGTTTTACTCAGCACCTCACACTAAATACACGAGGATTGATTATCTATTTATCTCCCGCAGAGACCTACAGTGGTGTGAAAAAGTGTTTGCCCCCTTCCTCATTTCCTGTTCCTTTGCATGTTTGTCGCACTTAAGTGTTTCGGAACATCAAACCAATTTAAACAATAGTCAAGGACAACACAAGTAAACACAAAATGAAATTTGTAAATGAAGGTGTTTATTATTAAAGGTGAAAAAAAATCCAAACCATCATGGCCCTGTGTGAAAAAGTGATTGCCCCCTAAACCTAATAACTGGTTGGGCCACCCTTAGCAGCAACAACTGCAACCAAGCGTTTGCGATAACGTGCAATGAGGCTTTTACAGCGTCCTGGAGGAATTTTGGCCCACTCATCTTTGCAGAATTGTCCTAATTCAGTTACATTAGAGGGTTTTCGAGCATGAACGGCCTTTTTAAGGTCATACCACAACATCTCAATAGGATTCAGGTCAGGACTTTGGCTAGGCCACTCCAAAGTCTTCATTTTGTTTTTCTTCAGCCATTCGGTGGTGGACTTGCTGGTGTGTTTAGGATCATTGTCCTGCTGCAGAACCCAAGTTCGTTTCAGCTTGAGTACACGAACAGATGGTCGGACATTCTCCTTCAGGATCTCTTGGTAGACAGCAGAATTCATAGTTCCTTTTATCACGGCAAGTCTTCCAGGTCCTGAAGCAGCAAAACAGCCCCAGACCATCACACTACCACCACCATATTTTACTGTTGGTATAATGTTCTTTTTCTGAAATGCAGTGTTCCTTCTACGCCAGATATACTTGGACACACACCTTCCAAAGAGTTCCACTTTTGTCTCATCGGTCCACAGAATGTTGTCCCAAAAGTCTTGGGGATCATCAAGATGTGTTGTGGAGGAATTGAGACGAGCTTTGATGTTCTTTTTGCTCAGCAGTGGTTTTCTCCTTGGAACTCTGCCATGCAGGCCATTTTTGCCCAGTCTTTTCCTGATGGTGGAGGCATGAACGCTGACCTTAACTGAGGCAAGTGAGGCCTGCAGTTCCTTGGACGTTGTTGTGGGGTCTTTTGTGACCTCTTGGATGAGTCGTCGCTGCGCTCTTGGGGTAATTTTGGGCGGCCGGCCACTCCTGGGAAGGTTCACCACTGTTCCATGTCTTCGCCATTTGTGGATAATGGCTCTCACTGTGGTTCACTGGATTCCCAAAGCTTTGGAAATGGCTTTATAACCCTTTCCAGACTGATAGATCTCAATTACTTTCTTTCTCAATTGTTCCTGAATTTCTTTGGGTCTCGGCATGATGTGTAGCTTTTAAGGATCTTCTGGTGGACCTTACTGTGTCAAGCAGCTCCTATTTAAGTGATGCCTTGATTGTGAACAGGTGTGGCAATAATCAGACCTGGGTGTGGCTAGAGAAATTGAACTCAGGTGTGGACAACCACAGTTATAGTATGTTTTAACAAGGGGGGCAATCACTTTTTCACACAGGGCCATGATGGTTTGGATTTTTTTTCACCTTTAATAATACACACCTTCATTTACAAATTGCATTTTGTGTTTACTTGTGTTGTCCTTGACTATTGTTTAAATTGGTTTGATGTTCCGAAACACTTAAGTGTGACAAACATGCAAAGGAACAGGAAATGAGGAAGGGGGCAAACACTTTTTCACACCACTGTACATCGACTGAATGGAGCTAGGATAGGGATCCAAACAATTTCGGATCACTCTGCTATCTCCCTTACGATCTCAGTTGAACCCCCAAGAAAAGGCCCCCTTACGTGGAGACTGAACTCCTCTCTGTTGACAGATCATACACTGTTACCAGAAGTAACCTCCCATCTGAAAGAATATTTCAGACATAACACTACACAGGATATGGACCCACTAATGATATGGGAGGCCCATAAATGCACCATGAGGGGTATCTTTTTTTTTTTTTTCAAATAACTTTTTATTAAATCAAAATTGACATACAACAGTCGAACAAAGTCTGTACATTGTGACTTATCAGAAGCAATAGGACCATAGTATGGCCAGTATACAGACAAGGGTAACAGATAACATCCTTTATAGTAGAAACTCATGGTCTGATTCCTATGTAACTTTCCTGCTCTCACATAAGATACACTAATTGTCAGTGACCTGTAAGAGGCCATACTTAGTAGTAGCAGTAAGAAAGTGCCAGTTTTATAGGTTAAAGAAAAGGAGGAAATGGAAAAGGGGGATAAAGAGGGTGGGGGGGGGTAAAGGGTGGAGATTGGGGTTCTAGCCCCGGCTCACGGCGGATCTTCATGGCGGTGCCATTCCTCCCAGACCCTAGTGTGTGCGTCCAGTCTGTCATAAAGTCTAGCTGTCATTTTTTCCATGATCTCTACGTCTTTAATTCTAGCGTATAGATCCTCCTGTGAAGGGGGGGTCAGTCGTTTCCAGTGCAGGGCTATCAGGCACCGTGCCGCAGTGAGGACATGACTTAGCAGTTTCTTGGACGGTTTGGGGATGCGCAGTTGGGAGACTCCCAGTAGGAATAGTTTCGGGGACATGGGGATCTGTACCCCTAAGAGGCGGGATAGTAGTAACTGGGTCTCTGTCCAGAATGGCACTATCTTGGGGCAGTCCCAATATATGTGGAAAAGAGTACCCCTGTCTTTCTGGCATCGCCAGCAGCGGTCAGAGCAGGACGGGTAAATGGCGTGGAGGATGTCGGGTGTCTGGTACCAAAAATACATGATCTTGTATGCGTTTTCCTTATATAAGGTGCAGTACGAGCTTTTAGCTGCTTGGGACCAAATCGCCTGCCATGTGGCTTCTGGTATCTCCTCTCCTAGGACCCTCTCCCAGCGGAGCATGTACGCATGTTTGCCCCGTTCGGGGATTGAGTAGAGGTTAAGCAGTCGGTAGATATCTGATATCAGGCCGCGACGTGCAGATCCCTCCAATATGATGCTCTCAAAGGGGGAGGGTGCCGAGAACTGGAGGTCCGGGGCGAATGATTGAGCGAAGTGCCTAATTTGCAGATAGCCATAAAATACCTGGCGAGGTAAGTCGTATTTCGTTTGAAGCTGGGCAAATGAGTGCAATTTACGTGTTCTGGGGTCAACCAAATGACCGAAGTGAAAGAGGTTCTTTTCTGCCCAAGGAAGAGACATCTGGCGTGTAAGACCATCCGGGAGTGCTGGGGTATATAAAAAGGAAGTCATTAGTGATTTCTCTGAGCAAAGCTGATAGGGGTTGGCGAGTTTGCGCCATAATGATCTAAGTAAGGTCATTGACCCCAGGAGTCTCTCCGAGTTCACCTCTACCTTCGCGCCCCAGAGTAGGCTATTCGGATGTGCAGGTGCCAACCATATCTTTTCAATTTCTGTCCATTTATTGTATGCCCTTTGGGGGAACCAGGAAGTAATGGCTCGTAGTTGGGTTGCTTGGTAATACTTCACCAAGTCGGGGAATGCCAGGCCGCCGTCTCGGCGGGAGGCCACCAGCACTGATCGGGGGATCCTGTGTTTTTTGTAATTCCAGACAAAGCGTATCAGATCTGCTTGGAGTTTCCGTAACTGCGTGTATGGGACTGGTATAGGCAGTGTCTGGAATAGGTAAAGAAGTTTGGGGAGAATGGTCATCTTTATCGTCGCAACCCTACCTAGTAGCGAAATGTGGTGTGGTTTCCATTTTTGCAGGAGGTCGCGGATATGTTTAAATAGCGGGGGATAATTAGCCTGGTACAGGGATGAGTAGTTCGGGGTGAGGTACACTCCCAGGTATTTCAGGGCCATGGTTTTTACATGGTATGGGTAATTTTGGCGTATGCTCTGCGTATCAGCGTCTGACATGTTGAGCGGGAAAGCCTCTGACTTGCTTGGGTTAATTTTGTAACCCGAGAGGGTTCTATACATGTCCAGTTCAACATGGAGATTGGGGAGGGATATCATGGGTTGTGTGAGGGTGAGGATGATGTCATCCGCAAATAGTGCTAGCTTGAATTCCCTTCCTCTGACTGGTATCCCTCTAATGTTAGGATTTGCGCGGATGGATGCCGCCAGGGGTTCAACGCACAGTGCAAACAACAGTGGGGAGAGTGGGCATCCCTGGCGAGTGCCATTCGCTATTGGAAAGGCTGAGGAGAGAGCGAAGGGTGTTTTAACTTGGGAAGTGGGATTGGTGTAGATGTGTTGGATTGCTTGCATGAAGGGTCCCCGGAACCCCATGTAATGTAGGGTGGCGGACAGGAAGGGCCACCCAAGGCGATCAAACGCCTTTTCCGCGTCCAGGCTTAAAACCAAGGACGCGCGGCTCTCCCTGTCCGCCACCTCGATCAGGTCTATGACCCTTCTTGTGTTGTCACCCGCCTGTCGAAGGGGGACAAAGCCCACCTGGTCCTTGTGTATCAGGGATGGCAGTATCAGGTTTAGGCGTAGTGATAGGAGTTTCGTGAAGACTTTGAGGTCAGAGTTTAGGAGCGCTATGGGCCTGTAACTGGCACAGATGGAAGGGTCTTTATCCGGCTTTGGAATTAATGTGAGGAATGATCGTTGCATGTCTGTGGGGATAGGGGTCTGTTGGAGAAAGGCATTAAAAAGTTTACACATGTGGGGCAATAGGATGGGCATGAAGGTCTTGTAATATTCGTAGGGAAGCCCGTCGGGGCCCGGGGATTTTCGAGTGGGTAGGGATTTAATCACCGCTGTGAGTTCTTCTTCCAGGATGGGTGCATTAAGGGAGAGGAGGTCCGAGGGTTGAAGTCTCGGGATTCCACTCCTAGCAAGGTACTGGGACATTTGGTCAGTTAGTTCAAGGGAGGAAGGATTGTGGGGTATCTCTGGGTCGTTATAGAGTGTGGTATAAAATTCTGCAAAGGTTTGAGCAACCTGCTGGGGATGGGATACCAAGTGTCCTTCCTTATCTTTTATTTGGTGTGGGGTGTTCATGTTCGACCTTTCAGCTAGTTTGCGGGCTAGTAGGGAGTGAGCCTTGTTCCCCTTGTCATAGTAGAGTTGTCTCAGTCTCCTCAATGCTTTTTCAACCTGTCCAATCGCCAGGTCTTTGAGCGTCGTGTGGAGACAGACAATCTTCCTAAGGAGGGGTATGGAGGGGGCAGACTGCAGTTTCCTTTCTAGGGTCCTAAGTTCCCCCTCCGCCTTCTTTTTGGTGGCTATGGCGTCTTTCTTCATGGCCGACGCCAGAGCTATGCATCGACCACGAAGAACCGCCTTGTGGGCTTCCCACAATGTGGGAATGGAGATTTCCCGGGTGTCATTCTCCAGGAAGTAAAGTTTTAGAGTAGAGTCTAATTCTGTCTTGGATGGGAGATGTTGTGTTAGAAAGGTATTCAGCTGCCAGTTATATGGTTTGTGGTTAGGGGTGCCCAGCCTTAAGGAGATAGTTACAGGTGCATGGTCCGACCAAGAGATCGGGAGGATCTGTGCACTTTCCATAACTCTGAGCGTGGTACTGTTCACGAATAGGTAATCAATTCGGGTGTGGGTGTGATGGGGTGCTGAATAAAAAGTGTACTGTCTCTCCCCGGGGTGCAATGTCCGCCAGGCGTCGAACAGGGCGTATCGTCTAGTGATTTGCCTAAATAGTTTAGCATCCCTAGTCGCTCTGATATGTGTGCTGCGGGGTCCCACCGTGTGGCGGTCATGCACCGAGGAGAGGGCCATGTTAAAGTCCCCTCCCACTATCAAATTTTCGCTGGGGGTTCGGTATACTCGCGCGAAATGAGGGGTATCTTAATGAAAATGGGTGCCCAACGCAAAAAAACAGAGACAAATAAATTATTAGATTGACTGACAAGATATCACAGCTAGAGGCACTACATAAATTATCCCTGACCAAGACAGTAGCGACCGAACTATTAGACACACGGAAAGCACTACAACAATCTATGGAAACTATCTCCAAAAGATTCTTATTCTTCAAACGAAAGGTGTATTATGAATATGGCGACAAGACTGGCAAGTTTTTGGCTAGGGCACTGAAAGGTCCACGACTTAGAAATAACATAATGGGCATACGCAACAAGGAAGGCAGATTAGACATTACAGATGACCTGATTTCTAAACACTTCCATGAGTACTATACGCAACTTTACACCCTCCCACAACAACATAGGCCAGCAGATCTAACAGGGAATAGGAAGGAATCCATACAGAACTATCTAATAGCTTCCAAAATGCCCAAATTATCAGACGCAGACAGTGAACTTCTTGACCAACCCATAGGCTTGGACGAAGTTCAGCTGGCAATTCAAGACTTGAAAACTGGGAAAAGTCCGGGCCCTGATGGGTATACTTCTATCTACTACAAGACATTTACCGACATTTTGACAGGTCCCCTCACAAAAGCCTTGAACTCCTTCATGGTCCAGAGAGCTAACAGAACGTCACTTCTAGAAGCTCACATCACAGTGCTGCTAAAACCCGACAAAGACCCATCTCTCTGCACAAGTTACAGACCAATTTCTTTGCTGAACTTGGATGTGAAAATAATGGCCAAAATCATCGCCAACAGACTGAAACCTTGTCTTCATACTCTAATAGGCCCAGAACAGGCAGGCTTCATGCCTTGGAGGGAAGCGAAAGATAACGTGACAAAGTCGCTCAATCTTATTCATGCAGCTCATGTGCGAAAAATCGAAGGCCTTCTCCTCTCCACGGATGCGGAGAAGGCCTTCGATAGAGTAGCCTGAGATTTCATGTTGGGGATGTGCAAACATATCGGGCTGGGCACGCATATGTTATCCTGGGTTAAAACCTTATATAGGAACCCAACGGCCAGGCTCCGTATTAATGGAGCACTTTCAGACAGGGTGCAAATAGCTAACGGTACGAGACAAGGATGCCCGTTGTCACCCATTCTATTCATACTTTCACTAGAGCCCTTCATCTGGATGATACGGTCGAATCCCAATATTCAAGGATTCCGCATCACAAACATGGAATACAAAATAGCCGCTTATGCGGATGACTTGCTCTTTTTCCTAACTAACCCACACATATCCCTCCCGAACCTCCTAAAGGAATTCTCTATATATGGATATATTTCCAATCTAAAAATTAATCTGTCCAAATCAGAGGCCATGAACATAAACATACGCTCAGACTAGTGATACATAACAACCCCTTCACATGGGTAACAAAAGCGCTCAGATACCTGGGGGTGTGGTTGCCTCCGCAGGTCTCTCAGGTGTTCGAGTGCAACTTCCCCCCACTCCTCAAGACAATAACTATGGACATAGCAAGTTGACACCCCAAAAATTTTTCGTGGTTCGGCAGGGCTGCCATTTGTAAAATGGTAGTCCTGCCCAAACTATTGTACCTCTTTAGGACTCTACCAATACATGTACCATCAGCCTTTTTCAAGCAACTGCAGTCGCTCCAAATCCAATTTGTATGGGCACACAAACAGGTACGCATCAGACACACGCTTCTGAATCAACCTAAGGGAAAAGGTGGGATGGGCCTGCCAAATTTTAAAAAGTATTACCACGCAGCACATATCACCAGGATAATAGACTGGCATTGCCACGATAACGTCAAGGACTGGGTAGCCCTGGAGAATGACCTCTGCTCACTACAGCTGAGGTATTCTCTGTGGATTCCAGAGTCTCATTACCCTATGGACATGAAGCAACACCCCCTGACTAACACCACCTTACGAATCTTTCACCTCTTAACTAAAGACCCTGGTTTTTCTACTTCCCCGAGCCCACTCACACCTATATACCAGAACCCAGACTTCCCACCGGGCAAGGGAAGTCAGTTCCTGAGGGCAACAAACCCACCCACACCTCTAATAGCCAAACATTGCTTCCAAAAGCACGACTAAAAGACTTTACGCTCCTGAAAATAGACAATGATCTACGACACATGCCTATGTGGTCATACTTCCAACTTCGTAGCTATCTCAATCAGAGATCCCATAAACAATACTTTACTAAACAATTAACAGAGATGGAATCAGTGTGCCTGGAGGGGACTCCTGTTCAGAAGGCCACCTCCTTGGCCTATTCGTGGTTACAGGACTCAGATGCTTGCCCTACAGAGAGACTCAGAGAGAGGTGGTCGGAAGCCTTGGGTATAGTGATCTCCGACAAACAGTGGCAAAAGGTATGCATATTAGCTCACAAATGCTCATTAAGCACCAGAATGCAAGAAACCTCATACAAATTGTTAACACATTGGTACGCTACACCTGAAAAATTACACAAATGGTACCCCCAAGCTTCGGATCTTTGCTGGCGATGCCAGAAGGAGACTGGAACCCTACTACACATTTGGTGGTAGTGTCCATTGATAGCTCAATATTGGTCAAAGGTAACAGATATCATACACCATGTAACAGAGACCTCTATGAGACTAGATGCTGCTTGCTGTTTACTCCATGTCACCTCATTCTCGCTCAGACGTTATAAAAAATCGTTGACCAGACACTTTTTGAACGCGGCTAAGTCTCTTATACCACTTCACTGGAAATCTACTAGCACTCCTTCAGTAAAAGAATGGCTATCGAAAGTCAAAGACATATGTGACATGGAGGAAACCATAGCACAATCTAACGATTCAGTTGAAAAATTTCATGCTACCTTGATGCCATGGCTTACCTTTAGACATACACAATATTACGAAGACCTTAGAAATTAGTCCCTAGGGGCTACGCTCCTTTGCGATCAATCACGACGACACCTGTTAAGATGGCAACTTAGATCCTTTTTCCCTTTCTCTTTTTGAGACCCATACATCTTATTGTAATGATATGTGGACACCACCCACCTTTACCTTCTACACCCCCACCCCTTCCCCTATTCTTTATACCCCTCATATCTGTACCTTTATCTCTCCCTCCCTTCCTCCATTACCCCGATCCACTGAATAAGCTGATCATAGAATGATCTACAACTCACGAACATGTAAACATGGTTAACTACCGACTTAAACCTTGGATGACAGATTGATACCTGTATTTACCTAAGTTTGATGTCTAAATAGTCATTGGGTAACATGTTAGATGCAGAATACTGTATGTATTACCTTAATGATACCCTTCCAAAGAAGTGTAACAAGTCTGTTTTTTTTTTTTTTTTTTCTCTTTGTATGTTTATTCTTTGATACTAATAAACTTTGAATGGTTAAAAAAAAAAAAAAAAATCCAAGACAGAGCCTCCAATAGTGTAAAACACCTTACGGTAACCGTTTATCTTAAAGTAATGCACTTACATCATAAAAATATCAGATTCGCCTTTGAATAAGCAATCTCAATCATGCCGGGTGCCACCGTGATGCAATATCACCATCCAATCGTACGCGCGCCCAGGGTCACCATCTCGGTGTCAGAATATAGTTTCCGTATCACCATGGTCGACACATTTCCTCACTTCTGCCTTTGTCACAGAGGGTGATTTTTTTTCATTGACATCTAGTTTGTTTTCACAAGGTATATTAGTGCGCTACTGTGAAACACTGTTAATAGTATACGTATGATTGTATATTTAAAGGCATATTCTATTTTTTCAAATCTGCAGGTTTAATTTAAATAATAATTGGTGATCACTCCATTAAGGTTTTTGATCTGGAACTTCCTGTTACACTGTAACACATATTATGCAGACATTTCCCACTATTCTCAATATCAGGAAACCCACCCTACAAAAATCTCATGCGACTATCACTGATATGCATGTAGACAGGAAGCAACTGCAAAGGGGCACCGATGGATCAGCAGCCATGGAATATAAGAAAGGGTGAACAAATATGCACAGTTATGGTTTACATCTATCTAAATAGAGAACTGTAGATCAAGAACATCTACAGAAGAATGGATCACTAACAACTACTATATAACAATTATATTGGTGCTTTATAGTTGATATCATGTGAGTAATCATTATGGTGCTTTGCTGTGATTTACAATTAACAAAGGTGTCACCCTAGACATTACAAATAACCATATTATTTTCAGCTCATTATTATTATCATGTGTATTCCATGAAATTGTTGCATTAAAATAGCAAAAAGTTACAATATACACAGGTTAGGGAGTCACCAGTCTTACCTTAATTGGTATGATTTTTAAAAGCAGCAAAGAGCAAGTGACTAGCAATGGAGGTCTGATAAAAGTTCAATGCATCTTGGATAATTTTGACAGTTACAGAAGCTGGTGTCTGTGATACCAAATTGGTAATAAATGTTTGACAACTTGACTTTCTCCTGATTCAAAATTAGATTTGCCTTAAGCATAAGAAAAAAAAAAAAATATATATATATATATATATATATATATATATATATTTTCATGATTCAATTTATTCTGCAACATTTTAAACAGTGCCCTAAATACCATACTGTGGTTAATTAATTATTGAAAGCTGGACATGTATGATGCAAATTGAATGAGATAAAATCTATTCTTCATTTAAAACTAGCTAAATAACAGAAGCCATAAAATATTGTTGTATACTATATGGGGACTTGCAAGCAATCTTGAACTTTAATATGAACTGCTGCACCTTCCTTTTTTTTGGAAAGTATAGAAATAAAGGTCATTTGTGTTATTTTGAAACAATATCTAAAAAAAATATCATTTTCTTTTTTGATAGAATCACCCTGTGGCATTCTGCCACCTTCACACGGCTATCCATAACTCTTCTAGTGTTTGGAACAATCTCCCACTTGCCACTCTCTTTAATGACTTAGATACCCCCTGATGGTACTTAACATTTAATAGTACTGTAGCTCCACGTTTGCCCAAACAACCTTTTACTACCTTACCTTACCTCAATGGCCTTCTAATTTTTCTTCAGAGACAGAAATCCTTTAAGCCCATTGTATCCTAAGGCTACAAATTTACTGAGATTTAGGTTTCCAATAAGAGGGTTGAGAATAAATGCCACCTTCTCATTTATGAGTCAATTTTTGGCCATCGGCTTTTCACTGTTATTACTTTTTATTTTATTTCGCACTTAAAGAGGAGAGAGATAGAAAAAACATACAAACAGGCATCCTTGTACTCATGCCGATGTGCACTTACACAATGTCATACAGATAAAACATTGAAGTATGTGCATTTGCTAAGACCATACAAAGTGCTCGGTCATTCAGCCTAAACATGATGTGTACAATATACCATTTACTGTCTATTTACCTTTGCTTGCATTTAAAGTTATTCTGTCATAGTACTGGTTTAGTTAGCCTTGAGCTGAATTGTTGTAAGTTTTCAAAGTTAATAATTAATAAAATAACTTCTTTCAAAAAATAGAACCTCAAGGTAATTTTTTTTTTTTTTTTTGATATAGCAAAGTTTCCTACATAATAGAAAACATAAAGTACAAAAGGTACAACATATTTTTTCTATTACTATTCACATAATGTATGTTTATTATTTATCCTGATGCATAACTGTGTGGGATATATTGTCACATTTACCCAAGTTGCAGCATAGGCAAACCCTAACTAAACAATATTTAGTTTTCTAAAGCACTTGCATAACAAACTTTTTTTTAATAAAATACTTGTTTTTGTTGCATTTCAGGGCTGACAATCACCTCTTTGCCACTACGTCTGCATGCTTGGATAAATGTGTGTTGAAACAGCTACTTGCAGTTTACATTAGAAGTGTGTGACAGGATGACAACAAAGCATATTTTGGAGACAAGCACACCCTATGACAGGAAGTACCTATACAAGAACCCTTATGACAGGATCATCAGGTATTATTTTATTGAAAGTTAGACAATTAAAAATATTGACATTTTTGAAATTGTATTGAAAGCATGCCAAAGGCTACATGCAAAAGTGTAATTGGGTTTAGATATACTTTATGAAAAGTTCTCTATACTTAAATTGTACTAATATGTTACAAAGTGATATACAGAGTATTGAAAATATATCATATCAGCCTTTAACTAAGAGGAACTTTCAGTCTAATGTATCCTCAATAGTCATTCAAGCACACAACTATACACCCTATAGGAACAACTTGGCAAATTTTATTTAACCTAGTCAAATAAGCTATAGTATGTTTTTGTAAGAAAATATTTGGCACACTGTGAAAATTGTGTGTAGGGCCGTGGTCCATCCCTATGGCACCCAGACCCTGAAGACCCCTCTGAGGATATGCCCATCATGATGGATGAAGCCTGCACTTGGATGGTCCTACAAAAAGTAATCTTAATTAGAGCAACCCCTACCAAAAAATGAATTCTAAAGTACAAATATATAAAAAATATAAAAACAGATAAAGATATACAAGTTGCTGCTAACACTGCAAAGTGTTCTCTCCTCAATTTGTATAATACACTAAAATCAAATATTTGTGCAGCGTAACACACCCATAACCATAAATAAAGTGCTTTCAGTGCAAAAAGTGCCAAAATATTGTATCAAATTAATACCACATTTAAACATAAACTGTGCTAATAAATCCACTCAAAATATGTATAAATAAAAGTGCCAAGTGTTCATATATCTCAAACTTGATAACAATAAAAATAAAAATTTAAAAGTCCATAAATCTTAATATTCCACCGCTGTGCATAAAAGACAAGTTCATAGGGATATGATCGTATCCGAATGGCCTGCTAACCTTCCATTTTCCTTAGTCAGCTCCCAGCATCGTGGCTGCACACAGGGGATGATGATATATGAAAACCGAACACACAACATCTGGTACTCTCCATATGATGTAAATTTATTTCCACTATAAAAAATTATTCATACACTCACATAAATGGAACTTCAGCCGTGACAGCTGTAATAGGCTTGTGCACTCGTGTCCGCTTACCGCTGAGTATCGAAAGATGGCAGAGGTGTGACTGTAGAAATAAGGTTCCTCCCCCCATACACGTTATGTCCTGGGTGTGGAATTCCTCAGGAGGAGTCAATGTCCTTTCTACTGAGACAAATAACCCAAATCTTTACTCAAAGTTGCAACTTCTATATTTGACCCTAATATTCAGTGTGGATGCTATAGCTAACCTGATTTGTCAAATCTCCAGAATGTCTTTACTTTTCTTTCAGGTCATGGCAAACCTTCCCTCTCTAAGCCCACCAGAGCACCCGTATGTGGTCCATTCTTATGAAGGTGATGGGGTGGACTATGGACACTTATCCTGACTTAAAAAAGAGAGATGTTAAAAAAATCTTCTTTCTAGTTACCTTTTCCAGGGGTGCACAATTATTCTTAATACCTGTCCTCTCCTTTCCTCTTTAGTCCTTCTCCATTTCTACTCATTTATAAAAAATCCTTAACCCTATTTCAATAGGTGTTTGTCTGCTTTTTGTATTAAGGGGCAGATTTCCGTGCTTACCAGCCCCTACATAGAAATTACTGTCCTTTAAATACCACATTGCACAAGACGCATCAGTATGATTATTTTGGTAGTTGGGCTTCCATGACATGAAAATACTCCTTTACGTTTGTGTCAAAATCTGGTTCCAGAGAAATTCTTTACCTCCACTGAAGGCATTGTGTGGGTTAATTTACATCCTGTTCACTTTTTCCTATAAACTTTTTTTTTTTTACTGAAGCTTTTGTTCACTATGTGCATGGGGTGCTAGATTATCAGCATTGTTCATCAACCTCTGGTATAACTAGTGGGATATTTTTAAGTTAGTGGTTATAGACCTCCAAATTCCTGAATTCTATCATATAAAACATGTTTCTTTACTTCCCAAAGGCTGTGCTTACAAGCTATATAAATTGTTTTTTTTATTACATAATATTGTCTTGGTACTAACTTGGTACTAACATCTCTGCAGGCACCCTCTTTATCCTACAAATGGATAAAGCTGCGCCAGTAAAAACTAAATACAAATAAATAAAAAGAAGAACACAAATGACCAAATAATTACTGTATACAAAAAAAAAAGGGGTAAAGTGCATAAGAAGCGTGACCATAAAAAAACACACACAAATTCTGATAAATAAAGTCCAGTGAGGACCGCATTAGTCCTGATCATATGTCTTCTTTAGTACACAAAACCTGGTTGCATGTAGTCGGCAGACTTGTACTTTGTAGCAAATAAAACACCACTGTGACAGATCTAAAACAACATGCTGTGGCATGCAAGAGTTCTGTGCGATCCCATCCACCTTTTGAATTTGGCGCTTACCAGATGGCTAAATATAAAGAGCACTGCATATGGAGCCTGCAACTTCCCAGATAAAAGATGACTGATCGGGCCGATCGGATCAGGAACAACCGCTCAAAAGGAAAGAGGGACCTCCACAACCTCCGCTCCACTCAGGGACATCCAACTGATTAACTCAAGTATATAAAAGAAGGGGGTTTTCAATGGGGATCACCCGTTCCCCATTGAAAACGTCATCTGTGACGAAACGACGTATGGGAAGGCACGCAGTGACGCCACCACGTAGATCGTGAACGGGGGACGGGTTTACACTGACCGGCCGGCAGTGTGTTTTATACTATGCTCGTTTTCATCTTACGTATGTAAGTGTTCTTAATTCTTTTAAGTTTGAATAAAAATTGTTTGTCAGTATTACGCTATGGGCGGCCCCCTTCTTTTATATACTTGAGTTAATCAGTTGGATGTCCCTGAGTGGAGCGGAGGTTGTGGAGGTCCCTCTTTCCTTTTGAGCGGTTGTTCCTGATCCGATCGGCCCGATCAGTCATCTTTTATCTGGGAAGTTGCAGGCTCCATATGCAGTGCTCTTTATATTTAGCCATCTGGTAAGCGCCAAATTCAAAAGGTGGATGGGATCGCACAGAACTCTTGCATGCCACAGCGTGTTGTTTTAGATCTGTCACAGTGGTGTTTTATTTGCTACAAAGTACAAGTCTGCCGACTACATGCAACCAGGTTTTGTGTACTAAAGAAGACATATGATCAGGACTAATGCGGTCCTCACTGGACTTTATTTATCAGAATTTGTGTGTGTTTTTTTTATGGTCACGCTTCTTATGCACTTTACCCCTTTTTTTGTATACAGTAATTATTTGGTCATTTGTGTTCTTCTTTTTATTTATTTGTATTTAGTTTTTACTGGCGCAGCTTTATCCATTTGTATGACTTTATGTGCGAGTATCCCACTTTTAGCAGCAGACTTTTAGGTTAGGATTTTATCTTTTCCCCATTTTTATTTTTTATTAGCGCGGTTTATTTATTTTCATTTTACCCTCTTTATCCTGACTATCTTGTCTATGTTTTATTAGACTTTTTCTTATGCATGATCCATTGCCCTTCATAAGATGTTTGTTTGCTCCTAAGTGAATTCTCCTGAAGACAGCACAGAGGTAGTCCTTTTTCAGGTGACTGGTTCCTAATCCCCTCTACTCAAGGAGGTTATTTACTAAATATGGAAATCAACTTTTCCATTCTGCCATGCTATATAACCCCCTGGCTTAACTCTCAGGCCTACTTCTGAGTCCCAGCACACCTTTTTTCTCAAACTTCCATGACTGAAGATCACCAATTGTCATTTCTGGGATAAGATGTTTAATCCATTTTCCTTTGCCTAGGTCACAACCTTGATATGGGGCACACATTTTTGTCAAATTGTACTAAAATGGTTTAAAGTAATACTAAAGTCTTGTTTTTTTAATGTTAAACATAACAAACATATTATACTTATCTGCCCTGTGCAGTGGTTTTGCACAGAGCAGCCCAGATCCTCCTTTTATTGGGTCCCTATTTGGTACTCCTGGCCCCTCCCTCCTGTTGCATAAATGTGTCATACACCATAATAATATATATAAAACAGGAAAAAATGGTCTCAAGAGCATATATATATATATATATATATATATATATATATATATATATATATATATATATATATATATATATATATACTGTATACAAAGTAATCAAAAGAAATGTCCATGCTCCCAAGTGTCCAAACAGTGAGCTTTTGTTTGTTGAATCATAACATCAAATGAAGGACACCTAAATATTTGTCTTCCACCAAACAAAAACAGAAAGCCCTATCAGACCAGTGTCCACCTTGTGTGTGTATAAGGTACATTACCAGATGTGTTTGACCATCTATAAAAGCATGGTCAAAAAATGCTCAAAATAATACAAAACCTTGTTCTCCACAGATCCTCAGATAGACATTATATCAAGCACTCCCTTTTTTTCTTTGCTTTAAATCGCCAGCAACATGCACATCTCACCGCCTCTGCCAGGGAACTACTGGCCTGGGCACTTTTGTCTCCCTATGACAGGAAGTGGCATGGGAACCCTCTTGCAGGCAGGATCAATGGGTGAATTTGCAAGGAATGCAAGTCTCTAAAGATTAATTTCTTGTGCTGTATCCTGTATAGCACTATCCCACCAGCTGATGCTATATCTATTATTGGGCTTCATGCACAGAATGAACTTGCAGGGCACATTTTGCCTAAATATCACACGTGATCCTGAAACTGTCAATTCACTAGACCGTTTTGCAATATTTACAGTGAAATGCCTGAACACGCTCAGTAAATACCACATAAAAAAGGCGTTAAAATCCATTCACTGAAGGAAATAAATCATTAAATGCATACAGAAATTAAGCAGTGGTCCAGGCTTTGCTGTATTTGTGGAATGTGTACTGATTTCCGACTGGACCATAGTAAATATACGTCATTACTTTGACATTAAATACCATTAAATACAATATTGTTTTTTTAATATGGGTGATTCAGGGTCTGATAAAAGTGGTCCCACATGTTGATTCACTGTGAAATCACTTTTAGAGGAGGTGGGAGATGTACCCCCTCCCACTGCTTCCTGGTTGTTTCTGAGCTTAACCAAGTCATCAGTAAACCTAGAAGTGATCCGATTCCGCCATTTGCTGGGCAGAAATTTGAGTGACGTTTAACATCACTTTTGGCTCGCTGGCATAAACAAATGATTAGAAATAAATGTGGGGGTTCAGTCAGTGCAAAACCAAACATTACAATGCTAACATAAGCAGCTGGACACTCAAGGTCAATCTATAACCTAATAATAATAATAATAATAATAATAATAATCCTTGGATAAACACATAAAAAGAACTAAAGAAATAAATACAGTGCAGCTCTAAAAAACAAATCTTCACTAAAAATAATTAAGATCTTTTATGGCAAGAGAGGCCATATATGAAGTCTCTTCAAATAAAATTTGAAGCCAATCCAAAAGGTTAAAAACTGAATACCACAAAGAGATGTGACACTAGACAGACATAGGTTGTCCCCCTCAATAGTGACCAGAGTGCTCAGAAAGAAAAATCCTCTATGTGCATCCGTGTCAGTGCCACCACCACAAACAATGCAGGACGCTCACCTCAGATTGTGGACCTCTGAATTAACAGACAGGTCAGTTAAGTATTCCCACTCACGTAGGTAAAGATTGTTGCCTTTAAAAGATCCAGGAATTGGACTCATACTTCCACAACAGCAGCGGAATGGCACATTCATCAATACCAGATGGAAAATGTGGTAATCATGCAAAATCAATGAAAGGTACATAGTGCTCTCTGGTTGGCTTTAACCACTTTCTGACTGCTGCACGCCGATATACGTTGGCACAATGGCAGCGGTGGGCAAATGGACGTACCTGTACATCCCCTTTAATTGGTGGGGCTAGCGGGCGCGTGTGCGCCCACGCACAGCGTGACTATGCCCGCTGAACACGCAGACTCGATGTCCACCAGCCTCCGGGCAATCGTGTCACAGACCTGCAGAACAGGGAGATGCCTATGTAGACAAGGCATTTCCTCGTTCTGCCTAGTGACATGACAGAGATCACCGCTCCCTGTCATCGGGAGCAGTGATCATTGTCATGGTGAGTTGAAGCCCATCCCCCACAGTTAGAATCACTCCCTAGGACACACTAAACCCCTTGATTGCCACCTAGTGTTTAACCCCTTCCCTGCAAGTGTCATTTACACAGTAATCAGTGCATTTTTATAGCACTGATCGCTGTATAGATGATAATGGTCCCAAAATAATGTCGAAAGTGTCCGATGTGTCCGCCATAATTTTGCAGTCACGATAAAAATCGCAGATCACCGCCATTACTAATAAAAAAAAATAATAATAAAAATGCCATAAA
This sequence comes from Lithobates sylvaticus, assembly GCA_028564925.1. NCBI lineage: Eukaryota > Metazoa > Chordata > Amphibia > Anura > Ranidae > Lithobates > Lithobates sylvaticus. The sequence continues at coordinate 457,171,555 of CM053027.1, read as the reverse complement.
ACTATCCCCTATTTTGTAGACGCTATAACTTTTGCGCAAACCAATAAATATATGCCTATTGCAATTTTTTTTGTTTACCAAAAATATGTAGAAGAATACATATTGGCCTAAACTGAGGAAAAAAAAAAAATTTTTTTATATATTTTTGGGGGATATTTATTATTATCTTTTTCAAAATTGTCGCTCTTTTTTTGTTTATAGCGCAAAAAATAAAAACCACAGAGGTGATAAAATACCAACAAAAGAAAGCTCTATTTGTGGGGAAATTGTCAGTTAAAGCGGCGCAGTGCCAAATCACCAAAAGTGCTCTGGTCAGGAAGGGGGTAAAATCTTCCAGGGCTGAAGCGGTTAAACATCATTTATTTAAGTAAAAAAAAAAATTAACAAACAAAGCACTGATAACCCAGTGCTGTGATGCAGAGTATACAACAAGAAAGGTGGCTGCAGATAACATCACGGAGTCCTCCCGCACGTGTATAATCCCAGTGGGCAAGACTTTCTCAGCGGTTACGGAGGCTCACACGTCATCTTCTGTAAATGCATGCCACCTGATTTGTCAACACCTATATGCCGCCTCCTCATTGTGTATGTTACCATATAGACAGAGATAGAGAGATTTCTTTATTATAAAAGCTTGGAGTTATTGGAGTTTATGTTGTTACGGAAACAGAGAAAAATTAAGGTTATAGAGACCCAAATTAGAGATTTAAAAAATATCACTGAACCCCATAAGGAATCTGAAGAGTTCCTGAGGTTGTCCGCTGAACTCAAAAACAGATTAATCAAATGGGATTCAGAAATACAAAATAAGAAAAAATAAATAATTTGTTAGACTTTGGGGAAAATAACATATTTAAATGGCAAACGGGTGTTGCACACGTAGCCATGACTCAAACGCAATCATGTCCTCCTAATTTAGAGATTATAAACACTCCAGTACCTACACTGAGGCAAAATACCACATATGCATATGATTACTCTGAATTTGATGATGTCAGTACACCTTTGAATAATTGACATTATCAGGTTGTTCGGAATAAAAGGGGAGGAATAGAAGAGGACATGGGAGAAGGGGTGGTTATAACCAGTCTCCCTATAGGCAATATGCGCATAATACACTCTCTAGGAATTATGAGCCCCAGGATGTCCCTAATCAATAACAGAATAATTATCAATCAGTTTCTGAGCATTATGGGACATATCCCAGTAGGAGCAAGTTCACACAACAATATGGGAACCAATTACCTATCCCCAACTGGTTTTCCTGCTTGCAACATAAAGGCCCCCAGAGGAAAGGGGATTTTCAGAGAGCCCCGAGAGGGACAGGGAGAGGACTACCTTCTGTTCCACCCAACCCAGGGGGTTGGCAGGGTATGGCTCCACAACAAGCCACCCACAACAATGGACACTTAAGGAAAAGAAAAATAAGAGAGGAAGGAGAGGAGGCAGGAGAATACAAAAGATTAAAACCCCAATAGGGACTGGGATTTATAATCTCAGTGGGAAACCTCTAAATGAAGAGGAGATCCAGGTGTTATTGGTGTGAGATCCTATTCGTAATATGAACAAATTTCAAACTTATATCAGTGTGCGGAAATGCATTAGAAGCTTGAATATTAAGAAATATTCTCTTTCCAATCCAGCTACTCAGAAGGTTTCTATGCCAGAAATTGTCCCTCCCAGACAACATTCTAATCTTCGTAATAAGTCTGTCTTTAACCCTCCCAATGCTGACACTAAGAATGTTTTAAGGAACATGATCAGTAAAGATTTGGAGGAACTTAAAGCGGTTCTGCACCCATTTCATTTAGTAAATCTCTTTGCCTTCCAAATCAGGCAAAGAGTACTAAATGAAATGTTTTTTTTTTTTTTTTTTTTTTACTTACCTTGTAATTGATGACTTCCGGTCTTCTCTCTCTGCGGCGGCGGGCGGGGTCTCTGCGTCGATCGTCGTCACGCCGCACTGTCTCCTGGGATCTGGTGTCATTGATCCCAGGAGTCAGTGCGGGCATCTTCCGAAATCTCCCGAGATTTCGGCCACATCTGCCGAAATCTCGTGAGATGTCGGCAGATGTGCCGTTACTGCGCACGCGCGAGTAATGGCGGTGCATGCTGGGCCATCAACAGTGCCTGTGGGGTTTCACATGCCCACAGGCAAGATGGACCCCAGCAGACAAGAAGAAGACAAGAAGAAGATGAAGATGAAAACCGGCGGCGATCGAGATGGAAGATGGAACAGGTAAGTCCCCCAATTGAGCTATATGCCCTTGGCATATAGCCCAAAAAAAAAAAAAGAGTGCAGAACGGCTTTAATATACAGAAGGTTAATGATCCTTTATACATTAAGAACGGTATAGATTCATTGGTAAACAAGAAGAATCTGGTTACACGTCCAGAGGACAAAAGAGGGGTCTGGTTGTTTTGAGTATGGCATATTATAAAAATGAAATGGAAAATCTGCTTAGTGATGATAATACCTATAGAGTGCTGACCAAGGACCCCATATTACAGTTCAAAGAAGAGCTGCACTTTCTGATTGAGAAAGGGATACATATAGAAGTTCTGAATAAGAAAGAGGCATTGTACCTTGACCCCCACTGTACCATTGAATTTTTGCCTAAAATTCACAAGGATAGTGTCAATCCACCAGGAAGACCTATTGTGAATGGTACCGACATATCATTCAAACTCTAGAAACCTTAACGGTCTCCCCTTCAAGTTCTGAGCACAGCTGACGTCAGTTCCCTATATACAATTGTTGGCCACAAGGATGCTTTATCCTTGGTTTAATGGGCCTTTAGCTCATCAGATCTGTCCAGAAGACATAATACTTTCTTGCTTGACAGTTTGAATTTCTGTCTATCGAGAAATTACTTCTGGTACAATAGACAATATTATCTTCAAACAAGGGGAGTTGCGATGGGGGCGCAGTTTGCTTCCAGTGTAGCCAACCTTTTCATGGCACACTGGAAGGAGGAAGTAGTTTTCAAGAACCGACCCCCAGAGCTCATATGCTACCATGTATATATTTACAATCTCATTATGATATGGGAAGAAGATGAGCCTAGTCTCAAAATATTTATGCAGAAACTTAACGCCAATACTAAAAATATAGTTCTATCTTGGAACATCAATGCAGAGCGAATAATTTTCTTAGATTTAAATATCTCTAAAGATGGAGATCGGGTTAAGATAATTAATCAATTTAAGCCCACAGACCGTAATTCTTTTATACCATTGGGCAGTTGCCACCATAGTAGGTGGCCTTGTAATATTCCCAGGGGACAATTCATACGCTTAAGGCATCATTTTACCAAAGAGGAAGATTTTGTCTCCCAGCCTCAAGTGCTGTCGACCCGGTTTCAGCAGAAGGGGTATGACAGGTCCACTTTGGACAGGGAGATTCCGTTTGGAATATGGATTGGAATTTATCGGTGTCTAATGCTCCTAAGGCCATACAGAATTCAGATGCTAATATGAGAATTATTTTAGATTTTAATGTTCAGCACAAGAAATTTGAAAGGATTTTTCAGAAACACTGGTCCATTTTGAAGCAGGATAGAGTTTTGGGTACAGTGTTATCTGAGTGCTCCCAGTTTATTATAGGAAGGCCCCTTCCCTAAGGGATAGACTTTCACCTGGAGTAATTGACCCCTGGTTCATTTTGAGAACAGAATTTTTAATTTTCTAACGGGTTTCCATGCATGCGGCCATTGTGCCCCTTGTAAGCAGGCAAGAGGCAACATTAAACAATGGAAAGATTTTGTAGCATCTGCCACTAATAAACAATACCAAATTAAAGAATCAATAACCTATTCCACGGCAGAAGTTGTTTACAGGTTAGAATGTGAATGTGGCCTGCAATATGTAGGTAGGACCTCCAGACCCTTACATGTGAGAACTGGGAAACATGTCAACAATATTAAAAAGGGCCTCATAACCCATAATGTTTCTAAACACTTTTGATTGTTTCACAATCGTAATCCAACAAAATTAAAGTTTTGGGGGGTTGAGAAAGTGACCAATCAATGGAGGGGAGGGAATTGTATCTGACAATTGAGTCGCCGTGAGTCTTTTTGGGTTTATGAGACCAAGGTAGACGTGCCCGCAGGTTTAAAAGTCGAGTTTGATTTGAATTGTTTTATTTCAGATCATTGAAATTATGAGGTGGTTAATGAGTTTTATCCTTGGTTTATATGTATTATTAATGTGGTCCTTATACTGTTAGTATTATTAGATGATGTGTTTTATATCGTTATTTTTAGATATTTTATGTAATTTCATAATGTATTATGAAGGGTGGCTGCTTTGACGTTTAAATACCTATGTAGGTATACATTTTCCATGATTTGCCTGATGAAATGAGATGCCTCGCTTGCTTGGCTATGTGCTACCTGACTCTGGTGCCCCGTTTTGCAGAGCAGGATTGGTAAACTGGTCATGTGATAACGAGGAGGAGATTTCAGCATTTCCGTCTCTATGGCAACATACACAATGAGGAGGCGGCATATAGGCATTGACTAATCAGGTGGCGTGCATTTAAGTAAGACGATGTGCGAGCCTCCATAACCCCCGAGGAAGTCTCACCCACTGGGACGATACACGTGCGGGAGAACTCTGCCGCCACCTTTCACTGTCTCGTTGAGACGCTTGTTGTATACTCTGCATCCAAGCACTGGGTTATCAGTGCTTTGTCTGTAAGTGAATTTTTTTTACTTAAATAAATTATGTTTAAATCCAATCAGAGAGCACTATGTACCTTTCATTGATTTTGCATGATTACCACATTTTCCATCTGGTATTGATGAGTGTGCCATTCCGCAGCTGTTGTGGAAGTATGAGTCCAATTCCTGGATATTTTAAAGGCAGCAATCTTTACCTACGTGAGTGGGAATGCTTTATTGAACCGTCTGTTAATTCAGAGGTCCACAATCTGAGGTGAGCGGCCTGCATTGTTTGTGGTGGAGGCACTGACACGGAAGCACATAGAGGATTTTTCTCTCTGAGCACTCTGATCACTATTGAGGAGGACAACCTATGTCTGTCTAGTGTCACATCTCTGTGTGGTATTCCGTTTTCAACCTTTTGGATTGGCTTTAAATTTTATGAACTTGGAATTTATATATGGCTTTTTTTTTGCCATAGATGATCACATTTTTGTGTAGATTTGTGTTTTAGCACTGCACTGTATTCTTTTTATAAACAAATGATTGTTTTTTTTAAGTCAAATAAAAATAAAATATTTTGCTTTTAAAGGTAAATGCGAAATCTAGGGTCTTTTTTTACACCAGATCGCTCAACAAAGAGGAATTGTCATGCCTATTTCTATTAAAAAGGTTGTTTACATTCCTTGTAATAGGAATAAAAGTGATAAAAAAAAAGGGGAGGGGGAAAATAAATGACTTTGGCTTTGCTTTTGATTCAGTACCTCGCTGCCGCCTGTTGACGAACGTGGCTATTTCTGTGACCACGCTTCCATCTCTGATCCTGGCTTCCTGTCCTGCTCGAGTGCCTGCCTGGCTTATTGCTATACCAGTTCTGCACACCACTGAGTGTCCCAAGCTTACTGAGAGCCCTGACAAGGCACTCATCTTGGATCAGCAGCCTAAGTGGAGTGCCCCTTTAACCTCAGCTGGACTTCTGAGCACAGCTGATGTTCCTGTCCTAATGGTATGCCAGTTTCATTGGAACTGCATCTTCTACTGCAATTGCTGCTATCAATATCAGCTAGCACTCATGTCCCACCTGTCCCTCAGTACCATCTGTTCCACTCTCAGGGGGGCCCGGGCTGGAGAGACAAGAGAGGCCAGCCTCGTCCTTTCAGTCTCCCGTGACAGTGTAGGAATAATCAAAAGCATACTGGTGGAAATTTACTAAAACTGAAGCACCCAGAATCTGGTGCAGCTGTCCATGGTGTCCATGGTAGCCAATCAGCTTCTAAATGTGTTTGTTCAATTAAGCTTTGACAATAAAATATAGAAGAATATTAGTTCCTAGGCAGCGCTGCAGACAATTTTTCATGCTCCAGTTTTATTAAATCTCCCCCGCATTGTTAACCACAATTTTGTACATTTATGGTCAATTTATTGGAGTCAAAACATCATATGCTAAAAACCTTAAACTGTATGTAAAAGTGTTTTTTGTGTATATAGTATGGAAGATTTGTTGAATATTTACTGCTGGGAAGATTCACCTATTTTTTTCTGGTGTCCATTGTCTTTAAAATGAAAGTGATGGGAAATCCAAAATTTGTAGGAGATGTGGAAATTCTCCAGTTGGCACACTGGTTCCTATGTCAACGGTCATGTGTAATGCATGTTGTATTTTCATTACTGTTAATAATTTTAATTTCCTAAAGGTTTTCTCATTGTTGGAAAAACTATAAGACCAAACATAAGCAACTTTGATTGAGAGAGCCTACTCTGCCACGTTATCCTTTATTCATTGTGCTGAACCCATGATTCCTTGTTTAGCCACTTATCAAGCCACCCCAGTGTGAAAGCCTGAGTGCTTTCACACTGGGGTGGGGTGCTTGCAGGACAGAAAAAAAAGTCCTGCAAGCAGCATTTTTGGGGCACCCCTGCCCATTGAAATGAATGGGCATCGCTGCCAAAGCACCTGCAAAGCGATTTGGCAGCGCGCAATTAACCCTTTCATTGGCTGCTAGTGGGGGTTAAAAGTGCCCCACTAGCAGCCAAAAAGTACCGCTATAACAGCGGCAAAGCACTGCTAAAACTAGCTGCGCTTTATCGATAATGGACCAGCCTCCCCAGTGTGAAAGGGGTCTCAATTTTTTTTTTCTGCTAGAAAATTGCTAGAAAAGAACCCCCAAACATTATATATATTTTGTTTAGCAGAGGCCACAGAGAATTAAATGGAGATTGTTGCAATAATTTGTCGCAGTCTTACAAACACATTTATTTGGGAAAAAATACACTATTTTCAATTAAACAAATAAGAAAACAGTAAAGTTAGACACTTTTTTTTTCAATAATGTGAAAGATAATGTTATGCCGAGTAAATTGATACCTAACATGTCATGCTTTAAAATTGCGCATGCTGGGGGCGCATGCGTGGTGCTGAGACGGATGGACGCCTGAGAGTTTAGCTCCGCTCAGCTCGGGACTCTAACGGCATTTAGAGGGCCATAAACTGCACTAAACCCTGTTAAACCAACACCCCTCGCTTCACTGGGACCCAGTGCATGCCTTCGAAGAGGAAGAAATCCCGAGGAGGATCGCAACCCACCTTAACTCACTATCTCCTCCGCACGCGGGAACGATACAGCATGGAGCAAGATGGCGCCGAGGGAGGAAGTCAAGCTCCTACGCCGGTCTCTTCGCCTCCACGACCTCCGTCCCTCTCTGAGTCTGTCTCCAGTGAGTACCCTACTGCCTTATCTAAGGCTGACCTGGACGCTAGCTTGGAGGCAATGTACCTCAGACTGGCCACTAAATTTCAGACGGAACTACACAAGACATCACATTCCCTGTCCCAGGAAATCACGGCACTCGGTTCTAGGACCGAAAAACTGGAATCCAAACATGACGAATTAGCCCTTGCCTATAACGACCTAAGCAGGGAACATGAAACCCTGACATCAGCCTTCCACTCGATCCAAGCCGAAGTCGAAGACCTCGACAATAGGAACAGACGCCACAACCTACGTATCCGTGGTATCCCAGAGTCTGAAACAGAATTAATCCCCACAGTGATCAGGCTGTTCAAGACCCTGCTCCCTGATCATGACTCCCAATCTTTTAAATGCGATCGGATTCATAGGGCCCTTCGTCCCAAACCACCAGATGACAAGCCGCCGAGAGATGTGGTCCTTTGCATGAAAGACTTTCTTACAAAGGAAGAAATTCTACGCGCAGCCCGCAACAAGAGCAGGATCACTCTAGACGAGCATGTTGTGCAAATATACCCAGACATATCCCTGACCACCCTGGATCGCAGACGGGGCATGAAAGAGGTCACCATGATCCTGCAATCAGCGCAGATTCGCTACAGATGGGATTCCCCTTCAAGTTGATTATCCCCCACAACGGAACCACTTACCTAGCCACCTCTCTACTTGAAGGGCAGGAGATCCTAGTTAAACTGGGCCTTTTGGACGCTGCCGTAATACGTCGCCTTCCCTCCACTCCCAGACCCGCACCGATCTGGCAGACCCCTCCGCCCAGAAGAGACAGACGGAGGATCCGCTACGACGCCGGAGAACTCCAAGAAGACCGCCCGCTATGAACCTTACGGTGAATATCCCCTCGGATCCATCCACATTCCGGTATGTGTATCAGCAACACTTCCACTGACACGCTTTCACGTTTCAACATCAGAGTCTGTCCCTCGGAGCTGCTGCATGCCTTCCCCACCCAGCAGTAACTATTCGCTTAACCTTCCCGTCCACCTGGATGTATGGTCGGCCTAGCTGGGTACGAGACCACGCTGTCTCGTTGTTCTTATTTTCTTTTTCAGGTATAACCTCCTATGTCCTACCTGACCAATTTTGGCGATCACTTTTGAGGATTGCCCGCCACTGGTCTTTGCTAATTTTTTTGGGGTATTTGACTCTCAAGTTTGACTTTTTTTTCTCCTCCACCTTTTTTCTGACGCAACTTTTTTATGCGATATACTCATCCAATATGTATATATTCTATTGACAGGTTTGGTCACAGGTCATTTTTGTTTAACTTATATATATCTATTCAGCAGATTGTCTATCGATAGGTATGCTTTTCAGTACATTTCAGAGGTATGGCTGCGCCCCCTACAGTCGGATCAGATTTCAGTTAGATCTTTTATGAATCCCCAATACAAATGGCCATAACATGCATTTCTCATAATGTTAAGGGATTCAATTCCCCTATCAAGAGACGGAAAGCCTTTGCCCAATATAAAAAAATCGGTGCCAAGGTACTTCTGCTGCAGGAGACGCACTTTGCCCACTCCTCTCACCCTAAATTCCTCCATAGAAATTTCCCACAATCTTTTTTCTCATTACACTCGACTAAAAGTAGGGGCGCCGCCATACTTCTTCACTCCTCCTTCCCTATGGAGGTTAAACGTGTCTGTAAAGGTAAGGAGAGTAGATATGTCATCATAAAAGGGATACTCCACAATAGAGAGCTCACAATTGCAAGCATTTATGCCCCTAACGACAGCCCAGCTTCCTTTTTCAGCCAATTTTTTATTGAACTAGCTGAATTTCACTCCCCCCACATGATAGTGGGTGGGGATTTCAATTTGGTTGCTAATCCTAATCTGGATCGTTCCTCGCCTACACCCTCCACTAGAGCCTTCCCGAAATCCCTAACTTCAGGCCTCCACAGTAACCAATTAATGGATACATGGCGTGCTCACAACACCGGCATAAAGGGTTACACCTTCTTTTCTCACCCACACAATAGCTATGCTAGATTGGATTATATTTATACCACACCAATTATCTTGGCTAACTTCTCAGATGCAGAGATTCACCCGTGTGTGTGGTCGGACCATCATATAATCTCCTTCACTACGGAATATATACGTTTGGCTCCGACCCCATTCACCTGGAGATTGAACAAATCGATGCTCTCGGACTTAGCCACAGAATCACAAGTGGCACAATCTATAGAGGAATATTTCTCTATTAATGCACTCCCAGATATTTCCCCGCCACTGCTATGGACGGCTCATAAAGCGGTCATAAGGGGAAAATTGATGAGCATCTCGGCCACACAAAATAAATTGAACAAACAAAAAATTCTTGACCTCACTAAAGAACTAGATCTTCTGTATAAAGATACCTCCAAACTCCTTTTAGCGGACACCAGACGTCTCATTGACCAAAAACGTTTGGAATTAGACTCCCTTCTCTCCACCAAGGTTGAAAAAGCACTTAGATGGACAAAGGCCAAATACCTATTGCACAGCAACTCCTCCTCCACCCTTTTTGCGAGAAAGTTAAATCAAGCCACACGCCCATCTCATATATATAAACTCTCCAACCCAGACGGGACTGTTACCTCGCACCCTAAAGAGGTTCTAAAAAATTTTGAGGAGTTCTACTCTACACTACTAGCTGCTGATAGAGGGATTTCCCCTTTAACAGAGGATCCCTGGTTTCGGGATATTCCCCTACCCTCCCTCACACCCTTACAAGTAGACTCCCTAAATGCCCCTATCACTATCTCAGAACTTCTAAGGGTGATTAAAGCTTTAAAACTAGGTTCCGCCCCAGGCCCTGATGGATTCTCCTCTTTGTACTATAAAAAATTCCCCGAACTTCTAGCCCCTAGACTAGTTAACCTTTATAATTGGATCTTACAAGGGGGTAGCTTTCCCGAAGAGATGCTACTTGCAAACATGTCCTTGATCCCCAAACCCAACAAGAATCATGCCCTCCCTCAAAACTATAGACCCATCTCAGTCATTGATAATGATCTGAAGATCTTCAGTAGAATCCTGGCTGACAGGTTATCACATATTATCCCCTCCCTTATTTCCCCGTATCAGGCAGGTTTCATCCCCCACAGATTAATTATGGATAACGTCTAGCCACAAATATTATCCAAGATGCTAATCTATCCTCCCGTAAACTCCTTTTGCTCAGCCTAGACATACAAAAGGCATTTGACAGTGTTTCCTGGAATTATATAGGAACACTCCTGCAACACATGGGCTTCCGTGGGGAATTTTTATGTGCATTTCAGGCTCTCTACCAACACCCCAAGACACGTATCAGAATTCCAGGCTGTAACTCGGAGTTCTTTCAGCTGGGCAAGGGCACCAGGCAAGGCTGCCGCCTTTCACCCCTAATTTTCGCTCTTGCCCTCGAACCCCTTGCAATTGCTCTACTAAATAACCCAGATATTTCAGGATATACAAAAGGCCCCTCGTCCTACAAATTCTGTATGTACGCAGACGACGTACTGATGTTTATCACCAACCCCCTGATATCCCTTCCTAATCTTTTCCTAACCCTTTCGAACTTTGCCAAAGTCTCCGGCCTCTCAGTCAACGTTACCAAAACAACGGCCCTCCCGGTGGGCTTCCAGCAAGCGGAACTCACTCATCTAAAACATACCTACTCTTTCACGTGGTCAGACACCCATCTCTCATACCTTGGTATTGAACTAGCTAATGACTTTGACAAACTCTTTGCTCTCAACTACCCTCAGTTGGTCGTTAAACTCAAAAAAGCACTAAAACAATGGGCATCTCTTCACACACATCCCTTTTATAGGCAGGATTACAGCCCTAAAGATGGTAATTCTCCCCAGGCTATTGTATCTTTTTCGCTCACTCCCCATTAGACTGACAAAATCTTACCTAGCAGGGATTCAATCCCACCTCAACCGTTTTGTCTGGCACAATAAACCCTCCAGATTCTCAAGAACGGTTTTATACCGCTCCTCTAAAAGGGGGGGCCTTGGAGTGCCACAGTTATGGCTCTATTTCCTGTCATGCAGGTTCACACAACAGGCGAAATGGAAAAATTAGACAGTCTAGGGTACCCTGGGTCAAATTTGAGTCGGAATCGATCACCCCCTTACACCTCCCGGGACTAATGTGGTCCTCCCTCTCATCTTACCCAGAACTTGAGAGGAAGAACACCATTGTGGCAATAGGCCTGCGTCTCTGGAAGCAATACATGTCCAAGTACGACTTGGCTTCCTCTCCCCCCCTAGGAGCCACCTTCCTGGGAGACCCCAGATTCCCCCCCTCATTCCATGACCCTGAATCCTTCCACCTGTGGACAGACCAAAATCTGACTAAATTAGGAGATTTTTTCGTAGGAGGGAAATCAGTCTCATTCCAAAGTATGCAAGCCCTATACCATATCCCAGATTACGAATACTTCCACTACCTACAGATTAGGCATTTTTTCCTCTCTCATTACAATGTCTCACAGGCTACCAATAACACCCCATTTGAGGACATATGTCATACTAGCCCCCGGCAGAAAGGCCTGATATCAGGGGTCTATAAATCTATGGAGGCTTTGCAGGAATCCCTCCCCTTGAAATATAGGGCAGACTGGGAACTTGAGCTTAATTTAGTGGATGATACAATAGACTGGGAGAAAGGCTGGACAAACTTAAGGAAATGCACCAAATCACTTACGATCAGGGAAACGGCCATTAAACTTATCACTAGGTGGTACTATACTCCATCACGCCTGCATAGGATCTACCCCCTTACCTCACCCAACTGCTATAGAGGTTGCAATACAATGGGTACATTTAGGCACCTGTTCTGGGACTGCCCCATTGCCCAAGGGACTTGGTTAGAGTTATTCAAATTGATTGACGGAATAGCAGGTAGTCAAGTCCACTTGTCTCTACACCACTGTATCCTGTTCCAGTCCCCCCTGACACCGCAAAGCCATTGGTAAGACTGATCCACTTAATGTGCACAGCGGTTCTCTGGATGGTGGCTCTCCACTGGAAATCCCCGGTAGTCCCCTTGGCCCAGGTTATAGCACGTATAGACCACACGATGCTAGCTGAAAAGATATTTCATACCTTACATGATACAATCCCTGTATTTGATGCTAAATGGAATCCTTGGATTGTTCTCAGACTCCAAGAGTGACCGAACTGTCCTGTTAATTTTACCTTATTTCTCCCCCTCTTTTCTTTTTTTCTCTTTCTTCTCCTTCCTTTTTCTCTCTCTATCTTTAATATTTGTTCATTTCTCTCTTCAAGATCATATCTTACTGGTTGAAATTCATATCAGATTTACTGTTTCGGGGTAATCTCCGATATACTTGTCTTTCAATGACTTTGGTTATATCACGTCAATAATGTTGATTTAATGCCGTTTAAAGTACTATATGATATGACTATGACACAGTTCAACGTGTTTAATATCTATGTTTGTACATTCTGTTTTTCTTTAATAAAACGTTTTGAAAACAAAAAAAAAAAATTGCGCATGCTCGTGGAATGGCGACACATTTTGGTACTTAAAAATCTCCATAGCGATGCTTTAAAAATTTCTTCAGGTTACCAGTTTAGAGTTAGAGAGGAGATCTAGTGCTAGAATTATTGCTCTTGCTGGCGAAACCTCACATGTGTGGTTTGAAAACCATTTACATATGTGGGCACTACTTGCGTATGCGTTTGCTTGTTTCCCAATGACACTGTGTAGAGTAGGTGTATGTCCATTCCCGCTACTTGCTGTCAGATTACACTCATCTTCCTGCTCTGTATTGTGCAGTGTGTGAAATCAGATCCCTGCCCCATCCCTCCTGAAAGCTAAGGAAAACCATCTGAACTGTATACAGTAAAGGGCTCTGGAGGAGAGAGAGCTGTAGATAAACAGATGCATCTTATTTAGAAGGATTTGCTTCATCACTGTTTATTACCTGAAATGAGTCACTGTGGAAGGCTTATGCAAGGGTTAGTTACCATTTTAACTGCCTGACCAGGGAGGGCCTGACTATTCATTATATATTCCAAACCTTCTCTAGATTAGTCACAATTTTGTCATTGATCCTTTCTCCCGAATTCCATTGTAGTTTAACCCTCAACTAGAGCATTTCTATTGTATTCAGAATAGACTCCAGTGGTTGAAATATGTTTTTCACCCATTGCCTAATAATACATTCAAACCTTTTGAGATGTTTGTCAGCGATTTTGACATGCCTATGTATTGGCATTGTAGATATACTCAGCTCAGAGAGTCTGCTGCAATACAATATGGATTAAAACATTTATTCTCATTTGGCAACACCCAGAGATCCTGGCTCACCAATTTTTTCAAGCAGGCACACTTTTAGAATGCACTTCCCTACCAGCTAACACGAACAGCAACTATTTTTCTCTCTGAATATACTTCCAGATACAACACTCCCTTAAAGAAGCTGACCGTTGCTCCTCGGTTTCCTGTCTGCTAACTCCCTTTGAACAACTATGTACTCAATCTGGCCTTCAGGAAAAAACTCAAGAACAACTATGTACTCAATCTGCTTCTCAGCAACATGTGATCTCCATTATTTACAATATGCAATCTTCAGACAGCCCTATGAAATCCAACAAAGCGTGTTTAGATTGGGAGAGAGACCTGCAAACCGAGATGACGGAGGGGCAATGGAAACACAATAACGCATAAAGGTTCTCTTAATGTCTCAATCCAGGAAAATAACTATAAAGTTCTATCTCACTGGTATAGAACCCCAACAATTCTTAACAAATACAACCCTGCCTACTCCAATAAGTGCTGAAGATGCTCTGAGGAATTAGGCACTCTATTACACATATGGTGGTCATGCCCCCTAATTCAACTGTTCTGGACACAAGTCTGTGAACTGACAACACAGATCTCCACATATACTCTGGAACACACTCCAACACAGTTTCTCCTCCATCACTCGGACATACCGAGATACCAATATCACAAAACACTGGTGCCACCCTTAATAAATGCAGCCAAAATGTGTATTCCTCTCCATTGGGGATCAACCCAGGTTCTGACTATTCCGGAATGGTTCAAATGAGTTGGAAAGATTGCTGAGATGGAGGAATTAATTTCTGTAGCTCGAGATTGCCTGGACAAACTCTCCCACACTTGGGCCTGCTGGACCCACTTCCGCACCACAGATAGATATAAGCTACTGATGAACCAAACTCAATCTAACCCCTCACCCCAAGATACGTTAGACTCTTAATGACCCCATTCATACCTTCCAACTAATATTCCTATTAAAACATGAGACATAGGGTCTCCCACGCCTAAACAAGAAAAGAGTGAGGGAGGACCCCTCTCGAGACATCTAATTACATGTCTAGAACTTTTGGACTTGGCTGCTCTATCCATATTTCATCAATTTTTGGTGACAGTTGGAGGAGACTGGGAGGTGAATAACACTCCCCCCTCCCCTCCAACACAAACTTCCATCTCTCCCCTCCTTTGTTCTTCTCCCTTTCTTTTTCTATTACGGCTTACATCTTCAACCACCTTATGCAGCTACTAGAGCTCTATATCAAAAGCATCGAAAAGTGACCAGATCGGGTCATGTGTTACATATATTACACCTAATGTCCGTGGTTACTATATCAACTCTTAAACACCCAATTTTATACATGATACACACCTCAATCCAATTTAGCACTAGGCAGAGGGCTTGTTATTGAAGTCAATACTGAACATTAATGGATCCAACACAAACAAACCTTATGTCTTAACTATTACTTGTTTTGTCGACTTTTAGACTTGATTTTCGGCTAAGTTTTATATACTCTTATCTGTACTGACCACAACTGTTTTACCATTTATTGTAACTGCTAACGGGTTTTACCAACATCTTGTTCAACAATATTAAACCAATAGTAAACCTTCACTTTTGTTTCTACTAATAAAACATTGTGGAATAAAAAAAATAGACATACATTTTTTTTTTATTCTATCTAACACTAAACTGGAATCCCTCCTCTATATGCCAGACAATAATATGCAGATAGCTAAATAACTGTCTGAGGATGTGTGGGATGAAGTCTTAAATATCTATTTGGATACTGTCATGTCCTCTATGTACACACCAATGCAGTTAAGGTATTTGCATCAATCATATTTCATACCTTATAGACCTTTCAAAATGGGGAAAATAAATGAATTGCCATGCCATTATTGTCAAGCAGCAAAAGGAATATTCTAGATTGTACGTTATATATGTTATGGGAATGTAGGAAAATAAGACCAGTATGATAGAGGGTCACCAGTTTTATTGAACATTGTTTCTGACTTTCAGATATTTGAAATGTCTCTTGTGTATTGGGTATTACTGATGATGAGAAAATGGATAAGCCCAGTAAGATTTTTCTTTTGACTCACTTAATTTTACCTTTATGTCAGGAAATAATATTTTTGCAATGAAAACACACTAAATCTTTTTGCCTGTGTGACTGGAAGATGTTGACCAATGGAGCAATTGCATACTATATGCTTAAAGAAGAGCTTTGGTCAAAATGAAAAAAATCAATATGTGATGTAATTCTATAATTTGTTAAATTTCTCAATGGTTGTTTTGCAAACAACAATAAAGGTATTTAGATATCTACCTTTCCCCCTATAGCTGAACATTCTCTTACTACAATATGTCATCATTACATCATTGGGAGAGTTGCTGTTATAGTCCATGAAAAGCCCCCAGCATCTAAATCAATATAGAAAAACCCATCAAGACTTCACTCATTCCTACTCACAATCTTCCTGCAATGCCTGCCCACTCCTGCCTATGTCCTGTCTATGCCCCACCTACTGCTCTGTTTCTATACAGCCTGTGGCTTGGCTGTTCCATTTCACAGAAGAAAACGGGCTGAGTGAAGCATACAGATGAATTGAAAAATCTGTGTGCCAAGTTGGCTGCAGGTAATAACTAATCATAATAATATATTTATTAAAAAAGCAATATAAAATATTCATACAATTAGTATAGTACAGTGAGCACATCTCATTTTTTTCTTGTATCACATATCCAAATCATATTTTGAAAAAGATATCTATGCTGGCACTTATAACCACTTTGGCTCCAGAGCACCCTGAACATTCTGTGTCACCTCAGGTTGCTTACTACTCACAGGGAACACAGGATGATTAAGGGCACATGGGGTGCAGGATGATCAGGAGTAATGGGAACACAAGTTAATGAAAGGCAGAGGGGTCATAGGTGTGGATTTTTTAGGTAGCCCCTTGCAATATACAGTAAATAAAGATAAATATTGCACAGAAATCCTACATTCAAATTGTATCCTGTATGACAATTTTTAGATTTGGCTGTGTCATATAAATAGATAAGTAGATAGATAGATAGAGTGATCTAATAATAATTTATTTTCTTGTCATTGCATATATGTTTAATTAGAGGAAGTATCCTTGAATTAGAAAGGTTAAAAATGGCTTTGGGTAAAAGCATACTAAATAATGTTTAAGGCAGTGATTTATTCAAAATGTACATTTCGATAATGAGCCAAAGTGCTAATCAGTGCCCAAAGATATAAAATGATAAATTCAGCAGTGTGGCGCAGATATTTTCAGCATAATAACTGCAGGCTTAATGATTTAATTAATCAAAATATACAATAATTATTACTTTCCTTATTTGTTTAATACATGACACTTTAACTCGTACAAATCTGTGCAAAGGACAACTATCACCATACCTGCCAAGATGAAATCAGATGAAAGGGAGCAGAAGCCCAAATTCTTACATTTTCTACTGCCCTGTCATCAGGAATGAGACCTTTATTAATTATCCTTTTAAAACTGTTCCTTTGGTAGTTGAAGGAAATTAATTTAAAAGCAGGATATTTGTGTCATTAGTATATCTTATACTTCATGCACTAGCGCGTAAAGGTCATCTTATTCATTCCTTTATCCAGCTGGGTCACTTTGAGTTGTAAGTAAATATTAGCAATAAAGTACACAACAATAATAGTTTGAACTTGATATCTGTTGCATTAGTATGTTTTGCCCAAAATTTGCATTGCATAATTTAAAAGCAAGTGCTTATCTATTGGTAAGAAAAAATATTTCTAAATATGTAAATAAAGCAGTCCTGTGCCATACAGATTGACAAAATATGCAGCTCAGTCAACTGGAAACTAAAAAGGTCCTTTCTGAATAAGTAATTTTTAGAAGCTATATATCCATCTGTCAAGATTGGGGGGGGGGGCTTCAAGATTGCATCAAGCATCCTGCCCGCAGACCCCCACAACCACCTTCCAGGGTTGTGGGGAAGAGGCCCTTGTCCTCATCAACATGGGGACAAGGTGCTTTGGGGGGTAGAGACCCCCTGCCCCAAAGCATCCCCCCATGTTGAGGGCATGTGGCCTGGTATGTTTCAGGAGGGGGGGCTCGCTCAGTCCACCCCTTTCCTACCCTGCCAGACTGCATACTCAGATAAGGGTCTGCTATGGATTTTGGAGGCCCCACACATTTTTTAAATTTTGGCGTGTGGGTTGCCCTAAAAATCCATACCAGACCCCATTTTTTTCATAATTTTTCATTGCCACCAAATCTTTTTTACATTCAGCTGTCAGCGGGGAAACCTACTGAGAGCTGATGACTCATTGGTTGTTAAGGATGTGACAGCCACACACTCCTTATCAACCATCTAGTTTACTGGCTGTTGGCTCCTTAAATATCCTTGCCAGGACCACTACATATTAACCACATGCATTTTTTTCCTTTTGTGAATTTACTTTCACTCTTGTTTTTTGCGGTATTTACCAAGCATATTTGTTTTATATGGTAAATATTGCATAAAGCAATAGTGAATTGATGTTTTCAGGATCACATGCATTATTTGGGAAAACACCTAAATACCACATGATATCTTCTTTTGTGTATGGACCCCACCGTATATTGCGTAAACACACACATATATACATATATATATATATATATATATATATACTATATATATATATATACACATTACTGTAAAAAAATTACAACTAATAAATTAACATGGTACACATTTTATACATATAATATATAAATACATTTATGTAATAACTGACAGTGCAATTATTATTTTTCCATCTTGATGTGACACGTATCACCTCCATAACCTCAAGTGGCTTGTTTTGCAAATCTTTTTTTCCATTATGTGATTTCCACATGCTTTAAATACAATCTATCATTTTCTATTTCACTTTTAATTAATAGTTTGCTGTTAATTATTACTCATTATCCATGCTTTTCTGAAATAAAATAAAGCTTCACTTACATTAATGTTTTATGAGATATAACCTATAAAGCCATTCGTTGTTAGAATATTGGAATTTAATAACCAATCAAAAAGCAATATACAGTTACTTAGAATAAATCATCTTAGTAATTATCTTCTAATTTGTTTGTGATAGACGCATAATCCAAATGTGACAGCCAACAATGATTTAGCTCCTTTGTATAAATTAAACAGGATAGAACAGCAATACATGACAAGCTTCCCAGAAGCAAAGGAATAATATGTTATCTTTCATTTAGGTTTGGTATCTCTCCCTCAGATATTGCAAATTAATTCAAATTTATTTTTCTTATCAAATCAGTTACACTGGCTGATTTCCTCTCCAATAAGTGTATGTAAAGTATCAACTCTACATGGAATAACACAATTTTAGTGTAAATAAATGAGATAAAATAAATGCTGCAAGTAAGTGACAAATCTATCATGGTACACATTGCAGATAAAAATGGCTCAGATAATATAAATTCAAAAATAGAAGCAATAGTGTGGCTGGTTTGTGTTTAGACTTTTCACACCATAAAAAATTGTCAACATTTTACTGATCTTGGCTTGTGAGATTTATAAAGTGTATATATACATACATACAGTATATATAGAGATCCAGCACAAGATTGTTTTTATGCTTTATAGTCATGTACCATACAGTATGTGGCCTCAGAGGGGTTGATTTACTAAAGACAAATAGGTTGTTTGAAAGAAAAGTTGTAATTTGCAAGTACATTTCCACCAAAATTGGTGAATAGGGTGGAATGTAAAAAAAAACACTATGTGAGTTTTGTCTCTAATTTGTGAATTTGGTATTTAGGTGGGTAGCAAATTTGAGACAGTTGAAAGCAGGTGAAAATAATACTGTGAGTATGCTATAGACCCCCTAACCTGAGGGAGGAAGGGGAGACAGATCTCCTATCACAATATGGATTAGCATCAAGAATGGGAATTGTTATTATAATGGGGGATTTTAATTATCCAGACATAGACTGGGCCGAGGGAACCTCACATTCATCTAAGGCTCACCAGTTCCTAAATGTCTTGCAGGACAATTTTATGGGTCAGATGGTAGATGTACTAACTAGAAATAAAGCGTTACTGGATCTACTGATTACCAACAATACAGACCTGATCACGGATGTGGAAATACGGGGCAATTTAGGGAACAGCGATCACAGGTCAATTGGCTTCCATATAAATCACACAAATAGGAAACATAAAGGGAATACAAAGACACTGAATTTCAAAAGAGCCAACTTCATTAAACTACGAACCTTACTAGAAGGCATAAATTGGGATAAAATCTTAGGAACAAAGAACGCAGAGGAGAGATGGGTTTGCTTAAAGAGCATATTAAATATGGGCATTAGCCAATGCATATCATTGGGTAATAAATTTAAAAGAGCGAACAGAAGTCCTGGATGGTTTAACTCCAATGTAAAAATGCATATAAAAGCAAAGGAGAAGGCCTTCAAAAAATACAAGGTTGAGGGATCATCATCAGCATTCAGACTTTATAAAGAATGAAACAAGAAATGTAAGGGTGCAATAAGGATGGCTAAGATAGAACATGAAAGACACATAGCAGAGAAGAGCAAAAACATCCCAAGAAATTCTTTAAGTATATAAACAGTAAAAAAGGGAGGACAGACCATAGTGGCCCCATAAAGAATGAGGGACATCTGGTTACAAAGGATGGGGAGATGGCGAAGGTATTGAATGTATTCTTCTCCTCTGTCTTCACAAGGGAATTGGGGGGCTTCAGTAACCAAAACTGCAGGGTTTATCCTCATGACACATCACACGAAGCACCTCCATGGTTAACAGAGGATAGAATTAAAATTAGACTTGGGAAACTTAACATTAATAAATCACCAGGACCAGATGGCTTGCACCCGAGAGTACTTAGGGAACTCAGTCAAGTAATTGCCAGACCATTGTTCCTAATTTTTACTGACAGTCTACTGACTGGAATGGTACCAGCTGATTGGAGAAAAGCCAGTGTAGCACCAATATTTAAAAATATTTAAAAATGTCCCAAAATACATCCCTGGGAATTACAGACCAGTTAGCCTAACATCAATAGTAAACTCTTGGAGGGCATGATAAGGGACTGTATACAAGATTTTAGTAATAAGAACGGAATCATTAGCAGTAATCAGCATGGATTCATGAAGAATCGGTCTTGCCAAACCAATCTACTAATCTTCTATGAGGAGGTGACTTGCCAGCTAGATAAAGGAAGGCCCATAGACGTGGTGTATCTGGATTTTGCAAAAGCATTTGACACAGTTCCCCATAAACGTTTACTGTACAAAATAAGGTCCGTTGGCATGGACCATAGGGTGAGTACATGGATTGAAAACTGGCTACAAGGATGAGTTCAGAGGGTGGTAATAAATGGGGAGTACTCGGAATGGTCAGGGGTGGGTAGTGGGGTCCCCCAGGGTTCGGTGCTGGGACCAATCCTATTTAATTTGTTCATAAACGACCTGGAGGAAGAGGTAAACAGTTCAATCTCTGTATTTGTGGACGATACTAAGCTAAACATGGCAATAACTTCTCCGCAGGATGTGGAAACCTTGCAAAAAGATCTGAACAAATTAATGGGGTGGGAAACTACATGGCAAGTGAGATTCAATGTAGAAAAATGTAAAATAATGCATTAGGGTGGAAAAAATATGAATGCAATCTATACACTGGGGGGAGAACCTCTGGGTGAATCTAGGATGGAAATGACCTTGGGGTCCTAGTAGATGATAGGCTCAGTAATGGCAAGCAATGCCAAGCTGCTGCTAACAAAGCAAACAGAATATTGGCATGCATTAAAAAGGGGATCAACTCCAGAGATAAAACGATAATTCTCCTGCACTACAAGACTCTGGTCCGACCGCACCTGGAGTATGCTGTCCAGTTCTGGGCACCAGTCCTCAGAAAGGATGTACTGGAAATGGAACGAGTACAAAGAAGGGCAACAAAGTTAATAAAGGGTCTGGAGGATATTAGTTATGAGGAAAGGTTGCAAGCACTGAACTTATTCTCTCTGGAGAAGAGATGCTTGAGAGGGGATATGATTTCAATATACAAATACCATACTGGTGACCCCACAATAGGGATAAAACTTTTTCTCAAAAGGGAGTTTAACAAGACTCGTGGCCACTCATTAAAATGAGAAGAAAAGAGGTTTTACCTTAAACCACGTAGAGGGGTTATTTACTGTAAGAGCGGCAAGGATGTGGAATTCCCTTCCACAGGCAGTGGTCTCAGTGGGGGGCATTGATATTTTCAAGAAACTATTAGATAAGCACCTGAACAACCGCAATATACAGGGATATACAATGTAATATTGACATATAATCACACACATAGGTTGGACTTGATGGACTTGTGTCTTTTTTCAACCTCACCTACTATGTAACTATGTAATTTGTTAGTTGGCATGAGAGATAGAACCTTTATGGAAGTTTAGGAAGAGTTTCAGTTGCTACAAAATTGGAAGATTGCTGAGTTGTCCCTTTTTGTAAAAAGTTTAGTGCAAGGGTTTCGGATTGAATAAGAGCAGCGAGAACAGCAAGCTTTTACAAATTATTCACAGAGCTGTCAGCAAACTATAAAGTATCATGCAACTCCAGCTTGTAAATGTTAAACCAGATCTTAATAAGAGGGCTGGCTCACTGCTTGAAGCTTGCTGAAAGTCTGCTGAAGCCTGCTAGCATCTTGTTTGAAGTGACAATCAGGACTCCCAATAAAATCTGTGTAGAACATTTTGCAAACAGGAGCCAGAGGGAGCTTTAAAGGCTTTGAAAAAGCAAGCTCAAAGCTTGCTGAAAGTTTCATAAATGCTTGCTGTTCACACTACTTTTATACAAGCTGAAGCCCATGTTTTGCAGGTAAAAAAAATGAGCACTTATTATTTTTCTTTTGGAGCCTGACAGTGTACCCATGATCTGTTGATCACGGATGCAATGTTCTGCAGGCTCCAAAAGAAAAATAATAAGTGCTGCAGACTCTCAGTACAGCTGTCTGCACATACCTTCCATACAGGCAGACAGTTACTAAAGAGCAGGAAGAATCAGTGAACTATGAGGGCACTCATCATCACTCTCATAGTTCATTGAGAACTATGTCCCATCTGCCACCACAGTGGCATTCACTGATCCCTGTGATCAAATGATGCATGTGTGTGGGCCTGAGCCCTGCACAACCGCTCTGTTTTTAAATTGTGACAGCAATGAGAAGGTCTGTCATTGGGTGGGGGGAATCAGGCAAGTGCTCTTGTGTCCACTTTATAAAACCTAAATATGGGTGTAACATTTGACATGTTACTGAAGGTGAACTTTTTTCTCTCCCACTGCCACTCAGCCCAGAAGGACATACTGTGAGTACAAGGCATTGTGAGCATCACCACAGTACCCTAAATGGAATGTGTAATAATCAATTAGGACCACCCAGTCTGGAAAAGAGGTAAAGAGGAAAAGAATCCTGTGGTATTACATAACAGATCAAAGACTTGGGAGAGGGTGAGGTTAAAAAACTGTAATTGCATACAGACAGCTTGCATGACCTTCAGGGAGGTAGCTGGGGTGACTGGGGCAAATGTGTGGAGCATTGATCCTTAAAATCAACAAAATCTTTTTCATTTACAATGTTTTTATTACATTTTCAGTAAACAAATGAAACAAACATAAAGGAGATACAAAAATACAAAGACTGCCAACTGGTCACAATTTCAAATAAATGTGTTGTAACAGAAAAACATACATAATTAGTAAAGGTCCCTGAGTTCTGAGCAGAAAGCTGATGTTGAAGTCTATCCTGACTTGTCTAGCAGACCTGGAAGGTCTATTATCTCAGTGATGTGCTATCTAATACCCAGAAGGACCTTGAAAATGTATTCATATACAATGCAAAGTCTTAGACAACCATGTGTAAGTTGAGGAGAATCCCAAATTATGTAGGGATCAAAAGAGAATTTAGTAGGGGAAGGAATAAAACAAGCAACCCCTCTACAACTGGAAAGAAGCATCCCCTCCAAACCAGGTAGATATGTTTCTAGTTAAGCTGGTGACACTTGTCAAATATCAGACTCAAGGATTCCACGTTTTTTTTTTTTTTTTTTAAACAAAGGCAGCCTGTCATTTAATAACACAGATAGGCATTCATTGATCATGATCCAAGACATATTTAACTTTACTATATCAAATTGGACCATTTTCCATGGTCTAGCTATAACAATTCTTGTGACTTTGAATATAAATGTTATCAATCTTCTTGTGGGTTTCAGGGCTCCCTCCACTGGACGACCCAGTAATGCCTGTTGCAGGGATTTGATAAGGTTAACACCAGTAAGAGAGTTGATAAAGTTATATGTATGGATCCAAAATCTCCAAATGGAAAGTATATTGGTGGGATTTTATAGGCACCAATAAATAATACAACCATTAAAATATGAAAAGTTTATTGTACATCATAATTAAAACCAGGTACAGAATTTAAAAACATACATCGCTGCTGGGCCATCACTGGCCCTATACCATTATCTTGGCCACCTTCTGTCCTCCATGTGGCGGTTTCCTCTCAGGGGGACAATTGTTTAGCCCCTGATTGAGGCACAGGCTCATCACCCTGCCCACACAATGTATTGGTGGGACTGACGGGAGGGTGGAGCATTACTTGGAGCCCTCCCCCTATCTCCCTTTATAATCTAGCTGGGGCTCACTTCTGTTTCACTACCCAGAGGGATTGTTCCTGCCTGAGACATGTCTATATCTTTCTTCTTGCTGTGATAGGTATGTCTAGATATGTATGGATCCAAAATCTCCAAATGGAAAGTATATTGGTGGGATTTTATAGGCACCAATAAATAATACAACCATTAAAATATGAAAAGTTTATTGTACATCATAATTAAAACCAGGTACAGAATTTAAAAACATACATCGCTGCTGGGCCATCACGGGCCCTATACCATTATCTTGGCCACCTTCTGTCCTCCATGTGGCGGTTTCCTCTCAGGGGGACAATTGTTTAGCCCCTGATTGAGGCACAGGCTCATCACCCTGCCCACACAATGTATTGGTGGGACTGACGGGAGGGTGGAGCATTACTTGGAGCCCTCCCCCTATCTCCCTTTATAATCTAGCTGGGGCTCACTTCTGTTTCACTACCCAGAGGGATTGTTCCTGCCTGAGACATGTCTATATCTTTCTTCTTGCTGTGATAGGTATGTCTAGATAAATACATTTTTACCAAACTGTAATTTTTCTGCCTGAGCTGTTACCCCACTACCTATGAGATACCAATCTGTGCGGTTTTGTGTTTTTCATATGCAGATTATTTTTCCTTTTCAATTAAATGGGATCCTCACTGCTAGATCTTGAAGTATTTTGCTCCCTATTGGGCTCTCTAATGCCGCGTACAAACGAGCAGACTTTTCGACGGACTAGGTCTGACGGTCTTTCCAACGGACTTTCGGCGGAGTTCCGATGTACTTTCCGAACGAATGGACTTGGCCACACACAAGCACGCCAAAGTCTGATGGATTTGAACATGATGACGTACGACCGGACTAGAATAAGGAAGTTCATAGCCAGTAGCCAATAGCTGCCCTAGTGTCCATTTTCATCCGTCGGACTAGCTCACAGACGAATAGATTTTTCTACCGTACTCGAGTCCGTCGGAAAGATTTGAAACATGTTTTATTTCTAGGTCAGTCTGACTTTTGGGGGAAAAAAGTCTGCTGGAGCCCACACATGATCAAATTGTCCAACGGATTCCGGTCCGCCGGACCTAGTCTGCCGGAAAGTCCGATCATGTGTAAGTCTCCCTCTGAGATGCACTACCTCCAGCTCTAGGTATAAATGTATCATCCTTATAAGGTTTAAATATTTTTTTGGAATTGTTTATTTTACATTAATACATTGCTTTAGAAATATTTTTTTTTTATATTTAGGCTCACACATTTTTTTCTGGAACCATTCCTATAAATATTCCATGTCTGTGTAAAATCTTTCAATACTTTTAGTGAACTTTCGAACATCCTATCTACAGCGAGATGATTTTTGGTCCTATATGTAAGTTTCTACCCCTTTGAGGGGTTATATGTCTTGATATGTACCTAAATATCATAGAATGTTCTTTTATTTTGTATTAAGTTATTCTGTGCACTGTGGCAGCTTTTCCCTTGCAATCCCCTACCCCTCTGGTGTGTCTGATCTCCACTGGACATCACGGTGCTCTGTGCATGGGTCTTCCCTTGTTATCAGTATTGTAAGTTTACTCATATAAAAATATATTTTTGTATAGTTCTGTAATCATATCTGTATATCATTGTGTTAATGAATTGATCTCTTGTAGAACCTGCTCCTTTTGTATTGCCCTCTTAAAAAGACAGCAAAAGTTGAAACATGTTGGAAAACTTCTTGGGTACAACCCCCTATCCAACATCTTCTATGTGGTTCTTTGGGGTATTTTGTACTCACATATGTGATTGAAATTGTACAAGAGACATACATTTTTAAAGTCTGTACCTGTTTTTTTTTTTTTTTTTTTTTTAATATCTTTATTTGACAAAACATTTTTACAAACCATTTGCATATCATTTACACGTACATATGTTTTCATAAGAATGGAATGACTACTTTTTTTTATGTATCATTTTCATTAGTCTGTTTCTATACCTTCTATGTCTACTTATACAAATCACATTCCATATCTCTATTTGTATAGAAAATGTATTTATTGTTTCCATTCCTATATTCATTCATCCATTACATTCTTACCCACTCATCCGTCCATTCATTCAATTTTTACAAACTATTTGAATATCATTTACACGTACATATGCTTTCATAAGAATGGAATGACTACTTTTTTTATGTATCATTTTCATTAGTCTGTTTCTATACCTTCTATGTCTACTTATACAAATCAAATTCCATATCTCTATTTGTATAGAAAATGTATTTATTGTTTTCATTCCTATATTCATTACATTCTTACCCACTCATCTGTCCATTCATTCAGTATTTCCCCAGAAAAAAAAACCCCACCAACCTCCCCTTTCCTCTGACTTCCATATCATTTTTCTTTTTTTTATTCTAAAGAGTCCCTCCATCCAGTTTATACGGTGCTGAACTCTGTCCACTTCCGCCATGTTGTCATCATCTGTTTTTTAATTCCCTTTTCTATTTCCATTCTCTCCTCCAGGGCACACATCTCGTTAATTTCTATCTCCCACTCTTTCAAAGTAGGATTTACCCTACTTTTCCACTTCCTGGCTATAATGGTACGTGCCGCCGTTAAAAAGTGTTTTAGAATACTTTTACTTATAATCTTTACTGATCCTGTAGTCATTGATAGGACCGACATTAATATGTCGGGTTGTATTTGTATCCCTGTCATTCTTGCATATGTTTTATATATTTATTCCCAAAAACTATAGACCCCAGGACAGTAATACCAAATGTGCAACATTGTACCCCTGGCCCCACCGCACCTCCAACATGCATCATCATTTTCTGGACTTATTTTATTCATATCTATTGGACATTTGTACCATCTAGCCAATATTTTGTAGTTTCTCTCTTGATGTCTACTAGATATTGATAGTTTGTGTACTATTTTAAATGCTTTATCCCATTTTTCTTTAGGATTATCTATCCCCAGTTCTTCCTTCCATTTACTGATATATGTTATCTCCTGTCCATTATTACCTGAGATTAAATACCTATATATGCTAGACAGTATATGAGTTGGCTTTTGTTCTTTTAATAATATTTTTTCAAAATCAGTTAAGGGTATATTAATTATATCTTCTTTCATTATAGAAGAAACACATTTTTGAAGCTGCCAATATTGTATCCAGTTTGTCTTATATTCCATCCCCAAAGAATCTAGTGGTTTTAGTCTATCCTGTTCTACTATTTCTATTAATCTAGTATCTTCCTTTCTTTGCCATTTTAGAAAAGTCCCTATTTTCATTGCTGGTGGGAATTCTGGGTTATCAAAGAGGGGGGTCATTGGGCTGACATATGTTAAACCTTTCCCCTGTCTCAGCAAACCTTCCCACACCTTCATTGTTGACACTACCATGAGGGCATCTCATACTCTGGAGGGTGTTTTTCTCTCTCTATCCATGGCATTGACTTTTATTTAATGGACGTGATCTCCTCCTCGAGTTTTACCCATAGTTTGCAATCCCCATTTTGGTACCAGTCCACAATCCTTGTTAGGAAAGCCGCCTTCAAATACACAACATATCTGGGAGAGCCAACCACCCATTTTCCTTTGGGCGCGTTAATGTAGCTCTACTTATTCTTGCAGGCTTTCCCGCCCAAACAAAGCTCCCTATTGCTTTACGTAGTTGATTTAAAATATTTTTTGAGGGACATATTGGTATGGTTTGGAATATATACAAGATCTTGGGTAGTATGTCCATTTTTATTATATTTATCCTGCCCATCCATGAGAAAATCCCTTTTTCGTACCGTTGAAGTGTCTTTATTATTTTATGTGTTATTGGGAGATAATTAAGTTCATAAAGTTTATCCAGTTCTCTAGGAATATATATTCCTAGGTATTTGATTGCAGTAGCTTGCCATTTAAAGGAAAAATTATTCTTCATATGTTCCACCTTATCCTTGGGTAATGTGATATTCATTACCTCTGACTTGTTATAATTTACTTTAAAGTTACTTACTTTGGAGAAGCGATCAAATTCTTGTATTAAGTTTGGTAACGTCACTATTGGATTTGTGATATAAACCAGTAGATCATCTGCATATATAGATAGAATATAAACTATCTCTCCTACTTTTATTCCCTGTATGTCTTTGTTGTTCCTAATGGCTATTGCTAAATGTTCCATAACCAGCACATATAACAATAGCGACAGGGGACATCACTGTCGGGTTCCATTAGTTATAGTTATGGGTTCGGATGTTTCTCCATTAGCCCGTTTCCTAGCAATAGGCTTCTAATATAATACCCTTATTTTTTCTAGCAGTTTTGGGCCCACTCCCCATTGTTCCAATATCTCCTTAAGAAAACACCATCCCACCCTGTCAAATGCATCTACGGCCAAAAGACAGGATGGGATGGTGTGTTTCTGGACATATTCCATAAGTGTCACTGTCTTTAAGGTGTTATCTCTAGCCTCTCTTCCTTTTACAAATCCCACTTGATCTAAGTGTATATAGGCTGGCAGTATCGGTGTAAGCCTGTTAGCTATGACCTTCGTATAAATTCGGAGGTCTATATTAGTCAAGGAAATAAGAGAAATATATGCCTGCATTCCTTGTGGGACAAAGGGTTGTGGGATTGACACTGCGTTAAATGTACGTTTCATAAGTGGAATTAATAGGTCTTTAAATTTTTTGTAGAACCGGGGAGTGAAGCCACCCGGGCCTGGGCTTTTCCCTAACACTAATGACTCAATTACCGTTTGTATTTCGACCTCCGAAGATTCCCGTTCTAGGAGCTCCGCATCTATCTTTGTTAATGTTGGTATTAATGTGTCTTTTATATATTTATATATATTCTGTTGAAAAGTTTTGGGATCTTTCTCTGCTGGCGCGTTTGGTATAGTATATAACCTAGAATAGAAACTATGATATATTTTCAAGATCCCTCTTGGGTCATAACAGAAATAGCCTGCTTCGGTTTTTATTTTGGTAATTGATGTCGAACTTATTCGTTGGTGTAGTGTCCTGGCCAGTAATCTACCAGGTTTATTTCCTTGCTGATAGTAAAAGGATCGAGTTTTATCTCTGATCCGTAACGTTTGTTCGTTCAATTCATTTCTCCTCTAAGGGATTTTGTTTATGTTGTTTTTCTAATTCATTTATGTCATTTGACAGCTGCATTACTTTGTTTCCCTTCATCTTTTTTTTTTTTTTTTTTCCATAAAGATTTTATTGAGAATAAGTCATACAGAACAGGAAAAGGGAACACTCACATATTGTATAACAAACCGTCTGTAAATACAGGCACAAGGCATAGAGAGAACAAGCAAAAAAATATTTGTACAACAGTGGAGCCTAAGTTTGGTGATTCTAGTGTGTACCCTAAGGGGTACGGTGGGAGATAGAGACTGGTAGGGTTTTAGTCCGCGCCATCCCAGCTTGGTCCAGAAGGGCGTGGCATGACGGGGGCGGCAGGTGTATACCAGTGGACACCTGCTACCCAAGTAGTGTTGAGGGCATGGCGGGAGGCTAAGAAGGGGCGAGAAAGGGGAGAGAGGAGAGAAAGAGAGGAATGAGGAGAGGGAAGGAGAGAGGAGAAGGGGGGGGTAAAGGGGTGTGAGGCGTGAGGCGCCCCCCGCTCACGCCACGCGCATAGGGCAGGTGAGGAGGTAGAGAAGCGAGTCTAGGTTGCCTAAGATGGGTGGGTATGGAGTTCGTATTCTCGGGTGGTCGTAAAGTGATTCCAGCAAGCCCAGGTGGCTGTGAACTTCTCCATCCTCTCCTGAGCAATGTGGATCAGCTCTTCCATATCTCTAATCCTAGAGATGCTACTGAACCATTCTCGTGCTGTCGGGGGAAGGGTTGAGCGCCAATGTCTGGGGACACATAGTCTAGCTGCGTTCACCATATGCATGGCGAGGGACCTAAAGTAGTTCTTCCTAGAGAGGGAGGTATGATGCAAAAGGTATTGCTCAGGTGTAAAGTCTAGCGTGTAGGTGGTGATCGAAGAGATGAGGTCGTGGACTTTCCTCCAGAAAGGTTGGATGTTGGGGCAATCCCACCATATATGTATCATAGTCCCTGGTGCTGCATTACACCTCCAGCAGACATTGGGGATCGTGTGAGAAAATTTGTGCAAGCGGGAGGGAGTTCTATACCACCGTGTTAATATCTTGTATCCATTTTCCTGGATGGCGACGTTAACCGACCCCCCGTGGGCATACTCATGAACTCTAGTCCAGTCGGCAAGTGACAGGGGAGTTTGAAGATCTCTGTTCCAAGAGGTTTGTGAAGGTGGGGGGGTCAAGTCGGGTGGGTCCTGCAGAAGAGCGTAAAAGAGCGAGATCAGGTGCCTCTGTGGGCTCTTGCGACTACACAGGGTTTCAAAGGGGGTGAGAGGTCTAGACCAGTTAGCTCTGGTAGTGTAGGTGGTCAAAAAGCTACAGATTTGTCTGTATGTCCAGAAGGAGAAGGTAGGGTTATTAGTAAACGTGCGTAAGTCAGTCAGTGAGATCAATTTGCCTCCTGGGAAGAATTGGGAGGCGAAGACGTCGTCGGATGGCCATTCTTGCTTCAGGAAGTTGGGGGAGACCCCGGGGGGAAGTCAGGATTGCCTCTTAGGGGCGTCAGTGGGCCTGGAGTTGGGGCAAGAGTCCTGTTTGCGGGTATCTTCTTAAATGTCAATAAGGACGTGTGTATAAGGGGGTGTGAGTCCAGCTTGTGCGGCCAGCATTTCGGAGGGAGCCATGGAAGGAGATGCAGGGGGATCGGCGAGAAAGTATTCTCAAGTGCAACCCATACTTTTTGCGTGGCGTGGATGTTCCAATCCGCAATTCTTGTTAGGTGGCAGGCAGAGTGGTACTTTTGCAGGTCGGGGAGAGCTATACCTCCTTTGGGCTTGGCTCGGGTGAGGTGGGTATACTTGATCCGTGGGGGGGTGTCCGTCCAAATGAAGGAGGAGCAGATTTTCCGATATGTCGAGAAGAAGTCCGGGGGCAGGGCGATAGGGATGGTTTGAATCAGGTAGAGAAGACGGGGCAGAATAATCATCTTAATTAAAGCCGCCCGGCCAAACCATGAGACATTGAGAGTCATCCAGTCCTTAAGGTAGGCTTGGGCTTTAAGCAAGGCCGTTTGGAAGTTAGCTAAATATAGATCTGAGAAGCGGGGCGTAATCCGCACACCTAGGTATGTGATGGCTGACTTTTCCCAGTGGAATGGGAAAGAGTCTTGGCAGTGCCTTCATCTTTTTTAATCTCGTCCCATGTTTTATAAACAGACCCCTTATGATACATTTCAGAGTTTCCCATTGAATGGGAAGGGAAGTAGTATCCTCTGCGTGATCCCCTACAAAATTTGTTATTGCTAACCCAATCTCTGTTGTACATGCCTCATCAAATAATAAGTTATTGTTTAGCTTCCAAGAGCCCCTTGCTCTGTTCTCATTAGCGATGGTCATCGTCAGATATATCGTGCATGATCAGACCATATTCCAATTTTAGAGGAGGAGATCACAGCCATTCCTAATTGATTTATCAGAAAGTAGTCTAGTCTATGATATGTTCCATGAACTTTTGAGAGGAACATATAGTCCCTCTTGAGCGGATGAGCAACCCTCCATATGTCCACTAATTGATATCTAATCATCACTTCCTCTTCTCATTATTTCTCCATTTCATTGGGGGTGCCTTAGTGTCCATTCCCCGATCAAGAACAAAATTAAAGTTGCTGCCTATTATTCACCCCCTCGGCTTTTTTCATTAAATCCATCAAGAGTTGCTTGGGGGTTTAAAGGCAACCTCCCTTAGCAAAGATGTGTCTGGTCCAGGCGTCTATATTTATTTGTACCTTTTTTTAAATATAATGTAATAAACTTTTCATATTTGAATTATTATATTATTTCTTGGTGCCTGTAAAATCCCACCAATATACTTTTCATTTGCATACCCTTTAGGATGAGACACCATTCTCATTAGGGCGATTATCAACTGTTTGACATAATTTTGTGGATTCAAAATCTTTTGACTTTTGGACAGGTCCACCATATATGATGAGCTAAACCCTCCTGACTGAAACCACTGAAGCAGTGGGAGGAGGCACCTTGGACCCACAATGCTATTCTAGTAGGAACCATTTACCACCACAGAAACTTTGTAGTTAGCCTCTATTAAAGCGGTATTAATTATAGTTTTATAGCCATGTTGTGCCAACCTATGCCATTCCAGCAACAAAATCTTTTTGATATTGTTACCCTAACAAGTTCCTTTTAAAAAAAAATATCTGCAAAGAAGCTGCTTATACAAACACTACACTGAAACAAATATATTTTAAAATGTAAAAATTTCTAGTCATTTAAATTATAATAGTCTTTTTGTATGCTGTGGTAAAATTGAAATGTTATTATTGTTTCAAATAATGCATTGTGCATCTCTCCTCATGGTGGCTTGCACAGCACTTTGTTTTTTTTTGCCCATAAGCTATAGAAACTGCTTCTGTTCTATTTATGCTGAGAACAGCAATTTAACATTGAGTCTCTTAGAGCTGGTATACAAGGTTATTTTATGCCAATTATCAGTGCTTGGGTAACTACACGATCTTCTGAATAATTATGAGCTCTTAAGACAGACATGATTCTATGATAGGACACAACATCAGATTGTATACCTCTCTAACGAGTATTCCTTCGCCCATCATTATCAGATGACTTGACAGGAGCTGCAGGGCTAGAGTCAGTTCATAAGGAAACAGATATTTTGTTTCATACACCAGTATTTCTAAGATTTACACCAAGGAAACCGTTTCAACTGCCTGAAGGGGCACATGTCTGGAAACAGTAGTGACAAAATAAGTGTTTCCATATGTATCTAGTAAGTATCTTGGGATTTATTTTTACTGTCTAATCTAAACCTATTAACAATGTAAACTTTAAAAACTGTAACAAGGACTTGTTATATTAGTATTAGTATGAATTATTAATGTAGCTAGTGTTTTAGATTACAACAAATAAAAAATAAAATTATTTGTAACATATTATAAATGTTTAGGAAGTAGGTGGTGAAAATAAAAATGTATGTTTGTGTGACTTACTTATGTATGGCAGCTTTTTGGATAATTTAATTAGGAGGAATGTTTGGGGCCTATCCAAAATACACAAAATTGATTTATCTCCCAGATAACCCAGGAATGGCTTGTAATCTCCCTGGAAAATTAACCCTTTGTCTACCAAGGGATGTGTATGTCCTGGTATCCAAGGTTTAATGTCAAGCTCATGACTGCTACTAAAGCTATGAGCTCAGCATTGATTTTTTGTGGCGTTACAGTGTTTTTATGGTATTACACTATGTAAGCCTCTCTTTTTTGAGTGGGGGAGTCCTGGAGGTTGGTGTGGAGTTGGAGAGCTATTATCCAAGAAACATTTAGGAGGACTGTTGGAGAGCAGAGGTGCCTTGGAGTGAACTCCTTAAAGCGGAATGCGCATTTGACCTATTTTTAACCAAAGAGGTCTAAACAGTAAGGTGAGAGCGGAGTGTTAATGGTAGTGGGACCCTCTGCACTTTATTCATTATAAAGGATATTTGAAGACTGCTCATGGCACAGCATCTAGTTGTTTACACATTCAGGGGACTGCATTATTGGACATGTTTTTCTTTCTTTTTTTTTCTTTCTTTTTTTTTTTGTTAGTAACTTATATGTCCTGTCACTCACTGTTTTTGATGTTTATATATGTTGTGACAGTGTATTACTATGCTGGTCATATATTATGAATGTTAGTATTTTTTTTTCCATAGATATAGAGCTGTCACATATTTTTATGCACTTTATCACATGAACCTTTACATGCATTGTTGTTGATATTTGATTCATTATTGTGTTGTGCAACTATTTTTTCTATCTGTCATTTTATTTTTAACCACTCCATCAAGGATGTGCCTGATGCTGAAGAATATACAGGTTTGTATCAACATAAAAGGAAGTCTGCACTTTCACAGTCCTGTTTCTGTGGGGACAGTAACCCGTTATGAGCAGCTGTTTTTCGAACAAAAATAAAAAATAAAAAACACAAAAAAGAACCATAACTCAGGAACTTGTAAATAATCCAGTCGAACTCAGAATTGAATAAAAACATTAACTGATCTCAAGTTATTAAGTGTAATATCTTTAAAATGATATTATAGTTTAGATAGAGAATGCAGTCATGTAACAATGGGATACTGTACATGTGGTCTATTCTAACTTACTGCAAAGATAAGCTTTCTTCTCCAAATTCCATCTATCTTGTATGATGTGTAAGTGCTCAGTGCATTTAAAGTGGTTGTAAAGTCAGAATGTTTTTTTATCTTAATGCATTCTAAGCATTAATATAAAAATCATTTTATATGCAGCAGCTCCCTTCAGCCCCCCTAATACTTACCCGAGCCCCCTCTCTAACCAGCGATGTCCACAAGTGCCTCATATATCTGATATTCTCCCTTCTGATTGGCAGACACAGAAGCGGGGCCATTGGCTCCTACTGTTGTCAATCAAACTCAGTTAGACAATCAGGAGACAGGGGGTGGGGCCTAACCGCAGCTCCATGTCTGAATGGATACACAAAGCTTCAGCTCGGCTCGGGTGCTCCCATAGCAAGCTGCTTGCTGTGGGGGCACTCAACAGGAGAGAGAAGCCAGGAGCTCCAAACAGGGATCCGAGAAGAGGAGGGTCCAGGTTGCTCTGTGCAAAACTACTGCACAGAGCAGGTAAGTATAACATGTTAGTTACATAGTTACATATAGTTACATAGTTAGTTAGGTTGAAAAAAGAGTCCATCCAGTTCAACCACAAATAAAAAAAATATATATATATTATACAATCCCATATACCATATTCTATACCCACAGTTGATCCAGAGGAAGACAAAAAAAAACAGCAGCGCATGCTCCAATTTACTAAAGCAGGGGAAAAAATTCCTTCCTGATCCCCCGAGAGGCAATCGGATTTTCCCTGGATCAACTTTACCTACAGTGGTGTGAAAAAGTGTTTGCCCCCTTCCTCATTTCCTGTTCCTTTGCATGTTTGTCACACTTAAGTGTTTCGGAACATCAAACCAATTTAAACAATAGTCAAGGACAACACAAGTAAACACAAAATGCAATTTGTAAATGAAGGTGTTTATTATTAAAGGTGAAAAAAAATCCAAACCATCATGGCCCTGTGTGAAAAAGTGATTGCCCCCTAAACCTAATAACTGGTTGGGCCACCCTTAGCAGCAACAACTGCAACCAAGCATTTGCGATAACGTGCAATGAGGCTTTTACAGCGTCCTGGAGGAATTTTGGCCCACTCATCTTTGCAGAATTGTCCTAATTCAGTTACATTAGAGGGTTTTCGAGCATTAACGGCCTTTTTAAGGTCATACCACAACATCTCAATAGGATTCAGGTCAGGACTTTGGCTAGGCCACTCCAAAGTCTTCATTTTGTTTTTCTTCAGCCATTCGGTGGTGGACTTGCTGGTGTGTTTAGGATCATTGTCCTGCTGCAGAACCCAAGTTCGTTTCAGCTTGAGTACACGAACAGATGGTCGGACATTCTCCTTCAGGATCTCTTGGTAGACAGCAGAATTCATAGTTCCTTTTATCACGGCAAGTCTTCCAGGTCCTGAAGCAGCAAAACAGCCCCAGACCATCACACTACCACCACCATATTTTACTGTTGGTATAATGTTCTTTTTCTGAAATGCAGTGTTCCTTCTACGCCAGATATACTTGGACACACACCTTCCAAAGAGTTCCACTTTTGTCTCATCGGTCCACAGAATGTTGTCCCAAAAGTCTTGGGGATCATCAAGATGTGTTGTGGAGAAATTGAGACGAGCTTTGATGTTCTTTTTGCTCAGCAGTGGTTTTCTCCTTGGAACTCTGCCATGCAGGCCATTTTTGCCCAGTCTTTTCCTGATGGTGGAGGCATGAACGCTGACCTTAACTGAGGCAAGTGAGGCCTGCAGTTCCTTGGACGTTGTTGTGGGGTCTTTTGTGACCTCTTGGATGAGTCGTCGCTGCGCTCTTGGGGTAATTTTGGGCGGCCGGCCACTCCTGGGAAGGTTCACCACTGTTCCATGTCTTCGCCATTTGTGGATAATGGCTCTCACTGTGGTTCGCTGGATTCCCAAAGCTTTGGAAATGGCTTTATAACCCTTTCCAGACTGATAGATCTCAATTACTTTCTTTCTCAATTGTTCCTGAATTTCTTTGGGTCTCGGCATGATGTGTAGCTTTTAAGGATCTTCTGGTGGACCTTACTGTGTCAAGCAGCTCCTATTTAAGTGATGCCTTGATTGTGAACAGGTGTGGCAATAATCAGGCCTGGGTGTGGCTAGAGAAATTGAACTCAGGTGTGGACAACCACAGTTATAGTATGTTTTAACAAGGGGGGCAATCACTTTTTCACACAGGGCCATGATGGTTTGGATTTTTTTTCACCTTTAATAATAAACACCTTCATTTACAAATTGCATTTTGTGTTTACTTGTGTTGTCCTTGACTATTGTTTAAATTGGTTTGATGTTCCGAAACACTTAAGTGTGACAAACATGCAAAGGAACAGGAAATGAGGAAGGGGGCAAACACTTTTTCACACCACTGTATAAATGTTAGTACCCAGTTATATTATGCACATTTAGGAAACTGTCCAGGCCTTTCTTAAAGCAATCTATTGAGCCGGCCAGAACCACCTCTGCAGGGAGTCTATTCCACATTTTCACAGCTCTTACTGTGAAGAAACCTTTCCGTATTTGGTGATGAAATCTCTTTTCCTCTAGACGTAAAGAGTGCCCCCTTGTCCTCTTTGTTGACTGTAAAGTGAATAACTCAACACCAAGATAACTATATGGACCCCTTATATATTTATACATGTTGATCATATCCTCCCTTAATCTCCTCTTATCAAGAGACAATAAATTCAGTTCCTCTAATTGTTATTTTAATAGAAAAAGAAAACAAGACTTTAAAATCACTTTAATTGATCAAGTTTTATTTTAGAAATTAAAAGCTGCTATTCAACTAGAAGGTACTCACTCCTGTAGCTTGCCCATGTCAACCCTCATTTAAAACTCCTAAAGTAATTTGGTTCTTTTTTTACACTAATGGGAATACATACTGAAAATGCTTTTGATCAAAGGAGTATGAAGGAACAGGATTTGCCAAGGAAACATGGTAGCTACCTGTTGTCCCCAGCTGTTACCTTGTTTTAAAAAAA
This sequence comes from Lithobates sylvaticus, assembly GCA_028564925.1. Taxonomy (NCBI): domain Eukaryota; kingdom Metazoa; phylum Chordata; class Amphibia; order Anura; family Ranidae; genus Lithobates; species Lithobates sylvaticus. The sequence goes on along the minus strand of CM053027.1, from coordinate 457,133,909 downwards.
ATGCTTTTGATTTTCCTTCATTGTACCAGTGAGAGCATATCTAGTACTTGGAATACTATTCCTTTTGAAAATTGCAGTAATTGCTAAGCATATAGATGCTGACATGGGTAAAAAAAAAAAAATGAAAATATCTTTACTGAAAGATATAATTGCACTACAATGTTAAATGAGAGGCCAAACCAAAAGAAATATTAACTGCAGTCAATGCTAGTTCTTTTAAGCAGAGATGGTTTTCAGCTGATTGGATGATGAAAGTGAATACAGGTTCATGGCATTCATTAAACTAAGTAAACATTTTCTAGCCCTTTAGTAAATCAACCTCTATATATGTTTCCATACACAAAGCCTAAATAGACTTCAGGCTTTACCTAGTTATGAAGTTCTACCCAATTAGCAACATGATGGTATTTGCTGCTATTTTTATATCTTTAAACGAGATTTATTGAGCTTACTCTTCTAACATGAAATATTCAATTTGATAGCAAATGCATGTTTATGATTTCCATATACATACTAAGTATACAACATTCGTTTGTAATATCCTTGAACATAGGTTTAAAATGAACTAAACATCACAAAGAAAGTTATATTTTAACACCTTAGAAACAAGCTGTCTTTGTATGAAGGTGATAGACAGCAGTAATGGGTGCATAGCTGTTGCTGAACTATTTCTAAGGAATGTCGACTTGACAGTGCACTTAGGAAGTTTCTAAATGATTTTAATGGAGGTAACTACCTTATATTCCTCACCCTCAGTAAAGGTTTGTCATTTTACAATATTATGGCCAATTTCTGAACAAATGATAGCAGTGCACTACTGTTTGCGTGTTTTCAATTTTATATAAGTAAAATGTTTCCAATTTTGAAAGGACACACTCTACCTATGCTTTCCAGATAGTAATGCTGGTCTCTGAGTTATAGGCACCATATATTGTTGACTTATAGCCAAGTACTGCTTAAAAGTACACTGTATAGTGTTTACAAATTACTCTTCCTATCTACTTGGCTGCTCTCATTTCATTTACTGTGAGTATTATTAATATGTTTTGCACTATGCTAATAAGGGGACATTTACTTAACTCCCTATGATCAAAGGTCCTCAAAATGTAAATGTTCAGACTAAATTTGACAGCAATGGCATGTGCTGGTTAACTTGATTTAATCAACTTTTTATAACTCATTTTTACATTTTTTTTAAAGACCCATGCAGCCTTTATTTTGAGCATTTTTTTAAAATCCTTTATCTACCAAGCGCTTGAACACAGTTTTTTTTAAATACCCTGCTCATTTTTTTTTATTATTATAGGGTGACAAACATAAAAAAAAAAAAAAGTTTTTAATCACTTTTTTGAACTTTTAATAAATAACACTGTTTTGCACTATAATAACAACAGAGCCAAAACATGTATGGTTGCCTGTCATGGCAATCACATTCTAGTGCACCATACTGAATTGGTCTCAGTACTGTATGGAATGCATATCAGCACAAAATATAGTGCATAGCAAAGGATTACCAGAACACTGCTGGTTTTCTAAAGGGAAAGCACAGTAAATGAAGCTTGCTTTTCTGGAGAGAAGTCATTGGTTTCTGAGCCCCACACTCCTTTGTAATGACGTTGGTCCAAAATTCCTTACAGTGGATATGTTATCCAAACAGCAACCTAATTTGAAAAGAAGACACTCAGTTCCCCTATTACTAAAAACTGTTGATGACACAGTGATTGTGCAAGATACTGCATCAAACCCAACAGGATAAAAACGAATATAATTTAATTTTGAGAATAAAATTGTTTTAGAAAATAAGTAATGCGAGATGAATGAGGATGAATAATTGTAGTAAATTAAATCTGTTTATATGTTAAGGATTAAGAGGCTGATATTTTAAGAGGGGAGCAGGCTGTGGGCAGAGGAACATTAGGAATTAGAAAAACATGGGAGGGTTGTGGTTTATAACGTCTGCTTTTATGCTCTTAAAGTAAAGCCATCAGTATATAGCCAGTGTACAACTTGTAATTGGTTTTCAAAACAAACTATACACACAGATAATTTAACTCTGTACAGTACTCTTAAACAATTATTATTTAAAACAAACTACACAAAAAAACACACACACACGCACACTACATAAAGTCTAGTGCTGAGTGGGGTTAATGTTATTAGTGATATGGCCAAATATTGTCCATATACTTTGTTTCAGTTTATAAACATGTACTGTATATATAATGTATTTTGTTAATGGTTTCTCATATATATTCTGATCATAAATTATTAACCACTTGCCTAATGGGCACTTTCACTACTTTCCTGCCTAGGCCAATTTTCTGTGAATGACAATTGCGTGGTCACGCAACACTGTACCTAAATTAAAGTTTTGTCATTTTTTTCACACAAATAGTGCTTTTTTGCTAAAAAAAGAAAAAAGATCCAAAATGTTGAAAAAAAATTTTTTCTTAGTTTCTGTTAGTATATTTTGTAAATAAGTAATTTCTCTCCTTCACTGATGTGCACTGATGAGGGGGCACTGATGGGCACTGATAGGTGGCACCGAAGGGCACTGATAGGCAGCACTGGTGGGCAATGATAGGCAGCATCGATAGGTGGCACTGATGGACAGCACTGATGGGCAGGCACTGATGGCCACTGTAAGGCAGCACTGACTGGCATCACTGATGGGCACTGATTGGTGTCACTTTTGGGGCTGTACTATTATCAGGGTACTGATGACCAGTACCCTGATAAAGTGTACAGGTCTCCCCTGGGAGGAGATGCTGCTGATTGGCACTCCTCACTACACACTCTGTCAGTGTGAGCCGAGGAGAACCAATAAATGTCACTTTCTTGTTTGCATGTGACCGGCTGTGATTGGACACAGCCGATCACATGGGTAAAGAACCACATTTGTGGCTCTTTACCAAGAACAGGGTCGCGCCGTGCCCTAGGAACATGGCGTGGCCACGATCGCTGCACTGCATGCCCCAGTGGGTGCATGAGGGTGGCGGTTCTGGGGCATCGTCATATGATGTCCCAGAATGAGAGTGCCCCCCCACAGCCGTCATTTTACTATACCATGGGCAGCAAGTGGTTAAACATGCTGCTAATATATTTGAGTATATGTTAATGCCTAAATTGTTGTTCTGTCTGTTAAACCCAGTGGAACTCAAACCATAGATTCAGTAAATAGATTAGTGGATCTGAGCTCAAAAAGTGAAGATGTGCTGTGTTATTGGGAACATCTGGAAATGTTATTTGTGCTGTGCCATGAAAAGTCTTTTGTATGAAATGTCTCCTGAAAAGCAGTGCACAGCATATAGTTGTATACAGTTTATGCAGTATTAGATATCAGTAACTGCTGCCTCTGACTTCTAGTCTTAGAAAATCTGAAGTGAGATTTTGTGATTTCAGTGCTGTGCTGCTTAATCTTTTCTGCTGTCTGGCTTTTCATTTAAAATCTACCTACTGCAGTTTCAGTATATATATTTTTTTTTACCTTGTTATGGAAAAAAAAATGTTTTTGGATGGTATGTATCAAAACTTTTCTCTGATATATTGTATAAAAAAGGAACATATAAAATATTATATACGATATATACAATTATTCTTATATAGAAATATATACAGTAAATGTGTATGAGAGTTGCCATTTTCCCCTTAAAAAGTGGATATAATAGGGTGGTCAACCAGTAATGGTAGCTCTCCTTGATCCTGGGGACCTTGCATAGGCACTGTATGATGAATGAGCTGTCAAAAGTTTCCACTGAGTGACTCACTGTCACTCAGGGCAGCAGTGTCCGCAACAATCTTACCTCACCCACATACAACCCTGGTGTTTGGGCCCCTGAAAGCCTGCACCCTGCAAGACACATTTGTTACCTGGAGGAGGGTATGAAGAAGATTAGTACCATTGTCACACATGATCTTTCCTGGTGCAAGATGGTTTGGGGTCAGCCACCTCCTAGCCATCCCCTGGAACTAAGTGAGTCTTAGCCCCAGCGTGGCCCCTTTTCCCAGGCATATCAGCTGCAAAACAGCATGGAGGCATTTGGGCCATGGGCCATTGTGTAGGCTCTTAGTTGCTTGGGCAGGACTCGCCAGATAAGGCCAATGAGGAGGATATAGTAGAAGTGACTAAGCTTTCGCCATCACCAAGTTACATGACATGGGGTGGCATCCTGCATCCTACATAGTTGCCAGATAGAGTGGCACATGAAGAAGATGTAATGTCCCTGCCCGAGCTTGCTGGATCATATATCAGTGGTCATTTGGACCCTGATGCTCACTACATGCTCTATAGCCAAAGAGACTATACATATCACATGTTGGTGGAGGTAGGTGATGGCCTTCTGGATACTGTATACTATAAAAATTACAACTGGAAACCTGCTGCTGTGTTACAGCAAAGGCCACAAATGGGCAGTGAGCAGTTTTTGGCTTTTTTTTCCACTCTAGCAAATGGGGAAGAGAAACATGCCTGGTTAATGGTCGATGATGTAGCTAGAGATGGCAAGGTGATGTTAGGGGACTTTGAGCATGGTTGAAGCCCATGCTTGGCCCTTTTTCAAGCCTAACCGTGCTGGTCCTTCATTGTTGAATATGTCATAAGCTTTGCCTCTTGTCAGAATTCTTCCCTTTTGGTTGAGGATACAGATGATGTAGCAGTGGATGAAGAGGAAAACCTGTGAAATGGTGGAGGAGGTAGAAAGGGAAGGGTGAGAATAAACAAGATTGCAGGCCCTTGACTACCAACTAAATGCTATTCTCATTGAGCTTTGTGGTGAACATTCATGTGTCTCCCTGTGCATATGGTAGACTTAATAAGCTTGAAACACTGCAGACAGGGGGCTGCAAATCACTATGGTGCTGTGTGAAGTACATGGATGAAAAAAGGCCCAGACAGACAATCAAGGAGGAATGGACCCAGGAATTCCACTGTACTGCACCCTGCAGAACTGCCATATGGTGGAATATGGCAGATGCTCTCTCCACTTCTCTACAAGCTGCCATGAAAGACATCCTGCCCCACTGATGTTAAACATTTCCTTTTCTCACTTTCCTTTTCTACATTCCCCATGGCTTTCCCCATGATGTCAGAGGGGGGCGGGGTCACCAGGTGGCCCGCCCTCTGTTATAAAAGACCTGTCAGACGCAGCGAAGCCTCACACAGCGGGAGCCTCCCATTGCGGCCCAGAAGAGACACCGATGCCATGGAAGAAGATGCCGGATGAGAAGACCAGAGCAAGAAGAAGCGTATCGAAGGAAGAAGATGATGGAAGAAGAAGATGGAAGAAGATGCCAGAAGGAGAAGATGAAGAAACCGAAGGATGAAGAAAGGAATAAGGAAGACCAGAAGAAAGAAGATTTTAATAAAGGAATTGTCAAAGACCGTATCCTGTCATTTTTACAATTTTTGACACTTTTTTGGTGAAATGGTAGGGGCACTTTTGTACCCCCCTACCATTTCACACAGGGGGGGTGGATCTGGGGGTCTCCTTGTTAAAGGGGGCTTCCAGATTCCGATAAGCCCCCCCCCGCAGACCCCCACAACCAATGGCCAGGGTTGTGGGAGGAGGCCCTTGTCCTCATCAACATGGGGACAAGGTGCTTTGGGGGGACCCCAAAGCACCTTCCCAATCTTGAGGGCATGTGGCCTGGTACGGTTCAGGAGGGAGGGGGCCGCTCTCGTCCCCCCTCTTTTCCTGCGGCCTGCCAGGTTGCGTGCCTGCCAGGTTGCGTGGTATGGATTTTGAGGGGGACCCCACGCCATTTTTTTTGGGCCGTGGTTCCCCTTAAAATCCATCCCAGACCTCAAAGGTCTGGTATGGATTTTGAGGGGGACCCCACGCCATTTTTTTTTTTATTAAGGGTTCCCCTTAATATCCATAGCAGACCTGAAGGGCCTGGTTATTGAATTTGGGGGGACCCCACGCTTTTATTTTTTTTTATTTTTTATCAATGACTTTTTTTTTATCAATGACTTTCAATGAATGACTGTTCTCTGTGTTACGGGAGCCGTCAATTCATTATAGCCGCGAGTGATTTTAAATGGCTTTTTTTCCTGCAAAAATTACACTTTGTGCAGGGACAGTTCTAAGCACAGGAAACATGCGCCCCTTCACAGGCATACTATAGACACCCCCCAGATACGAAATTTAAAGGAATATTACACTTTTATTGTTTCACTTTAAGCATTATTAAAATCACTGTTCCTGAAAAAACTGCAGTTTTTAAAAAATATTTTTGCATTGATACATGTCCCCTGGGGCAGGACCCAGGTCCCCAAACACTTTTTATGACAATAACATGCATATTAGCCTTTAAAATTAGCACTTTTGATTTCGAACGTTCGCATCCATTGTAACTAATAGGGTTCGAACGTTCGCATCCATTGTAACTAATAGGGTTCTTATGTTCGCACGGACTTTAGATCCGTTCGCGGGTTCTGGTGTGAACCGAACCCGGGGGTGTTCGGCTCATCCCTAGTCCTCACTTCTCCGTCTCTGGACTCCAAAAAGGCAGATACTCCTGGTGTGGAATGTTCACTTATCCGTCTCTAGACTCCAGAAGGGCATAAGCTCAGGGTTGGATGTATCCAGAAGGAGGATATACAAGACTTATCATAATGGTGTGTGGGAAACAAAGAGAAAACAGAGGGGCTCCAGGAGGTGCAGGTCAAAAAAGCAAACCAATGGGTTTATTGAAATAGTCATATAGTAAATAAATGACATAAAAATAAAAAGTGATCACAAGGTAAAATAAAGGATAAAAGCAATGTGGGGTACAGGAATGCTGGCCCGACGCGTTTCGACACTAAGGGTCTTCAACAGGGGCATGCCTCTTTATTATTCAGCGCTACACTAATTTTTCTCCATTTAGCTCAGCTTTGTTTGTTTGAGTGTTAGCTGCTGTGCTTTTGTGCCTTTCACACATTCGTTTTAGCGCAGTGTTTTCCCCCTTTTCCCCACCTCAAAATAACTCAACACTCATCCAATAATGTCTAAACCGCTGGCAACAAAAGTTAGTATACCCCTAAGTGAAAAATGTCCAAATTGGGCCCAAAGTGTCAATATGTTGTGTGGCCACCATTATTTCCCAGCACTGCCTTAACCCTCTTAGGCATGAGTTCACCAGAGCTTCACAGGTTGCCACTGGTGTCCCCTTCCACTCCTACATGACAACATCACAAAGCTGGTGGTTGTTATAGACCTTGCGCTCCTCCACCTTCCGTTTGAGGATGCCCCACAGATGCTTTATAGGGTCTAGGTCTGGAGACATGCTTGGTTAGTCCATCACCTTTACCCTCAGCTTCTTTAGCAAGGTAGTGGTCGTCTTGGAGGTGTGTTTGGGGTCATTATGTTGGAATACTGCCCTGCGGCCCAGTCTCCGAAGGGAGGGGATCATACTCTGCTTCAGTATGTCACAACACATGTTGGCATGCATGGTTCCCTTCCCTCAATGAACTATAGCTCCCTAGTTCTGGCATCACTCATGCAGCCCCAGACCATGACACTCCCACCACCATACTTGACTGTAGGCAAGACACACTTGTCTTTCTACTCCTCACCTGGTTGCCGCCACACACGCTTGACACCATCTGAACCAAATAAGTTTATATTGGTCTCATCAGACCACAGGACATGGTTCCAGTAATCCATGTTCTTAGTCTGCTTGTCTTCAGCAAACTGTTGGGCCTTCTTGTGCATCATCTTTAGAAGAGGCTTCCTTCTGGGAGGACAGCCATGCAGACCAATTTGATGCAGTGTGCGACGTATGGTCCGTGTAGGCCAGTCAAGTTCGTACAACGAAAACTTTCTCAACCACACTATATTGCCAAAAGTATTGGGCCACCCCTCCAAATCATTTGGTGGGGATTATGGTGTGGTTTTTCAGGGGTTGGGCTTGGCCCCTTAGTTACACTGAAGGGAACTATTAAGGCGTTTGCATACAAGACATTTTGGACAATTTCATGCTCCCAACTTTGTGGGAACAGCTGGGGATGGCCCCCTTGCACAAAGCACGATCCATAAAGACAAGGATGAGCGAGTTTGGGGTGGATGAACTTGCCTGCATAGAGTCCTGACCTTAACCCAATAGAACACATTTGGCCTGAATTAGAGTGGAGAATGTGAGCCAGGCCTTCTCGTCCAACATCAGTGCCTGACCTCACAAATGCACTTCTAGAAGAATGGTCAAACATTCCCACAGACACACTCCTAAACCTTGTGGACAGCCTTCCCAGAAGAGTTGAAGCTGTTATAGCTGTAAAGGGTTGGCCAACTCAATAATGAACCCTACGGACTAATGCCCGCACACACGGTCGGAAATTCCGATGGGAAAAGTCCGATCGGATTATGTTGTTGGAAAATACGATTGTGTGTGGGCTCTAGTGGGCTTTTTCCGTCTGAATTTCCGACGAAAACAATTTGAGAGCAGGACCTAAAATTTTTCAGAAAACGAAATCCGATCTGACTTTTTCCAATCGTCTGTATAGAATTCCAACGCACAAAGTGCCACGCATGCTCAGAATAAATTTGGGGACAAAAGCTATTGGCTACTGGCCTCTACGTATTCCCATCGTACATGTTGTACATCACCTCGTTCAGAAAAATCGGATTTTCTGACAACATTGTGCAACCGTGTGTGTGCAATACAAGTTTTGGCCAAAATCCGTCGGAAAAAATCCAATGGATTTTGTGGTCAGAATGTCCAACCCTGTGTACAGGGCAGAAGACTGGGACACCATTAAAGTTCATGTAAAGGTGTCCCAATACTTTTGACAATGTATATATATATATACACACACGGTATATATAAAGATCATTCATTTTATTTCCATGGGACAATGATTTAACTCCAATTTGACTGTATTACCTTGTTTCTGGCAAAGTATTACAGATAACTCATTGCTCATCACATCACTGCTATATATCCTCAGGATAAAAATTTCCAAGTTTCTGCACTTTGGCAGTTATCACATTTTCAATTTTTAACATTCTTCTTTAGCAGTCTGTCACAATCTGTGATGTGAAGTGACTCACTGTGAGCAGAAGTTTTTCAGACAGCCTCATTTACCTCCATTTCCTTGTAGGAAACAGGTATACATAACATGAGTTGTAGTTAAAAGTCATAGTTATTAGGGCAGACCTGTCATGGATTGCAACATTTATATCAGAATTGTACTACTTAAATACAGGTGATAACAGATTTGGCTCCTCAAGTATACGTGATGGTATTTTAGACATTATAGTGCCTGAATTTAATAAGTACCCTATTTATCGGCGTATAACACGCACTTTTCCCCCCTTAAAATTGAGGGAAAGTCGTGGGTGCGTGTTATATGCCGATACCCCCCCAAAAAAGTGACAAAAATAGAAAAAAACCGAAGCGCCACCGGAAAAGGCCGAAGCGCCGCCGGAAAAAACCGAGCCGACTGTTCGGCTCAGCTCGTAGTCCCGGAAAACAGCAGGAAGGCAGGATCGCGAGCGGAGCCGAACAGTCGGCTCTGTCTTTTTCCGCGGCGCACGCGCGGTCTGTCTCGGCGCTGGGAAATTTAAAACGCGGGCAAGGCTGCAAATGACGCTGGCAAGCTACAATGACACTGGGCAAGCTACAATGACACTGGGCAAGCTGCAATGACGCTTAAATGTAAGGTTTTTTTTTTCCCTAAACTTCCCTCCTAAAACTTTTTTTCCTTAAAATGCCCTCCTAAACTTGGGGTGCGTGTTATACGCCGGTGCGTGTTATACGCCGATAAATACGGTATATATATTTGTTCATTTAGCCTTACATTTCATCATGTGAACTGCTTGGATAAAATTAGATTAAAAATAGAATCACATTTATTTACTGTCAGTGATAACATTGTAATCTGGCAGTAAAACCAACCCTAATGCCCTGTACACACGGTCGGAATTTCTGACGGAAAATGTGCAATCGGATCGTGTTGTCGGAAAATCTGATCGTATGTGGGCTCCATCAGACTTTTTCCATCGGAATTTCCGACACACAAAGTTTGACGACGTCCGTGTTGTATGTCACCTTGTTAAGAACGATCGGATTTTGCGTCAACTTTGCCCGACCGTGTGTATGCAAGACAAGTTTGGCACAAAATCCGTCAGAAAAAATCCGATGGATTTTGTTGTCGTAATGTCCGACCATGTGTATGGGTCATAACACTAATGCTAACCATAATGGTAAATAATATGCAAGACTGCAGTATAAAACATTTAAACAATATAAATGTGAAAATGTTATAATGGTAGTGAGACTCCTCAACACAAAAGTCCTTATAAATTTATATATAACAATGGTATTAGGAGCAGTAACTGGTAACTAATAAAAATGCATTATAAACAACATATATAAAATAGTGTAGCAATAATAGTGAAACTCTTTAACAAAAAAAGTTAAAATAAACAATGGTAACAATGAAAGATATGAATCCTCCACAGCATAAAATAGAATACAACACCACAGTGTTCAAAGGAAATTCCAAGTTGCAACTGTGTCACTTTATTTCAGTGACATTTCCCCAGCATGAATGAGGCTTCTGTAATCATCAAAGTGAACCGCCACCACCACAATTTAATTCAAGGCTTACCAGCAGGTTGCACCTTAAAACCTAGAGGTCAATCCAATGCCCTGCACACCGTCGGAATTTCCGATGGAAAATGTGCGATTGGATTGTGTTGTCGGAAAATCCGATCGTATGTGGGCTCCATCTGACTTTTTCCGTCTGAATTTTCGACACACAAAGTTTGAGAGCAGGATCTAAAATTTTCCAACAACAAAATCCGATCATTTAAATTCCCATCGTGTGTAGACAATTCCGACGCACAAAGTGCCACGCATGCTCAGAATAAATTAAGAGATGAAAGCTATTGGTTACTGGCCCATTTATAGTCCTGAAGTACATGTTGTACGTCACCTCGTTTAGAACGATCAGATTTTCCGACAACTTTGTGCGACCGTGTGTATGCAAGACAAGCTTGGCCCAAAATCCATTGGAAAAAATCCGACTGATTTTGTCGTCGGAATGTCCGACCATGTGTACAGGTCATTAAAGTGAGTATTGTGCAAACCCTTTATTGTGCAAACACATTATTAACAAATGGATCACACTGCCTGCCTGCTTCCGATGTCACATTTAATAATCAAGGTCCATAAAAAGAGAAAATAATGTAGATTACACAAGGTTTTCTTTAATATAAAAAACGCATTTACAAAACTTTTATAATCGCAAAAAATGTACAAAGTTAAGCTACTACCTGAAAGACCAGTGGCATGTGTGATAACATCAATGACAGTGTTGAAATGCTCTTTCCTATGCATTTTGTCCAAATAAGTCCTCAGGAGTTCTGAGGACTAATGTTGACATTAATGTTAGTGCTGACTCTAATCCTTTTTTAAACCCCAGCTCAGAGAATTACAAAAAAAATACCATTGCAGCCCCCCTCCCCCCATTGCCATGGCTAAATGCTTATTAATTCTATAGGCTGAGAAATAAGGTGTGATACTTACCTTACTCTTTGCTCCTGTAGGCTCCCTCCATCTGCTGAATTGGTCCCCCAAAGTCTCTCCAGATTGTGGTTGCACAATGAAGTCATCAAGTACAATGCAGAGCGAATATCTCTGTATTGTACATGAGGATGGCTAAAGACTCGTACACATTACTAGTCTTTTTCTCTGTTCCCCGCAGAACACTCCAGCCATTGGCTGAGAGCGCTGACCGGGGGTTGGTCAGCAGACCTTTTTCATTCATAACCTTTGGACAGAAGTCGGCGGAACACTGGCTTCTGTTGGACCTGCTGCCGTACAAATGGGCTGACATCCGGTCTGTGTGTACTAGGCTTTAGGGCCACCCACAAACTGTAGCAGAGAAGAGTGCCTGCCAGAGTGAGGAGTAAGGTAAGTATTATATCTTATTCTTCATCCCCAAGAATAATGAGCAATTAAGCTTTGCAGTGCAAGACCCCCGCACGCGCACACACACACACAGACACACATGTACACACACACTGCAAGGTTTTTTGTTGTAATTTCTGGAGTTGGTCTTTAACATATCTAGTATTCCAACATTAATATAGTGATCAATGAGTGATCAATGAGTACATTGGCAAACAAAGCCAATTCTAACACATAGCCTTTGTTTACACCTGTGCATTTTACATTAATTTTGGTGCAGTGGGTTAAAAAAAAAATCTTCTTGCTTCATCATTGATGCCCTTACTTCAATAAGCACATTATATACATTTCTATGGTCAAGCACCCAAAACTCTTGTAAAATGTACCTAAAACACAATGTACCTAAAGTACACCTCATAGATGTGAACTGGGCCTAACGCTAACCTTAACCCTTATGCTATCCCTAATGCTAACCCTCATGCCAGCATGAACTCATTTATTTAACAAAGCCATCTCAGATAACCCGGCTGGGCACCTCCACCAGACCTGTGTCTCCTGTTCTCCAAATGCACCCACAGCTGGCAGACTCGCCATAACCAGCCCTCAACTCCCCAATCACAAGGCAAATCACACAGGTTTTGAGGGTTAAACATGCAGAGCATAAACTGTTTATTAAGTAAACATATACCTTTAAACACAGTTAGGGACACTTCCCTTAGCATTGTCATAGAGGGGGTAGGGGACAAAGAGGAACCAATGAAAAAACACATGTATGTTTAAACTACAGTTGAAACACACCAAGGGATTATGATAAGCAGGCAGCCCCTCCTTGCACATCCCCCACTGGGATGTGTCTCCAAACCTTTTGTCTATGTGCCATGACCTAACATAATTAAACATAACAACAAGAGGGGGGTGGGGGAGAAAGGATGCAACTTACATAAAGACCTCATTACATTACCATTTTGTCCCCAAGTCTCTCGTTCTCTGCTGGGCCATAGTCTGTGGGTAGGAGGCCAGCCCACAGCTCCCACCAAAACACACAGTGACAGTGGGTTCTGTCACAGCAATGTGATCACCATACCAGTGCGAATATAATAATCACATGCCTTTGTTTATCAAACAAAAGCATTCTTCATCAGCTTTTTGTAATGTATGCATATAATGTCTTGAAGAAAGATTTATATATTAGCCATTTTATTGTTTATTTAACATGCTTTTTAGATTGCCCTTGTTCCATAATACGTACACATTCAGTGTAAATAATAGACTTAGCTTATGGGTCACTTTCTATTGTATTTTGCACTATGGAATTTGTGATTTCAACAGTTTACATCTAGATGAAAAAGTCCTTGCTTTTTCCACTAACTGATAGAATTGCCAGCTGTAGCCACAGTGCCTAATTGGTTTATTTGTTTCACATATCTAGGACTGATACAACCCCTTAAAGTGATTGTAAAGCTTTTTTTCTTTTTTAAATAACAGACCTGTCATACTTACCTGCTCTGTGAAAGTGATTTGCACAGAGCAGCCCTGATCCTCCTGCAGCACTTCTGGCTCCTCCTCTTCTTGAGTACCCCCACGGAGAGATTTTTATCATGGGGGCACTCATGCGGGGGTGCTCCCGAGTCCTGCTGCTGTGTCCATTGGCACAGACAGAAGGGCTCTGTCCCGCCCCTGGCTTTCGCGTAATTGGATTTGATTGACAGCAATCTATCCATTGAGGACTCGAGACAGTGGCTGGAGCGGCTGTGCTCGTCCCATCGCTTGAAAAAACAGGTTCAGGTAAGTAAAAGGGGGGCTCTGGGGGCTGCTGCAGCACAAAAGGTTTTGCACCTTAATTTGCACCTTAATGCATAGAATGCATTAAGGTGAAAAACCGTGAGGGTTTACAACCCCTTTAAACGGTAAAATCCTTTGGGTTTACTCTGAAAGGTTAAGTCCCTCTCTGTTTTCAAATAGGAAATTCAAGAAGAGAGCATAATATCCATTTTGTTGTTGCAGCAATTGTATTTGGCACCTCCTGCTGGATTTCCATAATACACGAAGTAACATAGGAAATATCTTTCCAAATGTTGTGTGTAGTACTGCCTGCTGGTGGAAAATGCATTCCATTAGTAAGATACAGTGCAGCTCTGTGAACATATGAGTAGGTAGTAGAATAATTTATAATCATACAAATGCTGTTTGTGCAGTTTTGTTTCTCATTTGTAGCACTGTTTACACTATAATTTCTTAAATGTACAGTATACGTGAAGACAAGTTGCCCACACACATTCGTTTTATAAATGTCTCTTATTGCATAGTTACTCATTATAATTTTGTCGAAACAGAACTGAGCAGTTTTTTAACATGCTGCTCAAGCACATAGTATTAAACATTCAGATGCCTTTAGACTCAGTGAAAACAAGTTTCTTTTTTATCTACTAAGTAATCTGCTGCCATGTCCAAAGTGTTATTTTCTTAGTGTAACAATCATTTTAAAAATAACTTATTTTTTTACTTGAGTTAAGGTTACTTGAGTCTAAAAAACTGCAGCAGCAGGTTTTTGGGGTTGGTTTACATCTACTTTATATGTAACATGAGTTATTTTTAATGTTTAATTCTCCTACAAAGTTAAAATCGAATGAGCAAAAGCACTATGTTGCACTGCACATAAAATCAGTCAGTATGAACAATTACTGTATTCTGACTATTTTAATTATATATTGTGAATGTTGCAGTTTAATAAATAATGTTTCAATTAAAATCTGTGGCTGAATATTTAAATGGAAGAAAATGGCAAAGACACAGATTATGCCATTTGCAGCCTGTTACCATTTTACTTTCTACTCTAGAAAACTATTTCAGTTCAGTTTTAATTAAGGAACGAGAAGTCAAATTTTAAAGGAGGCGTCTTCAGATAGAGTTATGATAGCTGGCACTGTTATAAATTTTAAAAGCTATAAGGCTCTTGTCGTTGAGCCCATTCACACATATGCATTGAGGTTTCACTTATTATAATGTGCATTTTAATTAATGGATTTGTGTACGTTGTGTTGCAGTGCACGTCAGAAAGAATTACTCTGCAACACACATACTGTACTGTAGTACATAAAATTACACCTACACTACAGTGCATAACAAAGTATAGATGTGATTACGCTATGTGCTGTGGTACACTGCCTTGATAAAGATTAAGGATGGGCCCGGTGCTCGATGCGAACCCACGTTCGCATCGAGCACCGGGCGTTCGCTCGCTCGGCGAGCCCAGAACTATTTTGGCCGCTCGCATCACGTTCGTGTGATGCGAGCGGCCCCGCAATGCATTGCGGCCGGCGCGGCCGACGCAGTGCATTGCTGGCTGATGATTGGCCAAGCATGCACTGTGACCCCGCATGCTTGGCCAATCACAGCCCCGGAAACTCGAAGAGCCATAATTGGCTACAGGCAGGACGCCTGTAGCCAATTACAGCTCAGGGGCTGTAGTACACGCCCCCCCCTATAAAACGCCGCCACGCCGTCTGCGCCGGTCACATGCTGTTCCGGCGCAGATTGAGCAGGCTGTTCCTGTGACACTCTGCTGCATTTAGATAGATAGAGAGAGAGATTCACTTGCAGAGATTGAGTTAGATAGATTCAGTTACAAAGATTGATTGACAAAGAGGGGCTTGTAGTGTGCTCGTGGCAGGCAGGCAGAGCTCCTATATTTTGTTACCAGAAGCACCTATAGGACTTGTAGTGTGTTCGTGGCAGGCAGGCAGAGCTCCTATATTTTGTTACCAGAAGCACCTATAGGACTTGTAGTGTGTTAGTGGCAGGCAGGCAGAGCTCCTATATTTTGTTACCAGAAGCACCTATAGGACTTGTAGTGTGTTAGTGACAGGCAGGCAGAGCTCCTATATTTTGTTACCAGAAGCACCTATAGGACTTGTAGTGTGTTAGTGGCAGGCAGGCAGAGCTCCTATATTTTGTTACCAGAAGCACCTATAGGACTTGTAGTGTGTTCGTGGCAGGCAGGCAGAGCTCCTATATTTTGTTCCCAGAAGCACCTATAGGACTTGAAGTGTGTTAGTCCCATCACACACACAGAGCTATATTTTCTTCCCAGAAGCACTATAGGACTTGAAGTGTGTTAGTCCATTACACACAAAGAGCTATACTTTGTTCCCAGAAGCACCTATAGGACTTGAAGTGTGTTAGTCCCATTACACACACAGAGCTATATTTTCTTCCCAGAAGCACCTATAGGACTTGAAGTGTGTTAGTCCCATTACACACACAGAGCTATATTTTTCTTCCCAGAAGCACCTATAGGACTTGAAGTGTGTTAGTCCCATTACACACACAGAGCTATATTTTCTTCCAGAAGCACCTATAGGACTTGAAGTGTGTTAGTCCCATTACACACACAGAGCTATATTTTCTTCCCAGAAGCACCTATAGGACTTGAAGTGTGTTAGTCCCATTACACACACAGAGCTATATTTTCTTCCCAGAAGCACCTATAGGACTTGAAGTGTGTTAGTCCAATTACACACACAGAGCTATATTTTGTTCCAGAAGCACCTATAGGACTTGAAGTGTGTTAGTCCCATTACACACACAGAGCTATATTTTGTTCCCAGAAGCACCTATAGGACTTGAAGTGTGTTAGTCCCATCACACACACAGAGCTATATTTTGTTCCCATCACACACACAGAGCTAATTTATGACTTGAAGTGTGTTAGTCCCATCACACACACAGAGCTATATTTTGTTCCCAGAAGCACCTATAGGACTTGAAGTGTGTTAGTCCCATTACACACACAGAGCTATATTTTGTTCCCAGAAGCACCTATAGGACTTGAAGTGTGTTAGTCCCATCACACACACACAGAGCTATATTTTCTTCCCAGAAGCACCTATAGGACTTGAAGTGTGTTAGTCCCATTACACACACAGAGCTATATTTTCTTCCAGAAGCACCTATAGGACTTGTAGTGTGTTAGTCCCATTACACACACAGAGCTATATTTTCTTCCCAGAAGCACCTATAGGACTTGAAGTGTGTTAGTCCCATCACACACACAGAGCTATATTTTGTTCCAGAAGCACCTATAGGACTTGAAGTGTGTTAGTCCCATTACACACACAGAGCTATATTTTCTTCCCAGAAGCACCTATAGGACTTGAAGTGTGTTAGTCCCATTACACACACAGAGCTATATTTTGTTCCCAGAAGCACCTATAGGACTTGAAGTGTGTTAGTCCCATTACACACACAGAGCTATATTTTGTTCCCAGAAGCACCTATAGGACTTGAAGTGTGTTAGTCCCATCACACACACAGAGCTATATTTTCTTCCCAGAAGCACCTATAGGACTTGAAGTGTGTTAGTCCCATTACACACACAGAGCTATATTTTCTTCCCAGAAGCACCTATAGGACTTGAAGTGTGTTAGTCCCATTACACACACAGAGCTATATTTTCTTCCAGAAGCACCTATAGGACTTGAAGTGTGTTAGTCCCATTACACACACAGAGCTATATTTTCTTCCCAGAAGCACCTATAGGACTTGAAGTGTGTTAGTCCCATCACACACACAGAGCTATATTTTGTTCCCAGAAGCACCTATAGGACTTGAAGTGTGTTAGTCCCATTACACACACAGAGCTATATTTTGTTCCCAGAAGCACCTATAGGACTTGAAGTGTGTTAGTCCCATCACACACACAGAGCTATATTTTCTTCCCAGAAGCACCTATAGGACTTGAAGTGTGTTAGTCCCATTACACACAAAGAGCTATACTTTGTTCCCAGAAGCACCTATAGGACTTGAAGTGTGTTAGTCCCATTACACACACAGAGCTATATTTTCTTCCAGAAGCACCTATAGGACTTGAAGTGTGTTAGTCCCATTACACACACAGAGCTATATTTTGTTCCAGAAGCACCTATAGGACTTGAAGTGTGTTAGTCCCATTACACACACAGAGCTATATTTTCTTCCAGAAGCACCTATAGGACTTGAAGTGTGTTAGTCCCATTACACACACAGAGCTATATTTTCTTCCCAGAAGCACCTATAGGACTTGAAGTGTGTTAGTCCCATCACACACACAGAGCTATATTTTCTTCCCAGAAGCACCTATAGGACTTGAAGTGTGTTAGTCCCATTACACACACAGAGCTATATTTTCTTCCCAGAAGCACCTATAGGACTTGTAGTGTGTTAGTCCCATTACACACACAGAGCTATATTTTCTTCCCAGAAGCACCTATAGGACTTGAAGTGTGTTAGTCCCATCACACACACAGAGCTATATTTTGTTCCCAGAAGCACCTATAGGACTTGAAGTGTGTTAGTCCCATTACACACACAGAGCTATATTTTGTTCCCAGAAGCACCTATAGGACTTGAAGTGTGTTAGTCCCATCACACACACAGAGCTATATTTTGTTCCCAGAAGCACCTATAGGACTTGAAGTGTGTTAGTCCCATTACACACACAGAGCTATATTTTGTTCCCAGAAGCACCTATAGGACTTGAAGTGTGTTAGTCCCATCACACACACAGAGCTATATTTTCTTCCCAGAAGCACCTATAGGACTTGAAGTGTGTTAGTCCCATTACACACAAAGAGCTATACTTTGTTCCCAGAAGCACCTATAGGACTTGAAGTGTGTTAGTCCCATTACACACACAGAGCTATATTTTCTTCCCAGAAGCACCTATAGGACTTGTAGTGTGTTCGTGGCAGGCAGGCAGAGCTCCTATATTTTGTTCCCAGAAGCACTTATAGGACTTGAGTGTGTTAGTCCCATTACACACACAGAGCTATATTTTCTTCCCAGAAGCACCTATAGGACTTGTAGTGTGTTAGTGGCAGGCAGGCAGAGCTCCTATATTTTGTTACCAGAAGCACCTATAGGACTTGTAGTGTGTTCGTGGCAGGCAGGCAGAGCTCCTATATTTTGTTCCAGAGGCACCTATAGGACTTGAAGTGTGTTAGTCCCATTACACACACAGAGCTATATTTTCTTCCCAGAAGCACCTATAGGACTTGAAGTGTGTTAGTCCCATTACACACACAGAGCAATATTTTCTTCCAGAAGCACCTATAGGACTTGAAGTGTGTTAGTCCCATCACACAGAGCTCCTCTATTTTCTTTGCATAAGCACCCACAGGACTTCTAGTGTGTTAGTGGCATCACACAGAGCTCCTATATATTCTTCTCAGCAGCACCCACAGGACTTCTAGTGTGTTAGTGGCATCACACAGAGCTCCTCTATTTTCTTTGCAGAAGCACCCACAGGACTTCTAGTGTGTTAGTGGCATCACACAGAGCTCCTCTATTTTCTTTGCAGAAGCACCCACAGGACTTCTAGTGTGTTAGTGGCATCACACAGAGCTCCTCTATTTTCTTTGCAGAAGCACCCACAGGACTTCTAGTGTGTTAGTGGCATCACACAGAGCTCCTCTATTTTCTTTGCAGAAGCACCCATAGGACTTCTAGTGTGTTAGTGGCATCACACAGAGCTCCTCTATTTTCTTTGCAGAAGCACCCACAGGACTTCTAGTGTGTTAGTGGCATCACACAGAGCTCCTCTATTTTCTTTGCAGAAGCACCCACAGGACTTCTAGTGTGTTAGTGGCATCACACAGAGCTCCTCTATTTTCTTTGCAGAAGCACCCATAGGACTTCTAGTGTGTTAGTGGCATCACACAGAGCTCCTATATATTCTTCTCAGCAGCACCCACAGGACTTCTAGTGTGTTAGTGGCATCACACAGAGCTCCTCTATTTTCTTTGCAGAAGCACCCACAGGACTTCTAGTGTGTTAGTGGCATCACACAGAGCTCCTCTATTTTCTTTGCAGAAGCACCCATAGGACTTCTAGTGTGTTAGTGGCATCACACAGAGCTCCTATATATTCTTCTCAGCAGCACCCACAGGACTTCTAGTGTGTTAGTGGCATCACACAGAGCTCCTATATTTTCTTTGCAGAAGCACCTATAGGACTTCTAGTGTGTTAGTGGCATCACACAGAGCTCCTCTATTTTCTTTGCAGAAGCACCACAGGACTTCTAGTGTGTTAGTGGCATCACACAGAGCTCCTCTATTTTCTTTGCAGAAGCACCCATAGGACTTCTAGTGTGTTAGTGGCATCACACAGAGCTCCTATATATTCTTCTCAGCAGCACCCACAGGACTTCTAGTGTGTTTAGTGGCATCACACAGAGCTCCTATATTTTCTTTGCAGAAGCACCTATAGGACTTCTAGTGTGTTAGTGGCATCACACAGAGCTCCTCTATTTTCTTTGCAGAAGCACCCACAGGACTTCTAGTGTGTTAGTGGCATCACACAGAGCTCCTATATTTTCTTCTCAGCAGCACCCACAGGACTTCTAGTGTGTTAGTGGCATCACACAGAGCTCCTATATTTTCTTTGCAGAAGCACCTATAGGACTTCTAGTGTGTTAGTGGCATCACACAGAGCTCCTATATTTTCTTCTCAGCAGCACCCACAGGACTTCTAGTGTGTTAGTGGCATCACACAGAGCTCCTATATTTTCTTTGCAGAAGCACCCATAGGACTTCTAGTGTGTTAGTGGCATCACACAGAGCTCCTATATTTTCTTCTCAGCAGCACCCACAGGACTTCTAGTGTGTTAGTGGCATCACACAGAGCTCCTATATATTCTTCTCAGCAGCACCCACAGGACTTCTAGTGTGTTAGTGGCATCACACAGAGCTCCTATATTTTCTTTGCAGAAGCACCCATAGGACTTCTAGTGTGTTAGTGGCATCACACAGAGCTCCTATTATTTTCTTCTCAGCAGCACCCACAGGACTTCTAGTGTGTTAGTGGCATCACACAGAGCTCCTATATTTTCTTTGCAGAAGCACCTATAGGACTTCTAGTGTGTTAGTGGCATCACACAGAGCTCCTATATTTTCTTCTCAGCAGCACCCACAGGACTACCGACTACAATGGCTGGAAGACCGCCAAGGGGAGGCAGAGCGTGCAGAGCCAAGAACACAGGGCAGACAGTCTCTGTTTCTAGTGGACGTGGCCGTGGACGTGGACGTGGTCGTGCATCGTCATCAGCACGTGGCCATGGGACACGCGCGTCTTTGTTTTCGGCAGCTGGACATGTGGAGCCGCATCATGCTGAAGGCTTGGTAGAATGGATGACCAAGCCCTCCTCATCCTCCTCATCCTCTCTCACCCAGGCTCAGGGTACTGACAGAGCATCATCAGCCACCCCTTCCCTAGACCCACCATGTCCTCCTGAGGAGTCCCCCGAACTCTTTGAGCACAGTGTTGGGTACATGCTCCAGGAGGATGCCCAACGATTCGAAGGCTCGGATGACGATACCCAGCTTGAGGAATCTGGCAGTACAGTTCCACCAGCTGCAGCTTACTGCCAGGTTTGCTCTAGTGGTGAAGAGGGAGGGGATGATGAGGTCACTGACTCCACGTGGGTGCCTCAAGGGAGAGAGGATGAGGAGGAGGACGAGGAGGAGGAGGATGCGGCGTCACATGTCCAACGAGGCAGGATGCCCCTGGAGGCCAGGTAGAGGCCAGCACAGCAACTGTACAACACCGCAGAGCTCCGCCTGTGCAGGGCGCTGCCTCTGCACGTTATCAGAAAAGTTCTTTGGTGTGGGCCTTTTTTGAGACGAGTGCAGCAGATCGCACCACTGCTATTTGCAATATTTGTCTCAAGCGTATCTCGCGTGGCCAAAACATCAGCCGCTTGGGCACGACAAGCATGACCAGACATATGGCGACCTGCCATGCAGCTCGTTGGCAGGCACACATAAAAGACCCACACCAAAGAACTAAGCGGACCTCTCCTTGCTCCTCCTCAGCTGGGATCTCCATCCCCACTACACCTTCAGTCCTCTCTGAAAGCTGCTCTGAGAGGACTGAAGGTGTAGAATTCGGTGTGTCACAACCAAGTACTTGCAGTACACCGACGTCCGAATGCAGCAGGCAAATTTCCCTGCCCCAGCTGCTGGACCGTAGAAAGAAGTACACTCCCAGCCATCCACATGCCAGCGGTTGAATGCTAGCCTTGCTAAATTGCTAGCACTTCAACTGCTGCCTTTTCAGTTGGTAGACTCGGCCCCCTTCCGTGAGTTTGTTCAATGTGCGGTTCCTCAGTGGCAGGTTCCCAAACGCCACTTTTTCTCGCGGAAGGCGATTCCGTCTCTCTACCGGCATGTGGAGGGCAATGTCCATGCCTCGCTGGACAGGGCGGTCAGCGGTAAGGTGCATATTACCGCTGACTCATGGTCCAGCAGGCATGGACAGGGACGGTACCTTTCTTTCACGGCCCATTGGGTCACTCTATTGGCAGCTGGGAGGGATGCAGGACAAGGTGCAGTAGTGTTGGAGGTTGTTCCGCCACCACGCCTCCAAAACGCGACTACTGCTACTGGTTGTGACACACCTCTCTCCTCCACCCCCTCCTCTTCTTCTTCCTCCAGTGCTCTGTCCTTGGAACCAGCGGTGCTCCGTAGGCGTACAAGGGGCTACGCAAGTACGCAGGCAAAAAGATGCCATGCCGTGCTTGCGCTGGTGTGTTTGGGGGACAGGAGCCACACTGGGCCAGAGGTTCTGGCAGCTCTGCAGGGGCAGGCCGAGAGGTGGTTGACGCCACGTCAGCTTAAGCCAGGAATGGTCGTTTCTGACAATGGCACCAACCTCCTCTCCGCCCTGCGACAGGGGCAGCTCACCATGTGCCCTGCATGGCTCACGTCCTCAACCTGGTGGTGCAGCGGTTCTTGGGCAGGTTCCCAGGCTTACAGGATGTCCTGAGGCAGGCCAGGAAAGTCTGTGTGCATTTCCGCCGATCTTATAATGCCAGTGCTCGGCTGACTGAGCTGCAAAAGGAGCTGAACCTGCCCAAGAACCGCCTAATATCTGACATGCCCACCAGGTGGAACTCAACGTTGGCCATGCTGCAGCGACTGCACACGCAGCAGAGGGCCATCAATGAGTACCTTTGCGACTACGGCACCAGGACAGGGTCAGGGGAGCTTGGGTTTTTTTCCCCACGTCAGTGGAGCATGATCAGGGATGCATGCACTGTCCTCTCACCATTTGAGGAGGCCACGAGGATGGTGAGCAGTGACAGTGCATGCATCAGTGACACTGTCCCTCTTGTCCACCTGTTGGAGCATACGCTGCGTGGGATAATGGACAGGGCACTTGAGGCAGAACAGAGGCAGGAAGAGGAGGACTTCCTTGCCTCTCAAGGCCCCCTTTATCCGGACAGTGTTCCTTCTGTCCCACCCATCACACAGGAAGAGGATGAGGAGGAGGAGGAGGAGGAGGAGGATTGTGTGAGCATGGAGGTGGAGCCTGGCACTCAGCATCAGCAGCAGCA
Source organism: Lithobates sylvaticus (assembly GCA_028564925.1). Taxonomy (NCBI): domain Eukaryota; kingdom Metazoa; phylum Chordata; class Amphibia; order Anura; family Ranidae; genus Lithobates; species Lithobates sylvaticus. Next base: position 457,110,640 of record CM053027.1, on the reverse strand, counting down.
GTCTTTTAGGGATGATGTACAGTCCCAACAAGCCAGTGGACTTGTACGTGGCTGGGAGGAGGTGGCTGGCGATCATGTCATCCTCAGTGACCCAGAAGACTCCGGACCGAATGCCTCAGCTAACCTACGCTGCATGGCCTCCCTGATCCTGCAAAGCCTGCGGAAGGATCCTCGTGTTCTTCGGATCAAGGAGAGGGACCATTACTGGCTGGCCACTCTCCTTGATCCGCGGTACAAGGGTAAGGTTGCGGACCTTATCTTGCCGTCGCAGAGGGAGCAGAGGATGAGACATCTCAGGGAGGCCTTGCAGAAAGGTCTGTGCAACGCGTTCCCAGAAACTGGGAGGCTACAAACTCCTGGTCCTGGGCGACGAGTTGCTGAGGCTTCGGTCAGTGGCAGAAGGAGCGGTGGGGAAGGTGGACGTCTGACCGATGCGTTCAGACAATTTTTTTAGTCCGCAGCCCCAAGGTATGATCGGTTCCAGCAACCATCGCCAGCGTCTGATATACATGGTGCAGGAATACCTTGGGGCAAGGTCAGACTTGGACACCTTTCCCACCGAAAATCCTCTGGCTTACTGGGTCCTGAGGATGGATCACTGGCCAGAGCTTGCACAGTATGCAATTGAGCTACTGGCCTGTCCTGCCTCCAGCGTTCTTTCCGAACGCACATTCAGTGCTGCTGGAGGATTTGTGACTGATCATAGGGTGCGCCTGTCCACCGCCTCGGTTGATCGACTGACATTCATCAAAATGAATCAGTCTTGGATCACCACCAGCTACCAGGCACCTGAGGCGGATATAACCGAATAATTTTTAATGTCACATCCTTCAAGACTGCCTATGCTGATGCTGAGTGACTGTCCTCTTATGTTCACTGACTATCCTCTTCCTCCTCCTCAATGATCCATGCCACAGCACCAGTGCCTAAGGCACAATTTTTCAGCCCCTGTTTAACAGGGGCGTGTACTTACAATTTTTTAAAAAAATGCTTCGCAACACGTGTGACTGCTGTGCTCCAAGTACAGTCTCTGTGAGGGCCGTGTTGCAGTGTTGTGGCACCAGCACCAGTGCCTAAGGCACAATTTTTCAGCCCCTGTTTAACAGGGGCGTGTACTTACAATTTTTTAAAAAAATGCTTCGCAACACGTGTGACTGCTGTGCTCCAAGTACAGTCTCTGTGAGGGCCGTGTTGCAGTGTTGTGGCACCAGCACCAGTGCCTAAGGCACAATTTTTCAGCCCCTGTTTAACAGGGGCGTGTACTTACAATTTTTTAAAAAAATGCTTCGCAACACGTGTGACTGCTGTGCTCCAAGTACAGTCTCTGTGAGGGCCGTGTTGCAGTGTTGTGGCACCAGCACCAGTGCCTAAGGCACAATTTTTCAGCCCCTGTTTAACAGGGGCGTGTACTTACAATTTTTTTAAAAAAATGCTTCGCAACACGTGTGACTGCTGTGCTCCAAGTACAGTCTCTGTGAGGGCCGTGTTGCAGTGTTGTGGCACCAGCACCAGTGCCTAAGGCACAATTTTTCAGCCCCTGTTTAACAGGGGGCGTGTACTTACAATTTTTTAAAAAAATGCTTCGCAACACGTGTGACTGCTGTGCTCCAAGTACAGTCTCTGTGAGGGGTTGCAGTGTTGTGGCACCAGCACCAGTGCCTAAGGCACAATTTTTCAGCCCCTGTTTAACAGGGGCGGGTAATTACAAATCTTGATCTAATAGTTCACAGCAGGGCCCATTCCTGCGCCCACCAAGAGTAACTATGAGGGCCTACAGTCTTGTGGCAACACCGTCCACCACCACCGCCAAAGGCCCAATTTTTCTGCCCTGTTCATCAGGTGCTTGCAATTACAAATCTTGATCTAATAAACTCACAGCAGGGCCCATTCCTGCGCCCACCAAGAGTAACTGTGAGAGCTTACAGTCTTGTGGCAAAACCGTCCACCACCACCACCCCCAATTTTTCTGCCCTGTTCAACAGGTGCATGCAATTACAAATCTTGATCTATTAACTCACAGCAGGGCCCATTCCTGTGCCCACCAGTCTTGTGGCTACACCAACATCTAATAGGGCAAATTTCTGCAGAGTATATACGCCAGGCCCTTACTTTCAAACATCCAACTTACAAACGACTCCTACTTGCAAATGGAAAGAGAAAACAGGAAGTGAGAGGAAATCTACCCCTAGGAAGGGAAATTCTATCCTGTTAGATTTAATTTGGGAAAAAGGTATCTCCTCTCTACTGATACTTTATCACCAATCCTTGTTTCAATTAAAACCCCACTTTTCCAAAAACATTTATCATTGGGACGGAAAGTGAGGTGACATGTTCTGAACAGATGTGCAAAGACAGCAAATGTTACAGGGGTGATAACCCCTCCCTATGTTCTCCAAAAAGCTTAAAAATAGATTTTTTTTTTGGGATGGAGCTACACTTCATAATGTACCTGTTCAGATTCTACTTAAGATCAAACCTAAAGCCGCAAGTGGTTTTAAATGGCTTCTTTTTTTCCTTTACAAATGTCATTTTGTGCAAGGACAGTTCTAAACACGGGAAACACATGCCACTTCACAGGCATACTTTGGACACCCCCCAGGTACCATATTTAAAGGAAAATGTCACTTTTTTTTTTTTTCACTTTATGCATCATTAAAATGACTGCTCCCGAAAAAACGTTAGTTTTTAAAAGTTCTTTTTGCATTGATATATGTCCCCTGGGGCAGGACCCGGGTCCCCAAACCTGTTTTATGACATTAACATGCATATTGGCCGTTGTAATTAGCACTTTTGATTTCGAACGTTCGCGTCCATTATAACGTATAGGGTTCGAAAATTCGCGCGAACTTTCGGTCCGTTCGAAGGTTCTGGTTCGAACCGAACCCGGGGGTGTTCGGCTCATCCCTAATAAAGATAGTGTAGGCCCTATTTGAAGTCTATTGACAGCTCATTCAAAACAAAAACGGGCAAGTTAAGTATGTCAGAAGAGAGGCTTGTGAGGATTGTTGCCTTATGTGAATAACGATCAAGACTGATACTATATCAAGGTGTGCTGGTGAAGATTGTATTTTTGACATGCTGGTGCTACCAATCCACTACCACTTCCTGAATAATTTGTGGGAAAGCCTCTAATGCCCCGTACACACGGTCGGATTTTCCGACGGAAAATGTCCTATCGGACAATGTTGTCGGAAATTTCGACCGTGTGTAGGCTCCATCAGACTTTTTCCGTCGGATTTTCCGACGGACAAAGTTTTATCTCCTGCTCTCAAATTTTCCGACAACAAAGTCCTATCGGACTTTTTCCGATCGTGTGTAGCGAATTTCGACGGACAAAGTGCCACGCATGCTCAGATCACATTACAAGACCAAAGCTATTGGCTACTAGCCTCTACGTAGTCCCGTCGTAGACAACAAACGTCACCACGTTCAGAATGATCGGATTTTCCGACAACTTTGTCCGACCGTGTGTATGCAACACCAGTGTCGGACAAAATCCGTCGGAAAAAATCCGATGGATTTTGTGGTCGGATTTTCTGACCGTGTGTACGGGGCATTAGGTGAGTGACAGACTTTATACAACTTCCATGTGCACATTAATGCACATATGTCAGCATTAAGTATAGAGACAATGGGTACTTTTTATTTGCTCAATTTCTAGTTCATGGTACTAGTTGCACCAATAAAATTTTAGTTCATTCTCTAAAGAAATGAACTAATCTGAAAACCCTGGATATTGTGCCTGAAACCTATTGAAGTGTATAGAAGGCAAAGCTGGTAATTGTTTCATCCTTTTTCAAGGCCAATCTGCAAGCTTTAGTCAAAAAATGGGAATGGGTAAATCCATAAGGCAAAGGGCTAATCTATACCAGAGCTTTCTCCTAGTCAGTAGTAGGGATGAGCCGAACACCCCGGGTTCGGTTCGAACCAGAACCTTCGAACGGACCGAAAGTTCGCGCGAATTTTCGAACCCTATACGTTATAATGGACGCGAACGTTCGAAATCAAAAGTGCTAATTACAACGGCCAATATGCATGTTAATGTCATAAAACAGGTTTGGGGACCCGGGTCCTGCCCCAGGGGACATATATCAATGCAAAAAGAACTTTTAAAAACTAACGTTTTTTCGGGAGCAGTCATTTTAATGATGCATAAAGTGAAAAAAAAAAAGTGAAATTTTCCTTTAAATATGGTACCTGGGGGGTGTCTAAAGTATGCCTGTGAAGTGGCATGTGTTTCCCATGTTTAGAACTGTCCTTGCACAAAATGACATTTGTAAAGGAAAAAAAGAAGCCATTTAAAACCACTTGCGGCTTTAGGTTTGATCTTAAGTAGAATCTGAACAGGTACATTATGAAGTGTAGCTCCATCCCAAAAAAATCTATTTTTAAGCTTTTTGGAGAACATAGGGAGGGGTTATCACCCCTGTAACATTTGCTGTCTTTGCACATGTGTTCAGAACATGTCACCTCACTTTCCGTCCCAATGACAAATGTTTTTGGAAAAGTGGGGTTTTAATTGAAACAAGGATTGGTGATAAAGTATCAGTAGAGAGGAGATACCTTTTTCCCAAATTAAATCTAACAGGATAGAATTTCCCTTCCTAGGGGTAGATTTCCTCTCACTTCCTGTTTTCTCTTTCCATTTGCAAGTAGGAGTCGTTTGTAAGTTGGATGTTTGAAAGTAGGGGCCTGGCGTATATACTCTGCAGAAATTTGCCCTATTAGATGTTGGTGTAGCCACAAGACTGGTGGGCACAGGAATGGGCCCTGCTGTGAGTTAATAGATCAAGATTTGTAATTGCATGCACCTCTTGAACAGGGCAGAAAAATTGGGGGTGGTGGTGGTGGTGGTGGACGGTTTTGCCACAAGACTGTAAGCTCTCACAGTTACTCTTGGTGGGCGCAGGAATGGGCCCTGCTGTGAGTTATTAGATCAAGATTTGTAATTGCAAGCACCTGATGAACAGGGCAGAAAAATTGGGCCTTTGGCGGTGGTGGTGGACGGTGTTGCCACAAGACTGTAGGCCCTCATAGTTACTCTTGGTGGGCGCAGGAATGGGCCCTGCTGTGAGTTATTAGATCAAGATTTGTAATTGCAAGCACCTGATGAACAGGGCAGAAAAATTGGGCCTTTGGCGGTGGTGGTGGACGGTGTTGCCACAAGACTGTAGGCCCTCATAGTTACTCTTGGTGGGCGCAGGAATGGGCCCTGCTGTGAGTTATTAGATCAAGATTTGTAATTGCAAGCACCTGATGAACAGGGCAGAAAAATTGGGCCTTTGGCGGTGGTGGTGGACGGTGTTGCCACAAGACTGCAGGCCCTCATAGTTACTCTTGGTGGGCGCAGGAATGGGCCCTGCTGTGAACTATTAGATCAAGATTTGTAATTACCCGCCCCTGTTAAACAGGGGCTGAAAAATTGTGCCTTAGGCACTGGTGCTGGTGCCACAACACTGCAACCCGGCCCTCACAGATACTGTACTTGGAGCACAGCAGTCACACGTGTTGCGAAGCATTTTTTTAAAAAATTGTAAGTACACGCCCCTGTTAAACAGGGGCTGAAAAATTGTGCCTTAGGCACTGGTGCTGGTGCCACAACACTGCAACCCGGCCCTCACAGATACTGTACTTGGAGCACAGCAGTCACACGTGTTGCGAAGCATTTTTTTAAAAAATTGTAAGTACACGCCCCTGTTAAACAGGGGCTGAAAAATTGTGCCTTAGGCACTGGTGCTGGTGCCACAACACTGCAACCCGGCCCTCACAGATACTGTACTTGGAGCACAGCAGTCACACGTGTTGCGAAGCATTTTTTAAAAAATTGTAAGTACACGCCCCTGTTAAACAGGGGCTGAAAAATTGTGCCTTAGGCACTGGTGCTGGTGCCACAACACTGCAACCCGGCCCTCACAGAGACTGTACTTGGAGCACAGCAGTCACACGTGTTGCGAAGCATTTTTTTAAAAAATTGTAAGTACACACCCCTGTTAAACAGGGGCTGAAAAATTGTGCCTTAGGCACTGGTGCTGGTGCCACAACACTGCAACACGGCCCTCACAGAGACTGTACTTGGAGCACAGCAGTCACACGTGTTGCGAAGCATTTTTTTAAAAAATTGTAAGTACACGCCCCTGTTAAACAGGGGCTGAAAAATTGTGCCTTAGGCACTGGTGCTGGTGCCACAACACTGCAACACGGCCCTCACAGAGACTGTACTTGGAGCACAGCAGTCACACGTGTTGCGAAGCATTTTTTAAAAAAATTGTAAGTACACGCCCCTGTTAAACAGGGGCTGAAAAATTGTGCCTTAGGCACTGGTGTGGTGGCATGGATCATTGAGGAGGAGGAAGAGGATAGTCAGTGAACATAAGAGGACAGTCACTCAGCATCAGCATAGGCAGTCTTGAAGGGATGTGACATTAAAAATTATTCGGTTATATCCGCCTCAGGTGCCTGGTAGCTGGTGGTGATCCAAGACTGATTCATTTTGATGAATGTCAGTCGATCAACCGAGGCGGTGGACAGGCGCACCCTATGATCAGTCACAAATCCTCCAGCAGCACTGAATGTGCGTTCGGAAAGAACGCTGGAGGCAGGACAGGCCAGTAGCTCAATTGCATACTGTGCAAGCTCTGGCCAGTGATCCATCCTCAGGACCCAGTAAGCCAGAGGATTTTCGGTGGGAAAGGTGTCCAAGTCTGACCTTGCCCCAAGGTATTCCTGCACCATGTATATCAGACGCTGGCGATGGTTGCTGGAACCGATCATACCTTGGGGCTGCGGACTAAAAAATTGTCTGAACGCATCGGTCAGACGTCCACCTTCCCCACCGCTCCTTCTGCCACTGACCGAAGCCTCAGCAACTCGTCGCCCAGGACCAGGAGTTTGTAGCCTCCCAGTTTCTGGGAACGCGTTGCACAGACCTTTCTGCAAGGCCTCCCTGAGATGTCTCATCCTCTGCTCCCTCTGCGACGGCAAGATAAGGTCCGCAACCTTACCCTTGTACCGCGGATCAAGGAGAGTGGCCAGCCAGTAATGGTCCCTCTCCTTGATCCGAAGAACACGAGGATCCTTCCGCAGGCTTTGCAGGATCAGGGAGGCCATGCAGCGTAGGTTAGCTGAGGCATTCGGTCCGGAGTCTTCTGGGTCACTGAGGATGACATGATCGCCAGCCACCTCCTCCCAGCCACGTACAAGTCCACTGGCTTGTTGGGACTGTACATCATCCCTAAAAGACTGCTGCTGCTGATGCTGAGTGCCAGGCTCCACCTCCATGCTCACACAATCCTCCTCCTCCTCCTCCTCCTCCTCCTCCTCCTCATCCTCTTCCTGTGTGATGGGTGGGACAGAAGGAACACTGTCCGGATAAAGGGGGCCTTGAGAGGCAAGGAAGTCCTCCTCTTCCTGCCTCTGTTCTGCCTCAAGTGCCCTGTCCATTATCCCACGCAGCGTATGCTCCAACAGGTGGACAAGAGGGACAGTGTCACTGATGCATGCACTGTCACTGCTCACCATCCTCGTGGCCTCCTCAAATGGTGAGAGGACAGTGCATGCATCCCTGATCATGCTCCACTGACGTGGGGAAAAAAAACCAAGCTCCCCTGACCCTGTCCTGGTGCCGTAGTCGCAAAGGTACTCATTGATGGCCCTCTGCTGCGTGTGCAGTCGCTGCAGCATGGCCAACGTTGAGTTCCACCTGGTGGGCATGTCAGATATTAGGCGGTTCTTGGGCAGGTTCAGCTCCTTTTGCAGCTCAGTCAGCCGAGCACTGGCATTATAAGATCGGCGGAAATGCACACAGACTTTCCTGGCCTGCCTCAGGACATCCTGTAAGCCTGGGAACCTGCCCAAGAACCGCTGCACCACCAGGTTGAGGACGTGAGCCATGCAGGGCACATGGGTGAGCTGCCCCTGTCGCAGGGCGGAGAGGAGGTTGGTGCCATTGTCAGAAACGACCATTCCTGGCTTAAGCTGACGTGGCGTCAACCACCTCTCGGCCTGCCCCTGCAGAGCTGCCAGAACCTCTGGCCCAGTGTGGCTCCTGTCCCCCAAACACACCAGCGCAAGCACGGCATGGCATCTTTTTGCCTGCGTACTTGCGTAGCCCCTTGTACGCCTACGGAGCACCGCTGGTTCCAAGGACAGAGCACTGGAGGAAGAAGAAGAGGAGGGGGTGGAGGAGAGAGGTGTGTCACAACCAGTAGCAGTAGTCGCGTTTTGGAGGCGTGGTGGCGAACAACCTCCAACACTACTGCACCTTGTCCTGCATCCCTCCCAGCTGCCAATAGAGTGACCCAATGGGCCGTGAAAGAAAGGTACCGTCCCTGTCCATGCCTGCTGGACCATGAGTCAGCGGTAATATGCACCTTACCGCTGACCGCCCTGTCCAGCGAGGCATGGACATTGCCCTCCACATGCCGGTAGAGAGACGGAATCGCCTTCCGCGAGAAAAAGTGGCGTTTGGGAACCTGCCACTGAGGAACCGCACATTGAACAAACTCACGGAAGGGGGCCGAGTCTACCAACTGAAAAGGCAGCAGTTGAAGTGCTAGCAATTTAGCAAGGCTAGCATTCAACCGCTGGGCATGTGGATGGCTGGGAGTGTACTTCTTTCTACGGTCCAGCAGCTGGGGCAGGGAAATTTGCCTGCTGCATTCGGACGTCGGTGTACTGCAAGTACTTGGTTGTGACACACCGAATTCTACACCTTCAGTCCTCTCAGAGCAGCTTTCAGAGAGGACTGAAGGTGTAGTGGGGATGGAGATCCCAGCTGAGGAGGAGCAAGGAGAGGTCCGCTTAGTTCTTTGGTGTGGGTCTTTTATGTGTGCCTGCCAACGAGCTGCATGGCAGGTCGCCATATGTCTGGTCATGCTTGTCGTGCCCAAGCGGCTGATGTTTTGGCCACGCGAGATACGCTTGAGACAAATATTGCAAATAGCAGTGGTGCGATCTGCTGCACTCGTCTCAAAAAAGGCCCACACCAAAGAACTTTTCTGATAACGTGCAGAGGCAGCGCCCTGCACAGGCGGAGCTCTGCGGTGTTGTACAGTTGCTGTGCTGGCCTCTACCTGGCCTCCAGGGGGCATCCTGCCTCGTTGGACATGTGACGCCGCATCCTCCTCCTCCTCGTCCTCCTCCTCATCCTCTCTCCCTTGAGGCACCCACGTGGAGTCAGTGACCTCATCATCCCCTCCCTCTTCACCACTAGAGCAAACCTGGCAGTAAGCTGCAGCTGGTGGAACTGTACTGCCAGATTCCTCAAGCTGGGTATCGTCATCCGAGCCTTCGAATCGTTGGGCATCCTCCTGGAGCATGTACCCAACACTGTGCTCAAAGAGTTCGGGGGACTCCTCAGGAGGACATGGTGGGTCTAGGGAAGGGGTGGCTGATGATGCTCTGTCAGTACCCTGAGCCTGGGTGAGAGAGGATGAGGAGGATGAGGAGGGCTTGGTCATCCATTCTACCAAGCCTTCAGCATGATGCGGCTCCACATGTCCAGCTGCCGAAAACAAAGACGCGCGTGTCCCATGGCCACGTGCTGATGACGATGCACGACCACGTCCACGTCCACGGCCACGTCCACTAGAAACAGAGCCTGCCTGCCCTGTGTTCTTGGCTCTGCACGCTCTGCCTCCCCTTGGCGGTCTTCCAGCCATTGTAGTCGGTAGTCCTGTGGGTGCTGCTGAGAAGAAAATATAGGAGCTCTGTGTGATGCCACTAACACACTAGAAGTCCTGTGGGTGCTTATGCAAAGAAAATAGAGGAGCTCTGTGTGATGCCACTAACACACTAGAAGTCCTGTGGGTGCTTCTGCAAAGAAAATAGAGGAGCTCTGTGTGATGCCACTAACACACTAGAAGTCCTGTGGGTGCTGCTGAGAAGAATATATAGGAGCTCTGTGTGATGCCACTAACACACTAGAAGTCCTATGGGTGCTTCTGCAAAGAAAATAGAGGAGCTCTGTGTGATGCCACTAACACACTAGAAGTCCTGTGGGTGCTTCTGCAAAGAAAATAGAGGAGCTCTGTGTGATGCCACTAACACACTAGAAGTCCTGTGGGTGCTGCTGAGAAGAATATATAGGAGCTCTGTGTGATGCCACTAACACACTAGAAGTCCTATGGGTGCTTCTGCAAAGAAAATAGAGGAGCTCTGTGTGATGCCACTAACACACTAGAAGTCCTGTGGGTGCTTATGCAAAGAAAATAGAGGAGCTCTGTGTGATGCCACTAACACACTAGAAGTCCTGTGGGTGCTTCTGCAAAGAAAATAGAGGAGCTCTGTGTGATGCCACTAACACACTAGAAGTCCTGTGGGTGCTGCTGAGAAGAATATATAGGAGCTCTGTGTGATGCCACTAACACACTAGAAGTCCTATGGGTGCTTCTGCAAAGAAAATAGAGGAGCTCTGTGTAATGCCACTAACACACTAGAAGTCCTGTGGGTGCTTATGCAAAGAAAATAGAGGAGCTCTGTGTGATGCCACTAACACACTAGAAGTCCTGTGGGTGCTTCTGCAAAGAAAATAGAGGAGCTCTGTGTGATGCCACTAACACACTAGAAGTCCTGTGGGTGCTTCTGCAAAGAAAATAGAGGAGCTCTGTGTGATGCCACTAACACACTAGAAGTCCTGTGGGTGCTGCTGAGAAGAATATATAGGAGCTCTGTGTGATGCCACTAACACACTAGAAGTCCTATGGGTGCTTCTGCAAAGAAAATAGAGGAGCTCTGTGTGATGCCACTAACACACTAGAAGTCCTGTGGGTGCTTCTGCAAAGAAAATAGAGGAGCTCTGTGTGATGCCACTAACACACTAGAAGTCCTGTGGGTGCTGCTGAGAAGAATATATAGGAGCTCTGTGTGATGCCACTAACACACTAGAAGTCCTATGGGTGCTTCTGCAAAGAAAATAGAGGAGCTCTGTGTGATGCCACTAACACACTAGAAGTCCTGTGGGTGCTTATGCAAAGAAAATAGAGGAGCTCTGTGTGATGCCACTAACACACTAGAAGTCCTGTGGGTGCTTCTGCAAAGAAAATAGAGGAGCTCTGTGTGATGCCACTAACACACTAGAAGTCCTGTGGGTGCTTCTGCAAAGAAAATAGAGGAGCTCTGTGTGATGCCACTAACACACTAGAAGTCCTGTGGGTGCTGCTGAGAAGAATATATAGGAGCTCTGTGTGATGCCACTAACACACTAGAAGTCCTATGGGTGCTTCTGCAAAGAAAATAGAGGAGCTCTGTGTGATGCCACTAACACACTAGAAGTCCTGTGGGTGCTTCTGCAAAGAAAATAGAGGAGCTCTGTGTGATGCCACTAACACACTAGAAGTCCTGTGGGTGCTGCTGAGAAGAATATATAGGAGCTCTGTGTGATGCCACTAACACACTAGAAGTCCTATGGGTGCTTCTGCAAAGAAAATAGAGGAGCTCTGTGTGATGCCACTAACACACTAGAAGTCCTGTGGGTGCTTATGCAAAGAAAATAGAGGAGCTCTGTGTGATGCCACTAACACACTAGAAGTCCTGTGGGTGCTGCTGAGAAGAATATATAGGAGCTCTGTGTGATGCCACTAACACACTAGAAGTCCTGTGGGTGCTTCTGCAAAGAAAATAGAGGAGCTCTGTGTGATGGGACTAACACACTTCAAGTCCTATAGGTGCTTCTGGGAAGAAAATATAGCTCTGTGTGTGTGATGGGACTAACACACTTCAAGTCCTATAGGTGCTTCTGGGAAGAAAATATAGCTCTGTGTGTGTGATGGGACTAACACACTTCAAGTCCTATAGGTGCTTCTGGGAACAAAATATAGCTCTGTGTGTGTGATGGGACTAACACACTTCAAGTCCTATAGGTGCTTCTGGGAACAAAATATAGCTCTGTGTGTGTGATGGGACTAACACACTTCAAGTCCTATAGGTTCTTCTGGGAACAAAATATAGCTCTGTGTGTGTGATGGGACTAACACACTTCAAGTCCTATAGGTGCTTCTGGGAACAAAATATAGCTCTGTGGGTGTGATGGGACTAACACACTTCAAGTCCTATAGGTGCTTCTGGGAACAAAATATAGCTCTGTGTGTGTAATGGGACTAACACACTTCAAGTCCTATAGGTGCTTCTGGGAACAAAATATAGCTCTGTGTGTGTGATGGGACTAACACACTTCAAGTCCTATAGGTTCTTCTGGGAACAAAATATAGCTCTGTGTGTGTGATGGGACTAACACACTTCAAGTCCTATAGGTGCTTCTGGGAACAAAATATAGCTCTGTGTGTGTGATGGGACTAACACACTTCAAGTCCTATAGGTGCTTCTGGGAACAAAATATAGCTCTGTGTGTGTGATGGGACTAACACACTTCAAGTCCTATAGGTGCTTCTGGGAACAAAATATAGCTCTGTGGGTGTGATGGGACTAACACACTTCAAGTCCTATAGGTGCTTCTGGGAACAAAATATAGCTCTGTGTGTGTAATGGGACTAACACACTTCAAGTCCTATAGGTGCTTCTGGGAACAAAATATAGCTCTGTGTGTGTGATGGGACTAACACACTTCAAGTCCTATAGGTTCTTCTGGGAACAAAATATAGCTCTGTGTGTGTAATGGGACTAACACACTTCAAGTCCTATAGGTGCTTCTGGGAAGAAAATATAGCTCTGTGTGTGTAATGGGACTAACACACTTCAAGTCCTATAGGTTCTTCTGGGAACAAAATATAGCTCTGTGTGTGTAATGGGACTAACACACTTCAAGTCCTATAGGTTCTTCTGGGAACAAAATATAGCTCTGTGTGTGTAATGGGACTAACACACTTCAAGTCCTATAGGTGCTTCTGGGAAGAAAATATAGCTCTGTGTGTGTAATGGGACTAACACACTTCAAGTCCTATAGGTGCTTCTGGGAAGAAAATATAGCTCTGTGTGTGTGATGGGACTAACACACTTCAAGTCCTATAGGTGCTTCTGGGAACAAAATATAGCTCTGTGTGTGTAATGGGACTAACACACTTCAAGTCCTATAGGTGCTTCTGGGAAGAAAATATAGCTCTGTGTGTGTAATGGGAATAACACACTTCAAGTCCTATAGGTGCTTCTGGGAAGAAAATATAGCTCTGTGTGTGTAATGGGACTAACACACTTCAAGTCCTATAGGTGCTTCTGGGAACAAAATATAGCTCTGTGTGTGTGATGGGACTAACACACTTCAAGTCCTATAGGTGCTTCTGGGAACAAAATATAGCTCTGTGTGTGTGATGGGACTAACACACTTCAAGTCCTATAGGTGCTTCTGGGAACAAAATATAGCTCTGTGTGTGTGATGGGACTAACACACTTCAAGTCCTATAGGTGCTTCTGGGAACAAAATATAGCTCTGTGGGTGTGATGGGACTAACACACTTCAAGTCCTATAGGTGCTTCTGGGAACAAAATATAGCTCTGTGTGTGTAATGGGACTAACACACTTCAAGTCCTATAGGTGCTTCTGGGAACAAAATATAGCTCTGTGTGTGTGATGGGACTAACACACTTCAAGTCCTATAGGTTCTTCTGGGAACAAAATATAGCTCTGTGTGTGTAATGGGACTAACACACTTCAAGTCCTATAGGTGCTTCTGGGAAGAAAATATAGCTCTGTGTGTGTAATGGGACTAACACACTTCAAGTCCTATAGGTGCTTCTGGGAAGAAAATATAGCTCTGTGTGTGTGATGGGACTAACACACTTCAAGTTCTATAGGTGCTTCTGGGAACAAAATATAGCTCTGTGTGTGTAATGGGACTAACACACTTCAAGTCCTATAGGTGCTTCTGGGAAGAAAATATAGCTCTGTGTGTGTGATGGGACTAACACACTTCAAGTCCTATAGGTGCTTCTGGGAACAAAATATAGCTCTGTGTGTGTGATGGGACTAACACACTTCAAGTCCTATAGGTGCTTCTGGGAACAAAATATAGCTCTGTGTGTGTGATGGGACTAACACACTTCAAGTCCTATAGGTGCTTCTGGGAACAAAATATAGCTCTGTGTGTGTAATGGGACTAACACACTTCAAGTCCTATAGGTGCTTCTGGGAAGAAAATATAGCTCTGTGTGTGTAATGGGACTAACACACTTCAAGTCCTATAGGTGCTTCTGGGAACAAAATATAGCTCTGTGTGTGTAATGGGACTAACACACTTCAAGTCCTATAGGTGCTTCTGGGAAGAAAATATAGCTCTGTGTGTGTAATGGGACTAACACACTTCAAGTCCTATAGGTGCTTCTGGGAACAAAATATAGCTCTGTGTGTGTGTGATGGGAATAACACACTTCAAGTCCTATAGGTGCTTCTGGGAAGAAAATATAGCTCTGTGTGTGTAATGGGACTAACACACTTCAAGTCCTATAGGTGCTTCTGGGAACAAAATATAGCTCTGTGTGTGTGATGGGACTAACACACTTCAAGTCCTATAGGTGCTTCTGGGAACAAAATATAGATCTGTGTGTGTGATGGGACTAACACACTTCAAGTCCTATAGGTGCTTCTGGGAACAAAATATAGCTCTGTGTGTGTGATGGGACTAACACACTTCAAGTCCTATAGGTGCTTCTGGGAACAAAATATAGCTCTGTGTGTGTAATGGGACTAACACACTTCAAGTCCTATAGGTGCTTCTGGGAAGAAAATATAGCTCTGTGTGTGTAATGGGACTAACACACTTCAAGTCCTATAGGTGCTTCTGGGAACAAAATATAGCTCTGTGTGTGTAATGGGACTAACACACTTCAAGTCCTATAGGTGCTTCTGGGAAGAAAATATAGCTCTGTGTGTGTAATGGGACTAACACACTTCAAGTCCTATAGGTGCTTCTGGGAAGAAAATATAGCTCTGTGTGTGTAATGGGACTAACACACTTCAAGTCCTATAGGTGCTTCTGGGAACAAAATATAGCTCTGTGTGTGTAATGGGACTAACACACTTCAAGTCCTATAGGTGCTTCTGGGAAGAAAATATAGCTCTGTGTGTGTAATGGGACTAACACACTTCAAGTCCTATAGGTGCCTCTGGGAACAAAATGAAGGAGCTCTGCCTGCCTGCCACGAACACACTACAAGTCCTATAGGTGCTTCTGGTAACAAAATATAGGAGCTCTGCCTGCCTGCCACGAACACACTACAAGTCCTATAGGTGCTTCTGGTAACAAAATATAGGAGCTCTGCCTGCCTGCCACGAACACACTACAAGTCCTATAGGTGCTTCTGGTAACAAAATATAGGAGCTCTGCCTGCCTGCCACGAACACACTACAAGTCCTATAGGTGCTTCTGGTAACAAAATATAGGAGCTCTGCCTGCCTGCCACGAACACACTACAAGTCCTATAGGTGCTTCTGGTAACAAAATATAGGAGCTCTGCCTGCCTGCCACGAGCACACTACAAGCCCCTCTTTCTCAATCAATCTTTGTAACTGAATCTATCTAACTCAATCTCTGTAAGTGAATCTCTCTAACTATCTAAATGCAGCAGAGTGTCACAGAATCTGCCTGCTCAATCTGCGCCGGAACAGCATGTGACCGGCGCAGACGGCGTGGCGGCGTTTTATAGGGGGGGGCGTGTACTACAGCCCCTGAGCTGTAATTGGCTACAGGCGTCCTGCCTGTAGCCAATTATGGCTCTTCGAGTTTCCGGGGCTGTGATTGGCCAAGCATGCGGGGTCACAGTGCATGCTTGGCCAATCATCAGCCAGCAATGCACTGCGTCGGCCGCGCCGGCCGCAATGCATTGCGGGGCCGCTCGCATCACACGAACGTGATGCGAGCGGCCAAAATAGTTCTGGGCTCGCCGAGCGAGCGAACGCCCGGTGCTCGATGCGAACGTGGGTTCGCATCGAGCACCGGGCCCATCCTTAGTCAGTAGCATGATATGGATTTTTAAGTGGTATCAAGTGAGGTTCTCCAAAAATCTATACCACAACATTATCTTTGATGGGGACTTCAGAAGAAAAAATGTGGTGGGTCTCTCCACAAAAACCCATATCAGACCCTAATCCAGGCATGTAGCCTGGCTGGCCAGGTAAGGGGGCAGTGAGAATGTAGTTCTCTTTCCTTATCCATATTAAGCCACACACCCTCAGCATTAGGAGTGTACTTGGCTAGGAGGGGAAAAATGCCTCATCCCCACTTGGCCCTATGTATGTGAGGATATGAGGAGGGAGACAAAATCTTTAAGATAACAAAGCAAGATATTAGGCAATTGACATGATCATATTTGGTAATATTAGTTTGTTAATATTGATCTACCAGCTGGGGATATGCCATTTGTGTGGAGCGTCTGCAGTAATTCATCATGTGCAAGTTGTAGTGTTTGTGTTAGCTGATAATTGGGGTGTGTGTTATGCCGCGTACACACGTGCGGACTTTTGCCGGCGGACTTAGTCCAGCGGACAATCCCGCGGGACTTTCCAGCTGGGTCCGCTGGACTTTCCGAGCGTGTGGACTTGCCCACACACGCACGGACTTCTCCGGCGGATAATCCGCCGGCCAAAAGTCCGCGGGACTTTTGAAAATGAACGGACTTGCCCACACACGGAGCAGTCCGTTCATTTTGAACGTAACTTCAGTTACGTAGCTAGCGTAGGCAGTAAATGCCGGCGCGCTAGCTCCGTGACCTGGCATGGATTTAAAGGGACTCCCCCACGCCGAAAAAAAACGGCGCGGGGGTTCCCCCAAATCCATGTTAGACCCTCATCCGAGCACCCAGCCTGGCAGGCCAGGAAAGGGGTGGGGACGAACGAGCGCCCCCCCCCCCTCCTGAGCCGTACCAGGCCGCGTGCCCTCAACATGGGGGGTGCCCTGGGGAAAGGGGGGCCGTGCGGCCCCCCCACCCCAAAGCACCTTGTCCCCATGTTGATGAGGACAAGGGCCTCTTCCCGACAACCCTGGCCGTTGGTTGTCGGGGTCTGCGGGCGGGGGCTTATCGGAATCTGGGAGCCCCCTTTAATAAGGGGCCCCCAGATACCGGCCCCCCACCCTATGTGAATGAGTATGGGGTACGATGTACCCCTACCCATTCACCTAAGGTGTAAAATGTAAAGTAAAAAAAAGACACACACTTTTGAAAAAATAGTTTATTGCACTGCTCCAGGGGTCTTCTTCCGTCTTGGGGGTCTTCTCGCCGGACTCCTCCGCTCTCTTCTGCTCTTTTACCTAGCTCTTTCACGAGTGGAGGAGTCCGGCTACCTTCTTCGTCGTCACCGCCGTCGTCTGGGGGTCTCGATCCGCCTTCGGGGGTCTTCCGGGGGTCTCTTCTGTTCTTGTGGCGGTCGTCGTCTTCCGCGCCGCCTTCTTCTTCTTCTTGTCCTTCTTCTTGTTCTTCTTGTTCTTCTTCTTCTTCCGATGTTGACCCGTCAATCTCTCTGCCCGGAATGCCTGTGCCGCTCTGCGCTGGGACTTATATAGGGACATGGGGGACAGGGTCACATGCTCATGTCACATGGTGACCCCGCCCCCTTGTGTTGTCACAGTCCCGGAGGATGCTGGGACTGTGACATCACAGGGGGGCGGGGTCACCATGTGACATGAGCATGTGACCCTGTCCCCCATGTCCCTATATAAGTCCCAGCGCAGAGCGGCACAGGCATTCCGGGCAGAGAGAGCGACGGGTCAACATCGGAAGAAGAACAAGAACAAGAAGAAGGACAAGAAGAAGAAGGCGCCGGCGGCGCGGAAGGCGACGACCGCCACAAGAACAGAAGAGACCCCCGGAAGACCCCCGAAGGCGGATCGAGACCCCCAGACGACGGCGGCGACGACGAAGAAGGTAGCCGGACTTCCCCTGCTCGGTAAAAGAGCTTGGTAAATGGCGGGGGAGTCCGGCGAGAAGACCCCCAAGACGGAAGAAGACCCCCGGAGCAGTGCAATAAACAATTTTTTCAAAAGTGTGTGTGTTTTTGTACTTTACATTTTACACCTTAGGTGAATGGGTAGGGGTACATCGTACCAAATACTCATTCACATAGGGTGGGGGGTCGGTATCTGGGGGCCCCCTTATTAAAGGGGGCTCCCAGATTCCGATAAGCCCCCGCCCGCAGACCCCGACAACCAACGGCCAGGGTTGTCGGGAAGAGGCCCTTGTCCTCATCAACATGGGGACAAGGTGCTTTGGGGTGGGGGGGCCGCACGGCCCCCCTTTCCCCAGGGCACCCCCCATGTTGAGGGCACGCGGCCTGGTACGGCTCAGGAGGGGGGGCTCGTTCGTCCCCACCCCTTTCCTGGCCTGCCAGGCTGCGTGCTCGGATGAGGGTCTGACATGGATTTGGGGGAACCCCCACGCCGTTTTTCGGCGTGGGGAGTCCCTTTAAATCCATGCCAGGTCACAGAGCTAGCGCGGCGGCATTTACTGCCTACGCTAGCTACGTAACCTGAAGTCACGTGCTAAATGAACGGACTTGCCGATGAGCGGCAAGTCCGTTCATTTCAAAAGTCCCGCGGACTTGCCTACTAACGGCGGGATTGTCCACCGGACTGCCAAGTCCAGCAGATAATTTTAAAACCAAACTTAAAACTTTGGCGCCAAAAAGCACCCACACACGAGGGGATTATCCGCTGGACTTCAGTCCAGAGGATAATCCCGCGGGATTGTCCCTTCGTGTGTACGCCGCATTACTGAACTTTGCATGGCCAAGCTTACTTAGGTGTAATAATTCCACTATGAATGTGTGTGGGCAAAAATAGGGAAAAAAGCAACAAACATTAACACTGTCAGAAGGACAGGAAAACTGTCTTTAGCGGATTAGCAAAACAGATTCTACCTTTTACAGTATGTTACTAGTGCAATCCTCTCTCTATTTGCACCCCATCCCCCATATCACCCTGGAACCATTTATATATACTGTATATTTTTAAATATAAACATACTTTTCTTCCTGGAGTCCTCAACCCATTTCAGTGGCATCACAGGTCCTCGTCCTCCTCTTTTTCGGGGATGGATGGGTCTAGAATGCTGCAGAGGTTGGAAACATGTAATAAAAAGGCAAAGCTGTCTGCAGCTTTTTCCTCTGAGCCCAGGTTGGTGTGATAATGTGTCCCTATGGGGCAGAATCAAAACAGCTTAAACTCACAGGAAGGACTTTGTCATGGTGTAACTGTTTTTATTTAAATTGTCCTTTTTGTGAATGAGTAACAAAGGGTACTATGTATTCCTTTCTAATTTTTGTGGGTTGAAGATTTATGGGAGCTTCTTATTTACAAGTCCCCTCACAGACCACACATCTACTGGGTTAGATATATGGCTCTTAACTTATTTAACATAGGGATAAAGTGCCTTGCCAGGGTGGGGATGGTGAGATACCCTCCATTAGTTGAGATCACGTGACCTGATATGGTTTAGGAGAGGGAATACTGTCCCTTACCACCCCTTTTCTGGACATCAGTAAAGATGTCTGACTATAGCCATCCATAGATGGTTAGAAATTCTGATGGCTCAGCAGGGACCAGAAAAGATTTGAACCATCTATGGACAGGTTGATTGTACCAGTTTTGACTTTTAATGCAATTATTGCCAGTGACTAAAGCCGCTAGCAATAATCACTGTCTTCTCCTGGCAGGAACAGCTCCCCTCGCCCCCCGCCAGAGAATACAATAGCTCCATGGAAGAGAAAATCAAGTGATTTTCTTTTCTACAAAATCACATCATCTATTGCCTGCTCAAGGATCTGGTATGGATTTTGCATTAGTCCTTCTCTAAATCCATACCAGAGTTTTATAAATGATAATAAATGATAAAGGGGGTATTGGAGGACCACTTTTTTCCTGTTTTTTTTTCCTATTTGTGTGAGGACACCCTTAAAAATAAGGTGCTGGTATGGAATTTGGAGGAGCTCTCACACATTTTTTTTATTTTGCAGGGCATGTGACCTTGCATGTTTCAGGAGGAAGGCACAATATATATATATATATATATATATATATATATATATATATATATATATATATACATATATATTATGACATTGGTTCACCAAATATCCATACTAGACCCCTATTCTTTTACGACAAAAGTTTGGTGTGGAAGAAAAAAAAAGATGCATGAAGCACATGAAGCAGCAGTTTAGGTGATTCAATGGGCCAAATGTGGCCTATTTAACAAATCTCAAACAGCCAGAATTCCGAATGAACTGAAATCTGAAGCTCATCCCTAATATTAGTGAGTGACCCAGAACATGCAAGCAGCCAGTAAAATATCAGGACACATTGTAAGTGAGATAGACAGAGGGCAGTCCTGATTTTTGGGCCACAGTAGGTCCTTCTTGGCAATATAGGTGTATTTTCTTTTCAAATATGGGTTGAATTGAATGAATTTATATACATATATAATACAAATTGTAAAATAAAAGGTTTATTTTTGACTCCACAGTGTGGCAAAGTGACATTAATATGAATCCTTAAATGTCCTTTCTGACAATTAAAACAACAAAAATCTACAACTACATTCACACTGAAAATTGCATCAAAGATGTGGCTAGCAGAATTTATTGCTTGCACACTATTCTAAAATGCAACAGTATGCAACATTTTGATCCTCCCTAAGTTATTATTTTTCTTTAGAGCCTTGCCCTTTTATGTCCCACGCTCCACGATAATGGCAGGAAAGTCTGAATTGTTCAAATTTATCTGGCAGAATAAGAAACCTCGAATGGGCCGACCGTTGATGTATAAGACCCAATCTAGAGGTGGCCTCGGTTGCCCTGATCTATGGAAATACTTCTTGGTTTAACGCCTCATACAATTGGCACAATGACACGCGTCTTCCTCCTCTATTCCATGGTTGCAGTTTGAGAGGATCTCAGTTGTCCCCTTCTACCTTCCGGGTCTCATTTGGTCATGCTCCGTTTCCCCCAAGGATGTTGCACCACTTAATGGCATAGTGGGTCAGTCCCTTAACCTCTTGGTCCCTTTATCGGGTGAAATTTTAACTACTCTAGTCCTCCACACTTAGCCTCCTTCTTGGATGACCCTCAGTTCTCACCGACCTATGACACAGATCAAGAGTTTTCTAAATGGATCTCACAGGGCCTAGTGACTCTGGATTCTCTACTGTAAGGTTTATCTTTTTGCTGATTTGAGCATCTTCAACATAATTATGCCCTCCACAGTTCTGAATTCTATAAATACCTACAAATTAAAAAAACAATTCTAGTATGTTAACTCAGGCTGCAAATTTGGCTACAACACCATTCAAGAACCTTTATGGAGAGACCTCTAGAGATAAGGGGACTATCTCAACCCTATACCAATACCTTAACGATCACCATAGTACAGCCAAATCAACGGCTATGTTAGGATAGGAGGTGGAGACTGACCAAGAGATCTCAGCGGATGATTGGTATGACATGGTCTCTAATATGCATAAATGCACACGCTCCATCACTAGTAAAGAGACCGTTGTCAAGCTACACACCCATTGGTATTACACCTCTTTTAGGTTGCATACAATTTACCCCCAAGTTCCCGACACATGTTTCAGGGGCTGTCACAACAGGGGTACTCTTCTTCATATGTTCGGGAGCTGCTCGGTGTTGAAACCCATATGGCAACGAACCTCTTTGATGGTGCTCCAAATAACAGGGGTACCTGTGACCTTGACTTATCAGATGTGCATCTTATTTGCGGAACTTCAGGAGGTCCCCCCCATCAAAAGTTGGCGCACACACTTTTTAGTGTCACCCAATGGACAATTGCCCTAAACTGACTATGTCCCTCTGTTCCATGGTCACAGGTGCTCCATCGCATGGACTCTATTAGATTTATGGAAAGGGTACACTACACGCTTATGGATTCCATGCACATCTTTGAACTTAAGTGGGCAAATTGGTTACCTTACCAGATATAATCTGTGTTTGAAGGGTTTCCTTTTTCCTCCACTTGCGCTTTTTAGCTTAATTGGTAATTCTGGAAGTTGTCACATTCAGTAATGTCTATTCAATCATTTTGGAAAATTTTCTGTCTAGAGCATGTCTTCCATGTAGTCATTTTTCGTATCTTGCAGAAGCAATGCTGTTACTTTACTCAGATTTTCTTCATTTGGAATTTAGTTATTTATTTATTTTTTTTACTTAATGTTACAATGAGAGCTGTATACCTGTACAATCACACATTGGTTCTTGAATGTACTCCTTATTCTCTCTGTGCATTTATCTTTTGTACTTGCTCAAATACATTAATAAAAATGCCTGTGAACAAAAAATGCAACAGTATGAATGCAACTTAAAGATGTAAGTCATATCTTGTATTGTTTGTAAATTACACAAAGGTTTACTCAAAATGGGAAAAGGGGGAATTCCAGTTTCCCAGGAACCCTCCACCTCATCTGAATTTCATTTTAAAACGTAGCCAGTGTTTCTAAACACCATCTTACAGATGTCATTTTGTTTCTATCATACTGTATCTGAAATAACCATAATGATTACATACTTTCCACTTAATAAAAAAAATGAACAGGTGAAGTCTTTATTTAAGGCAATACTAGCACATTTTCCTTAAATTGCAGAATGTCCTTTGACCTGTCTTATTCATGTGTAGCGGAACAATTTTTGAAGAGCTCCAATCTCTTCACAGCTAGCTATTAATTTTATAACAGGTTTGTAGAAACTGGATGGTTAATGCAACTGTTCAACATAATATATCTTAATTGGAAGAAGCCGAACACAATATGCTAGCTATGGAGTACATGTGGAAATGTTAGTTTTAATGCCAAAGCTAAAATGGAAAAGATTGCCCTTCTCAATTTCTAAAGTATGCTTCTTGTGGAGACATTCATTGTCCTGAAACAGTTTTTGCGTATGATGCCTTATCTATAATAGTTACCAAAATGTAATATTGTAATTTAATATATAAAACAAGTAATTCATTATTTTGCAGAATAAAGTATTGCATATTCTGAACATAGGCTTATTTTTTTACACAAGGCTTCTGGGTTTCTTTGAGTCACTTGTGTTAATAAAATAGACAGTGTCTCATTTACTAAATATACAGTACCTGCTTTTTGGGATCTTTTAAATTAATTAAATCATTCCACTTCCAACAGTTATGGCCTTAGCTTCCATCTGGATTCCATCAGGGATGTGACAACACAGGAGCACAATAGGGAGACAATGTCAGAGTGTTGTCACCCTATAACAGGAAGCGCTTGAACAAGAACCTTTGTAGTAGGGTCACCAGTTATTATTTAAGGAAAACAGAAATTTTCAAAGCAAAGCAAAAAAATACAGTTGAAATTATATCAACATGCTAATGCTTATACACATATTACTGATTGGGTTAATATATACCTCAACTAGAGTTGGTGCGAACTCTAACTATCTAATCCTTATGTTCTGTGTGGAACTGTATTCTGGAGCCATGTTTTATTACCCTTGGGTTCCAGAGAGACAACAGTTGCCGTTTGTTCTTTGCTTATTACTCTTTTAAGACTCATACGATTTGACATGCATGGATCAGGCATGGGTCAGTACAGCAATATTTGTGGAAGAAAGGTGTTGCTAAAATCTCAGATTACAAGACCAGCGTGTCATACACCCCAGGGCCCAGGATAACAGAATCACATGACTTTTCCAGTTTTTTTTTTCCTTAACAACAGAAGTCACAATAAATGAATTAATAGTCATATTTGTAATGCAAAATAAAAAAAATATAGATTATTATATGCCATCAATATTGAGCAAGAGATATTATACATTCTAAATATACTGTTTTCTTTAGTTTGTCCAGATTGGTAAATTAAGCTTTATTTGAATACAGCAGAGTAACACATTTTTGGCAATGTATTATTCATTTTATCAACAATTTCATTTTTTTAACTGAAACTGTTGTGTAGTGGTAAGGCTTTAATACAGCATCAACCAGCAACATATCATGTTTTTCTCATGTGTTGCTTTTAGGACTAGCGGCATAGAAATTGTAAATGTATTTTCACAGTTAATATGCCTGTAACACATCCATATACCTTAATATTCAAATTCCCTGGCTTAATGTGCCAAGTATCAAGTTACAGCCAAAATATATGCAGTACATGGGCTCTTGCTGATTTTACGTACAAATCATTTCAAGAAGGGATTTAAATATCAGAGAGGCTCTTCTTGTCTCCTTTTTTTGTCCTGATTTACAAGTGTTTAACAGTATAAAATTATACAAAAGAAACACAGCACAATTTGAGCATAACAAATCCAAATTTTTTGGACTCTAGCCTGACAGATTCATTCTGCACCTGAAAGGGAATGAAAAAGGAAAGAAAACTAATTACTAAAGATCAATTATGTGGATCAGAAATACACTACCCATGAACAATAGATTGTTTAAAAGTTTAGGAAACTATCCAATTGCTGAAAAAAGATCTCACACCATCTAAATGTCAGGTATATATATGCATGCTCATAATCTAAAAATATACATGAACATGTGATGCACAGTCTAGCCTAGGATTAATTTTATCTTGACTATCTAAAAAAATAGAAACATTTAAACCAATTTCCTAACAGTTTTTTTTTGCTTAACCACTTGCTGCCCGCCCATTGTCAAATGATGGTGTCAAATAAAGTGGTTTTAAAATCCTGACATATGACGTCCTCAGGATTTTGAGCCGTTGCGTGCCCCCTGGGGGTGCGCATCGCGGCAATCGTTGTTGCGGGGTGTCAGTCTGACGGAGACTCTTTACCACGTGATCAGCCATGTCCAATCACGGCTGATCACAGTGTAAATAGGAAGAGTCGGTGATCAGCTTTTCCTCACTCGCGTCTGTCAGGCACGAGTAAATGAGAGCTGATTGGTTGCTTCTCTGACAGGGGGGGTCTGCGCTGATCGATTATCAGCGCAGCCCCCCCGAGGATGCCCACACTGGACCACCAGGGATGCCACCAGACCACCAGGGATGCCCAGCACAAGGTATGCCACCCTAGACCACCAGGGATGACACACAGTGCCCACAATGGATGCCAATCAGTGCCCACAATGGATGTACAAAACAATGCTGCCTATCAGTGCCTATCAGTGCCTATCCATGCCACCTATCAGTGCCCATCTGTGCCACCTATCAGTGCCCATCCATGCCCCCTATCTGTGCCCATCCATGCCCATCTGTGCCGCCTATCCATGCCCATCTGTGCCGCCTATCAATGCCCATCCGTGCCGCCTATCCATGCCAATCCGTGCCAGCTATCAGTGCCCATCCGTGCCGTCTATCAGTGCCGCCTATCAGTGCCAATCAATGCCACCTCAGTGCCACTTCATTGGTGCCACCTCATCGGTGCCCATCAGTGCTGCCTTATCAGTGCCCATCAGTGCAGACCCATCAGTGCCCATCAGTGAAGGAGAAAACTTATTTATTTACAAAGTTTTGAAACTGAAACAAAAAAACATATTTTTTTTTTAAAAAAATCGGTCTTTTTTTATTTGTTTAGCAAAAAAAAAAAAAACGCAGAGGTGATCAAATACCACCAAAAGAAGACTCTATTTGTGAGAAAAAAATGATAAAAATTTAATTTGGGTACAGTGTAGTATGACCGCGCAATTGTCATTCAAAGTGCGACAGCACTGAAAGCTCAAAATTGGTCTGGGCAGGAAAGTGTTTAAGTGCCTGGTGTTGAAGTGGTTAAATATTTTTTCCCCATACAAGGGTATTTCTTGTGGTCAGCTGTGTGTCTTGGACAGACTAATAATCAGCTTGTGACCTTACCAAAATAGCACAAAATCTCAAAAGAGTGCCTAATGCCTAAATTAACTTTAAAAAAAAATTAAAAAAAATGTATAAGCTCATAGCTTGTTAAGCTTGATGTTGAGATAAGTAGGAAAAAAGGGTTTGACAGTGCCAGTTTGGCTTCCACTACTACATTCCTAGCCCCTGACCCTCTGATAATAGGGTTCCAGATCAGCTGTGACCCATATTTCATTTCTAATCCAGCCAAAAAAGTAATGGTATCACAGTGCTATGGGAAGAAGCAATTTTTTGTTTGGTTACCATAATTAATCTCTTATGATTTTGCATATCTAAAAAAGCCTCAGCTGTTTATTTTTATTATTAGCAGATTTGTTGATTTATATATGGCTATACATGGCCCAAACCTGCCCCATTTAACAGCCCAAGCCAACATTCAGGTAAGAAACAGTCCATTTATGTTTTATCTGCTATATAATTATATATAGAACTTTTTACTGAATAAGGCCAGTTTTTTTTTTTGTGTACATATTATATGTACACATTATACTTTATGTCAGTGTCCGTGTTGGCCCATTCCCATCAGATACTAAACATTATTATTATTTTCCATGGTCCAAATCAGAGAAATCATGTTTGTGCTTGTTGTAACAGGAATAGATATGTTTCAATATTTTGTTAAAGTGGGAGTAAACTCCCATGCATGAATTTTACCTATAGGTAAGCCTAAAATAAGTACTGTAAACATCTCCTAAATGTGCACTGTTTAGGAAATATTTACTGTACATGCAGCCGGTAGTGTCACGGTAATGCATTCTGAAGAAACCACCAGCCGGGCCTTTCCTTCACAGTCCTGTGCCGTAAACGGCGGCTGCCGAGCAAATGCGTGGGAGTGACGTCATCGTGGCTCTGGCCACTCACACAGAGTCCGTGCACCTCGAAAGAAGACCGGGGAAATATGAAAGCCCTGTTAGCAAAGACGGAGGGCTTCATTCTATAGTAGGTTTGTGCATACTAGCACATCATAACTTTAACTTGCAGGTTTAAAAAATCACTGGCAGTTTACTACTACTTTAACCAATTATTTTTAGATAGTGAAAGGTGTTTCTTATCTAGGTTCATGTGTCTCATTGCATATATTGGTGTATTTATGCAGAAATCAGTTTGCTGTTATGAGGATCGGTCACTGCAGTAGCTTACAAATAGGAAGGGCGACCAGTCAACCAAATGCCTCCATGTAGTTTTATTATTATCATATCAGCACTGCCTGCAGGGGGAGATCTATGCCATGGCCAAGCTTTGGTCGCTGTCTGACATTTCCAGTCTTCAATGATTTACAGGTTGTTCAATATAGAATCACAGCTTCTTATCTGTAAGACTGAACCTAGTTGATGATACCGGCTTACTTGGAAACTGTATCACTGCCCATAGCACTTGCTACAGAAAGGACCAATCCTTCCCAACAGTCAGTCCACAAAATTTCTATAGGCATAGAGTTAATTGAGTTGAAGTTTAACTGCATGTGCGTACATAGCAAAATTGTTATGTAGAATGGCTTCCCTTTTCCTTCCCAAAGATCTGAACAGAAAAATATAAAGTGGCTAAAAATTGTCTACATTTTGACATAATAATTGTACCAATGTTTTTAAGTCTGGGGAGGAACCAGAGTATTTGTAAATTGCATGGTCTAAAGTTGTAGTTAAACATAGGGTTCTCTTACTTTAAACATGTACTGTTGGAATACTCATTGCTCTTAATTGTAATATTCATATTTGCAAAAAAATGCAGGACTAAGTGATCTGGAATTATTTAATGCATGCATAAAATTGTGGTCTAGAGCTGGAAGTAGTCATTCGAAAAGTAAATTATGTATAGTAATATGTATGATTACAGCTAAAATCTCAGTAAAGTGCATGATAGACTAAGTAAGTGAAAAAGTTAGGAAGTTTAAAAAGTAAAGTTCAGAATCAAGCAAATAACTTAAAGTACTGTATGACTCACATCATTTTAAATATTAACATGATTGCGAAAAGATAGAAAACTGGGAAAAGCCAATGAACGTATTTGTATGCAGAGAATACATGTAAAATATTGAAACATTATAGTTTATTCGAAAGGCTAGAACTCTGTCAATACATATTTTTGTATACATGTACTGTATGTACACACATATGTACACATATTTGTCAAAAGTATATGATACATACCTGAAAAACACAAGGATCTAAGAATCAAACCATCCTAAACTCTCCAAAATCCATAAGTTTCAGCCACCCTGTTATCCAACTTTCATTAAAACTATTGTTAACATAAGGTAAAGCATTTGTAAAGGCTGTTTTTTTATTTTTCTAATGATAAACATGTTATACTTACCTGCTATGTGCAATGGTATTGCACAGAGCAACACTGAACCTCCTTGTCCGGGGTCCACACTGGCACCCCAGTCTCCTCCTCTTCTCAGTTCACCACTATAGGAAGCTTCTTCCTATGTTGAAGTCATGATCCAAGTCTTATATAGATGTCCCAGAAAAAAAGGAGTAGGAGAGTAGGAGCTGTACTAAATAGTGACCTTGAGTACTCCCCAACATCCTGCTGGCATGGGCAGTGAGGGGAGGCATCATCAATTAAGTGGCGGAAGCCACCCAGCATTGCCGCCAAGGAAATTCCCTCATTATGCAAACGTCAAATGGAAATGGGACGCACCGACGCCACAAGTGCTGACATGATGGTGCGAGGCGTGACGTAGATGCGCATTGGGCAAAAGCCTGCCCAGTCCCCCATGTCCAGGAAGGGCAAAGGGAGAAAGGGGAGAGCTCCCAGTGCGCATCACAGCTCCCAGGGGCTGACAAATTAACCCCATAAGCTCAAAAAGCCCTGGCCACTTTGGAACAAAAAATGACTGAGCCAGAAAATACAGCATATAATAAATAACGTATTTATCGGCGTATAACACACGCCGGCGTATAACACGCACCCCAAGTTTAGGAGGGAATTTTAAGGAAAAAAACTTACATTTAAATGCCCATCAATGCAGCCTTATAAGTGTCCATCTGCAGCCTTGTCAGTATGCATCATTCTGCAGCCTTGTCATTGCATTCTTGCCCCAGTGTAATTTGCAGAATTTAAAAATGGCGCCGCCGAGATACAGAGCCAGATGTCCAGTGTATCTCGGCAGTGCTCGATAGTTCTCAGCCTCTTTCAGACATTCTCGGTGGCTTTTGGCCACTCTCTGCGGCTTTCGGCTGCTCACGCGGGACGACGAAAGCCACCGAAAGTCACCGAGAACGGCCAAAAGTGTCCGAAAGCTGGCGAGAGCGTCCGAAAGCCGCCGAGAATGTTCGAAAGCATCCGAAAGCCGGCGAGAGCGGCCAAAGACCACGAGAACGGCCGATAGACTCACAATCGGCGGGGGATCGGCGTATAAAAGTGGAAAAAAGTGAGTGTTATACACCGATAAATACGGTATATAACAATAAGTAGACACAAGGACTCTGTACAACCTACTATATATACTATCGGAGACCAGAAAATAAGGTCTGCCAGCTATAATATAATGTGTAAAACTATAGTCAATAATGCCAGCTAGTACAATGTGCCTCCATCCCTATAGACAAAGCAAATACAAGTTTGTAAAAAAAAAAAAAAGATTCATGATGTGTATGTCCAATTCTAAATTTTATCAGACTGGACAATGCAGTTGACTTACAAAAGGTAAAAAAACTGCACTTTGGATTGTACTCTGCAAGTGCAGTTGCTCCAGAGCTTAGTAAATGAGCAGAAGCTCTGCTGACTTCCATCATCCAATCATGTGCAAGCAAAAATGCATATATATATTTCTTTATTTTCCTTGCATGTGATTGGGTATTCTTTGAAGAGTGCAGTACTACCTCATTTACTAAGCTCTGGAGCAGCTGCACTTGCAGATGGCAACATTGCAAAGTACACAGTCTATTTGCCTTTAGTAAATAAACCCCAATGTGTTTCCAATTTTGAATAGTTTGACTATGGTGATTCCATACATCATTTTGTCCTGCTAGATGGCAGAAATTTAACCAAGTTTGGTCTTCTATGACTGTAGCTCTTCAACTTCAATGTTTGACATGCTGTGCAATTACCAATCTCTTTATGTATACTGAAAAGTTAATATTTGAGTAGTGCACTTACTGTCAGCTTGTACACAGAAATCCTGCCCATGGCCAGCTAGCGGTGCACGTGTGCATGCAAATGCACAAGCACCAGCACGCATTGGCACCAGAAGGGCTATTTAAACTGCACTAGTGCAGTGTGTCAGTGCCATTTGGTCTATTACATTCCTGTTATTAGTTCCCGTTGTTCTCCTGTTGCTGACTTGATTCAGGCTCTGACCCTTAGCCTGTCCCTGGATTACATTTCTGCCTGCTCCCCCTGCTCGTCTGCCCTGCTGTTATCTACCCTGGCCTGATTCCTGATGATTTTTCTTCCTGCTGTTTGTACCTGCTCTGCTCGCTAGTTGTCGACCTGGACGATCTGACTCTTGACTCCGTCTTGTGCCCATCCTGCACTTGCATCTGCACCTGCCTTCCTGCACTCTCCTCCAGCTCCAGTGCTTCTGCCAGTGTTGCCAATCCTGTCATCCTGCATTGCAGGCGCATATCAGCACCTGCCAGCGAGAGACTTACCAAGCACTTGTGCCACTCTGTGCTCCAGCATTCCCTGTCACCTTACCAGGGACTCCAGAGTCAGGGCTGTAAGAGAGGCCTTTAATCCAGACTTGAGTAGCAAACTTTGGCTCATTAGATGTTTTTGGTTTTCACGCCATTTTCAGTAAACTTATAAACTATCAGGAGGTCTGCGATCTCTGAGATTCCACAACCACAACAATATAATATCAAATGCCTCCATGCTGCTGAGTAAATTCTGTCCCCCAACACACAGTTTTCTAACACAAATGTGATTCATACACTAGCAAAATAATATGTACAAACAATAAATAGCTCAGTGCACCACTGTAAATTAATACAACCCCTGTAAAATAATCACAAAACATAAACAGCGGAAAACATATCTCACATAACATAACTATACATATAACATATTAGTGCAAAAACTCTTTTTCTGGATAAAGGCCAAAATATATATGCCAATCTTTAACCAAATCAAATAGTGACTATCTCAAGGTTAATAAAGCCAAAGCTTGTAGCACTTCCAGGTATGGCTTCTCCACTGACCACTTCCAATAGGCTCAGATGTTACTCAGAATAGAAAAAAAGAGACTCCATAGTTTTCACTGAATGATTAAAAAAAACAAAATCTTTAAAAACACTTACACATATAAAAACATAAACCTTTTGAATGATAAAACTTGCTAAGAAAGCCACCTGTCACCCAAAGGGCTACAGGAACACACACAGCCCTCGGTCTCTGGGATCTGCAGAACCCTTCCGCCTAGCATGATGATGTCATAGGACACTTCCCACCTTACATGTTACACCCCAACCATACTTCTTCAGAAAGTCACAAAGAAGATACATCTTGGCGGCCTTTCTAATGTTTAAATAAATAGCAATTTAACTACCTTTTTTTGAATGTTTTATGTATTGACACTTAGCTACATGATTTGCTGTTTGACTGTGTGATTAAATGCTCAGGCATCACTAGAAAGAACACTATTGTTCATAGTGTGTGATGCCCTGTGATTGTTGCTGGTGAATGCCAGTGCTGAAAAACCCAGATGCAGCAAGACCATTTTATGGTGATCATGGGGTACTAAAAAAAAACAACAAGGTTACCCCCAAAAAATGTGTTAAAAATAAAATAAAATATTAACTGTATTAAAGCAAGATTATTTATAACACCACTGCCATCTCTATAAATCCATAATAGAAAACCAAAAAGTAACTAAGGAAGATAAGTTACTAGTAGGGCTGTGTTTACGCTCTATAAATACAGTATATACACACATAATATATTTTAAAAGAAAATCAATTTATATAAATCAATCCATATATGTGAACATTAAAAGTTTAAATGTAGATCAAAATATCAATAGTGATAGCTCTGTGCAAACTTCTTATCTGAATGAAGGTAGAACACTCACCAAACGGTATTGCTTGTCATTTCACAGATAAGCGATATATGCTTCATACACTATCCACACATCTCTTCTTAATGAACCTCGTTTTATCTTTACTCCGCTCCACAATTCCAAAGCAAGGTGTTGTTAAGTAGGTATCACATGCACAGAAGAAGCGCTCCACATGCAATAAAATTCAAGTAAAATCTTTATTTTGTTACAGACACATCGATAAATTCCACATAACTCAATTTCCAGAAACAAGACCAGCACTTCATAAGGATATTGATAATAAAAAAATAGTGCGCTAATTCAAGGAGCTATGCAGCAAAAAATAAAAAAAGACAAAAATGCAGTAATATGCGATAATGTGCGATAATGTTGTGAAACAATGATATAAAGTGCGCTAATTCAAGAAGCTCTAATACAGCATAGCGGATATTTATCCTCGATCACTGAGCTATATACCACATCCCTGGGTTTATGCTATAAGGAGAGGAGAGGAGAGTGGAATGTGATTGTCCATAACGGATCCATATATTAAAGCCTTGTCAGATCAGCTGTGGATTTTGATGCAGGAGAGGAGAGTGGAACGTGAACTCCCGGTAAGGATATGTATACCCAAAGTGCCACTAGACCTGTTGTGGTCTTTGTTTAAGGTGATCTTCTAGGGCACACTCCTGGGGATGCCAGTATGTTGGGAGCAACTGTGTTCACAACTTTCAAGAACTGTGTTTTTTTTGTTTGTTTTTAAGCACTTGATCTTCACATCTCATCACTTTATTGATGCACATGAACTATATTATTTGGGACTTATCTTAATATTTTTTATGTAAAATCAGATGATTATCTGCTTTTGATCTGAGTACTTTATCACTGTTTCATATATTATCACATATTGTCGCATATTACTGTATTTTTAGTTTTTTTTTTTTAAATTAAGGATAGTCATTCATACATACAGTATTTGTCTATTTTTGCTGCATAGCTTTTTGAATTAGTGCACGTTATCACTGTTTCACATATTATCGCATAATATCGCAAATCACTGCATCACTGCATTTTTTGTTTCTTTTAAAGTAGGGGTAGTCATTCATGCTAATTTGTCTTTTTTCTGCATATCTTCTTGAACTAGTGCACTTTATCACTGTTTCACTTAAAGTGGATGTAAACCCCCCCAAAAAAATCATGTGCATGATATGTAAATCTCCTGTCACTCACAGCAAGGGGGTGTTTTTGACAAAGTTTTCAAGACTGTCAAGATTTCTCTAACTGAACTATAAAAGAGGATTGCTCAGGCCTCAAGTAAATCTGTGTGGCTCAAATGACTGGGCTCAAATGAAAGGAAATCTTATTCTCTACATTATAAAATCAAAAAAAAAAAAAAATGTTGGGTTTACATCCACTTTAATATTGCATATTACTGCATTTTTTTTAAATAAGTTTTAGGAATAGTCATTCATGCATATTTGTTTAGTTTTGCTGCATAGCTTCTTGAATTAGCACACTTTATCATTGTTTCACAACATTATCGCATATTACTGCATTTTTGTCTTTTTTTTTTTTTTTGCTGCATAGCTTCAATTAGCTCACTATTCTTTTATTATCATTATTTGTTTTAGAGTGTTGAGGCCACTTGCCAATGGTTGCAGCTTTTTCATGTGCATTTTAAGGGTGATATATTATTCTTTGGTATTTATTTTGTATATTAGTTTTGGTTGGTTGTGAGGTCCATAGCAGTGCACAAGTACTTCATATTTAACTTCATAAGGATAGCTGACAGGCTCTCACCACCATATTAGGCCACCTGTACGCTTATACTATCAGTCCAGTCTTGTCACTGCCGCCAATCTCTCTTAATGGTTACATCAAGTCTCAGCTCAACATGTTTCATCATGCTTTACTTTATCATGTCATGACCCGGTTAGTAACAATTTCTCTTAAATAGTCTAAAATGGTGGATTAACCCCTTTTTTTAACCAAGATCAATAAAAACGAACATGGCCAATTAAGCCTTCCGCTGCTGGATCAGCTCAATCTAACGTGGCGGGTTAACCTCTTTTATGCTGAAACAGATATAATCATGGGACACACATTTTCAAAACTTGCAGATCCCAAGTGCAAAAAATTAAACTTTTTCTGCTGGTTTACTCTTAACTATGCTATCTGTTGGTTTTAATAAAAAATGTGTAATACTTTTATTGATACATAATACAGGTTTATCTTTTTTTATTTCTTACTGTATAAATGCTTTATGTAAATCTGAACTCCAGACAAATATAATTTTTTTTTTTTTAAATACAAGCACTGTAAGTACCTGAATATGACATGGTGTCAGTCTCTGTAATTCCCTGGGAGGAGGAGGAGCAGTGTAAGCAGCCAGTTAGTTGTGCTTTAGTGAACACAGGTAGGGAGCATATTGATGTAAGGAGCAGGAAAAAGCAAATCTTCATGGGATCAAGTTACAGTGGGTTGGGAAGGTTGTTCATTTAATCCTGCTTGAAATACTTAAAATCCAAAAACATTCACCCCCTGGGTAATCTATGTACGTTGTAAGGATTTTAACAAACTGAGTTGCAGATTCCTACCTTTTGTTATTCTGAAGAAATCACTGTGTTTTTGTCTGTGTCCATATGGAAAGTGAATCTGTATGGGAGTGGTTTTATAATTATCAACCAGCTGCTGCACCTGCATGGTTCTAATGAGGAAAATCGCAGGGTCTGCATCCCTTTAGACATGATTTCCTTATCTCACCAGAAATTAAACTTTTTTTGCAGGAGATGCCTGAAAGCTGACTTGTATCTTAGTGCAGACTTCTGGGAAAACCAGTGAGCCAATCACGCAAGCAGGAAATTATGTTTCTGGGAGATATTTTATATACATTCTGTGTACAGAACACCTCCAGGTACCCATATTGCATTGCATTTTACAGAAAATTACAGCGGCTGCAGATTTTATATTTTTTGTTTATAATTGATTTTATATTGCATTTTACATAAAATTACAGCGACTGCAGATTGAAAAGGAGAGGTAATTTTTAACTGATTCCCGACTAGCACACGACAATGTACGTCGGCAGAATGGCACAGAGAGGCATAAGGGCGTTCAGGTACGTCCCTTTGAATCTGCCGCTGTGCCATAGTGTGCGCGCAGCCGGCGACACGAGCGCGTGCCGGTCGGGACCTCCTTGAGTCCGATCGTGATACACGCGATTGTCTCAGGGGAGAAAGAAGGGGGAGATGCTGAATTAAACAAGCATCTCCCCGTTCTGCCTAGCAACAGTGACACTGATCTCTGCTCCCTGTGATTGGAGCAGAGATCAGTGATCTGTAAAACACAGCCACGCCCCCACAGTTAGCAACACGCCCCTAGGACACACTTAACCCCTACACTGCCAACTCCTGGTTAACCCCTTCACTGCCAGTGTCATTTACACAGGAATCAGTGCATTTTTATAGCACTGATTGCTGTATAAATGACAATGGTCCCAAAAATGTGTCAAAAATGTCCGTTGTGTCCGCCATAACGTCGCAGCCACAATAAAAATCACCAATCGCCGCCATTACGAGTAAAAAAAAAAAATATATTAATAAAAATGCCATAAAACTATCCCCTATTTTGTAAACGCTATAACTTTTGCGCAA
Organism: Lithobates sylvaticus; assembly: GCA_028564925.1. Classification (NCBI taxonomy): domain Eukaryota; kingdom Metazoa; phylum Chordata; class Amphibia; order Anura; family Ranidae; genus Lithobates; species Lithobates sylvaticus. Next base: position 457,075,252 of record CM053027.1, on the reverse strand, counting down.
ACCAATCAATAATCGCTAATTGTGATGTATTTTTTTACCAAAATATGTAGAAGAATATGTATTGACCTAAACTGAGGAAAAACATTTTTTTTTATATATTTTTGGGGGATATTTATTATAGCAAAAAGTAAAAAATAATGCGTTTTATTTTCAAAATTTACGCTTTTTTTTGTTTATAGCGCAAAAAATAAAAACTGCAGGGGAGATCAAATACCACCAAAAGAAAGCTCTATTTGTGGGAAAAAAACTACATCAATTTTGTTTGGGAGCCACGTCGTACGACCGCGCAATTGTCAGTTAAAGTGATGCAGGGCCGAATCGCAAAAAGTGGTCTGGTCTTAAGCCAGCAAAATGGTCCAGGCTGAAAGTGGTTAATATAACATTCAATTACAATATGACTTGAGATGCCATTGTATATGCTATATTCTTTTTCTTTTTTATTATTATTTTCTATTTTTTTTGATAAAAGTGGAATTCCCCTTTACGTCTTAGACATGACTAGTAAATACATCCACTATAATAATTAAAAATGTATTACTGGCTACAAAAAAGCTATGTATACTACACAATGGTATAATAATTTAATTATAATACCCAGAGCCATATCACTGCATACACTATCATAATACAATATTAAAAATGTTCTTTAAAGTTTATTTCCCTGGGACGCAGAGCTGAGAGGACGTGCCTCAGCTGAGCTCCTCACTGGAGACCGCAATCCACCGCCATCCGGACCCAGAGAACGGCCAAAAAAGCCTCTCAAACGCTGGGATACCTGCGGGATCCCCTGCCCTGCTTGGCCAGACAACTTGCTCCATTTTCGGGGGGAATAGAGCTGCGCTGCCCGGGACTCGCTGGTGCCACAACACACGAGGCACCCGGCGCCATCTTGCGGCCTACGGGCCCGACGGATCCCGCAATCCCCGGCCTCGCCTGACCCATCCCGGCGGCACACAGCGGCCGGACTCCAGCCACGATACCGGCGACTACCCGAGGGAGAAAAATCAAACCACCTGCAGCGGCCCCCTGCACCCCGGCGGCATCTCCCGGACCGACAGGCCCAGACTCCTACACAACCAGGGACTGAGTGAGTACCGGCCAACGGCCCCTATCACCTACACCTCCTGTTAAACACCACCCCAGCAGTCACCACCGGCCCCCCCCTCCTGATCGAGCGGTCAAGGGAGACAGCAGGCACATACAGGGAAGGGCAATGAGCTGCGGCCGTCACTGTTAACTGAGCCCCCGGCTCCGGCCTACCTCCCGGCGGCCATCTTGCTACCCCCAGCTCACCTAACCCCTCATCCATTAAACCGCACAGGACACTCTTGCCACCACAACTGTCCCTCTGTGCCCTCAACACTAAAGCACCCACCAAGCGGTGGACAGAGAGGGCTGAGGTCTGACACACTTAGACGACTACCTGGTATCTTCCACCTCACGGCAGCCATCTTGGTGCTCCAAGCACACCCAACCAGGCCAGTATACAGCAACACCCTGAAAAGCGACAGAGACTGCCTAACCTCAGTGTGGACACACTTACACTATCCTTCAGCCCTGTAAGCTCCCTGCTTGCAGCAAGTTTACACGAGGAGCGGTCACACAAACCTGCGATTCGCAGACTGTAACGCTCACATGCTGCTAACTTAATATGACTGTGAGGCGCTCCGCCTGACAACCAACGCCAAGCTCCAACTATGCCAGCAAAGACACCTAAAACCCGTTCTGTAATCGCTAAGAAATCTAGCAGGGGCTCATCAATTAACCAGGCTGTCTCCGGCTCCATACAGAAATTCCTAGCCACTAGCAGAGCAGGCTCCGGTGCAAGCAACTCCCAAGCCAGACCCTCGAGACGCAGCGCATCCCCGGCCTCATTGGCTGCCTCCGTGAGGGAAAGCTCACCCGCATCATCCTACTGCTCGGACCTCATGGAAGACCCTGGGTCCCCTACGGGTTCCGAAATGTCATCCCTAATGAGTGGTATTAAAAAAGAACTTGCTGGCATGTTCCGTGGTCTAGAAAAATCTATTAAAAAGGAAATCACGGGGGTGAGAGCAGACATAGCGCACATCCTAGATAGAGTTGAAGAAACGGAACAGAGGCAGGATTCACATGCAACGGCCATAAGGGAGCTGCAGGATACGGTCACACAATTAGCCTTTGCCCACCGTGCCTCGCTATACAAACTCGAAGACCTCGAGAACAGAAATCGCAGAAACAATCTGCGCATCAGAGGCCTTCCTGAGGCAACTGGTGACGACGACCTAGAACCGTCCATCCGTGGGGTCTTTAACACAATATTGGGTAAATCTCCCACTGACCCGCTGCAGTTTGACCGAGTACACCGAGCGCTCAGACCTCGCAGCCCCAACACCGAACAACCCAGAGATGTCATATGCCGCCTTCACTATTTCTCAGACAAAAATGCCATCACAGCCAAGTTGAGGAACACCCCCAATATTGACTTTCACGGAGCGATCCTAAGCATCTTTTCTGACCTTTCCAAAGAAACCCTGGACCGCCGCAGAGCACTTAAGCCACTTCTGGAACACTTACGCTCCAATGGGATCATTTATAGATGGGGCTTTCCGGCGTGCCTAATCGCCACCAAAAATGGCCGCTCACATACCCTCAGATTCCCAGAAGAGTTGCCACAATTCTTAAAAGACCTTAATCTGCCTCCAGTGGATTTGCCCGGATGGCTTGACCCGGTCCCAAAGTTTTCGCACATTCAGGACTCTCAATGGCAAAAACCACCCACAAGGAATAGGCACGCACCTGTGCAGGGATCTACACAGTCGCACGGCTAAGAAAAAGGGCCGAGTGGCCTAGAGGCTATACTTGCTGATCTTGTCTCTTACCCCGTTTTTGTTTTGTTCTATACTATTTCTTGTTAGGCTGAGCGGTTTACAGGCACTTCTACTCCAAGAAGCACCTATAAGAAGGGATGCACACCGGCAACGATTACGTACTTTCTCCTGCCTACTCAACCAGGCAGGGTCTACCCCTGGGCGAACTGTCAGAACTCCAGGAGACAATCCCGCACAAGAGCTTTCTACAGTTAGATGAGTACCCCTGCCTTGTATTATGTTATGTTGTTATTTATCTGTTTTCTCAGCAGTTAAAGTTATATGGTCATTACGGGTTTGATTGATATTCACTACTGGAGCAAAATGTCTTCCCCCATGTAATTTGCACTATAGTTGGGTGCAGGCGGAGCGCCTTGCTTCCATGTACCTTTTACACGGTACACCCCCCCCCCCACACCTCCTCCTGGGGTGGGCGAGAATGGGCAGCCCTCAATTTCCTCGGTCCGGGCCTACCTTGAGGCCGTGGATGGAGGCCCGCTCTCCCTCTCCCCACAGGGATCACCGCAGGAATCTGCGTGACAGGTTAAGATTTCCCACATGTGTCCTCTCGGACTTTGTTGTTGTTTTTGTAAAATTGTCTTTTTCTCTCCTCTCCCCTCTCCTTTCTTATTCACACTGCCACCCTTCCCCCCTCTCTGGTCCCCACTTCCGTGGTTGGCGTGCATGGTATCGTAAGCCAGCAGGGTGCGTCCTACCGATATGATGGCCACAATTAAAATCACCTCCTACAATGTCAGGGGTCTGAATGTCGCAGCCAAAAGGCATCAGGTAACCCGTGAACTACGCAAATCAACCACTTCCATTGCATTCCTACAGGAAACGCATCTGACCCACACTACGCAGGTCAAACTGACCTCGCCGTACTTCCCCCAGTGGTACTATAGTCTTTCAGACACAAATAAAGCAAAAGGGGTGGCCATAGGGTTTGGTAGAGACGCACCCTTTCGGCTAGTAAAAATGCACGCGGATGACCATGGTCGTTTTCTGTTCTTAAAGGGCTTTCTGGGCAACACCCATTGCACGCTGGCAAACATCTACTCTCCGAATCACAACCAGCCCACCTTCTTCTCCCAAATCCTAACGGAATTGGCTGAGTTTGCAGAGGGTCTGGTGGTATTAGCAGGGGACATAAACATGCCCTTAGACCCCGCCCTGGACACTTCTCAAGGGCGCTCTCACATACCCTTTAAACGCCTAGCCCACGTTAAAAAAAGACTAATGGAGCGACAATTAGTAGACGTTTGGCGCATGCTTCACCCCAAAGACAAGGATTTCTCCCACTTCTCGAAAACACACCTGTCATACTCTCGCATTGATAATATTTTCATAGACCACTATCATCTCCCACAACTACAATCCGCCAAAATAGGTATTGCAACGTTATCAGACCACGCACCCGTATCGATCACCTTGAACATGCCCTCTTTGGCCCGCCGCACCTATAACTGGAAACTTAATGACTCCCTGTTATCCAACGAAGCTGAAGTTGCAATGTTATCTGCACAGATATCGCAATATTTTAAGGAAAATAAGCCCTCGGAAACCTCACCAGCTATAGTCTGGGAAGCCCATAAGGCCACAATGAGAGGCCGGTTTATTGAATTAGGGGCGAGGAAAAAAAGAGAGCATGGTCAACAACTCGAGCGAGTCTTGCAGGAAATAGCAGACCTGGACAAACAACACAAGCTTTCCCTACACACAGCACATCTAGAAGCCCTTACATTGAAAAGGGAAGAACTGAAAAATCTTTTGAACCTAGCCACCGTTAGAAAATTTCAACATTATTCGCAGAAATTGTACGAATGGGGGAACAAACCGGGTAGACAGTTAGCGAGATCACTTAAAGAAAAACAGACCGGGTCATTTATACCGAAAATAAAACTACCCAACGGGAATTTAGTGCACGCAACCCCACATATAGCGAGGGCCTTCAGGGAATACTATGCGGACTTATACAAAGTACAATGCGACTCACCGTCCCTAACTGTGCAAGAAAGGCGGCGGCGTATGCTTTCTTACTTAAAGGAAGCGAACCTGCCGAAACTGTCACCCCGGCTCCTCAAAGAACTGGAGGCTGAACTCTCTGTTGAGGAATTCCAAACGGCCTTGAAATCAACCCCGACAGGTAAAGCCCCAGGGCCTGACGGATACACGATCCTCTACTACAAAAAATTTAGCGATGTTCTCTTACCCCACCTCACGACCTACGCTAACTCTATCTCACAGTCCTCGGGTCTCCGCCCAGAATCCCTTACAGCTCACATCTCGGTCATCCCCAAACCGGGAAAAGACCCTACCCAATGCAGCAGCTACAGGCCAATTTCCCTGTTAAACGTAGACATCAAATTATACTCTAAAGTAATGGCCAATAGACTACTCCCCCTTATCCCCAGCTGGGTCTCCACGGACCAGACGGGCTTCATGCCGCACAGAGAAGCCAAAGACAATTCCCTCCGGGCAATATCGCTAATACAATATGCCCAAAGGTCGTCCCAGTCCACCCTGATTATATCCACTGACGCTGAGAAAGCTTTCGACAGGGTGGACTGGGACTACCTGAAAATGACCCTACGCCACTTTGGACTGGGGCCTAAAATGTTCCACCGCATAACCTCCCTATACTCCTCTCCCACAGCCCAGATCCGGATAAATGGTACCCTTAGCGACCCATTCCAACTGTTTAATGGGACTAGGCAGGGCTGCCCCCTCTCACCCCTCCTGTTCGCCCTCACCCTAGAACCTTTTCTAGCAACCGTGAGGCGAGATGTAAACATTCACGGGATCCAGGTAGGCAATAAGACCCACAAATACGCGGCCTATGCCGACGATATTTTATTTTTCACGCAACAACCCCACATCTCACTTCCCAACCTAATGAAAGCCTTCTCCACCTTCCAGACAATATCTAACTTTAAAATCAACCTATCAAAGTCCGAGATCTTAAATATTAATTTACCCAACAAAGAGGCAGAACGACTAAAACCCCTCTTTCCCTTCAGATGGGTTCACCGTAGCATGAAGTATTTGGGAGTATTTCTCACACCTAACATCCAGTCCCTCTTTAAACATAATTATGTCCCTTTGCTGAATAACATCAGAAATGACCTCACAAAATGGAAAACGCTGGCACACACATGGCTGGGTAGGGTGAACATAGTCAAGATGAATATCTTGCCTAGAGTCCTATTCTATTTCCAAATGCTCCCACTGGGTGTGCCCATAGGGTTCTTCTCCTTGCTACAGACCATGGTCTCCCGCTTTGTTTGGAGGAACAGCCACCCCAGAGTGTCCAGGGACGTGCTTTTCCGCTCCAAGGGCGCTGGGGGACTGGCCCTCCCAAACTTTAAGGCGTATTATAACGCCGTGGTCCTGTCTAGGATCTCGGAGTGGAGATATGCCGCCAAATCTAAACTATGGGTAAGCCTTGAAACCGCTCTAAGCAATACGGACCTAGCAGTCACTCCATGGCTCCCACGCCCCCACAGACATCTAGCCACAACTACCTCATCGCTAACCACTTCCACCTTGGACATCTGGGACTCTTTGCATAGAAAGTTCTCTTGGTCTTACACATCACCCTTGCTGCCACTCCTGGGCAATGCCTTCTTCCTCCCTGGCCAACTAGACCCTGGCTTCCAGACTTGGTCCCCAAACAGACCTCTCCTGCTTCACCACGTGCTTCGAGCCAATACTCCCAAACCCCTAAGGGATATTCTTGGCCCTAATCCACCAGTGCCCCTCGATAAATGGAGGTATATTCAACTACGACACTTCCTCGGCTCCCTTCAGCAGCCTCTGAGGGGGCTACAGGACCTGAACGGCATTGAGGAAATAATATACCCAACAGACCCACCTGAACACTGTATTTCACTTTTTTACAAAGCGCTCATCAAGTTACAGGACGATAAGCACCCTTCCTTCCTCGCGAAGTGGGAGGCAGACCTAGATTCCTACCTCTCAGACAACCAAAAGGATAAAGTGTTGCAGCTGGTCCACGTCTCCTCAATGGCGTCAAAAATGACCGAGGTCAATTATAAATTACTAACTAGATGGCACTACACCCCATCGAAGCTCCATCAGATGTTCCCCGCCAATTCCCCGTTGTGTTGGAGGAATTGTGGGAACAAAGCAACTCATGCCCACATTTGGTGGTCGTGCCCACTTATCCGCCCCTTCTGGGCCAAAGTCATCCACACTATATACCAGATTTCCAACGTCAACCTCCCCCCCGAACCCTGGATCATCCTCTTCCACGCAACCAAGGAACCTATTGGAAAGTACAAACGATCTATAGTCCCTCACCTACTTAACACAGCCAAGGCATTAATACCTGCACTTTGGGGCCAGCCAGAGACTCCGTCATTGAAAATATGGTTTCAAAAAATAGCGGAAGTTGCCCTCATGGAAGACATCACACACCGTGACAGGATCACCTCGGAGCGTCACAACTTGACATGGTCCCAGTGGACGGACTTTAAAACCACCACAGCCTACAAGGAGATAATTGCCCAATGAGCCCTGGACCCGATCTCCCTATTTTCTTCTTTTTCTTGTTATTTTATTTATTTTTCAAGGTCCAGGCCTCATACACCCTAAGTGGCCCCCTGAGACAAACACCCGAATGTATGCATACCTCCCTTCTCTCTGTAATAGTACAGTTTAAGATTTCGATGTATGAAGGTTACATGCACACCGACCACACCCCCCCCCTTCTTTCCCCCCCCCCTCTTCTCTCTATCTTTCCTCCCTAGGTTTCCTCTCTCTCTCCTCCTGTTCTTCTTAGACACTCTAGAATACATATGCCTAGACTATGCACTTCTTTCGTGATACAGGTCCACTGACCAACATTGTAGACGGTATGGCCAAAGGTTTACGTTTTTGCTTGTCGGACTAGAAGTATAAGGTGCTAAAAACCGACCCGGCAGTTTATAATGGGGCTACTTATGGTCGATATATGCTTTGAACGCTGTCTGAAATTACTCTTGAACTGGCCACAATTGTTGCATGGTCTTCTCTGAAGGTTTATACTGTTTGTTTGTCTTGTATTTCTTCAATAAACATTTATTAAACAAAAAAAGTTTATTTCCCTCGCCCTTGTATACCTGTGTTTTTGCTGCAGATTGCACAGTATATTACAAAGAAAGATGACGTTCCCTGAGAATAAACTATACTATAATTAAATGTACTCTAGTCCTTTTAATCTGTGAAGAAGAATGAATCATATCCATTGCTTGCAGCTACAGTAACATATAACCCAACAGAGATCTTTTGAAGAATAAGGAGTGGATGCATTAAATATGTTTGCCACTAGGAGGAGTACTACTCCCATGGATACACTGACATTCGAAATCCAAGCACAAAATAATTTCTTTCCACATTGCAGGTATACTCAGCATATACTGTGTACATGAGTGCTTTCTATTTTTAAAACATACAGTATGTACACACTACTAAACAGTTTTTATCTTCCAAGCTTTCTATAGTTACAAAAATAAATCTCTCTGCATTATAATAGTTCCATATAGATTAGATAAGGGCTAGAATTGCTGCCAAATATTTATTGTTGTGTCTCTTCTTTTGGAGACATTTTCCTTCACATTATTTCCAGGTGACACAGAATGTGGGAAAGGAAGTGACAGGTAATTTCCCCAGCAAAAGTCACATAAATACAAGCCTAACAGTGTTAAACCTTTCCCACCCTAATAAAAAAGTATTGATTGCCATTACACTTTAGCATATACAGCACTAATACATTTGTGATAATATATAGCTATATATATCTATAGATATATCTATATATATATATATATATATATATATATATTTATATATGTTTGTGTAAGCCATAAAATAGTGCATGTAATGTAGAATTGAACCCCTTTTACTGCCATCACGATAAGTATTATGCCGCGTACACATGATCAGAATCCTCGTCGGAAAAACTCTGAGCTAAAGCTATGTTGCCTACACACGATCACACCAAATTCCGACGGTCGATAACACAGCGGCATAAAACACGTTCGACAGCACTATAAAAGGGAAGTTTAATGCTTCCGAGCATGCGTTGAATTGTTTCCGAGCATGCGTCGGAATTTTGCGTGTCGGAATTGCATACACACGATCGGAAAGTCCGATAGAAAGGTTTTCCTTCGGAAAAATTGAGAACAGGTTCTCAATTCAAAGTCCGTCGGAAATTCCGACAGAAAAAGACCGTTGGGCATACACACGGTCGGAAAATCGGATGAAAAGCTCCCATCGGACTGTTTCCATCGGAAATTCCGACCGCGTGTACGCCGCATTAGGCCCCTTTCACGCGGGTGCCTCAGTGGGATGGAATTAGCTTGCTCAGCAGGGGATTACTCTGCTGATCCCTGCTGAACAGGTGGGTGACAGGTCTGCCTCTGCTCACTGTGCAGAGCGGAGACAGACACAACCCCTCTATGGGGAAATTGGGTGAAAACAGGCCGCCTGTCCATTTTCATCCGATCAGACAGATGAAAATAGGACTACCATCTGTCTGGATTTTGCAGACAGTATCGAATAGTAGCTGGCAGCGCACATTTCACCGCTGACATCCATATAGCCATAGGGAAGACTGACAGGCCAGATTGGGCAGCCTGTGTGAATGGGGCCTTATGGCGCGCCAGTATCAGGATGTAAACAAACTCTTCAGTTACAGCCATGGGTTTGTTTACATTTTGAAGAGCCAGCTTCAGGCTTTTAAATATAAGTGAATCAGGCAGCTGTAAAGCCTCCAGATCACTTCTACAAGTACAATAGAGGGTAGAACCTCCGATTCTCTCCCCTGTGAGGCATGAATTAGGAAGTGCTCTTTATGTACTTGGTCTGTTAAGGCAGAGTATGAAGGAGGTGTTAGGTGTCCAACTGACCCTTAATCCCCTCATGAAGAGAACATGCCTAAACAAGTGGTCCTGCATTGCCCCAAAACATTACTAATTTATGCTGAGATATGATCACTTTTATACCTTTTTCTGGAAGCTATTTTGGAGATCCTTGTGCTGTATTCTAGTACCCAGCTGGTGGTCGCTGCAGCACCAATTATCTTGCATTCAGTAACGTGTACAATGGGAATGTATGTATGCATGTTTCTGGATGTAAAGAGGACCTATCACACAAAAATCACAGCCCCTATTTTTATTTTTTTTTGCTTTTTTTTCCCACAAAAGTGGAGTTACCCTTTAAGTAAAAAATGCAAAAAAAGTTATAAAATTAATTTAAAAAGAAAAAAACATTTTAGGCCCTCCAGCCCATCTATGCATGCGCATATGAATCCAAATGTGCTTGTAGTTCATGCACGCAAACATAAAACAACAATGAATGGCTGAGCACTGATCAGCCTGACTCAGTTTTGTACCTGGTGTAGAATGAGGTGCTGGCACCTCAAAGCTGGACCATAAGGCTGTATACTGTACTGTATGTATTGTAGCTGATGATACATACAGTTTACACAGCATGCCCAGCGGGCACATCTGTTAGCCCACTTTACCCAAACTATTTAAAATCAGATGGAGATCAGATTTAACTCGTCAATTTTGTGTATCAATTTATTGGCATTTAGGGGGCATACGTAATTTAAGTTTTGATGTATTTGATAAATTAATTTACTTAATTAATTATTTACTCAACACAGTCACACTTTTTATATTTTACAGAACATTTGGAGATTTTATTGTATTTGGGTGCTTTAAAAAGTATTTGAATGCATTTGTTACTAACAATATACTATAGGTTTAATAGGAAGTTGCTTGCATATAGTAACAACGTTAAAATTACAACCATCATTTATGTCTATGGGTTGTTTAATCTCAGAATATATATATATAGTTTTTGGGGATTATAAGTGTGTTTTTGTGCACGTGTACGCAAAATGAAAAAAAAAATATATATTTCCCCACAGCAAAAGGGTTAAAATTAAATATTATTGGTATTTTATCTTTAATCCTCCATTTTCTCTATTAGCATTGTTGTTTTTGCCATTACAAGGTTCTCCTGTGCCAAAATGACCAAAATAGGCGCACAAACTAATTTATCAAACCTAAGGCTCTGGAGTCCATAGCTAATTACTGTACGTGTTTACTGATGAAATATGTGTTTTGCATCTTTTACTAAGAAAAGTATGACAAAAAAGCAGGAATATTCATTGTAAATAGATAGATTCAAATTTCACACCTCATCCATACTCTTCTTCTATTACCTGAAATGTTCCTGGGATGTAAGCAAGTATGGTTTTAGCCTTGTGTGATTTTTATTAAAAAAGATTTAAAAATGCAATGGTTACTATCAAAAAAGTCAAAGTACTCATGACCATTAACAGTTAAATCGCAGTGGTGATGTTAGAGGAAATGGTCAGTATGTTTGGCCTTCTTCAAGCACTCACACTAAAACACTTTTTTTTTTAAGAATAATTTTTTATTGAAATCTGGTTATAACAAAAGGTAACATAATGAGATTCTGAACAAAAGGTACAGTACAGATCCAGGTATTCATCAGCGAGACAGAAATTTTCCGGGAGTCAGCACTTGGTTACAAGCAACAATAATACTAATGAAAGGTGGCTTTATTCATCCAGATAGACCAAGAATAGGAGAATGCAGCATATTTAAGGGGATTGAATACTATGAGGCATTCAAATGTGTAGTAAGAATTGACCATGTTTACCAGTTCAGAAAGTTTGGGGGAAACTTTGGATTTCCAGTACTTTAAAATGTAAAAAGTATTCGAGCAGCTAGCAGGATGTGTGTGAGTAGTTGTACTGGTCACTGAAGTACAGGGAAGCCATCAATGTTTAGATTCAATAAGGCTAAGACGGGATGGGGTTTGGTTAATATGCCAGTGCAGGAGGAGATTAAGCAGAACACACTGGACCAGAAGCTTGTGAGGTATGGACAGCTCCCGAGGCAGTGTTAGCCCCCGTACACACGGTCGGATATTCCGATGGAAAAAGTCTGATCGGATTATGTTGTCGGAAAATCCGATCGTGTGTGGGCTCTATCAGGCTTTTTCCGTCTGAATTTCCGACGGAAAAAATGTTGTTGAAAGTTGAGAGAAAGGGGGTCATAGCCTCAAAGACTTGGAAGGGAAGGGGGGTATGACTGGGGATTGTATGTTCAAACGTAACCGAGTTGAAATGTCTCCATGCTTTCAATGAGGTTTGCGTTAGAAGTATTCAAATTTTAAGGTTCCAAGGTTTCCACTTGTCACTAATGAGTAGTAGGTGGAGGTTATTAGTGGGGGCTATGGCAGCCTCTAGTTCTGCCCATAGTGGAATTACACCTAAACGGAACCAATGCTTAAGTTGGTCCAAGTGTACTGCCCACTAGTAGTCCCTGAGGTCAGGGAATCCAGCCCCGCCCACGTATTTGTGTATAATCAAGGAGGCGTGGGAACATCTGTCCTTCAGTCTCTTCCAAAGGAAAGATTTGGTGATTTTTGACAGAGATGTAATAATATGGGTTGGGATGGGTAAAGATCTTAAAATATAGATAATTTGGGGGAGTATGTTAATTTTCAGAGCCGATAATCTTCCGTACCAAGTCAGTTCAGACTTGGCTATGCGTTGGAGTTCATAGTCAATTTTGGAAATAAGGGGTTTAAAATTTGCCACTATCAAAGAGGAGGTGGATGCAGTATGGGTAGTTCCCAGGTAGGGGATCCCTTTTGAGCTCCAATTAAATGGTAATTTACTCTGAAGAGTTAATCTGATAGAGGAGGGTACCCCTAGGTCCAGGATAAGCGATTGGCGGCAATTATCTTATAATAAGAAATGCAGCTGAATTGGGTAAAGGCATGGAATATATGTGGTAGGGGAGACTCTGGATTGGTCACAAGTTGAATGATGTCATCTGCAAAGAGATCGATCTTGTGGACAGAGTTGTGGGAATGGAAGCCTGTGATGTATGGGTGGGAGCGGATCGCTTCAGCCAGGGGTTCGGTCATTAAATTAAAAAATGATGGAGATAGTGGACATCCCTGTCTAGTCCCATTATATATTGTAAAGGGTTTGGATAGAAGGCCAGATGTGTTCACTTGTGCTGAGGGCGTGGTGTACAGTGCCAAAATGGCAAACAATATGTTACATTGGAAGCCACATTTTCCAGTGCCTTTGTCATGTAGAGCCAGTGTACTCTATTGAATGCCTTCTCTGCATCGATGGACAACAGCAGAGAGGACATTTGTGTTGTCTCTGCATGGTGTAATATATCAAGTATGCCTCGTTGCATCTGAAGTTTGTCTACCTCTAATGAATCCCATTTGGTCCTTCTTGACCAAGGTGAGCATCACACATAACAAGCGCTGTGCCAAGAGTTTTGCATAAACTTTTACATCTGTGTTCAGCAGTGAAATTGGACAGAAATTTGCGGGTGTTTTGGGGTCTTTACCTGGTTTGGGTATAGTGACTACTTGGGCCCTTAGCATCACCGGGGGAAGGAAGAAGTGTGCATGGCTTTGCTGAAAATAGAGGTAAGGTTGGGGACTAAAATGTGTTCAAGGAATTTGTAATATTCATTTGGGAGGCCATCAGGTCTAGGGGATTTGCCAGTAGGCAAGGATTGAATGGCTTTGGAGATTTAAAGATTGGATATGGGGGCATTGAGATTTTGAAGCTAAGTAAGTAGTGGAAGATGAAGCTTATCTAATACTTTTTGGATATCAGATAGTGAGGGTTTTTGGAGTATTGGGGCTGTCTCTAAGGTTGTAGAGGGTACTGTAATAGTTAGCAAATTTGTCCGCAATATCTTGTGGGTTATTTATTTTTGATTTGGAAGTAGGATGAATTAGGTGGGAAATCACGGTTCTTGCTTGGGCCATTTTAAGTCTATTGGCTAGGTATTACCCAGCTTTATTAGCATTAGCATAATGGTTGAGTTAGAGTAATCTGAGGTGGCGGTCATAGTTTTCTGCTAGGTGTGATCTAAGCTCACCTCTAAGTTTGGTGAGGGCAGACGATATCAAATAGGTAGGGGATTTTTTGTTCTGGGATTCAAGAGAGCGAATATATGATAGAAGCTTTGAAAGCTTTGCACTGAATTGTTTTTGAATTGCATTCCATAGAACATAGGGGTCTGATACAGATTGGGCGTTGGTGGAGAAAAATTCCCGGAGATGCTGAGAAAGCTCTTTGTTGATATCTTGTAAAATATATGGGCTCTGGAAAGGGGTGCCTGGTCCTCTATCGAAATGAAGATGGCTGCATGGTCCAATCATTTAATGTCTTGGAGAGAGGAGGAGGAGACGCTTTGGAGAAGCCATTGGTCAGTAACAAACATATAAATTTGTGAGCAAGAGTGATGTCTGGAGGTGAAGAATGTGTAGTCACGTTCGTTAGCATGCTGACACCTTCAAACTTCATACACTCCCTCATTATGAAGGAGAGATTGTAGACCATCTCTTGGTAGGTGGTTGCGGAGGGCCTTGGTTATTGTCGCCAGGTTTCTGCAACATTGGAGCGTGTGTCATCATAGGTCTGGTAGCAGGTGCACTGTGAAGTATGCAGCGAGTAGAGAGTCCATCTGGCGGGATGCAGATAGGATCTGTTCCTTAACATGGAAAAGGTGAATCCTGAGGAGGATATCTCTCTGAACCTACGGTGGTATAAAGGAGGGTTTGGGAAGCCTGTGGATCTTATTGATGATGAGATCCATGCGTCTCAATTATTTTATTTTTTTGGCATGGAGTTCCCCTTAATATACATTTTTTTTATAGATTTTTCCGGCAATACATTACAGCCATGAGCAAGTTTAAATTATTTTTTTTTCCTTTAGAAATGTCATTATTGCTTCAGCGTGTTCTACACATCGCACAGATGTGCCACTTTACAGGCAGACTAAGGGGACCCCCCAGGCACATTGTTTAACAAAATATTTAATTTTTAGTGTTTCATTTTAAGCATTGTTAAAATCCCTGCTCCTGAAAAAAAAAATTGTTTTAAAAAAGTTTTTTTGCATTGATACATGTCCCCTTGGGCAGTACCTGGGTCTCCATACACTTTTTATGGCAATAAATTGCATATAGGCCTTTAAAATTAGGACTTGTGATTGTTTATGTTCATGTCCATAGACTGTAATAGGTTTTGTATGTTGCGTAGAACTTTTTGCCTGTTTGAAGTGTTCTGGTGCAAACCAAACTGGCGCGGTGTTCGGCTCATCCCTAGCAATCACTGATAACTATGAGTGATGAGTTAAGTTTGTTATACTTTCACTGCTACCAGTGTATGTCATATGTTGACAGCAGTGTGGTGTAAATGTGACAAGCCAGCTATCGGCTGTCAAGTAGAAGCAAAATGGTAGCCATATAATACCTATTGTTTCTTTAAAATATAAAAGATGAAGTTATAGATAAATAACAATTATATAACAAACGTGAAGACTCAAAGCTGAGAAATGGCTACAAAGTACAGTAGCTAACATTTTTTCATAGGTGATGTTTTAAAAAGTCTTTAGAGGTTATCAGTGTAGAGTTAATAATCAATGATGGTCCAAGAATTATCGCTCTCACTCTAAAGCATCATTCACACGATCAGACTTTCCGATGAAAACCGTGGAATTTTGTTTGAAGGGTGTTGGCTCCAACTTGTCTTGCATACACACGGTCACACAAATGTTGGCCAACAATTACAAACGTAATGGCATACAAGACGTACGTGATGTCTCCATTACGAACACTAGTTTTACAAGACCAAGCGCTTCCGGTTTGTCATGGATTCCGAGCATGCGTGTTTGTACTTTGCACTTTTGTCAGACGGAAATTCCTCGGAAAGTCTGACAACAAACATTTGAGAACATGCTAGCCAACATTTGTTGGCAGAAAGTCCGACAACAAATGTCCGATGGAGCATACACACGGTCGGACTTACTGCCAACAAGCTCACATCCAATATTTCCCATTGGAAAATCTGATTGTGTGTACGCGGCATTACAGTCATGGTGATACCTCACATGTGTGGTGTAATCACTGTTTGCATATGCATATGGGACTTGTTTCCATTTTTGTGTAGGCGCAGGGGGAACAGGGGTGCTTTTAAGTGTTTTAATATAAGTTTTGTTTTTTGTTTTCTCATTTATCTTTATTGCTATTGCAAGGGGGCTAACAACCCCCGTGTGATAGCTTTAGGTAGATGACAAGTACTCTTTATGGAGACATCAGAGGAATATTAGACCTCCTCAGCTCTGCCCTCCAAAGCGGATAATCAAGCACAGGGAATGATAGCTCTGAAATCAGAAAGGACAAAATCATTGTTGCTTCCAGGTTCATTAGTCATAGGGGAGATGCTTGACTGGATGTCCCCCTATTTTCTTTTATTCAATTCATTGCAGTCTCAGACTCCCCAGGGGAATGGGAGAGCCCCCAGTGGCCAGTAGTGGAAGGAGAGTTGACCCTTCTCTGCATCATAAAAGTGATTGGGTGGCTCCGCAGCCACCTAGATCCCTTTTTCTAAAGAGCCGATCACTGACTGTAAAGAATGACACCTGCAGCTATGCACTTGGTATAACCACTTGCTGAAAAATGTAAGTGAATAAAACTGTATAAATTAAAGTTACACCATAGTAATTATCCCACCTCAGAATGTTGAGCCCACCCTGCCCCCATGCATGCACACATATAAACACAAACATGTCAGGGGCTCCTGGCATATGAAACCATCAATCGCACTACACATATTACAATGTACATATCGTTGTGCATGACAAAGGGAGAACAATAATTATAGGGCTGTAGAGAATTTGAAATCATTGTCTCTTGGACAGTTTGGTAACTGAAGTGTTTAGTATCTGTTTACTTGCCACAATCACATCTTTTATATTTCACCCAAAAATGGTAATATATTGCTTGATAAATGAGTACATTAACAATGTGTAACAGGAAAATAAAATAACAGTTTTTTTTTTTTTTTATTCTCTAGGGTCTCTGCTTTTTGAAAATATATAATGTTAGAGGTTTAACTAATCTTCAGGTCTTAAAAGATTTTCTTAAACAAATTATCAAAAAAAACACAAAACTAGGTCTGGCAGCAAATAGGTTATATGTGTATTTATATTATTAAATATGTTTAGCTTCGAAGGCGAAGGCATTTTCAGGTTTTAGTTTTTGCTACTTATTTCTTTGAGGTTTTTGATATTTTTGTGGTGGTTAGTTGAGTTCATTTAAACAGTGCTGTTGTTTTTTTTGGAGTTTGATACATTTGGGCTGCATTCACACCTGGGCGAAGCGTCTTTGAGCATTTTCCGGCATTTTTTCATGTGTTTTTATGCATGATTTTGGTGCATTTTCATGTTTTTTGCATGCTTTTATACAGGGTTTTGAGCTTTGTCATTTTTTATTAGCCAATGGAGTTAACTATCATCTGTTGCATCATTTGTTGCTAGGTTTTTCATATTTTTTTGCTTTTTCATCAGCTTTTATTGCTCTTGTTAATATTATTATTATTTATTTATTTATTTATTTGTTAGGGTAAGTGGTTAGAATAAGGGTTAGGTTATGGTTAGGATTAGGGTTGAGGTTAGGATTAGGGGTTAGGGTTTGAGTTAGAGGTTACTATTATATTTATTGTCTTATTATTATTTAATTTTTTTATTAGGAATAGGGTGTAAATAATACTACTACTAATAATAAAAAATGAATAAATAAATGTAAAATAAATACACACATCAATAAAAATAATCATAAATAAATAATACATAAATACAATAAATGACTATTATGTAATAATAAATAAAAAATTAACCCCTAAACTTAACCCTTAAAAAATAAATAACTAAAAATCAGAAATGGCAAATACTTATTTGCCATTAATATTTATAAAAAAAAGAATAACTTTCCTCGAACACATAGCTTCAGTCAGCAAGTAAATAAACTAATAAGATTTATGAACAAACTGCTAGGATGGAGAGTGTGGAAATCCTCTAGAATTCCTTGTAATCTCATTCAAAAAATTAAACAGTGACATTTTACTGGAAGATTCCATCTTTGATTGGGGGAAAAGTAATCTCGTTTAAACTAGAAGTAATTACAAAGAACAATGTTTAATTGACCTGGTGAGGAATCAAAAGAGACTCATTTAACTGTTCACCTGCAATGAGTTAACTGCAGTTTAGAAAAGCTTTCAGTGTCCAAAATCTGTGAACCTGTCCCATCTGGGTCACATTTCAGTTCTTACAAACCCATAACTTTAAAGCCCAACTTCAGGCAACCTAAAAATGATCCCATGCATTGGTGCTTTGTCTGCATTGCAAGGATTAATTGTTCCTTTTGGTCTAGGGGAAAAAAAATGGAGAATTACTAAATCTTCTGCTCTGACCCGCAGCTAGACTGGTCCCCACAGCTTTTTCTCCCCCATGTTCCAGCAGACTAGAGTCCTAATGTAATCTAGACCAAAGCAGGGTCCATAGCCCTGAATTGGATGTGTTGATTCTGAAGGACAGTACATCACCGGAGCATTGGGGGGTGCCATTTGGGGGTGCAGAGAATAATACAAGAAAAACAGTTTGTGAGAAGAGAGAGGTAGATAAAACAGTGCCCCTACGTTGAGTATAACATTTATAATGTGTGATCCATATAAAAAGTTATTATTTTTCCATTTGTTTATAGTAAAAATTTAACAACTGTAAGAATAGGAAGCACGTAGGCTACTTTAACACTGAGGCAGTTTTCATGCGCTTTTGCGCTAAAAATAGCACTTATAAAGCGCCAGAAATCTGCCTCTCATGCCTCCCCAGTGTGAAAGCCCAAGTGGGGACAGAAAAAAAAGTCCTGCAAGCAGCATCTTTGGGGCAGTGTAGGAGCGGTGTATACACCGCTACTAAACAACACCTGCCAATTGGAATGCCTGAAAAGCGATTCGGAAGTGCTGCAACACAGGCACTATTAACCCCTTCTTTGGCCGCTAGCGGGAGTTAAAAGAACCCCACTAGCGGCCAGAAAAGTCCTGCTTAAATGATGGTAAATCGCGACTAGCTTTACCACTAACAGACCCGCTGCCCCAGTGTGAAAGTACCCTTAATATCTCAGTTCAAGGAGTCAATGCATTTTACAACTCTTTTATTGTATCCCTCATCTACTCCGTTCTCTGGACAATGTTCCCTGTTGTCCTGCCTTAGTTAAACCCCTTTTTCTACAAAGCAATTCCTAGCTTTACTGGCCCACCTTCTCTGAAAATGGAATGGTTTTTCATCTTACAGATGGCACCACTGCCATTACTGGGAAAAATTTGTTTCTGACATACTGACTAATTTTAATCAGGGGCATTTTATGAAATCAGTAGGCCTGTGTGCCAGATCATATGTTGGGTCCCATTGCTTGATAAAAAAAATAAAATACAATATGCTTAGTGCACTGTAGTGAATAGTCAGAATGGTTTTATTTGTGCCAAGGGCATTGCTAGGATTTTAAAATACTTGGGGCATCGCTGGGCACCCTAGGGAGAGCAGTAATGAGGCACAATTAGAGGACTGTGTCAAACAGTTAATCATGTTAACAGTGGGAGGGGCCTACAGGGGTATGCTTAAATAAAACAGTCTTTTTGTACCCATAAACTATGTTTTCATTGCTGTGCCACAAGCAGGTGTCTGCACTGTACAATATATAGTGTACAATATATAGTCCAAGGGTCTGTAATGAACAATATAGTGTATATAGTGCAGGTGCCTATAATGTACAATCTATTGTATATAGTGCAAGAGTGTTTATTGTGCAATACAGTGTATATAGTTCAGGAGTAACGTACAATACAGTGTATATGGTGCAGAAGTATGTAATGTACAATTTAGTGCATATAGTGCAGGAGTTTGTAATTCACAATATAGTGAATGCAGTGCAGGCATCTGTAATGTACAATATAGTTTATATAATTCAGCAGTGTGTAATGCACAATATAGTGTATATAGTGCAGGAGTGTGTAATGTACTGTACATTATAGTGTATATAATGCAGGCATCCATATTGTACAATATAGTGTATATAGTAAAGGAGTGTGTAATGTACAATATAGTGTATATAGTTCAGAAGTCTGTAATGTGCAATAAAGTATATATAGTGCAGGAGTGAGTAATGTACAATATAGTGTATATAGTGCAGGAGTGTGTAATGTACAATATAGTGTATATAGTGCTAGACTGTGTAATGTACAATATAGTATATATAGTGCAGGAGTGTGTAATGTACAATATAGTGTATATAGTTCAGAAGTCTGTAATGTGCAATAAAGTATATATAGTGCATGAGTGAGTAATGTACAATATAGTGTATATAGTGCAGGAGTGTGTAATGTACAATATAGTGTATATAGTGCTAGACTGTGTAATGTACAATATAGTATATATAGTGCAGGAGTGAGTAATGTACAATATAGTGTATATAGTGCAGGAGTGTGTAATGTACAATATAGTGTATATAGTTCAGTAGTCTGTAATGTACAATATAATATATATAGTGCAAGAGTCTGTAATGCACAATGTAGTGTATATAGTGCATGGGTCTGTAATGCACAATATAGTGCATATATTGCAGGAGTGTGTTACGCTGGCCATAGACAGTTTTTCATTTTTCGTTTATTTTGTTTATTCCCTGCCAACTTTAGGCCCATAATGTTACTCAATTCTGATGTTAAAATGTATGCAAAGTTGTTAGCCGGATGTCTGTTTGACATCCTCCCAGAATTAGTGACCCCCTTACCAAACAGGATTTACTAAAGGAAGGCAGGCATCCAATACCACTAAGAGAATTGCATAGGTGTGCACACAGGGGGTACCAGGTGTTCCTGGGCACACCCTAATCCCCTAGTGCGCATTACCATTATCACTCTGTGTGGCAGTGGGGAGATGGAAAAGAGGTTCCTCTTACCTGCTCTGCTTACACACTTCTCTTTCACTGTGCTAGCAGGGAGACTAATGTACCAGGGCCATATACATGTAGACACACACAGATACATATGTGTTTGAGCTTTGGGGTGCACAGCCTAATGAAATAGGCTGCACACACCTATGGAGAATTGTCAATCTCCTGCACCTAGTTGGGTCCAGTCGTGCGCCTTCTTTGCTCCTGTCTTTTGATGCAGAGAAGGCATTTGACAAGATCCACTGGGGCTATATGGAGAAAGTGTTAGCAAAATTGGGTTTCCAGGGTTCAACTCTCACAGCTATCATGGCCCTCTACTCTTGCCCCTCAACTCAGGTGTATACCTCCAGCCTCTTATCCAAACAATTTAACATCACAAATGGCACTCGTCAGGGGTCAGTCCTCTCATTCAATTAATATTTTCGCAGACGACATTATTTTACTCCCAACCTGTTACTTCCTTACCCCATACTCACCAACTTCTATCACATTTTAGCGCAATTTCTTACTGGGTGAAATGCTCCAAATCTCTAGTTCTTGACCTGAATGTACCTAAGATACACAGACAGTCCCTACAGACTTCACACCCATACACATGGAGCTCTCAGGGTGTTCCATACTTTGGTATCACCCTTACTCCATGCATGTCATAATTGACTTCTCAAAATTTTGACAACCTCTACAAAATATGGACCCAACAGTTTGCTCACTTATCTAAATTCGAATTGTCTTTGTCCAGATGTCTGGCATCCATTAAGATGCTCCTACTTCCCCAGATGCTCTATCTATTTAGAACGCTAGCTGTCCCCTTTTCCTCAAAGCAGTTACTTATATTGAATGCTATGCTTAAAAAATGTATTTGGCAAGGTAAAAGAGAAAGATGTTACCATTTCCTCTTGATTAGGCACAGGAAATATGGAGGTATGGGCCTAGTAGATGTGAATGATTATTATTTGGCATCCCACTTAAGCACTGGTTTAACCCAATTAATGGCCTTTCTTGCATGCCAATCAAACAGCCTCTTCCCTATGCAACCCTATTGATATTCTACACCACCTAATTCCAAATATCTCCTTACAACCTTGGGCAGTTAAAGGTGTTCGACAACACCTACCGTAACTTTATGATATAACTATCAATGGTAAAATCCAAGATTGGGGAGCTTTGGAGAAGAGGTTTGGGCTGAGGTCCACTATCTACAATGCTTACTGTCAAATTAGACATCTCATACAGCACTCCTCAGTCTCGGTAGTAAAGTTACCCAAACCACTTTTGAAATACTACCTGTCAATGCCTTCCAAAAGTAAGGGAATCTCCTTTATCTATAATACTTATCTATAATATTTTACAGGGTAAACTGATTTTTTATAAATCTAAACCATTTCAGAAATGGGAAGAGGATTTGAACTCCACCTTTTCCCCCTCACAGTGGAATACTACTCTCAGGACAATTTATAAGGCAACTCAATGGGGTTTATTTACTAAAGGCAAATCCACTGTGCACTACAAGGGGGCTGTAGAGGGGCACATGCAAGGAAAATAAAAAACAGCATTTTTGCTTGCACATGATTGGATGATAGAAATCAGCAGAGCTTCACCTGATTTCAGGTCTTCCCTTCAGATCCACAGTGACTGTACTTCCAAGTGCACTTGCAGTGCACATTGGATCTGCATTTAGTAAATCCAACACTAGGAGTTAACTCAAAATATTTACCTATGTTGCTATTTTACGCCATTACAACTAGCCCTGATCTCTTCTGCGCAACCCCCTTTTTGTTGGCGAGCCTGTGTCCAAAACGGAATTCTCCTATATGTGTTCTGGTCATGCAGGTATATTGTGAGCTTCTGGAAAAAAGTATTTCACATAATCTCTGAGATTACGGTATATTAATACCTCCCTCCCCAAACCTGGCAATCCTTAATCTAGGCATAGACACTGTACCCCACTCTTTGTGCACTGTAGTAACACACCTACTTATTGCTGCCAGACTCACGATTGCCAAGCATTGGAAAGCTCCAGATGCCCCAAACCCGTCGGAGGTAGTGGCTCTCACTAAGCTTTACCATTCCTGTGAGCGCACCTTGGCCATTTGTATTAGCAAATAAATAGCTTTTATTCTCTCTGGGAACCTTGGTCTACTTGGGTTTCTGCAAAACATATTGTATCTTAATTGTTGTGAATCATTTCTAAATATAAATCATTATGATATAGACCGCTGTGCTACTTTAAGTGCTCCTTTTTTTTCCTTCCTCCTACCAATGTTCTATTGTTGCTGCAATTAAATTTATACCCACAAAAGGTGTCTTGTTTAAAATCCAATAAAGGTCCCAGCTGGACCAGCAAAAATTTGATCCATATATGGCCTGCTTTAACCAGCTTCCATTTCCATGCCTATGTCAGACTTATATTAAAACACGCCTGAGACTCACATAAGGAACGTGTTAGTGCCAACACACATTACAATCTGTTTGCTTACAAGTCAGATTTTCAGATTGTTGTGCCTTTAGTATAGTTATTTTCAAGAAAATACCGAAATGCAGTTATCTGGAGCTTATAAAGAGTTCATATAGTAGTGATTGTGCTACAAATTAAAAACTGATTGGTTGCTTTGAGTTGCTGCACTGTACACATCATCATTGTTTCTGAGCACTGCATATTTAAAGCAGCCTGATGTCATTGCATATAATATGATAAATATTCTCTTAGTGCTATACCTGGCTTATTCTGACCCTTGCTGTTCTTGCTTTTTTGCTCGAAAATTACTTATTAATTATTTTTTCTTCTAAGCAGAGGCCCTAGAGAATAAAATGGTGGGTGCTACAAATTTTTTGTCACATGATATTTGCGCCTAAATGCAGTCTGTCCAGGAAGTAAGACAGAAGTAATCAAGCAGTGTTTTTAAACATGAAGAGAGTGAGGTAAGCCTGTGTAGAATTAATGGAAAGCTGTTTTATTTTTGCAAAATAAGTACATTAATGCTATATTGGTACATAGAGGAGCTGGAATTTAGAAGAAAAAAAAAACAAAGGTGAACTTAGCCCTTTAATGCACAAAAACACAATATATACCTTATTGTATATTACAATTTAAAAGCTGATGTTACACAGAGTAAATAGATACCTAACATGTCATTCTTTAAAATTGTGCACACTCATGGTACGGCTTTATAAGCCTTTACAGTTACCTTACCAGTTTAGAGTGATAAAGGTCTGGTGCTAGTATTATTACTCTCGCTAAAAAGTTTGCGGCAATACCTCACATGTGTGGTGTGAACACCATTTACATATGTGTGCTTGATTTACGTATGTCTTCACCCTTGCACGCAGGGACACGGGGATAGGACCGCTTTACATTTTTTATTTTATTATTTATTTTGTTAACTTTTATCCTGTCTCTTTATTTTTTTTTTATTTTTTTATCAAATTCATTGCTATTACAAGAAATGAACAACATCCCTTGTGATAGCATGAGCAGTGACAGGTACTCATTATTGAGACATCTGGGGTCTATTAGTCCCCAGATCTCTCTTTTGCATTTAAAAGCATCTGATCAAACTGAGATCAGTTTGATCAGATGCTTTCACAGGTTGATAACGGACAAAATACTTATCACTTATCATCTCTATGGTAAGCCGGTGGAACCATGGCAGAAGGCAGTGGGAGGGGGGACTGCATGTGAAAGAAATCCAGCAGCTTTGTATCTGTCAAGATTGATTTTACCATGTTTAGCATCGCCGGCTGAAAATAAACAATACTGGGGGTCATGACTGTATCTGCAGCCGTGGCCCGATATAACCACTTCAACCATAGGACGTAGGGGTATGTCCTTTTGGGGGAAAGGGTTAAAGATTCTGATCTTTTAAATATTAACCAACAACACCCATCCATCAAATTCTTTTCTTTTTCACAATTGTATTATATTGTATATACCTGCAATTTTGTTGTATATGGCTGATTCATTATTTTTTCCTCCTTGTACAATTTACTATCACTTTTGTAAGCTGTAAAAGAAGACTGTAAAGGGACCCTTCAGAAGATCAGGTTGTTAATTCATACATACACTAAATGATGAGTGTTTAATAGGTATGTTCTCAACAGAATTTGACACATGCATGCCCCAGTACAATATTCCCCCAGGTCAGTCTGTCCCAGTCTGCAATGTGTACAATCCCCCTCTCCCAGGGGTGTCCACAGACATCAGTGACATGCATAGCAGATTACCTTCCTCCTGGGCTCTTGGTCATATCATTGCCACACCATCCCAGTAATGCTGAACTTGCCCCAAGGTCCAAAAAAGCAGCAGATCTGTGTGTGTGTGTGTGTGTGATTATAAGCCCCAAAGAATGCAGTGACAGGAGCCAGGCAGCGGAAAGTGAAAATGAGAGTGGCTGTAGTACTTGAAGAGAAGCAACTGTCATTGAAATTAAAATAATCCTCCATTGGGTACAATGTGTCATACACAATAGATCCTACCCCCTCGGGGCTTGTGTGTACCACACACATTGCGCCAATGGATGATACACCACTGATTTTAACTCCAGCAGAGAGTGCAGAGAACTAACAAGCAAGATAATGCACCTCTCTGTCTAGGTGCTGAAACAACAAACGTCATCATGGGTTTTGCAGAATGGTACTTTGAAATATTAAGACCCTTTATATAAATCAGTACTACCTGATTTTAGGGCCTGTTGACATATCGCTAAGCGAGAATGAGCGTCCCTGCTATGTGTTTTTCATAGAGCGTTTCTCACATGATTTAGCGTGTCACATAGGACCAGCTTATTCAGTTGGGTGGGCTGCTCTATGCACGGTTGTCACCCAAAAAGAAGCTCCTTTTTCTTTTTTGGATGGCAAGTTTCATGTGTTTTTAAAGGCACGATTGCTGCACAATCCTGTCAAGCAACAATCACGGCAGAAATATGTTGCAGTTGGGGTGCCATTAAAGAAAGTGTTGCACATTCTGCAATTCTGCAGTGATTTATGATCATGGTCAGAATTGCGACGATTCTGCCCGCGATTCCAAATTAAAAGATGTGAATGGGGCCTTAGTGTGGATAGAACATTATAAAACATTATTATGCTACTTGACCCCCCACCCATGAACCCGATACCACAGAATAATCACCATGAAGATCACCAACCCCCTGGGGAGGGAGGCAGGAACCCCATTCTCAAAAGCCGATACCCCCTCACCCCATCCCCCACCACCCTCCTCTCCCACCTCTGTCTTCCCCACTATGATACCCAGACTCCCCCTACATCGACCTATTCAACTCAACTGGATTCCCCCCAGACATGTTCCTTTCTCCTATTAGTGGTACCCTTAACACTACTAAACAAAAGAGACTGAAACCATCTGGCATACCTCACTGACACGATCCATATGCTACAGAAGGCTACGGTTCAGAAGGCCATGAATCAAAGTCCAAGGTAGTGAGATACCAAAAGACTATGTGTAGTTACTTGTAAGTGTCAACAGCCGAACACAAATGACCTGGTTCCCCCCTGATCCATGGCACTTAAGAGTTCTTGCCGCACTCAAGTGCCTATACAGATCCCACATACTACAAGATGATCTCCACCAGGTCAGATCTGAACCGTCCATACATACTGGGACCTCCGTTAAGTACAACATATCGTATGTTGATGTTTCCCTTTTTCCTTTCCTTAACTGTTATTAACCTTTGTTAACGATCAATTCATGTTGCAGATACCTGTACAACGTGTAACATGCCATGTATTACTGTTCAATATTTCTATCAATAAAGAAATATATTTGGAAAAAAAAAAAAACATTATTATGCAATAAAGATATTTATTTTTTAGTATTATTGGGGCTGTTGAAAACTTTTTAGAGGGTTTTTTTTTTTTTTTTTGGGTTTGCTTTATATTTATATATGGTTTTGCTTTATGGCTCTTGCTTACTACATAGATCAACTTGATTAAATGCTAGGCACAAACATAGTCTGTGAATTTTTACCAGCACTGGAATCTAATATTTCAGTAAAAGAATCATTATTTTTTGTATTTTTGTGTCAGTTTCAACCACTTTCAATTAGCTTTCAGTCACTGGAATGATTGATCGGATCATGTTGAACTACCACCAACAGTTTCAATTGTTTGATCGTTTTAACAGAAACTCATGGTGGTAAGTTGCTTTGTTCTGTCTGGTCATTTTGGTGATTGACATCGGGTTGACACCACAAAATTGCCCAAAATGTACAGTCAGCCTTAGTTTCTTTATCCAATTGCTGTATCAACCAATATTAAAAAAGACTAGTAACAGCATTATGAAAAACGTTTTTCTTACATTATCAGTTTTCTGGTTTTTACAGCACTATGCACAGCTTCTCCCAGGATATACTATACAGCAGACACAACCTTTAATGTAGGTAAGGTTACATAACACCACATCACATTAATAACAAATTTACTTTGAATTACCATCTACCTGAATTCCTAATCAGAGAAGCAGCGTAGTTACACCTAGGACAGTTTTTGTTTTTAATGAGATCAGATGAAACAATGGCAGGAGAGTCCTGACATTTCCTGGTAAATAGATAGTGAATATTGCTTTTCACATGCAAACTCTATGCAGTCACATTTCTCATGATGGCTTGATCATTCTGGGAGGTTTCAAAGGGAACGTCATGATGTTATTTCTAAATGTGAACATCTAGAACAATGACTATTTAACGTGGGCTACGAGGCAAGTAGCAAGTGTTTTTAAGCAAGTGTTCTTTGAAGCTAACACCATGCTCAGTTTACAAGCGGCTGTGTATGTCTTTTATATTCGCCTCTCCCTGAAGAGCTAAAGCAGAATCATTAATATGGGTATGAATTTAAACTAGAATGGCTGTAAGGCATTTTGCACAAAACACGGAAAGACATTGGAACAATGTAATATATCTCACCTACCTTTATAGAACATTCTGTGGTATATGTGATCTTACAATTTTTAATTTTAACTTTTAGAATAGAAGGTCATTTGCATTTAAGTATCAGAATTAAGAGGCTTCATGACTGACTGAAAAAAGGACAATGTTATACAGTATCACATAGGAATAAATTCAATTTCAGCTTTAACCACATGCCTACCAATCACAGTAAATATAGTATGAGCGGGCAACAGGTACAGGCGCAGTCACAGCCTTCTTCTGTGTTTGGGGTGTGCATGTACATGCCCTCTGCTGACCCATGCTGTGATTGGACATAAATTTGGCAGAACTAATGATTTTGGTTGAAACCTGCTGTTCAATCACACACAGAGTTCTGTGTTTACAAACAGTCAGGAACTGTGTGTGCATAGGAACAGCGATCAGGCTGTTTTTGTCCCTGGAGAGAAGGGAGAAAAGACAGCCAGATCAAAAAGTAAAAGCAGCACACATTAAACATTGATAGGCACATAGCTAACCTCTCAATTGCTCTTAGATGTTAACACCTACTCAGCCAGTGTCATTAGTACAGTGTCAGTGTACAGTATTATCACTGATCACTGTATTAGTGTCACTAGCGACATCAGTGTCAGTTAGTGACCCTCCCAGATAGTGTATGTTAGTGCCAGATTGCTTATCACAGTCCCACTATAAGTTGCTGATCACCGTTACAGTATAGCATCTACAGTTTTACAAATTCAAGTATATATACCATAGTTTGCAGACACTATAACTAATCACACAAACCAATTAATGTATGCTTATTGGGATTTTTTTTTATCAAAGACATGTAGCTGTATATATTTTGCCCTGAATTCATGAAGAAATGTAATTGTTTTATGCTTTTATTGGATATGTTTTAAAAAGGAATTTAGAAAATATATATTTTCCAACCTTTTCTGTCTTTTTTCATTTATTAAAAACAAAAAAAAAACATAGTGGTGATTAAATACCACCAAAAATATATCAATGTAATTTGTGTACAGTGTTGCAGGACCACACAATTGCCAGTTACAGTAGCACAGTGTTGAATAGCAAAAAAATGCCTTGGTCATGAAGGGGGTAAAACTTTCTGGAGGTCAAGTTGTTATTCAGTTAAAAATAGTCTGGACATTAGAAAAATATATATATTTTTAATTGAATATCTGGGTTGCTGCACTTTTTTAATGAATAAAAATGTATTGTGATTGTCCAAAGATGAATTTGTTTTGAGTGTTTAGGCAGGCATTATGAGAATGACAAGCATAGGGATATTTCCCCATCTTTAAATTTATCAACGGAGTAATATGAGCCACTTTAACACTTGCTTAATGGTGACGACAGTGCACGTGCTGTTTTTTTTATCTTCATTCTCCTCCATGCCAGAGAAAAGGGTTAGACCGGCTTGCAGAGTGCTTTTAATATTTTTTTATGAGTGCCTCCTATTGACAGAGGTTTCATTATAAGCAAAAATCCTAGTATTGACACACACTACTTAAAACCTGGGGCACTTCTTGCAATTATCACCCTGTTAATCTACAACTTGATAACATGATTATGTTCTGCTCTGTCCTTACCTTGTTTTAATTTTATTAAAAAATGGGTGAGTGACAAGAAAGATATTGAGGACAGGAAAGGAATCTATTGTTCTCAGTGTAAAATCATATTTGCTGCTCACACATACTGTATATTGTCATAA
Organism: Lithobates sylvaticus; assembly: GCA_028564925.1. Lineage (NCBI taxonomy): Eukaryota > Metazoa > Chordata > Amphibia > Anura > Ranidae > Lithobates > Lithobates sylvaticus. The sequence continues at coordinate 457,045,919 of CM053027.1, read as the reverse complement.
AAAGGCTACAAATAAATGTTTATGGTGCCCATTAATACAAAAGAGTGGGGTTGATTTACTCAAGGCAAATAGACAGTTTACTTAGCAAGGAAAGCACATTATCCCCAGAGCTTAGTGAATGTAGTGAAATTTCACTTTGCAAAAAATACCCAGCATGTGTATGAAGAAAAATAAAACCATTTTTGCTTGAATATGCTTAAAGTGGTTGTAAAGGCAGAAGGTTTTTTATCTTAATGCATTAGAAGAATGCATTAACCGCTTGCCGACCGCTTCACGCAGATATACTTCGGCAGAAGGGCACGTACATGCAAACTAACATACCTGTACGTGGCCCTTTCAGAGGTGGCCCGCAATCGCCTCACGGAGAGGAATAATGGGGAGATGCTAATGTAAACATCTCCCCGTTCTGCCTAGTGACAGTGTCACTGATCTCTGCTCCCTGTGATCGGGAGCAGAGATCAGTGACGTGCCACACGTAGCCACGCCCCCCCACAGTTTTAAACACTCCCCAGGACACACTTAACCCCTTAACTGCCCCCTAGTGGTTAACCCCTTCACTCACAGTGTCATTTACACGCATTTGTATAGCACTGATTGCTGTATAAATGACAATGGTCCCAAAAATGTGTCAAAAATGTCCAATGTGTCTGCCATAATGTTGCAGTCATGATAAAAATCGCTGATCGCCGACATTACTAGTAAAAAATAAATAATAAAAATGCCATAAAACAATCCCCTATTTTGTAAACGCTATAACTTTTGCACAAACCAATCAATAATCGCTTACTGCAATTTTTTTACCAAAAATATGTAGAAGAAAACGTATTGGCCTAAACTGAGAAAGAAAATGTTTTTTTTTTATATATTTTTGGGGGATATTTATTATAGCAAAATGTAAAAAAGAATGCGTTTTTTTCAAAATTGTCGCTCTTTTTTGTTTTTAGTGCAAAAAAATAAAAAATGCAGGGGTGATCAAATACCACCAAAAGAAATCTCTGTTTGTGGGGAAAAAAAGGATGTCAATTTTGTTTGGGAGCCACGTCGCACGACAGCGCAATTGTCAGTTAAAGCGACGCAGTGCCGAATGGCAAAAAGTGCTCTGGTCAGGAAAGGGGTAAATTCTTCTGGGGCTGAAGTGGTTAAGATAAAAAACCTTCTGTGTGCAACATCCACCCCAGACACCCTAATACTTACCTGTGCCCCCTCTCTATACAGCGATGTGCACGAGTGTCTTGGCTGTCCGGGACTATCCCTCCTGATTGGCTGAGGCACAGAAGAGGCACTACTGGATCCCGCTGCTAGCCAATCAGGAGAGAGAGGGAGTGGGGTTGAACTGCAGCTCTATGTCTGAATGGATGCACAGAGCTTCGGCTCGGCTCAGGTGCAGCTTGCTGTGGGGGCACTCAACAGGAGCGCTGAAGAGGAACCTGAGAAGAGGAGGATCCAGGCTGCTCTGTGCAAAACCACTGCACAGAGCCGGTAAGTATAAATGTTTGTTATTTTTAAAGAAAAAAAAAAAACAAGACTTTAGTATCACTTTAATATTTGCTTGAAAAAAGTGAAATTTACCTTGCAAAGTGAACATTTTTAAAATATAAACCCGATGAGAAGCAAAGGACTGATGTTTCATCTAGTGTTATATATCCTAGTTTTAAGTACAGTAACGCTACCTACTCTACTGTTGTAAACCCTTGCATATACCCAGTGAAGTCAACAGCCTCAGATGATACACAAAGATTAAACAAATCCTTCTACGTAAGTTTTACGTGTATATCGGGAGTCTTCCACTTTCTACACACCTTCCAAAGTGCAGATTGTGTTAAAAAAATATTTCATCATCTGTCAGCAGTACAGGGAAGGGTGAGGGAAGAGAGACTGCAATTACACTGTGTGAGGGCTGATTGGAGGAAAGGGACACCCCCCTCCACATAGGCAGAGGAATGAAGGAACATGCAGAGCTGTATTCTGAATAGACAAGCTCCGTGCTTATCTTCCTTCCCCAACAAAAATGTTTAGCTCATGTTATCTCATGTTTTGGGGAACTTCTCATGATGATAACAGACGAACAAAGCACCAGAGAGAAACAACACTTAGGTGTCCTTTTATTAAAGTGCGGTAAAATACCGCTATTCATTTCTCAGGCATTCTCAGGGGAGATCGCTCTCCCCTGAGTGCCTGTTTATGATTGTTTATGATTGTCTGTAGATCGCTTCTCATGCTGAGTTGAGAAGCGATCTACAAATGCCGGGAACTCCTCACACTGTAATCTCGCGAGATGTAGCGGGATTACAGTCTGAGGCGATTTAAAACACAAAAGTTAAACACTAATTAACACATTATTCCCCTACATATTAATAAAATAATAAAGTAAAATCCCCCCTACACAATATACATTAACCTAATTATTAAAAAACATTGTTTTTATCAATATTTAAAGATCATACATGTGCCTATTTAAATGTGAATGGTGTATAGTAAATTAATGTAATCCACATATGTAATGCAGCTATACACCATTCATATAAATGTAAAATACATTTATAATCATTAAAAAATAATTTTAATAAAGTATACAAGTATAAATATTTATTAATATATTAAAATAAAATATATTTCATAATTGATAAACCCCTGTATAAGACACCTTTCACACTGAGGTGGGAGCAGCGTCGGCGGTAAAGCAGCGCTTTATTTAGCGCTGCTTTACTGTCGTTTTAGCGTTGGTTTTCGGCCGCTAGCAGTGCAGTTTAAACCCCCCCTAACGGCAGAAAAAGGGGTAAAACCACCCGCAAAGCGCTGCTGCAGCGGCGCTTTGCTGGCGGTATTGCCGCGCTGTCCCATTGATTTCAAGTTGAATTTGAATTATGAATACACCGCTCCTTCACCGCTCCAAAGATGCTGCTAGCAAGACTTTTTTTGCCGTCCTGCTAGCGCACCGCTCCAGTGTGAAAGCCGGGAATGGGGCCGTTTTTTTCAGGCGGTGTACAGGCGCTATTTTTAGCGCTGTACCGCCTGAAAACCGCCCCAGTGTGAAAGGGGCCTAAAGTTCTAAAAATAGCGCCTGCAAAGCGCCTTCAAACAGCCACGGGCTTTCACACTGGAGCGGTGCGCTTGTAGGATGCTGAAAAATGTCCTACAAGCCGCATCTTTGGAGCGCTGTAGGAGCGGTGTATTTACGATCCTTAGGCTGCTTTCACACTGGAGCGGTGGGGGCGCTGGCGGTAAAGCGGCGCTATATTTAGCGCCGCTTTACTGGCGTTTTAGCGGAGCATTGCGGCCGCTCGCGGGGTGTTTTTTACCCCCGCGAGCGGCCAAAAAAGGATCAATACCGCCCGCAAACCGCCGCTGCAGCGGCGTTTTGCGGGCGGGTTCGGCGCGCTCCCCCATTGTTTTCAATGGGACCGGGCGCTATAGGAGCGGTAAATATACCGCTCCTGTAGCGAGCCAAAGATGCGGCTTGCAGGACATTTTTGAGCGTCCTGCAAGCAACAGCTGTTTCGGGTCGGTTTGCAGGCACTATTCTTAGCGCAATAACGCCTGCAAACCGCCCCAGTGTGAAAGCAGCCTAAAGCGCCCCTTCCCATTGAAAACAATGGGGCAGCGCTCCAAACCCCTCTGCAAAGCGCCACTGCAGTGGCGCTTTGCGGGTGGTTTTAACCCTTTTTCAGTCATTAGCGGGGGTAAAACTGCCCCGCTAGGGTTCGAAAAGCGCCGCTATAACGACGGTGAAGTGCCGCTATAAAAATGACATTAATAATAGCATTTAAATGCAGGTAGAATAATATATATACATATATATATTTATATCTATCTATCTATCTATCTATCTAACTATCTATCTATCTATCTATCTATCTATCTATCTATCTATCTATCTATCTATCTATCTATCTATCTATCTATCTATCTATATATATATATATCATAGCATATAGCATATATATATATATGTGTGTGTGTTTTTATTTCAATGTGTATGTGTATATCTATCTATCTATTTATATATATATTTATATATATATATATATATATATATATATATATATATATATATATAGATATAGATATATATATAGATATATCTATATCTATATCTATATATATATATATCTATATATACAGACTTTAGATTGCTAACCTGCTCTTTTTGGGGTGTGTAATGGTGGGGAAGATGTTCTCTCACTGTATGGCTGCTCTTGAGAGAAAGAAGGAAGTCAAAAGACTTCCTGCTTTCTCCAGAATACTGAGGCAGCTTCCCGCTTGTCTCTCTGATTCTCCACCTCTGAGATGGTGAATCAGAAAGTGAGAATCCTGTCACAGATCGCCAGTGAGGTGCTGAGATCGCACCTTCATACACTGGCCGTTTCTGTGACAGTCAGTTACAGATTCTCACTGTGCTGAGATAATCAGTGGAGAACATGTTCTCCTCTGATTACCTCAGTTTCATACACTGGTAAAGACCTGAGATCAGCTGTGAGACTTGGGATCGCAGCTGATCTCAGTTTCATAAAAGGACACCTTAGATCTTTGGAGAGAGACAAATAAACACTACAGTTATATGTGCTTAGTTCACATTTCATCATTGGGGTTTACAACCAATTTAAGTCTTTCTTATTATTTTTCAAAGGCATGACATGAGGTACATCATTCTAAACTTCTTGAATGGCGTTTAACTTTTTTGTGACATAACCTTGGCAATCTTTAGAGGGGGTTTCATTGTTAATATTCTCCCCACACATTACCCCATGACTTTTACATGTAGTTTTATAGGGATACTGTTGTATTCACTTGTTGTTTCAGGGTTGTTTGCAACACCACAAACAGCATACCAGTCTACTGAAATAAGACAACACATGTGAGCTAGAGCAAGAAATATAATCCCACAATTAGTTTGGAGATTAGATTTCCCACAATATTCAGTTTACCAGAACTGAAAAAATAAAATAATGGTGCTAGCGCCCCATAAATATTGTACAATTGTAATGGTGAAAAAATGCATTTATACATTTCTATTTAAGCAGTAATATGGAATGAAGCACTCCATATGGCATACATATGGATCATACAATATCATAAATAAAACTACTTTATATTTTCATTAACTTACTAAAATGAAATAATGGCATAGCTTAAAGTTTTAAAGGTCCTTAACAATGTATACTGTACGTATTTGCTTGGTTTCTTCTCATCTTTTTCTTCATTAGATTAGTGAGAAAATATAATTGTGCCTCTTCAAGTGCAGTCTCTTTTAATAGGATGGTGACACACATCAGGACTTAACACTAAGAAAATATAATCATTGATTCTCAATACATTCATTCCTCATTAGATTTTCTACAATGCAGAGATTTTCTTCTCCAAGACAAAGTGAGCCTGGTGAGTAACTGATTGTATGCACAGTTGCTCTGGAAAATTGGGTTTCACTGTGGTAAATCCTTATTATATAAGTATTTTAACATTGTAAATGTCTCCTTTGAGATAATTTAAAGCTTAATTGTAGGTATTATCATCTGTAAGGTTCATTGCTGCCGCTCAAACAGAAGTTATTTATTTGTTTGGAGCAATGTGTTCAAAAATTACTTTGAGGCACTATGCTGATTTGGAAAGTATCAATTTTTGAGCAGTAACAAACATCATATTATTTTGCTCTACTAGCAGGTCAACTTGGGTTTTCTTGTATGAAGTATGTTTTTTGACCGGTTCCGCTCTTGTTCTGGGTGGATGTCATATGACGTCCTTCCAGACCTGCCGCACATGCGCACCTTATTATTTTTCACACAAATATCCTGTGTGAGAAGAAGGAGAATCTGGGAACAGTGAGTTACAGATTTAGCCCTGTCAGTACTGTGCACAACACCTGATTGTCTTGTTACCCCTGCCAAAACAGTGTACCTGTCACACAGCAGCCATCAGTGCCACAATTAGCAGTGTACCTGCCACACAGCTGCCCATGAGCAGTGTACCTGTAACACAGCCACCACCATCAACGTATCCATCACACAGCCATCATCAGCAGTGTACCCATCACACAGCCACCATCAGAGGAGTAACCGTCACACAGCCACCATCAGTAGTCTAACTGTCCCAGTGTCGCCAGAGGCAGCCATGTACAAAACATTTTACACTAGTGAGGAGGTATTTCAAATCCTCAGTATGACAGATGACTATCCGATTCCAATTCAGAGTATGGCTCTGTGTAAAGTAGTGGGTCGGTGACTGATTCAGAGGAGGAAAATGTTCTCTTAAAAGGATAAGGTGCTCTGAAGACCAGGCTACCACCAGCAGTGCCATACACCCCACTGGTGAATTGGGAAACACCAGCAGCGCTAAAATACTGGATGAATGGCCCAGTACTAGTACTAGCACTGGGGTATCACATCAGACCCCACAAATTAGGGCCCATACAAGTCTCCTAGACACACTTGGGAACCCATTATGGCTGCCCTCACATCTCAGGATAAATAAGAATCCCCCTTTCACTGCACAGCCCATGTTACGGTCAACACTGACAATTTTTTTAACAACTGATTTTTTTTACCAATTTATTACAGCTGATTGTGGACCAGACCAATCTTTTTACCCAGCAATATATTGCAAATAACCCCAATTCATCTTATTTCCATTCATTTGAATAGAGATGTCTCACTGTGGAGATATTCAAATTATTTTTGGGGCTTACAAAAAAGAATGAAGGACATGCTTACTGGTCCACCCACCCCATACCTTATATGCCCATTTATTCAGCTGCTATGTCAAGATCACACTATGAAAGGATCATGCACTTCCTTCCCGAGATCAACCCTGTTATTATAAGCTCTACAAAATTCACCCATCTAATTAATTTTTTCCCAGAGATTCACTGAATTGTATATCCCTGGCAACCACGTCTGTGTTGACAAGACCCTTGTCCATTTCACTGGCTGGTTGGGTACCAAGCAGTACATTCCTAGTAAAAGGGCTAGATATGGAGTGAAGCTCTACAAACTCTACAAGCTCTGTGAAAGAGCCATGGGCTATTTGTATGTGTTCTGCCTGTACAAAGCGCCAGCTCCCTGAGTGCCCAACCTACATCGGCACAAGTAAAAGAATGGTCTGGGACCTGGAATTTTCACTATTCAAAAAGGGGTATCACATCTACCTGGTAAACTTCTACACAAGTAGAACCCTACTACACAAGTAGAACCATTGGTACCCTAGCACCAATATTATACCAGTATAACAATTAATACTGTCCTAGCAGCATAAATGTGAAGCAGTATATGATACAATGTAAATATGTGTATACATGAACCAATCTTGTTCAGTATTGGTATGGACTTGGAATCTGGGGGACAATGAAAGAGAAGTGAAGGAAATATATATATACATATGGGGCATTTGGGGGAAAATTTGAGCGCTGTGGAATGCCCCATAATACACTGCAAGATCGCAGTTCATTGCTGCATGTTTTGGCCAATCACAGCGCTCTCTGCTGAGAGAGCAATAATTGGCCAAAGGCAGGGATGGACTGGCCATCGGGACTACCGGGAGATTTAATCGCTGACAGCTGGCGCCTGACGGGTAGATCGAGATTTAGTATGCTGAGTAGCGCAGGAAGCGCGTGTCTGTAATAAGTTCTCTCTCTCATGTCACGCTGCTCCCGGCGGCCCCTCCTCTATTCTCGTCTATCCCAGATGATCTTACAAGCCAATGGGGATAGAGGAGAAGAGAGGAGGGGCCACCGGGGAGCAGTGTGACATGAGAGATAGAGAACTTATTACAGACACGCGCTTCCTGCGCTACTTTACTGGCTAGTAAGATCCGATGATGTGCCCTATAATGTGCCCCCCTGATGTGCCCTATAATGTGCCCCATCATGTGCCCCATGCCCTAATGTGCTATGTGCCCCATAATGTGCCCTGATGTGCTATGTGCCCCATAATGTGCCCTGATGAGCTGTGTGCCCCATAATGTGCCCTGATGTGCCCCATAATGTGTCATGTGCCCTGATGTGCCATAATGTGCCCTGAGCCCTGATGTGCCATGTGCCCCATGCCCTGATGTGCACCGTGCCCTAAAGTGCTATATACAGTCAGTCTAGTATATATGGAGGTGTTTATCGGGTGACACCAGACCATTTTTTTATTTTTTCTCATTGACCTGCATAATGAACAAACAGGAAGGGCTTCCCACAAAGTCTGGTGACCACAAGTCTACAAAGGGGGAAATCAGCAAGTTTGAGGAACAACGAATTATTGGCCGTAAAGTGAAGGGATAAGAGAGATGTATACATCATGTCTTGCATCCACAACGACCCCTTGATGGAAATTCACAGACAACAGTCCCATCCAAATTCCTGAGTGAATCCAAGATTATAATCTGTACCTGATGGGTGTATTTAGATGTTATAGCCTTATTTAGCAACAGCACAGTTCTGTTTCTGGTACAAAAAAGTTGCAATTTACCTTTTTCATTTGACAATTTATAATTTGTATGTCATCTATCACATATTCAGGGAAAGACCCACCTCCTTTCTTGAATTTATACAAGATATTATCACTTCTTTTATCTACCAGCAAGGATCTCTACCAGAAAACACATTTTTCTGATTCTATGAGCAGACTTCATGAGCAACATTTTTTAGAGAACATTCCACCCACAGAAGCAAGCTGAAGATGCCAGTGCCAATTTGGGGCAAGAGAGCAGGATTTATGAGACATCCATTGTTATTGCCACCAATGTCCCTCCCAACTGGGCCTATGCATCAAAGACTGCTTCCAATGTTACCAAACATTGCTAAGATATTAGTGACAGTATAGTGCCCACATTTCTAACAGCCTGCAATTTCACCATTTCTAAAATCTGTGCTGATCATTTGTCTGCTACCTCAACTTACCATGCCTCTGCCTTTCACTTTAATTGACTCTGGCCTGTTGATCGACAATGCCTCTGCCTGCTGCCTGCTTTATTTATCAATCATGCCACTGCCTGCCATTTGAATTGTTTATAAATCACATGTATGCCCTCCACCTGAACTGACCTCTGCATGTTAATCTACCATGTTTTTTGCCTGCCACTTGAACTGATATTTTGCCCTACTACTTTAGTAGTGGGATTAAAGATAACACAGGGGTCTCACATATGTGAGGGGCTTTAGAATAGTGTTCTGAGTAGAGAAGTTTTTGGTTTTCTCCAAGTTTTGTAATTCCCAGATAAGGGTCTGGAGATTTGGTTGGGAAGAAGCATCTACCCCTGTGCCCAGGTCTTACCTGACTGAGGCTCTAAGCCTGATTCCTCTGCCTCCTGTCTGGACAAAAACTTTGACTGTGCTGACCATATCTCTGCCTGCTGCCTTTACTGACCCTGGCCTGTTTATGGATCATATTCCTGCCTGCTGCCTGGACAATTCCTTTTGCCGTTGCTGACTACGTCTCTGCCTGCTTCCTGGACCAATGCTCTCCTCTGCGGACAATTGCTCTACTAAAACCACAGGTAATCTTTTGTTTACCCTTTGTTCAGCCTCCTATATTTTCTGGCCAGGGCAAATAGCATTGTGCTATGGGAGCAGCCACACACCAGTAGGTTAGGCTTGCTTGGCTTTTATGAACAGGAATGCTACACTATTTTATATTCACTGACCACTCTGACCATTACAGTACATTGTTTTCTATACAGTGTTGGTTGATTTTGTGTTACACAGGTTGCAATGTTGGGTACATAATCCATTCAGATATTGAAACGTTCTTACATATATGATATCCCCATAATTGAGAGGAGTAGAATGTATTTGGGGTGTGATTTTAAGTATTTACATGCTGTTTGTTAGAAATACCTTGTAGATTGACAAATTTGTGTTAAAAAATAAATTCTAATTTTCTTTCCACATTTTCCAAAAACCTGTGTCAAAAAAAATGACATGTTCAAAAGACCTATTATGCTTCTTAGAAAATACTTAATGGTGTTTGCTATTTAAAATTGGGTAATTTTCTGGGTGTTTCCACAGTCCTGGTGCTCAAGTTCCTGCAAAATTGTAATAGGTAGTCAGGAAATTGGATGTGTAATTGTAGGCCCCTAGAAAAAGGTGCTCCTAGGATTTTGGGCCTCTATATGTGGCTAGGCTGTGAAAAAGTCTCACACAAGTGGCATTGCCATACTCAGGAGGAGTAGCAGAATGTATTTTAGGGTATAATTCTTGGTATATGCATGCTGTCTGTTAGAAATATTTTATATATTGACATTTTTGGGTAAACTTGTGGAAAAAAATTACATGTTCAAAATAATTTTATGCCCTATAGAAAATATGTTAGGGTGTTTTCTTTCCAAAATGTGATCATTTTGTGGGTAATATCATTGTCCTGCATAATGAGCATTGTCCTGGTGCTCTAGAGCCTTCAAAAATGTGATAGGTAGTCAGGAAATGTAGATGTGCAATTTATGCCCCTAGAATGCCTGAATGTGCTCCTTAGATGTTGGGCCTCTCTATGTGGTTAGGCTGGGAAAAAGTCTCACACAAGTGGTATCACTATAGTCAGGAGGAGTTGCATAATGTGTTTTGGGGTATAGTTGCAAGTATACATATGCTGTGTGAGAAATAACTTATTAATATGACAATTTGA